>CM040475.1:14453464-14538575 GCA_022758105.1 Pangasianodon gigas
CACCTCCACAGTGACTGACAGGCACAGTATCCACACCTCCACAGTGACTGACAGGCACAGTATCTGCACCTGTTGGCTAGGAATCCAGTATGATGGTTTTCTGCTTACAGCTTGCCATTTTAAATAGGATGACTGTAAATGCCATAGAACGCTGCAGCAGGAGTATGAGGGTTACGGGTTATGCAGTGAAAGGAGCTGCTGGAATATTGATTTACTTGGTTTATTACTACTAGACATATTTTTTTCATTTTCTTCTCCCCAGAATCTGGTGCAGCTTCTCAGTGTGAGATCAGAGAATGATTCCAGCTCGTTGGCTCTCCACGCTCTGGCCTGCCTTCAGCAGCTCTGTGGAAACCTGAAAAGTCGGCTGCGCTTCCACAGAGATGCCAGCTTCTGCTCAGCCAAGCACGGTATAACACACCCGACTTAACACACACCTCTCCACAACTCTGCAACGGTTTTCTCACTTATTAGTATATTTCTTATTACCTGACTGCTATGAAATTTTTGTCACCAATCCTTATAATAGGTAGCTATTCCAATTGCTGATAATGTTGGTGAAAATATAGTAGGTTTACTGGTTTTTACTAATATGATGTGTTGATTTCTCTAACTTAAATAAATCCTAGAAGGACACATACTTCTTTTTGTCTAAATTAAGTATCCTTTCAAAAATAGCTGCTTTCTGAATGGGACAGAATTTTTTTTCTATCTGTTCTTTATAGATCCACTTTCTCAGAACTCCTCAACGTCGTATCCTCAGGAGGCCAGAGGGACCCAGAGGTCAGGGGTTTCAACCCCGGAAGATTTGTCCCCCCGCCCTTCTGCTCTAGGACGTCCTGGTATGAGAGTCCGAGGGGACGGACAGGACGGCGATGCCGCCTCCACCAGGTTCCTACTAAATCGTTTTACGATTGTCGTATTGTCGTATTATTTTATACTGACTAATGTGATCATTTCTCCAGGTTGATGCTGCAACACAATTGCAGTTTGTAATGGGGTCTTTTATAGAAAGGGGAAAGAGCTAAGCAGCTCTGTTCCAGCTGGTCTAAAATAAAGTAAACAACTCATTTTTTTTTTCTTCCAGTATATGATTATTATGGCTCTAGAAATTACAAACATCAGCATTATATTAATCTAGCGTGTTCCATTTAGGTGGAAGAAAAATTTTACAGTGACAAAGAAATCAAGGATGAGTGTCACACCTTCTCCAAGACTATATTCGTATAAAGCAAAGTGAAATAATTCATTACAGCTTTGGTTTTTTTTGTTTACAAAAAATAATACAGAATCCGGCTGCGATTTTTAACACCGTGCCTGTAGCAGCTGATTACAGATTCTCTTTGACTCCGTGTGCACAGCAGCAGCAGCAGCAGCTCTCAGAGAGAATTTCCCCCCGGGCCCAACCTGGAGCCGGATGGTGAGGATCCGCCGGAGCTCCGGGTGCATCAGTGGAACATGGCCAGATTTTGCATGGAGACCCTACAGCACACACTTCCTCTCCTCAGGACAGGTGAGAGTTTGCTCTCACTTTACTCTGAGAGCCTCCAGATGTTTCTCGTTCTTTTTTTAAGCTCCTCAGGAAAAGTGAGAGTCCTCCAACTTCAGCTCCAGATATGTTCCTTCCCCGCTTCAACTACTCATCCTGCTCTCTTGTGTCTCCTTGTGGATGTCTCAGAGAAGATGAAGGTTTTCCAGAAGGCGCTGGAGCTGTTGTCGGATATCCTCGCGTTGCTAAGGGTCATCGTGTCCCCGCATGAGCTGTGGGAAGAGTGCAGCATCACTGCAAATGAACTGGCAAGTGTTTCAAATTTGTTCATATTATAAGAGTGAGTCACACATAATGTCAAGGTGTCTCGTTTGCTTAAATTATACTTTTGATTAAGTAATATTAAGCTTTGTATGTTCATTTTGAAAGCATTTTTGTATTATATCGCACCTCTTGGTTCACAGTACACTCAAAATAGTGCTGAATAGATTTTTCTGCAAGGCTCCAACCTTTCCTTCATTTATTTTTAATGCCCTTTTGCAAAACAGTGCTCGCAGCCACTAAAACTCACTTTGAAATGTGTTGCTGCCCCCTGCTGGTTTTCCGTCACCATTGACTTGAACAAAATAAAGGCACTTAGCAACTGAGGGTTTTTTTTTTCTTTTTTTCGTCTTTTTCCCCCACAGAGAGAGAAGCTGCTGGAGTGTGTGGAAAAACTGGGAGACATCATGTGCCATCACTGTCACGTGGCATCATCAGAGGAACCTGACTCAACTCTGATTCACCACCGCATGTCCTACACGGGGACTTCTGTCTTCACGATTCGCCTTCTGCAAACCCTCCTACCTGTGGAGAAGGTGAGAAGGCGTATAATTAATAACGCCTGTTAATAATTAATGCATGGCTGTGTCCTGATACACATACATACCGCAGGGTGGGAAAGTTTTTACTGCAAGTCCATGGATTTTTCATAGTAAAGCAGCTTTTATATATTTCACAGAAAAAGGGTGCACAAACTTTGCAGTGCTGTCCTTGTAAGTTTAATGTGCAAGGTCAAATATTTTCAACTGGGATTGACACATACAGAGGCCATGCCTCATTCACTTTATTATTTTTTTTTTCCACGTAGCAGTCATTTTTTGTTTCGGTGTCATCTTGATTTCTGCGTGATGTGCATGAAGTGGAGTCACAATTAATATCCTGAAGTTGCTTATTTCCAAATAGCAGCACATCCTGAAGTGTTCTGTGTGTTATACTACAGCAATTTGCCACTGATTACATTTTTAAATATATTAATGAATGACAAGTCATCATTTTTTCCCATTTATAGTTATATTTAATTTCGTAGAACATCCACAATACAAGTTAGTTCCTGTTATCACTTACATTATAGATGCTGTAAACAGTCATTCCCTCACCAGACTTTTTTTTCTCTTTTGAAGTTAATAAGACAAAAAAATTCAGCTTGTCATGTTACTGAGAAACCAAAAAAGCGTAAAATCCTCTGTCCCGAAGACGTTCCCATGTCAGAAAACTTACTGACTGTTACAAGCCGCTGACACTGGAGACTCCTTCCATAAATGTTAAATAAACGTCGCTTTTATAAGAAACTTCTCAAGGTCCGTGATTATACGTTTTCCTCGGCTAAGCAGCAGTATTAACGTATGATTTGAATTAGAGTCGGCACAACTGTCGGAGTTGCTATTATAGAAAATGAATCAACACCTTTCGACCAATCAGTTTTAAGATTTCCACAGTGCTGTGATATAAAAACTTTTATTGATGTGGTAGACAGCTCACATCATGTCAACTTGCCAGCAACTTCCAAACAGTTGATAACGCTTGTGTGAGGGAGGAAAGAGTCATATTGGGAGAAGAAAATGCATTTTCTAAATTCAGATCATTTTTTAGCTCCCTTATTAATTGCGCGAATGATGATAAAACGTGTAAATTCTGCTTGGGGTTGAATGGCTGGTCGTGACTTGTCTGCAGCTCTTTAACCCTGGCTGTTCTGACAGCGAGAGTGGTATTTGTATAGTTAGAGAGATTTAGCCTGAAGAGATGGCTAAATCTCTTCTGAAAGTGATGGCTTTTTATGACTTGGATGTATTGCCAACTTTGATTTTCAACCTGATTGTTTAGGAAAATTTGACAAATTGACTGTCGCTGTTGCGGCTTTTTTTTTTTTTTTGTGGTAGTGGTGTTGTGTGAACCGTTTTCCAGGTGATGGTAAAACAGCACATCATTCTCAATCCAAAAACATGCAAAAATCATTTGCAAATATTTCACACTTTCCTGGCATTTGGCTACATCATGGTTGGTGTTAATAGCCTTGCAGGTTCTTTCCAGTACAAGCACTTTGCATTACTTAGCAGTTGTGTTTTCACATGTTCTGGTGTGATATTGTAACTTGGCAAATATTGTTTTCAGTGCCACAGGTCAATGCTGGCTAAGAATAAAATCTTTTATATTAATTTCACTCCTGTATTTGGATAGAGATTAAGTCATTATGTTTTTTTTTCATGTTAATCTCTGTGATAATTACTTAACTACTTATGTTAAATACTTAAATCTAAAATATAATTTGTGTTTCCCGGCAGTGCAAGTGTACCTAAAGTGACAGTTGCCAGACTTCTTACAGTTCCCATGTGTTTCACTGTACTTACTGAATAATATACCTTAAGTGTACCTTGAATAACTGAATAATAAGTTGGGACATCCTGTAGTCTCATTTAACTGATTATCAGTACATTACGGGCACATATTGTACTTGTATGTGTGTGTGTTTGTGTTCGTGTGTGTGTGTGCTCGTACATTAAGACATATTTATCATTTCTCCATACAGGCAAGTGAGAACATTCCTGAGAGCACAATGTCTGCTGTTTTCCATCTCTGTCTGGATTTCCCCTTCAGTCTCGCATTTCCCAGCATTCACGAGTCAGCAGTGGCCTACCTGGAGCAGTCAAACTCTGAAAACCATAGCCTGTACTGCAGAGTTAGCCGAGCTGCTAACACAATGGAGGCCACATGTTCTTTTCTAAAGGAGGTTCAGGCTGAGGTAATGCTCAGAAAAACAACTAACACAATCGCTATAACTGCGCACTGTATCGCTCTTATTGTCCCTTTGTTGTTACAGAAGGTTGTTACAGTATACACGCGCTATATGAGTAACATTCATAATAGTGTTTCTTCAGTAGTGCTTACTCATAGTGCTTCTATGAGTTCTAACTTCATAAACTTGGAAATATAATTAACTATACAAAGAATTAAACACATCGGGTGTGCTGTTATTGCAAAAATAATCAGTGATGGGGTCGTGTGATTCGGCCAGAGACGAAACCGTGTTACTGTTACCATCCCAAAGACGTCCCATCTCTTCTCCAGCACTGACGAATTGTTAACATGTTATAGGAAACATGCCGTTACAAGGAAATAATCCATGATGTTATGGTGTGATACAGACCAACTTAAAGCAGATTTACTATTACCACCCTAAGTGGATTATTTACCTAAAACAGCACGTCCTGAAGTGTTTTATTCCTCTTATATCACAGCAATTTGTCAAAGAATCATTTGTTTCTTTTGTGATATGATGTACTTTTAGAAGAAAAAGAAGGAGTCTATATTTGCCAGATATACATTACAGTACAGTGAAATTCTTTCTTTGCATATCCCAGCGTGTAAGGAAGCTGGGGTCTATCTTATCACTTTTAGCACCTTTAAACAGTCGCTCTCTCACCAGCCTCTCTTTTTTCTCTTTTTTTAAGATAATGAGACAAAAATATACAGCTTGACATGCATGTTACGGAGAAAGTGTAAAATCCTCTGTCCTGAAGAATTTTCTGTGCTTTAACTGTAAGTGATAGAAAGCATTGACACTGAAGACTCCTTCCATATATGGTAAATAAACATCTCATCACAGAAAACCAGTATATAAGCAGTGTAGTTCTATCTGAGAGCTTTCTTGATCTTCCAGATCTTGCCTTGACGTCCACGGTTCCCCTTCACTGCTCTTTCTTAGTGACATTTCAGACAGTGGAAATAGTGAGCTGGAAGTGCTTTGATATGTTTTTATAGCCCTCCTCTCCTTTGCATCAGTTAGCTTTGTTTTCAGTCAGTTGATTAGTGGAGCCCATGGTTTGTTGAGTGTTAGCGCAAGGTTCGAAGAGTCAGAGACTTTACTGTGCTCAGGAATTGTTATTCCTAATGACAATTTTTGACTCGCCTAACAAGACCTAATAAATTATTTACATTCCAAGACTTTACAACTGGATGTGGGTCCAAACCTTTGCACATGCCGCAATTACTATTTCTTTCTATTTTTTTTTAAGTTCATAAAATGTAAAGTAACTGAGCATTAAGTTTTTTTTGCATACAAGTGTATATTATAATGTCTTATTATAGTAGTAATGAATAAAATGGATAAGTAGATGGTGGTGATGGACAATGCAGATATATTTCTCATTTTAGAGTGAACTTGAGCTTTGTTGTACACAAGTCACTGTGTTGTTTGGTTCTTTTAAAGAGGAGTTGCACATTTCTGAAAACATGATTTTGATGCACTCTGCAGGGAGAAAAGAATTGGCTGGAGCTGCTGGAACTCACTGGCCAAGCCATAGATGGCTTTCCCTACCATCAGCACCTACCGCTCATCAAGGAATTCATCCGCATCTGCTCCTACCTGTAAGCTTTTCTCAGTATCTGTGATTATTTCAGGAATTAAAAGAGCTTTTAGCTTTTTAGTAACCGAATCAGAACATTCTACTGGCCAAATAAGGTTCACTTGAAAGCAATATGTTTTCTAAGGAGCTCTTTATGGGTGAAGCTGTAAGTGTGATTGTTCTGATAGTGTATAATAACAAGTGCCATGACATACTGGTAGCACAGGATGTATTGTGTATGTGTATATTCTGTGTTTTAGGTGGAAGTCTGCTCAGGCAAGCCCACTGCTTCAGATGGAGAGCCAGAAGATTCTTCTGAAGCTTTTATCACACCCTCTGCTGCCAGTGAAGGCTGAGACATACGCACGCACTCTGGATGTGGTCAAGGTTGTAAAAAATTATATGATATGATATGCTTCATATTGACACATGCCAAGGGAATTAGCCAGGCTAGAACAGTACAATAGCAAGAATAGCAATAATATAATTTAAAACACTATGGCTCTGATTTACTAATGTCCAAATAACAAGTAGTAATTTGCATGTGCTATCACACAAATGCTTTAAAAAGTAATTTAAATAGAAGAATTAAAATAAAGGGAGGAAACAATATGGAAACGTGGATTTTGCAAATAGCCGTGACGAGTCCAGATCTGAAACTAAAACTCAAGTAAATATGCATCGAGTAAAGTTAAAAATAAATGCAGGTGTAGGCATGAGTGGTATATTAATGAAAACCTTTTCACAGACTCCATGTAAATTGGCATTGGAGGTGTGGACATGCAGTGAACATCTAATATGAAACCAACATAACCTTGCCAATCATAAATCATACATTTAAGAAACTTTTGAGTATTTGACTAAGACTTATAATTGTATAATTTTGGCTTCAACTTGTCAAAATAGTCTTGTTTTAATACATGTATTAATTTTTACATAATTAATGTATTAACCAATAATACATTAATTAGGACACCCCATTAAGTATTCAGTTCTTTATTAAGAAATGTCAACATGTCAATTTCTGATCTTGTTTTAATTTGTACCTGTAGATGAAAGTGATGTAATTGCATGTAAACAACAAAAATCACTTTGTTTTCACTTATTAAACCAAAGAAATCAACAAAAATGAGTATTTCCACTGAGGAAAAAGTTAGGACACCCTATGCCCTAATAGCTAGTGTTTCCCCCTTTGGCTGAAATAACCTCAATGAGACGTTTCTTGTAGCCATCTACCAGTTTCTGACATCGACTGGAAGAAAGTTTCCCCCACTCCTCAATGCAGAATTCTTTCAGCTGTGTGATGTTTGAGGGGTTTCTCGCATGGACAGTCCGTTTCAAATCACCCCACAGGATCTCAATAGGATTTAGATCTGGGCTTTGACTTGGCCATTCCAGAACTCTAGATTTTTTACTTTTCAGCCAGTCCTTGGTGGATTTACTGGTATGTTTTGGGTCATTGTCATGTTGCAAGGTCCAGTTCCGCTTCAGCTTCAATTTTTTTGACAGATGGTCTCACATGTTCCTCAAGCACCTTCTGATACAATGTAGAATTCATAGTGGATTCTATGATGGTGAGCTGGCCAGGTCCTGCTGCAGCAAAGCATCCCCAAACCATAACATTTCCACCTCCATGTTTCACAGTTGGTATGAGGTTCTTTCACTGAAATGCTGTGTTTGGTTTACGCCAGACATGCCCTCTGTTATGGTGTCCAAATAATTCAATTTTAGACTCATCTGTCCAAAGCACATTATTCCAGAAGTCTTGGTCTTTGTCTGTGTGTTCTTTGGCAAACTTCAGTCTTGCCCTCATGTTTTGCTTAAACAGCAAAGGTTTCCTCCTTGCACACCTCCCATGAGAATTAAAGTTGTGCAGTCTCTTTCTGATTGTAGATTCATGCACTTTGACATCAACTGTAGCAAGAGCTTGCTGTAGGTCCCGTGATGATATTTTAGGGTTTTTGGAGACTTCTTTAAGCATTTTGCGGTCTGCTCTTGGGGTGAATTTGCTTGGACGGCCTGACTTGGCCATGTTGGCAGTTGTTTTAAAAGTTCTCCACTTGTAAATGATTTTCCGGACTGTGGAATGGCTGATTACAAATTCTTTTGAGATCTTTTTATATCCCTTACCAGACTCATAAGCATCAACAATCTTCTTTCTGAAGGCCTCAGAGAGCTCTTTGGCCTCAGAGAGTCTCTTTTAAAAAGACTTTTCTTTGGTTTTATTTGTTTAGTTATATTACTTGAATCTTCCAGTATTGTTAAAATGAAGATTAAATGTACATATGTTTAACTATGTTAAAAAAAAACATGGGCTTTCATGGGGTGTCCTAATTTTTTCACATGACATGTATATATATGTGTGTGTGTGTGTGTGTGTATATGTGTGTATATATATATATATATATATATATATATATATATATATATATATATATATATACATACATATATATATTGCCCGAATTAGTTTGTCTTTGTTTTTCTAAGGTATCTGTGAAAATGAATGATTTATTACAGGTCTAGAAATACAAACCTTACCTCTAAGAATTTAAGATAATGAATAGGATATGTGTACTACATAAGCCTTGGACTGTATGTTGTACAAACAAGTGCATAGTTGTTATTTCGACTTAATCACTTGTTATTTGAGGATACCATCTTGATTTAATATCTCATTATTTTGGCTTACTATCTCGTTATTTTGAGTTATCATCTTGTGTACCAGCTCAATTCCACTGAGCTTTGGGTTGCAAAGGAACTACAATGGGAGCTCAGGTGAGATGGAAAATACCAAAAAAAGAATATTTATTCAAACTTTAAATGAAAAAGTTTGAATACATCTGTACTAAGGCAATGTCTCGCTTACTTACTAGCCATAAAAATCTTATAAATGTATACAGAATAAGAATTATTAGGTAATCTTTAATTAATAGTCTTATTGATAGATTGTGGGGTGTTAAATATTAAGTTGGAATAACGAAACAATGTCTTGAAATATTGATATAATAAATATGGAATAAAACATGACAGGGCATGCTGTTATAGGTAATTAATCAAAGCTGGGGTTACCACCTTAAAGTTTTCTTGAATTTTTTTTTTTATAACAGACCAAAAGTTTTATTCCTGTTATATCAAAGCAATTTGCCAATGGTGCTAGCTTTTGTGCTTTTTAACCGTTTATAGTTACATTTATTCTTATGAAATGTCCACGAGTCAAGTTAGTTCCTGTTATCACTTACGTTATAGCAGCTGCAAACAGTTGTTTCCTCACCAGCATCTTTTTTAATCTCTTGAAATTAGTAAGACAAAAAAGACTTGTCAAGTTACCAAGAAACCGTAAAATGCAAAGTCACAAAACTTACCGACTTTTACAACGTGCCTCTTCTTACTCTTTTAAATGTAAATACTAATTTAATAGTAATGAGTCTTATTAACAATTTAGCAGTTTAGTCTTAATCATTTTTAATTCTTTGATTATTAGACTTATATTATGTGCAGCAGCCACCATACAAGTCCATGTAAATTGTTGTTACTATAGAAACCATAACGTATTAGAATGAACATATTAATATAAACCTGTCATTTGAATTACAGTTGGAACTACTGTCAGCGGTGCTGTTGTAGAAAATGAATTAACACCCTCTGACCAATCAGATTTGAGAATCCAACAGCGCTGTGTGAATTGAACCAATGTTTTGTATTTTGAATTTCTGATGAACGTTCAAATTAATACAGCGAGCTGGTTATGTTTCTTTCTCCCTTGTAGGAGTGTTTGGGGGTTCATAACGTGTCCAGACCAGCTTCATCCATCTGCAGCGGTGTGCATTTCCTTTTCCACCCTCGCGTCCTTTATGAAATCAGTGCCTTCGGCCTTCATGATCAAGCAAAAGAGGTGAGCTTCCTCTTCCTCAGCAGCCAATGAGAAGATGTCTAATGTCAAGATGAATGTTTGGATATGCTGACGCATTGCTTTGTAAGGATGATAAACCTGTAATAAAGGTGCGCTTTCTCTGTAATGGCAGCTAAGGTCACACTCAATGTAATGTTTGACATTGGGAAACGACATATCAGTGCTTGTGTTATGTTGTGCCGAGCCTTGTTTGGATTAAATGGTTTGTAAGATTGACATCATAGAGCCATCAGCTTGGTTTATGTATGATCCAAAAGGTGAATTCGGCTGCCAAGGATCTTCTTCTGTACCTGCTAAAGGGACGATTGATGATGACTGCTTTGAGTTGGAGTAGATTTAATGAAGCACTTTACCCGGTCATTCCCGTGCTGCAGGTACAAACACACACACACACTAGTAATACAGAACTCACACCAAGATGATCTGAAAATCCAGAATTAGTTTTAATGTATTAACACTATGCTAGAGGCTAAAATTTAATTTGCAGCGTTCTGCTTTAAACAAGTTTCTTTCATACACTCCTGCTAAAAGGGGAAAAAACCACGTTCACAGTTAATGAATATTCATAGTCCTGCCACGTCTCATTTATTTTGTTGAGGACACTCAGTAATTGGATCGTCCTGTCAATAAAGCGCAGCTGAAGTGCTCTCTCATCTCCACAAAGCATATTTATTCATCTTCATGATTTTTTGGGTGTGTTAGACTCACGCAGGCACAGAGGATGCCCTGGGAAACAGCATCCTGCTGATAAGTGGGCTCTCGGATGAGATTGGAGGCATGGCCCATTCCTCAGCAACTCGACTCCGCGCCGTAATCAGACTGCTCTTCACCAAACAGCATGCGTGAGTTCTCCTAACTGCCAAATTGGGATTCTATACAGCAGCTCGGGAAAAAAGTAGAATAGTGGTGGTTGTGGGTCTGCTGAATGCACAGCATGTTTTTATATTTATTTATTTATATATGTTTTATATTTTATATCTGTGGGTTTCCAGTCAGTTTCTGCTTTCTGATGAGCCATGTATGTCTTATGAATTGGGTTCCTAATTTGATCAGTTTTATAATATACAGTACGGCGAGGTTCAAAACACACTTTTGGTTTCGTGGGTGTTGACATTTCAGAATGCTAGGGCTCCAAAGATATATTGACTAATTAAGAAAAATTGTTTAAAAATGAAGGTAAGGTACTTTCACCACTGACATAAAAATATTTAATTTCTATAGACAATATGGTAACTGGGAGGGGTGTAAACTTCAGGATTCCATATGAAACAATATTGATTCTTAAGGGAATGGTTCGATACATTGTGAAATGAGCATTCTGTTAATTATGCATCTAATGCAGTTGCACTGTTTGAACATCAGAGGTCGCAATCTGCGCAACCCATAGAGCTAAAATATATAGAGAGCATGGCGGTCACACGATTTCATTCTTTCACGGAGAGCTTGTGAGATCTGCACTTATGAAGTGGCCGATACCCCAATAGCTCCAGATTGCAATGAGCAATTATACGACGCATTATACGTTATAAGGTTACGTGACCACTTTATAACCATTAAAAAGAGTTTTTCAGTAGCTTTCAAACGACACCAAAGGTCATGGAAATCTGGCATTTTAGCCGACTTTGGAGCTCTATTTTTGCTATGGAGTTCATTAAGTTTCAGGTGATCATTTTCCACCTCCCTAGGTCTGAGACTTTGTTTATTCAATCAGAAGGATTGAATAAGAAGTATTTATAAATGTATTTAGTTATTTTTAAGATATTTTGAACCTGTAGTACATTTTATTTACAATATTAAACCTCTGTTCTTGGCAATTTTTTGATTTATTTAGTTTTATACAGGTTATGATTGAGAAATAGAAAAGGAGTCTTTTCAGTCAGAATTTTTTCTTCATTCAAATTTTGTTCAAAACAATCTGAGAATTAAATACACCCCTAGTATCCTCCAATTCGATATATGAGCTTTATATGAGATATATGAGAATCATTCACAAATAATGTTATCATGATGTTATGGGTCACCTTCCTAGCCTATTTACACATCAGTTTGAAAATATGAATTATTTTTTACACGCCAGTTGTCTGTCCTTTTTTCGATTTAATATCAATTCTAATCAATAATATTCAATTTATAATCAGTTATAATTGATAATAATTGATTTAGGATTGCTGAGGCGATTTATTTCAGATTTTAGATCAACGCATCGGTCCAAATCCTCCGATCATTAACTAGGCATGTGATATTGTGTGATGTATAATTACTGATAGTATCAAGGGGGCGGGGCTTACTAGATTTACACCATGTGTATTAGGCTTACATATTTCCTTGATTATTATTGCTTTACAGTGCACCGTGTTATGATTTTTTTTTGGATTGTGGGATTGTTCTACCTTCATAGCTGAATAGTTCCAGTCAAAACCTTCATGAACATTTAAGGGCAGCACCACCAACACTCTTTAGTAGCTTAGCTCCTTCGATACTGGTTGCTAGTGTTAAGCAGCCAATCGTCATCTGAGCCTTTTTACACCGTACAAAACATAAATGGATATCCCTCGATGTGAGTAGTGCATGGTAGCTGTATCCTGTTACTTGACAAAAAAGAGATGATGTTGTTTAACACCACTAAGAAGACAACATTCATACAGATGCTGTGATTTTTGTGTCTAAGTTAATGGCTATGGTGCTTTCGGGAATCTGTCAGCTATCAGTCTGCTCAAGTCTAATCATAACACCTCACTACCAACTAGTGTGTACTTTTTAACACTTTGCATAAGATATTTAGCATTGTGTGAACTGCAGGTCTACAGTCTGTCTTGTAACTCATACTCTGTGTTTTAAAGGGTGAGAAGCACAGCAGCTCAACACCTGTCACCTCATCTGGCCAGTTCAGAAGACAACAGAACGTCCCGGCTTGCTGTGGACAGCTCGACTCTGTCATCACTGCCGTCTCTCTATGTTACTGACAAATGTGTGGACATCAGACTAGATGACTCCAACAAGTCTTACCTTAAGGTGAACTCAAATCAGGCTTTCATCATTCCAAAGAATACAGTGTTAAATATTTAAATATGTTTTTATATAGCAGTTAGCTCCAGTCCACTTATTTGTCCATGCAACGCTATATCCAGCTGTGGCTTCTTTTGGAACAATTTTTGTTGACAGCAAAAATAAGCAAAATATTTGGCCATATTTTGTCTGAAATATCAGTTACTCAATATTAATTTCTTGTTTATAGAGCTGTTGTGGTTATAAAAGCATTATCACACAAGCAAGAGCATGATTGTGAGTGTGATATTGCTTAATTATGATCCCAAACTAGTTGATTGTTATAAGTTATAAAGTTTTGTACCACAGCAATGTTGAATTCTCAAATCTGATTAGTCAGAAGGTGTTGATTAATATTCTATTATGGCAGCTCTGATAGTAGTTCTGGTTGCAAGACCAAGCACAGTTTTATATTAATGTGCTCGTTCTAATAGATTATTGTTTCTGTTCATAGGGAATTGTATGGTGGACACTCCACATAATCAGAGACTAATAATATTTTTAAAAATTTGTTATTTAACAAAGAAAAATGTATAATTATTGATTTGGAAGTTTTCTGTTAGGACACATTTATTTAACATTCGTGGAAGGAGTCTCCAGTGTCAGCACTTTGTAGCAGCCAGAAGTGAAGCTGTAACTTTAAGTTTCCGCAATGGGAAAGTCTAATGATGGAGCACTTTGTATTTACGCTTTCGATGTAAGTTGCAAATATACTTGCACAAAGCCGGTCCAAGCCGGCGCCAAATCATCCTGTCCATCTGGTTTCCAAGTCGAACTGTAATGTTTAGCGATTTCATGCACAGTAACTTTAAACAGACTGTCAAGCTTTGTCTTTCTTAAAAATTTCTACTGTCAGCGTGATTGTTGTCATGATCTGCATCTCAACTCGAGCACCCTTACCCTTACATTCAAAAATATTTACTAATCTAGAAATTCTAGAAGAGTGGCACTCAAAACACGCCTTCCGTATACGAAACACCCTCACTGTAATAGTTTTATTACTCAGTAACAGTCTAGGCTAGTATGTATGTATGCGATTTGAGACACAATGTTAGTTTGTTTACGTAGTTGGGAACACAGTATCACATGGTGCTATACTTCCACTATTTATTTCCTTCCACTATTATTAATATTCATGTTGGTATTGCACCATGCCGAGGCGTAATGTTAATTTCTGAGGATGTGCACAAGCGACACGCTAAATGACTGCAGGATATGTGTGGCGACCATCTTGTGTACGTGTAGTTAACATCAAGTATAAATCAGCCTTAACAAGCTGCATTTTTGTTTCTTTTTTAGCTGCTATAACGCAAGTGACAACTGGAACTAACTGGATTTGTGTTTTCTGTTCCACATCATTAAATATAACTGTAAATGGATAAAAAAGTATGAGTACATGCCATTATTTTAATTTATAAAAAATGTAATGTGGTAAAAAAGGAATAAAACACTTTGGGATTTACTGTTATAGGGAAAACTCAACTTTGGGTTAGTGTAACAGTAACTCCGCTTTGCATCGGGCTGCATTACATCACGCTATCGTTGATTATTTTCCTATGACAGCTCACCTAAAATTGTACAGCGCACCACTTAAACATTATATACAACAATTAAAAGCTTGTGTTTATTCTGAGTGTATAGTTGCTCAAAGGAAGTTGGCTAGAATTATTGTGATGTAAAACAGTTGCTTCTTTCTCAGACCACTGCTTTGTCTTTGCATTATTTATTATTATTATTTATTTATTTTTTTTCAGCAATAATGCTCAAACCTGTGATCTTTAAAAATCATATGAAGAGCAGATAGATTAGTGTTTTTATAATTTAGCTGTTTTGCTACAGAACAGACCATAGCTGTAGTTAAACACAACAGAAGGATGAAATATTTAAAAAGGTGCAGTGTAATAGCTGTGTGTGTGTGTGTGTGTGTGTGTTTTTGTCTGTTTGCACAGGTGGAGTGTGTGAATAAGCTGTACAGTATCTTTACCTCGGAGACAGTGGATATGGTCCTGCGCAAATCCGCAGCCGAACAGCTGGTGGTTGTTTTGCAGGGTGAGAAACGTGTCTGCTTCTTCTTCTTAGTCACACACACACATCTGCTCTCAAACACTTCATACACTGAAGTGTGTGTGCTGCGAACGCATAAATAGTGGATTATTTCTGAATGGTGTGAAGTGGAAGGGCTATAGTTAGTCATAGTTTAAGATATATTTTGTCATAGTACTGCCATTAATATAAAACAGCTAATCTAAAAATGAATTTTCTTGTGCTTTTTTTATTGAACATCATGCATTTTTTTGAAGAGCATGTGTCTCATCAGCAATAATCCGATTTATAAATCACCAGTTTATTCAAGCATTCATGTAAACAGCTTACAAGAGTGTCTGATATTGAATTAAAACCACAATCAAAAAAAAGGTGCAGTTTAGCGTTCTCCATTTTGTGTAGTTATCAGTTTAGCCTTTAATTAGTATTTTAATATCTTAATATTAAGTCTTGTTTTGCCAGCTTCATAAAAGCAGTTTAACTTTTCTTAAATTAATTATGCAGAATTAAATCAGGTCCTGCAATGTGAAGTTTTATACACTGCAAAGAGATGTTTATTTAACATTTATGGAAGAAGTCTCCAGTGCTAGCGCATTGTAGCAGTCAGAAATAAAGCGGTTTAAAGTTTAACGTTTTCCTACACTGGAAAGCCCTGATAACAGACTTGACATGACAAACTGTCTTATTATCTTCAAGAGGCTGGTGAGCGAACACTTGTTTACAGCTGTTATAACGTAAGTGATAACAGGAAGCTTGTTTCGCAGAGATTCTGTTATACTTCAACGTAACTAGAAACAGATAAAAAAAGTTGAAAAATGTGCTGTTGTCAGATATAGATGTGGCTGCACAAGTCGGATGCTTTTCAGTAAATCAGGTGACATGGACAGATTTAACTGGAGTATAAATGTTTTTGCTTCTTATTTCTTTTTCCAGATACTGCAACGCACGCTGTACTGAAGACGCAGGGACTGACGGACAAACTCGTGTCTTTGATTACAGAGAGTGTAAACAGCCGTGGAGGGGTAAAACTCGAATGTTTTTCTCCCCCAATTAAAAATACGCAAAAATATCCATCAGGAAACATATAGACAAATATGAACAATTCCCTTTATATACAAACAAAGGAACAGTATTATACAATGTAATTTAAAAAACAACAACACTATTAGGAAAGACATTTAGAAGAGATCTGACTATGGCCCAGCTTTGAGCTAAATACGTCAGTCAGACGTTTGTCAGTGTTAATTAGCTTGTGTTGTATGATGAGGGCCCCCCCAGGCCTAAAGCTGCCAGTGTTGTGGAGTGTTTTGCCCTGTTAATGAGGCTAATTACAGGGAATAATGTTTCATAATGTCTGGCAGTTACCCGTAGAGAATAATCTGATAAGCTGTTGCTGCAGTTAACGCTTTTAAGGACTGGTACAGTATCACACATGCTGTTTATCTCTGCACTTGAACTTACCAATGTAAGTTCAAAAAATTTTAGATAAACTGTACTGTAAATATTTTACATGCTGCTATTTATTAAAATAATGATTAATATTATTCAAACACAGCCTTGAATTTTCAAATCTGATTTGTCAGAAGGTGCTGATTAATCTTCTATAACAGCAGTAATTACATTAATGCGCTCATTCTAATATGTTATTGTTTCTATACTAGCAGCTAATTTACAGGAACTTGTATGATGGACACGCCACATAAACTAATACTATTGAAAATGGAAGGAGTCTCCACTGTCAGTGCTCTCTATCAATCTTCAGGATGCTTTGTGGTTCCTCAGTAATGTGACAAGCTGCGTTTTTTTTTTTTTTTTGTGTTATTACCTTTAAGAGAGCGTTAAAATGGGAGAGGGTGGTGATGGGAAGAAGTTTATAGCTGTTATAATGTATGTCATAACAGGATCTAACTTGTTTCACGGATGTTGCACAACATTAAATGTAACTGTAAATGGATAAACAGTATGAAGTGGCGTTCATTATTTAATAAAAATATAATTGTTGGTAAATTGCTGTGGTATAAACGGAATAACCCACTTCAGGACATGCTGTTATAGGAAAATAATCAACTTTGGGGTTGTAAGAGTAACTCCGCTTCTTATCAGGCTACAAGAACATGTTAATTCAAGCATTATTTTGTTGCCAATTTATTTTTAGTCATGGATGAAGTAAACACTGATTCATATGTAACATTTAAACAAACATTAACTGATACAGGTGTTAGTTTGTTAATATTCCTTATGGAGTATTGATTTTGATTGAATTTCACGCTTTCAGTTCACAAAAGGTTTTAAACAAACTACAGCAATAAGCTCAAGTTTAGCAATGTATAAACGTCACTGTTTTTTTTCCCCCTCTTCCTCTAGTCTGTCGAGTGTCTGTCCGAGCTGAGCGTTACGATGCTGAGGAAGTTAGTATATGCAGATCCGTCTCTGCGTCACACACTGGCTCAGCAACCGGCTTTCCTCCTCACTCTGCTCCGAGGTACAGACTGCACTGTGCTTTACTCCTCCAGCAGCTCAGAGGAAATAAGACTGAGCAGCACAATTCACTGATATCTCATCACTTTTCAAATACTAGAAAGATCCAAAGCAGAAAGTTTCTATGATTTTTTTTTTTCTCCAATTAACCACTTTCAAACGAAAAAGTCAACTATATTTACAGGAACAAGAACCACCTTCTCCATTTTTTAAACATTTATTTATTCAATTTTTAATGTGCATTCTTATGAAGTAATATGGTATGCCCAGGGTTAATACAGTTAATAAATGATATAACAGTATTTTCTTAAACTGAAATAATTAGAAATTTAAAAGTAAGAAAAATACAAATAAATGAATTTTTGAAGCGAACTGAATTCAAATTAAAAAGCAGACATGGTATAATTTCTGTTTTTGTTTTTCTTCGATGTTTTTAAATATACCATAAATCATTTTTTACTACAAATACATAGAGCCATGAAGTGCTGAAGTGTTGAAGTGTTGAAAGCCAAGTTATAACACTATGAACACGAGAAATTTCAGCTTATACTGATTTATGAAAATGGTCGGGTGCCTTCACTGGCCTGTTTTTCTTTGTAATGAGCTCTAATGAGCTTTAAGGCTCTGGAGTAAGCATTGTTAGCATTTTTGGCTTCATCCCCTCCTTCTTCCTCTTCCATCTTTGAAAAGCACTGCCAATGTTTATTCTGGTTTTGTAATGGTAATTGCCGTTAAGTATTTTGAAAGCACTGTGTGGTCTTTTGCTCTTAGTAGAATAATCTGGCTGTGCTGGCTACTTAATGGTTTCAGCCATAATTTTTCTTTCTGAACAGACTAGAGAAGGGGCGGAGTCAGGCGGCATTGTGGGGTGTCTGTAAAATGAGTGACAGGAGGCCCATCCGAACACAGACAAGCAGGCTGTCACGACCCCCAGTTTTCCACACATTTTTTCTCAGCCACATAATACACTTGTGCTGAAGCAAGGCTTAAATGATAATTTTTTTTAATCATGTTTTGCATACGTTCCAGGTTATTTGTAATAGTAAGAAATAATAATAATAATAAAAATAAAATAATTAAATCATATACATTCTTTATTAAAAATCAGCCACAAGAAAGATCTCCACAACTTTTCACAACTAAGATTATTCTGTTACTTATGAAATCATGAGTTTGAATCACAGCGATGCCAGAGCCATCTGTGGCCAGGAGTCCAAGAGAGCAAAATTCACTGTGCTCTCAGGGTAGGAGGGGTGGCTCCTCTCTCCCCTATACTCTCTCCCCTAACAGTCACATTAGCCATTTGACTCAAACCAATCACGGGCTTCTGTGAGCTCACGCAAGCGGACGGAGGCAGATACCGCTCCGTGATGCAGCATGAGCAGCAGTTCGAAAAGATGCTCTTGGCTGGCTTCAGGTGTCTCGGAAGATTGGTAGCTGGTTTATGATAGGGTAGACCTATCTGGTGGGTGGGAATTGGCTAAAACTGAATTAGAGAGAAAACCATTAATAAATTTAGTAATTAAATAAGTAAACAAAAGAAACTCAAGTGAACCCTGAATGATGTAAAAAATCATAATTTAAGCACGCTAACACAATTACACTTTATTCCCAGCTCTAATTTTTGCTGTTGAATCCACTCAGTGTCTGAGAATGTAGATTTACTCCATCATGCCTTGTCTAATTGCCATTTTCTCAGCCTCACTGCTGATGAAGGCCAGTCAGAGAGACGTGACCGAAGCCGCAGCGCTGATGTGTTTCCTGCTTTTTGATGAGATTGCCACAGTGGATGTGTGGTACGTACAAATGTCAAGGGATTTCAAGGGATAATTTTTGTGTTTCCATCAACTCAACACAACAATAAATATAACTATTAATGGATAGAGAGAATGATGTGATGATTTTTAATTAATATAATTGGTTATTGTTGGCAAATCGCTGTGGTATAAGAGGAATAATACACTTCAGGATGTTCTGTTGTTGGAAAGTAAGGTTTTTTTTTTTTTAATTCCTTACTTAACCAGTCAGTTTTATCCACCGAAAAACTTTTAAACAGCAAACACTGACACATTTATTATGTTATTTCTTTCTGCCATTGTCAGTTTCTCACACAGACACACACAGAAAATGCATAAGTCAGCAAACACCACTATAGTGAGCCTCAGAAGTAATTTGGCAATGACTTTGTTTTTTGTTTTTTTGTCTTTTTTCCATCTAAAAGTGTCCCATTCAGCTTAGCTGAGTTTATAGATGTCCATATTAGACCCTTAGATAGGCGACTACTGAGTGTGTACTACTGAGCCAGTGTTCGTGCAGCACGTACTCCCAGGAAGTAAATCTGCCCCATAGATTTGCAGAGATTTTCTTATTTTAAAGCTGTTTTTATGATGCATGCCAACACATATGACTCAACGTTTCCTTAAATTGCTTACATTATTTCTATAAATATTTTTTTAATGTGTGGAAATTTATACTAATAATCCAAAGCCTTATCATGTGGGTGCGGGTCATTTTGTGCATGTTTTTGTTATTATTAGTATTATTATTATTATTACAACTGAGTTTAATGTGTGTTGGTCATGTATTTGTCATCAGCACCGGAAAAGCTGACAAAGATACAGCCTTCACTCCATTCTCTCTGCCAGTCTGTGTTATCAGAAGGTAAGTGCACTGTATTTCTTTTAAAAACAGGATAAAAAGAACGACATTTCGTTAAAATGACGAACAAATTTGGTTCACATGAAATGCCGTAAACACACTGATCACTAAAGAAGAATTTCTTCACTTGGCAGTGGCTTTTATACAAATTGAAATTTAAGTGGAGCCAAATCTAATTTAAATACAGAGTTGTTCAAGCTTCTGCAAAGATGGCAAGTTTATTTACAAAGCACAGATCAAATGACTGTTTGGGACGCCATCCACTGATTGCACTAAATTTGCACTATTTGCAAAATATGATAATAAATAGTAATAATAATAACTTTAAATGATGCCATTTTATGTACGTAATCTTTGAAAGTGAAGATTAAGGTGTGGTAAGATCCAGATCTTTGGAGATGTAAAACAAAAGGCCACTTCTGTTGTGTTTAACTCTTGTAACTTTGACGAAGCCACAACTTGTTGGATTTAGTTCCTTCGTCAGTCTCTGAATGTCCGATAGGCTACATTGCAAAATGAGTTTTCAAATCATCTAGTCCAATAATAGGTTACAGAATCATTTCTGTAATTGTGCTACTTGTGGCATAGAGATCTCCACTTCTTCCTTTTCCACCTGTAGAGGTAGAAGCTCCTGTTTAGCATCCACATTTACATAGCGAAGAAGTTTCCCTTTTAGCATAGTCATAAAATGTCATTTTGTTTTGTGCAGGTATAATCTACCGTTTCGCGCTGCGTCTCACCACGCAGTCAGTCCCAACTGCATCGTTCTGCCTCTTTATACTGATCTGATGGAGCTGAGAGCTGCCAAGGAGGCACTGAGCTTCAGCTGGAACAGAGCCTGGCACTGCGGCACCGACACTCTGCTCACACGCAGGAGAGACAACGCCACTCACACACCTGAGTAAGACACTGCTCACTCTGGGTATCGGTGGCTAGAAGGTTGCATGAGGTCAGTTTATCATAGTTGTAGGCATAGCAGTGACACTGATGTGGTAATGTGTGCAGTGGTAGACGAGTGGATCAGATGCAGCAGTGTTCTTAGCTTATACACAGTGTGCTTTTGCTTCTCTATTGTTTACACCTACCTTGTTTTTGCACCTTATAGGTGTAGGTAGAGGCTGTAGCTAATTTTTTCATACACAGTGCGCTGTAATCAGAGTTGGGTTAAGCATGCATAGTGAGGATTTAATACCAAAACTGCACACGTTGGTATGCAAACCTCATACGTAACTACAGACTTACATGATATTCAGAGACTTGCGCATGCAGAGAGGTCTATAAGAGAGTCATGTGTATAACTATTGGCTTCATATATATATATATATATATATATATATATATACATATATATATATATATATATATATATATATATATATATATATATATATATATATATATATATATATATATATATATATAAAATAAAGGAAATTATTGGATACGCTGCTGAATAATGAGGGTTGAAGCCATGTTGTTAATTTGAGCCAGATGTGCAGTGATTAGTGTGATAATTATAACTAGGATTAGATTATTAGATTAGATTTCAATACTTGCCATCTTCTCATTCATACATGTATCATCATATTAGTCTTTACAATTGACAGCAAAGGAAAAAGTTCTTCTGCATTTTCGATCCATGATTATTCAGTCCTAAATGAGAGCGTGTTTAAAGGCGGTGGTTTAGATGCTCTTGAAAAATCTCGTCTCGGATCTACTCAAGAAAAATGGGGCAATTTTGAAGGCGTGAACTACATGCAGATCATTTGCATAATCCGAACAGGCCGTCCAGAAAATCATCAGTTTCTTATCAAAGCACCAAAGCTGACCGAAGGAATTTTTTTGCTAAAGTAACATGACTACCATAAGAACACAATACAATACAACATACTATTAAATACAACAAATTACAACATAAATAAATTCTAGATTACAAAAAGACTGCTCTTTTCTACTAGAGAGAAAACTAAACAAGTCTTATAGTTGGGAAAGTAATATGTTTGCTTTTATTTCCCAAGCTCCTCACTTTATCCACATCCTCGCTCTTCTACAGGTTTCATGCTGATCTGGTGATGTCGGAGTCTCAGGCCGTGTCAGTGCGAGTGTGTGACGTGAGAGCAGGGCTTCAAGAGTGTGTTAATGCCATTCGGTCAGCCGGCTCACACACCGGGGTCACCTTCGCTCTGACTAGAATACACCTTTATCTCCTGACTGATCAGTTAGCCCTTAAACACAACGCGCACTCCGCCAAGAGCACACTGCAGAAACTCAGCTGGCATGGAGCTGTGGAGAGGTACACATGTAACCGCATACACACTCAATTTAGAGATCCGCTTTAATTTTGGGTTTTCTGTTTAACCCCTTCTGCATGGTATGTTTTCCCATCAATGTACAGATTTCTCCAGGTGAAACCTGCTTGCCCTGAGGATGAAATGCTGCTAACGGATGTCATATCGTTCCTGAACACTTTCTTCAAGCAACATCAGTCTGATTCTGATGATCAAGATCTGAAATGGCTCCTAGAATTACTCCTGAAACAGGTAACTGGTAAAACTCCAATCCCTGAGATGATTTGAGGTGGGAGGAAGTGACTGATGAATTTTGTGTGTGTTTGTAGGACACACACGTCCTGCTGGACCTGCTGCTAGAAGTGAAGACACACAAAGACCCTCAGAGACACAACGCGATTCAACACTCCGGACATCAACTGCAGAGAGAACTGACCTCGCTGTTCAACACACTGCTGCTGCGTCTCACACACACTTCCGACAGGTCCCACATACACACACATTCAGGATCTGAGCTCTCTCTCTCTGTGTCTCTCTCTCTCTCTCTCTCTCTCTCTCTCTCTCTCTCTCTCTCCCCCTCTCTCTCTCCCCCTCCATTGTTCAATATCTGATCTCACTCTTTTTTTTCATTTAGGCTCTCTCTGTCTCTCTCTCTCTATCTGAACTCTTTCTTTCACTATCATTTGTTTAGAATCTGATCTATCTTTGCTTTCATTCAAGATTTTATCTCTTTTTCCATCATTCAAGATCTGACTTCTCTTGTCTTCATTCAGGATTTGATTTCTCTCTCTTTCCTTCTTTTTTGTTCCAGATCTGATCTCTCTCCAGGTCTGATTTCTTTCTTTCTTTCTTTCTTTCTTTCTTTTGTCTTCAGTAACCACTTTATTCTGGTCGGGGGGGCATGATTGAGCATCTAATCATACTCTCCTTCTCTCTCTCTCTCAATCTCTCTCCCTCTCTCCCTTTAACTGAAGACTGACTCATGCTTTCTCTCCCATTTAGGGTTTGATCTCTCTCTCTTCCTCTCTCCCTTTAACTGAAGACTGACTCATGCTTTCTCTCCCATTCAGGACCTGATCTCTCTCTCTCTCTCTCTCTCTCTCTCTCTCTCTCTTCTCTCGTTCAGGATATGATCTCAGTTTCTGTTTGTCTTCTTCTTAAGACCATTCTTTCAGGAGTTGGTCTCACTTTCTCTGTCTCCTTCATTCCTTCATTTAAGATCAGATCACACACTGGTCCAGCCTCTGATCTCTCTTTCCCCCTCTCTTCCATTCAGGACCTGATCGCTCTCTTTCCTTCGTTCAGAATGTGAAATCTCTTCTGCATTCAACATTTGACCTCCCTCTCTCTCCCTCCCTCGTGCAGGATGTGTATGCTCCTCTCCGGGCCGTTAGCATCAGAGTTTGCCGTCCGTCTGCTGCAGTGTCTCCGTGTTTCAGATGCCCCACGTTTTTACGGCCTCCCCTCTCTGGAGCGTTCTCTACGCAGCATGACACACACCACCGCTCTGCCCGCCTGGAGCACTCACACAAGCAGCATGGAGCCACACACACTCTGCCAGAAATACCTTAGCGGCCTACTTGAGGTGCACACACCACAAACCACACACAGTCATTCTCCTTCATCTTGGCTGCGAATTCCATGTTATATGATTTGTAGCCAAATATGTGCATACGTTAATAAATGATAGAGATGGGGGAGGGGCTTTACTTTTCGACAATCATACAAAGCTAATTTTTACTCATTTTTTTTCCCAGGTAATTTCCTCTTTCTATGTGGAATGGGGAGGGAATGCCATGTCCTTCATGGGAAAAGGAGTGACCAAGAATGCAGTGATCTCTCTGCTTCATCTGTCCCATGAGATGATGTCTGAGAGCAAGGAGAAGGTATTGAAATTTCTGGGCATTTAATTTGCATTTAAGTTGGCTTACACAAACATTAATACACAACTTTACTAAAAGATTGACAAATGAACCCCAATGAGAGAGTGTTATGCGACACAAACATCGTTCCATTTCATACA
Source organism: Pangasianodon gigas (assembly GCA_022758105.1). Lineage (NCBI taxonomy): Eukaryota > Metazoa > Chordata > Actinopteri > Siluriformes > Pangasiidae > Pangasianodon > Pangasianodon gigas. The sequence continues at coordinate 14,478,063 of CM040475.1, forward strand.
GGAGTTTTTCACACAGCTAAACGCTGTATTAATTAACACATTTTTGAGTCATAAGGAAGGCCTGAGGAGAATGAGTTAGATTTTGATGAATACTGAATTACAAACCGTTCTTGGCAGCAGTCTCAGACATTTGGATCCTGCTGTATGTATATTTAGAGAATGTAGAGTCTAGAGTTTTGTGTGTTTGTGTGTGTTTGTGTGTGTTTTCTCTAGGACTGGATGTCTCTCTGGTCTCTTGGGCCTGAACAGAGTGCTGATGATCCGTGTTCAGCTCAGTTTGGCCTCGCTTGGTTAATCCCACTGTGGGTGGATCGTGACCCAGAGGTGAGACACACAAACACTCTAAAGCATGCATCTTTATATTTGGCATACACATTTATATTCATACATCTCAGCCAAATGTACAAACTCGTTTTGCAAAATAAAAAAATAAAAGCAGTTGGCTGAGATATGAATATAAATGTACACTGAGTAGCCAGATTATTAGGCACACCTACCATGTACTTAAACACATTACATACACATGGGTGACAAATTAAAGGAAAAAAAAACACCTTCCTGGTGATGTCACTTTCCATTCTGTAACAGCCACTGTGTAACAGTAGTAGTGGTGAGACTGATGTAATACAGGATGCACATACACACGCACATAAAGACAGTTAGCAAGGAGTGTATAGATGATCTTGTTGAGTAAACAGGAAAGTTTTAAGCTGAGCTTTGATAATCAATGAAGAGCATAACGAGCACAAAGCAGTGCCAGTTTAAATGTTTGCCAAGCCTAACTGTGTGTTTGTGTGTGTGTGTGTGTGTGTGTGTGTGTACACTCAGGTGCGCTGTGCCAGCCTGGCGCTGGGCGCGGCTCTCTCTACGTTAGAAAGCGGCTGTGTGATGTTGTCGAATAGCTGCCAGAACATCTCAGGCGGTTTGTGGGCGACGCTGCTCAACATCCTGCTGGAGAGACAGGAGTGCAGCATGGTGCGCCGAGAGGTGGGCGCACACACACGCGCGTACACACACACAAACAGAGTGCAGAGCTTTTGTTTTGGATTTCTAAAATGTCAGCAAACAGAATGTAAGAGGTTATGCATTTCTCAACAGCTGCTGCTCCGTTGAATGTTCTGTATAGAAGCGGCAAGGTGCTGTCATCAAAAGAGCACCAGCCACACACACACACACACACACACACACACACACACACACACATGGTGTTGTCAATTCTGAAGTGATCATAACTACACACTCCACAGCTCTCAAGGTCAACAACACACTTATATATAATCATTCTGTAAAGTTGCACAATCACTGAAATCCTCCTTATTGCCACACAGTACACTATTCTCAGTCTGTGTAATCATCTCATCATTAGGATAAATAAATTAACCCCCTGTAGAGTGTGTATGTAAGGAATAAAACACGACAGAGCATGCTGTTATAGGAAAATAATCAACCAATATATTATAACAGCAAATCTCTTCATGTTTTATTCCTCTTATACCACATCGGTTTGCCAACACTAACAATTTTTTATTTATTAAGTTGTACTTTTTATCCTTTTAAAGTTACATCTAATGTTATGAAACGTCCGTGAAACAAGGTATCACTTACATTATAACAGCTATGAACTGTTGTTCCTTAACCAGCTTCTCTTTTTTCTGAAGTGAATAAACCAAAAAAAAAAAAAAAACCACACACCGCTTGTTATATTACCAAGAAACTGGAAATCTCCAAGTCCTCTATCCTGAAGACTCTCCCATGACGGAAAATTTACTGACCGTTACAAAGCGCTGGAACTGGAGACTCCTTCCCTAAATGTTAAATAATTATCTCCTATCAGAAGATGTTTTTCTTTGTTAAATAATACAAATGTTTTTCTTAATCTGTTTATTATTAGCCTTAGATTATGTACAGTTGTTACTATAGACATGATAATGTATTAGAAGGAGCACATTAATATAAACCTGGGATTTTAGTTAATGGCACTACTTTCAGAGCTATAGAAAATGAATCAACATTTTCTGAACAAACAGAGTCAAGAATTTTATAGAACTCCGGTTTGTTACTGATGCTGTACGTAGGGATTAGATTTAAGAAAATGTAACTTCTTGCCATCTTGCCGCTTATGGTGTATATAAAGGGTTTTATAACGAAAGTTATAATATAATAATGTATTATAATGGAACACACACACACACACACACACACACACACACACATATATATATATATATATATATATATATATACAAGGAATATATTAGGGTGCTAAAATTAGGGATCGCAGCTTGCTTATAATTTCTGACCAGATATAAAGTTAACACTTTATTGTTTTTCTCTTTTTTTAACCACTGCTACTAATAATCTTTTAAAAATTTTTAATAATGTAATAATCTCTAATAATCTCTTGCCAATTTTCCTTTGCACTCAAACCTTGTTTATATGAAGCACACCAGCCACGCTGTGCCATGAGGAAGCCTTACCTGCTACAGAGCATCATTTGACTTCACACTTGTTTTTGGATTTCATTTTGCAAACACTGACAGTTTTTGCAGCAAGATGGCAGCATTGCTGACTGGAGTGTTTTCTTTTCCCCCTCTCTACTTAGGCAGCGTTTCTTTTACAAAACCTGCTTGTGATGCCGATGCCTGCCAACACAGAGGAGGCCAAAGACTGCTTCTGGCAGGTATGAGAACAGAGGAAGGCTGGAAATAAACAAAAGTTCCTCGGAAACGTTGTAAGAAAAGTTTAGGCAACACTGCAAGTGGATTTTATCAGACCGTCTCACGCCGAGTGTGTTTCCACTGCAGTGATTTCCAAAGGCTAAAAAAGTCAAATGGTCATTTCTACTGACTGTTGTGTCATCTGCTTTTCAAAACAGCTCCAGCTGAACACACAGTAATCATCTATATCCAAACCCGCATACTGTTCTATTATGTATAAATTACTGAACTAAATCTTTTACTTCAATTAAATATTAAATATATAACAATCTAAATATTCTATTTTATTTAGTTAGTTTAATTGGAATCTTTCTCTCTTAGTCTGTCTCACACTGTCTCTCTCTGTCTGTGTCTCTCTGTTTCTCCCTCTGTCTCTCTCTCTCTCTGTCTTTTTCCATCTTTCTCACTGTTGCTCTGTCTATCACTGTTTTCTGTCTGACTGTCTCTCCCTCTCTCTGTCTGCCCTTCTCTGTCTTTCTCTCTCTCTTTCTGTCTCTCTCACTCTCTTCCTCTGTTGCTCTTTCTGTCTGTCTCTCTCTCTTGGCATCTCTCTCTCTGCATCTCTCTTTCTCTGTCTCACACTCTGTCCATCTTTCTTTCTGTTTGTCTCTCACTCACTCTGTCTCTCACTGTATGGCATCTCTCTGTTTCTCACCCACTCTGCCTCTCTTTTGCTCTGTCTCTCACTGTATGGCATCTCTCTGTCTCTCACTTGTTCCTCTCCTTCTCTCTGTCTCTCATTCTGTCCTGTCTTTCTGTCTCTCTCACTCTCTCCATCTCTTTCTCTCTGTCTCTCACTCTTTCCACCTCTGTCTCTCTCTCTGTCTCTCTCTCTCTCTCTCTCTCTGTCTCTCTCCAGAGCCCATGTGTTCATGATGAAGGATCTGGCGTGTCGTTGGTGGGTCTCCCGGCCCTGCAGGCTCTTCTCTATCACTGCCATTTTTTTGATCATGTGGGTCAGATGGTGAGGAGTTGCTACACGGGTCGATACACTCCCACACACCCTTGGCCCATCAGTGCCTCTGCTGGTATGCACATATGTATAATGCATGTGTGTATGTATGTAAGAGTTCCCTGCTACTCTTTACTTTATACCTGTCCCATTATCCATTGTCCAGAGATCAGTTTCCCTTTCTGAAATATTCTTCCTCTCAAGGCATTTGTCCTCACCACTGTTGTCTTTAGCCATTAGGGTCTAGATTGATTTAATGCAATCAAACATAATATAAGCAAATATTATTTACTAATGAGTTAAAGTAGAGCGAATTATATATTTATAAGAGCTTAACTGATTCAGTTATGATTATAAAAGTGAGGTGTGTGTGTGTGTGAGACAGATGTAGATGACTCTGTGAGGCAGTGGAGAGGCAGTACAGCTGTGCTGAATCACACACAGGGTTCAGGATCCATTTCCACCTCCAGCACTTTGGTCAGTCAATGTTAAGAATGAATATTAGAATTATAATAACATTGTTATAACTGCTAATCACTGAAGTTTTTGATAATGACTTTTTTTGTTCGTAATTGTTTGTAGTTAACGTGTGTGCGTGCATGTGTGTGTTGTTTTTGTTGCCCAGCTCCTGAGTGACACTCGTTCTCCCGTCCTCTCCTCCTCTGTAGCAGCACAGGAGCCTCCATTCAACAGACTCGGCACGCAAGGTCACACACACACTCACACACACCTGCACTCGCTTACTACACACACGTCTCTATAGTGCAAGAGATGGCACTTTTTTACCCGTGTAACGCAAGAGCGGTGTAATTCTGAAATAGAGTGGAGTTGGAATGAAACGTAGCTAAGTGAGCTGCTGCTATATGAGCAAATCAAATCAGCACTTCTCATTTTCTTTGCATTTGCTTTTACGCGATTTCTTTCCTAATAAGGACATTTACACTGATATGGCACTTACAGATTTAACCTGAATATGTTGGGGGGTTTTAAGTAATTTATTAATTAAGGAACAACTTAGTACATTTAATGTTGTGGAACGTCGACGAAACAAGTTAGTCGTCACTATTGTCACTTACGTTAAAGCGGCTATAAACAGACCGTTTCCTCTGTCCTGAAGACTTTCCCGTGTTCTGACACTGGAGACTCCTTCCTTTCAGCATATCAATGATTAGATGTTTTTCTTCACATTTTAATCTATTTATTATAACTATTACTGTTTATTATTGTTTTGATCTGTTTATCCTCCATACAGTTCCATGTGAATTAGCCGTAACCATGGAAACGATTATGTATTAGAGTAGCACTATTGTCAGAGCTTCTGTTATAGAAAACTTATCAACACCTTCTGACCAATCAGAATCGAGAATTCAATAGCACTGTGATATAAGATTATGCAATGACCCATAAACAGTTTGAAAATGATGTAATTTTGGGAAACAGTGTGTTTTTTATTGAACGTGCTGTTGCGTTTTTGTGTTGTGTTGTAGGTCAGAGTGACTCAGACACCTCAGACTCGTGTCTGTCTCACGAGTGTGTAGAAGGATCAGAGTGCATCTCTGTAGTAACCCCTCACCTACTGTCAGCTGTGTGCGGATTACTAACCAACCTGCTGTGTGTTCTGCCTGAGTTCACACACACTGCACTCCGAGAGAACCACATCCTGCAGGGCTTGCTCAGGTCTGTACACACACGCACACACACTCACACACACACACTCACATACACCCACACACCTACACACACCCACACACGCACACATACACACACCCCATTAGAGTGCACTTTTTATTTTCTCACTTAACAAACACTAATACAACAATATTATACCAGGTATCGGGTATTAGTGAGCAATACAGTATACACACACACACATACACACATATACACACACAGAGAACTGAACCGACCACCAGATGCCCACATGCCACACCAGCGCACCTGTTTGCTTGTACAGTGTGTGTGTTAAGGTAAAAGCTGTTAAGAGACAATTACCTGTGTGTTAGGAGTGTCAGGGGAGAGAGGGGTCAGTTGTAACACTATAGGCTGGATTATACTTGCTTTTAACTATGCAAAATGGCTGCCGCACCACTTGTGCACATCCTCAGAAATAATGCTACACACCCACGTGGTGCAATACCAAAGTAAACGGTGGGGGAAGTATACAACTGACTAAACAAACTAGCATTGTGTCTCAAATTGCATACTTGTGTACGATTCTACTAACACTAACTGGTTTTCCTATAATGTTTAGTGGTCCAATTTCAAAAACCTCTCATGTGGCCATTCAGACCAGTACCAGTCTTCTGGATTTTCTATATTACTAAATACTTTCGTATGTGAGGTCAGAGTTTTCGAATTAGAGACATAGCTCATGACAGCAATCATGATGATGGAGGAAAGTTTTAAGAGAGACAGAGCTCATAAGCGTGTTTAACGTCGCCGTGCATGGAATCCCTAAACATTTTACAGTTCGACGTAGAATCAAGACGGACAGGAATGTTTTGGCTGACGTGCCATCTAGAGAATGTCGCTTTTAATGCTACAGATGTACATAAAATACGCAGGCGAGTCTGTTAACAATGCTACTCACGTTGCTGCAGTATTTAAGTTTAAACTGGCCTTATCAGTTGCTCCAGTCAGCCACAAGCTACAGTTTCTGATTGGAGCACTCTGTACACACCCAGTAGCATCCTCTGCCTGCCAAAATAGTCTCTATTTGATTTCTGTCTAGTTGACTGACTGTAGCAAATGCTAAGCTGGTTAGCTAACAGCTCAGATTTCCGCTCTAACAATCACAAGCTTATTAGCTGTTAATCATGTTAATGATGTATTTGTGCATTTTAGCAAATAAAGTCCTTCATCTGGTGCAAACATTGTCGAGGTGTTATTGCTGCTTCCACACCATCCTACAACCAACCCCACCCTTGTACCTAACGTGTACTGAGCTTTAGATTTTTTTTTTTTTTAAATTGTGACAACTGACCCCACCGACCCCTACACAAGTAAAATAAATGAAAAAATGAATCTGGCAAACTGAGTTTCCTGTTATTTACAGTGGCAGGTTTGTGCTTTACTGAGCATGCTCAGAAGGAGTGAAATTGAAAAGAAATAGCGTGTACAGAGTTCAAAATCACACACACAGACAGCCAGGCTAATGTCTTGGTTTACCTCTGCCAGTTTTAACCGTAACCACATCCTGCATGTATTTTATTCCTAGCTCTGAATGAGGCAGGGACACTGGCGAAGCAGGTAGGTGGAGGTTGCGGAAGTGGGCCAGTGTTTCCGTGTTTGTTGCGGAAGAGGTGGGAGTTTTAGAAGTTTTAGATAGTATTAGATATTAAATTGTGTTATAATGGCTGTAGGAAAATGAGACGTTTTCCCGAAGTCACATGGTCAGATTTCGATTTCGATTCTCCACACTTTGCTATTACACCAGTGAATCCAGATGGGATGGAGTGTAACTATGAGTGTGTAAGCACTTCTGCCTCAGTGTGTTAGTGTAAGCTGTGTTTATTGCAGTGTGTTGGATGCAGTGGAGATAGAGCGATGCCTGACTGAGCTTAACACACCTGATCTCCTTCCTGCTGATATGGAGGATGCCAGGAGCCAGGTGTGTGATCTCACACTCGCACACACACACACAGACACACACATTCAGTGCTGTTACATTACACACTCTGTCCTGTCCTGTGACTATTTTGAGCTCTGTGCTGTTATGTTTCAGCTTAATTGTGATGTTACTGCAGGAACGCACAACATGCAAATGCACACATCATGAATAGAACTTCATGACACACTCTCTCTCTCTCTCTCTCTCTCTCTCTCTCTCCCTCTCTCCCTCTCCCTCAGGTGCTGAGTAGTGTGTGTTACGTGCGGAGTGTGTGTAAGCTGGTACAGGCCGATGTTGTGCTCAGTGAGGATTGTCTCTCCCAGTCAGAGCTCATTAAACCTCTGCTGAATAACCTCATCTCCATCCTCACACTCTCTCACACACACCTCGGTAAATCCCACCCAGCTCCTTTAAATTAATGAGAAATCTGTATATGTTTATATTTCATACATCACACTTCTTATTCCTACTCCATCTTCTTCTTCTTCTTCTGCTTCCTTTGTCTAAGTCTTTTTCATCCTTCTCGTCTTCCTTTGACGTCAACTTCATCCTTCTCCTCCTTCTTTTTCTTCTTCTTCTTCTTCTTCCTCCTCCTCTTCTTCTTCTGTCATCTTCTTCTTCATCCTCCTCCTCTTCCCTCTTCTTCTTATTCTTCTTCTTCTTCCTCTGTTGTCATCTTCGTCCTCATCCTCATCCTTCTTCTTTTTCTTCTTCATCCTCCTTCAGCCTCTTTAATCTTCTTTCTTCTTCTTCTTCTTCTTCTTCTTCTTCTTCTTCTTCTTTACCTTATTGTGGGGAATATGTTTTTTTGCACAGTATCAATTGCTTTGACTTAGACAGCAAAGCCAAGTGTGTAATGCCTCTTAGCCTTATTTGATGATGATGATAATAATAATAATAATAATAATAATAATAATAACAATAACAACAACAAAAATAATTAGTTGAGCAATTAGTTTAAAAGAAGAACTTTGTATTTGATGGCTAAGGCATCAGAAAGAGGATTTATTTTGTTTTTTTGCCTCCCAAATTCTCAGCCTTTGATTCATAAGTGTTTGTCTGTGTGTCCTCAGATGTGCATACCCAGAATGCATTGCTACACACCTGGACAGATGTGTTTACGCTGCTGGCGAGTCTGCTGCGCAGGAACTACGCCGCATGCGGCCCACATGTGCGCGGGACTCTGGGGAAACGCTGGCAGCGCTTCTCAGGTGAGCAGAGAAAGGCAGAAAGGAGGGATGTGAGGATACATGATGTGTGATTAATGAGGGGAGGGAGCGAGGGATAGAGAAAAGAAAGGATGCAGGAGAGAAGAGACTACTGTGGGGTGTAGGAAGAGGGGGGAGTGATGAAAGAGGGAATGGAACAAGGGATGACGATGAAGTGGAAGAGGGAAGAAAGGATGCTGGAGGGGAGAGAAGCAGGTCTAGGGTGCAGAAGGGAGGATAGAGTGATACGAGGGATGAGTGATGAAGGAGATGCACATGAAGGAATGATGAAAAGGGGGATGCAATTCTGCAGGTGCAGATGGGAGGTGATGGTGAAAGAGAGGAGGAAACAAGGGATGAAGGACAAGTGGAGCATGAAGAAGAGATTCAATTCTGGGATAAAGAGAGGAGAGATTTTTTTTTTAAAGGAAGGAAACAGGATGAAGAATGAGTACAGAGGAAAGAAAGAATGCAAAAAGATGGGTCAAAGCAGTCTCAGAGGTGCAGAGGAAAGAAAGGAGGAGGAAGAACAGAGGAAAATGTGAAGGTGCTGAAGAAGGAAGAGTGATTAAAGGATGGAAGTAGGGATGAAAGAGGAGGGGAAACAGGAAAGGCTATCTAGGCACAGTGTAAAGAAGAAAGAGAAAAGAGAGAGAAAAAATTAGTGAGAGGAGAAGGGAATGAGGAATGAAATAAGAAGTGGATGCAAGATGAATAAAGTGAGGAGAGTGATAAAAGTGGGGAGGGAAGAAGGAAGAGTGATTAAAGGATGGAAGTAGGGATGAAAGAGGAGGGGAAACAGGAAAGGCTATCTAGGCACAGTGTAAAGAAGAAAGAGAAAAGAGAGAGAAAAAATTAGTGAGAGGAGAAGGGAATGAGGAATGAAATAAGAAGTGGATGCAAGATGAATAAAGTGAGGAGAGTGATAAAAGTGGGGAGGGAACAAGAGATGAATGAGTTTAGCAGGAAAGCTGAGTAATTTTGAAACGATGCAGGAGGAGAAAGAGGAAAAAGGGAGGGGAAAGAGAGATGAATGATACAGAGGAGAAAACCTGGAAGGGGTCAGTGTGGGACGAAGAGAGGAAAAAGAATAGAGGATGTGCAGAATAGAGGAGATGGTGATGGGGAGAGAACTAGGGATAAAAAATAGTGGCATGAAAGAAGGGAGAATTTGGGTACAGAGCAAAGAAAGGATACAGGAAAGAAGAAAGAAGAAAAGAGGTAGAACAGAAAGAGAAAGAAATTCTGAGGTAAAAAATAGAAGAAAAGAAAAAGAAAGAGGGAACAAGGGATAATGGATGAGTGAGAGTAAAAATGATGCAAAAAGAAAAGAAAAGAAAGGATGCAGCTTTGGACTGAAACAAAGGAGAGTGATGAGAGAGAAGAGAGAAGGAAACGAGAGATGAGTTATGAAGTTATGAGTGACATACAATATATAGGAAAGAAATGGTGCAGAACATAAGAAACAATGAGGCATGAACGACTGATATGTAAGAGGAGAGGAAAAACTGGAGAGGCTCATTGGTACGAGGTATGAAAAGATGATAAGGAAGGAACGAGCGATGAAGTGATGAAGGCGGGAAGGAAGACGGCTGCAGGAAGAGAGAGAAAATTCCAGAGACAGGAAGTGAGCAGAGTGATGAGAGGGATAAAGAATGACACGAAGAGAGCTGTGGGGCGCAGGAAGGGAGGATGAAGTGATGACAGAGAGGGCATGGAGCGAGGGATGAGAGCTGAATGAGTGACAGGAACAGGGAAGCAGGAGAGGAAAGAAAGGAAGTGAGACAGCTTGCTATCTCTGGGTGGGTTGTGCTCCTGCTGTTTGTGACAGATTGGGATGGAGGGATGGGAAAAGAGGGAGAATGAAGGAGAGATTTTAATTCTGATGGATGTGTGATAGTCGTGGAGCAGGTGGGTGGGCAGAACACTCACTGCATCGCCTCCAGCGCTCCTCCGACTTTACAGCTCATTATTTCTTTTTCACCGTCAGACAACAGCAAAAAAAAAAACATGCGAATGTTCGCGTCATGCTCTAAATACGAGTAGATTGATAACACGAGTTAAATAACAGATTCAGATTAGTTTGGTGTCATGATGCAACACTGAACTCTACATAATGACTTCATAACATATGCATAAGCACTGAATATGTACAGAATAAAACACTCAGGGGCATGCTGTTTCAGGAAAATAATCAACATGGTGGTGTGATGCGAGCCAGTGCAAGGCGGAGTTTCTGTTACCACGCCAGAGTTGATCATTTTCCTCTAACCCCACGTCCTGAAGTGTTTTATTCCTCTTATACCACATGATTAAACTTCTTTCATTTATTAAAGAACGCATCATACTTTTTATCTCATAGTTACACATCTACATTAAGAAGTTCTCAAGATTTTCTCAACTTTATGCAAATTAGGTATGACGCAGTAAAGCGACAAATCCAAACAACCGGCGCGATAATTCATACGCCGCTTGTGATACACCTTTTTTTTTTTTTTTTCATTTCCCCACTCACAACTTTGGTTCCTTGCAATTAGTTTATTAAAAATAAAAGAAAAATATATAACTATGGTTTCATCTTTTCCTTTATATACTCAATATGTATATTAATGCTGGGTGATTTTCACAATTAATTCAGTTAATTCAAATAATTGTTCTATCAAATAATGTTCTAATCGCGATTGTTGTTTACATAAATGTTTCCATGTTTACGTACACTCACTAGTCGCTTTATTAGGAACACCTGCTCATTTATGCAGTTATCCAATCAGTCAATCATGTGGCAGCAGCATAATGCATAAAATCATGGAGATACAGGTCAAGAGCTTCAGTTAATGTTCACATCAAACATCAGAATGGGGACTCACTGGCTCACAGTCTCACCCAAACTCCACAGTTGAAGACCGGTAAAAGACCAGGTGATTTTTTTTTTTCTAATCTTCTGTTCAGTTTGGGTGAGTCCGTACCCATGATAGCCTCAGATTCCTGTTCTTGGTTGTCAGGAGTGGAACCCAATATGGTCTTCTGCTGTTGTAGCCCATCCACCTCAAGGTTCGAAGTTTTGTGCATGCTGAGATGCTTTTCTGCTCACCGTGATTATAAAGAGTAATTATGTGAGTTACTATATCCTTCCTGGCAGCTGGAACCAACCTAGCTATTTTCCTCTGACCTCTCTCATCAACAAGGAGTTTCCACCCACAGAACTGTCGCTCACTCAATGTTTTTTTGTTTTTCTCACCATTCTGTGTCAACTCTAGAGACTGTTGTGTGTGAAATTCCCAGGAGATCAGCAGTTTATGAAATACTCAAACCAGCCCTTCTGGTACCAACAACCATGCCATGATCAAAGTAACAGAGGTCACACTTTTTCCCCATTTTGGTGTTTGATGTGAACACTAACGGAAGCTCTTGACCTGTATCTGCATGATTTTATGCATTGCACTGCTGCCATATGATTGGCTGATTAGATAACTGCATGAATGAAGGTGTTCCTAATAAAGTGGACAGTGAGTGTACTTATTAAATATCTACATTTTTGAATTAAAAAAAAAAAATCTGTAAATGTTATTTAAACTTTTAAAGCAATATGAAGCAAAAACACAGCCTTCTTAACTTGATAAACGCCTCCTACAGCCTGCTCTGCCCCCAACAGCACACTTAGACAATAAATAAGTAAATAAAAAAGGTGGAAATATCACTTTGGAGATATGGAATTGGGACGGGTTTGAAAAGTCACACGAAGAAGTACATGTAAAATAGATTGCTGCATTCGACTCACCTCGAAGCCTCAAGTATGTCATCTTCCACCTTGGCATTTTTGACAGACAAAATGGAAAAAATGAATGCCTCCATGTTCGTCTTTTGTAAGCATCATGTTAGCCAGCTAACTACGATGAGTGTAGTCAATGTTTTAGATTTAACAAGGGCATATATGTCTGTATGTTGATTGATTAAAAGCAAGTAATTATATACAGTACAGTGTAACTCATTTAAAGCTCCTGTTTTTCCTGCTGATACTAGCAGCCATGTTCATTTACCATCACTCCGTAAATGGAGCTGAGAAGACTACCCCAAACTGACAAGTAGAAACTCAACTCCCATTTGGAACGGACATTCTCTGACATAAACAAACCCGAGAGTGTAACAAAATGGCAGTGCACAAAGTCAACAGTAAAAGTAACAGTACCTTTTCTGTGTTTTGTAAGTTTATATTTGAAACATAATTGTAACATAATTCTGCTGATTTTAGCCCAATTTTACTAACACTGTAAGACCATTTCTGTGAGCAAATATGAACAAGACAGTTGATGCACCTTGTTTCTCTTTGCTAATCATGCAGATAGAATTCATATAGATCTTGAAAAACAAATATGACCATGCTCTGAGCATCCATGTTTTATTCTGAGCAGAAGCACTGGAATGTGCTTAGATCAGGAAACTTGGGAAAATTGACTTGGAATGGATTACATTAGTAGTAGTGTTATGATGAACACATAGTGTGTTGTGACCCAACTTTATATGTATATTGCTGGTATAGTTACACCTACAGCTGCAGTGTGACTACTAAGTATCTATGCACTGTACCAGATGAATTACAGTAGTACTGAATGTCCATTATGGCTTTATGTTTTTTGAATAATAGCTCTTAGACTCACAATTCTGTTGCTTTTGACAGCATTTATTGACCTGTTGATCACAATTTTCCCTTCAGTACCAACCCTGACCAATCTAGGATTAATATGTCTCTGCAGTTTCCAATTTACTCCTACACCTTTGATTACGGTGATGAAAACAGCTTGTCAATAATCTGATTACTGACTGCAGCCCAGCTATACTAGCCTGCTCTTACTCTCCTTATTTTCAATCGTTGTGTTTTCTTTTCTTTAGACACCATCCGTACGTGTGTGGACCAATGCGGTTTGGATTCGTCGCTGTACAACGTATCTGCGCAGTTCCTGTGTGTGTTGTTTTCTGAAGAGGCAAAGAAAAGAGGGACGAGTGAAGAGAAATCAGCTTCTCTAACTGCTGCTCTGAATTCCGAATCCGGAGAGAAACTGTGTGAATTACTGCTGGAGGTAAAGCTGAGCTGTAGACTGGAATAAAGTGCACGAAATGATTCTGGTTTAACAACCATCACTGATACAGCTTCGAGAACATATATTTCTCCAACAAGACTAAGTGTGTTCTAATTGATTGACAGCAGTAGGTAAAATAACACCTAGCACATAGAGGAGGTAAACTAACCATGAGCGCATTCCGCACAGAGAACTGGTGTGTCAGAGAATTAAAAGGGTCAAGGAAAGGTCTATAACACCACTTATTAACCGTTTACACTGGTGTCAAGAGCATTTTACCACCACTTTACAAGAACTGATGTCCTTAGAAAATGTCTTCATGAATAAAAGACAAGACTCACTACTTCACGACTTACTTTTGGACTCAATATTAGATGTGAGTAACTATTAAAACACAGTTAAAGGTATGGTCAGTGTTTATGATGGAAGTTAACTGTAGTTAGCTATTAACAAATGCAGCCCCTCCCTTCATATTTCCCTCCAAAACCACACCCACAAAACCTATGCACACAAGCTGCCTAACCTAGAACTCCTGAATTGGTGGACAAAGTGCATGTGCTATACATCTTTCACCTGGGGAGATCCCCAAATCCTGCTTTCTCATGAAAATTAACGGAAGAACGGGCTATTATTTGACCTTGCGATTTTGTTAAATTTGAAATGGAAACAAGAAGAAACTTAGTACAGTGCAAAAAAAATAACTATTTTTAATACTGTGCACTGCCAGGAATCATATTGTGTTTTGTATTGGTTTTTGTTGTTCTTAACAACTATTTAGGTATGACCTGCTAATTTCTAATAGAAGCATTATTACTGTGCTTAAATTTTGTCCTCACCTTCCACACAATATTAGCTGAATGATAAACTGGATTCAGGGATCTGCTGCGCAGGACAGCAGATGAATTTCATTTCCTCTCAGACTCTCATGGGCTGTTTCTCATCACTGTAGTCACAGAGGGATTCACACTACGTGATTCATCACCAAGAAAATCAAACACGCTTGAAAATATCAAAGCCTCTGTGGTCGCCCGCAACTGAGCTGGCAATTGAGCCTGAATCTTTTGATCCGTAATTACTTTATCTTCTGTGTTTTTAAGCTATACTTTTATATATACTATGCTATACTGCTTCTCAAACATATTCAGTGGCATGTAAATAATGTATTTATGACATGAAACTTGACTTTTTAGTTTTTACCTTCTTATAGGTGAGCATATATGGTTTGACGCATTTACTGCTAGCATTCATCTTGAGTAACTGCTTTGTCCTGATCAAGGTTATTATTAAGATTGTTTAAATTACTATATTATTATTTTTGACAAACAGAACCAACTAAGTTTGTTAAAATATTGTAGGCAGGTACAAACAATAACTGAGGGAGCAGGTGGGATTGGTCACAATTCCTTCTGGAGTGGGCGGGCATGGGATTAAAAAAACAGTTCCTTGAGACGCCTTCTTGTCCTGATTGGTCGGATGTTGTTGGTTTTTAATCTGGAATCTGGAACTGTCACAGTATACATATACGGTATGTCGGGTCTAAATCACTTTAAAACACTCAGTATGTTTTGATTTTTATCAGTTTCCTGCACTCATATTAACCAAACGCCTACACAAGAAAGTTTCCTATGGAGCATATACAAAGGTCTCAATCATCAATGCAGAGAAGTCTTGAACTGCTTCCTTTGTTCTCATTGTTTCCTTACTGTTGCTATTAAAAGCAGAACTTCTGCATTTGAATGAGGACAGGCTTTAATGATCTAGAAATCTTAAATTCAAGCCTGCATAGTGAGCTGGGGTGATGATGAGCATGGACACTACGCTCCTGTCAGAGTGCTGCTTCACATCATGTTCCTATTTTCAGCCATCTAAAGAATGATGGAAATATAAGAAATATAAATCTATCAGTGTTCTTGGTAGTGCACTCACGCTTTTGCATGCTACAGAGATTGTAATGTTTCCTTGCCATGTTACATAAACTGTGATTGCAAAACACCTTCCTCTTCAAGCTTTGATTGATCTCCAGTGGAAAGGCAGTTGTTAAATGTCACAAAACTTTCCGTTCTATTTCATCTCACAGCAATATGATAAGACTCAGTTCCAGGACCCTCTTAAGAAGGTCACGGCTAAAGTCCTCATGCCTCTCCTTGCCTGCAGCTCCAGCGCTCAGAGTTACGCCTGCAAAGGTGAGGAAATATCCTGTTGATTTATGAAGCATGTATAACGACTATTAACTATAACTTGAAACTACACAAATCTAAAATGGCTCTCATGTTGATTAAAATCTGTCCAGTTCACTAACCATCATTTGTTCATTCTAGTATAGAGCACAAAATAGTTTAGTGGGAACTTGTTTTGAAGACTTCTATTGAATAACTTGTTGCTTGATGTGCTGGCTTGACAAAAAAAAGCCATTAGACAAGAGAAAAAACCTCACCGAAGCGCCTACACTTCCGCTGTTATCAAGAAATCCATATTTAATGAAAATGCGAACTGAAACGTCCCCAAGCCTACACACTCCTCCCCGTTCCCTGGTTGAATCTGTTTCATGGCCTTTATTTGCATATTGGAACATGACAGACTCTTAAACTGGAACACACAGCAGTACTCACCAGTTAAATGTGATGAGATTTTCGAGTGGAATGACTGGAATTTTCCATTGATATGTTCAGCAAATCTTCTGTACTCTCAAATGAGAAAGGATTTACTCTTAAAAACATGTTTTATTAATTGTAACAGACTTTTTAAATGTTTGATTGACAGACTAAAACTGGTTTAAACCATATACCTCTCAGCGTTCAATGTGTTGTGTGTTTTGACCTGCTTTTCTGCTCACCACGTTTGTGAAGAGTTGTTATATGAGTTACTGTAGCCATTTTGTCAGCTCAGAACAGTCTGGCCATTCTCCTCTGACCTCTCTCATCAACAAGGCGTTTCCACCTGTGGAACTGCCGCTCACTGGATGTTTTTTGTTTTTCGCACCTTTCTGTGTAAACCCTAGAGACTGTTTGAGTGAAAGTTCCACAAGATCTTATTTTAAATAAGGTAAAACAGTCGTTTTTTCAAACAATGGTTGTCACGATCTATATTTGCCAGATGTGTACTAATATTCTTACAAATACCTTTAGGTTTGGAACTTTTTCAGAAATATAAATTTATCTATACAAATGAGGCATCATCTAATTGAATATGCATACTTCATAAAACCAAAAATGTCTTTGAATGATGTTAGCTGAAATATTTATTTATTAATTTGATACTTATTATATTTATTATTTCAAGACACTCTCGAAAGCAAGACTTTGAGAACTGTTGGCTGGAATATCAGTTCTTTGTTTCTTTATTCAGTCAAGGAATAACCATGCACTGTTCTAAATAAAATTTGTAATATCTCTGTAATATCTTTTCTAAGTCGAATGCAAGTTATCTAGAATTGATTTTGAGAAAAGTAATTTTAAAACTACAATGTGGTTTAATGGGTTTCCACTGTAGAAAGAGTGGTTTATAAAGGAAATCCTAATGATACATATATAGACATTAATATCAGGAAACAAGGTTTTCAGGGATGCAGTGAGCAGAGCTTTAAATAATGGAATGGTTGCGAGTGGCCAAAACAGTGAAATAAACATTTTTCTGCGGAGATTTGATATATTTTTATTATTACAGTCTAGAGACTCTTAAGAGAAGGCAGTCGATTTATCTAAAAATCTGAGAAATGATTGACGTCACCAAAACAGTCATTTCTACCTGTAGTGTCTTGCTATACATCATTAAACTGCCTCCTTACCTTCACAGGACTGTACATTTCTGGCTATAGAATACTGTGAAGTCTCTAGTTAACTCTGGGTGGAAAAATGGGTTCCTGCAACTATTCCTTCAGATTTTACTTCAAGTCCTCATCATGTTTAGTATATAGTCTAAAACTGCATGAAGTTTACAACTCTGACTTCATGTCCTGTGAGCAAATGCTTCACTTGGGGTGTGAAAATGAACATCACACATGCTTAAACTACACTGCAGTTACCTTGCTACCAAGATAGTTCTATGTTACTATCTGATCCTTTCTTTTGCTTTGTCTCCAGCTGGTCTTATCGACAGCTGTGTGGAACAGATCAAGCAGATCCACTCTCAGCTTCACCTGGAGTCTGTAAGACCAGGCAAAACCACACACAGGAAGAAGGTAACCAGATCTCCACTGTGTGTATGCGTGTGTTAAATATGAAAGGTGTGTCTGCAAGTGTGCGTAGGTGGTAAAATCCATACTGATAGTTTGCCACTTCACATGGTGTGATTTCACTTGTGGGTTAGCACAAGTTTCCACATTTTCTCAAGTGCTGTATATAGTTTGTGCAGTACAGTTTCACACTGCATACAAAAGTTTCCTTTTTTAGTTAATCTTTAGAAATGTAATAAATGTATAAATGTAATCTACAAATCACATGGTATCTGCATTCATTCTGCCAGTACAGAACAAAACAAGGAAAAGGAAAGATATTTTGAGTGTTCCAATAATGTTATACAACAGCTCTGTTGAATTATCGAATCTTATTGGTCAAAGGATGTTGATTAAATTTCTATAACAGCAGCTCTGGCATTAGTTGCAATAGGGATAAATTCACATATTTACAATATATTTTTTTTGTGAATCCATTTATTTCTGTAAAGCTGCTTTGTGACAATTTCCATTGTTAAAAGTGCTATACAAATAAAATTGAATTGAATTGAATAGTTCAAGCAGCAAGGCAAATCAAGTTTATATTAATACATTATCATGTCTACAGTATTAATTTACACACTTGTTCCAAGAGAGCAAAACTGGCCGTACTCTCTGGGTGGGAGGGGCATACTCTTATTCCCCTGTCAATCATGTATGCAGAAGAGGGTAGATAGTACTTTCCTCTGAGTGTGTGGTTTTTTTTTTTTTTTTTTTTTTTTTTTTTGTTTTTTTTTTTTAAAGTTGTGCATGGTCTTTACAAGTTATGTGGCAGTTAAGCACATGTAACATTTTATACTTTGTAATACTTTACACATTTATTTCATATTTAGTACACGCACTTGCGCTGTTTCTTACACGGATCTAAATGTTACTTGAAAATCTGTTTTCTGGCAGCAGCACTTTTGTGACAGTTGTCATCTTTGTCAGGTTTTATAGTCAGTGATTTTGATTGTTGTTTGTTGGTACACAGGAGGAGAACAGCATGAAGGAGCTCAGGATGGTGCTGGAGATCCTGAGGAATTGTCTGTATCAACATAAAGAGTGTAAAGTATGTGACTGCTTTATATATTTATGTCTTACACAGATTTTTTAACTAACTTGAAGTGGATCTTTTGGTCACAGTGTCCTTGTTTTTTTTTTTTTTTGTATTTTTGGTAAACATTAAATCAATATGCAGTCATTTGTATTATATAGCAGTGATCAAAACAGTCAAAGAGTATGCTAAAACTGCTTCACACCTAAAAATTAATAATGCAGATTGTACCAAGAAAATCTCATTGGAACAGTGGTATAAGTATCAAACTACTATGATTGGTATGCTATATCTTAAAAGGTATATATACCTTTCATTTGTGCTAGCCCTATTGATTAGTGCTGATTTGGAAATTGCTTTTATGGCAGGAAGATTGTAAATGTGTAGGCAAGAGTGTAGTGTATGGTAAGTGTAGAGGTTAACCACAAGCCTTAGGCCTTGGCCATACTACATTGGGCAATTTTTGTTTTTATGTTTTGGCCACATAAAACGTTTATGGCACACACATTTGGTTTCCGAAAAGTTCTCAAAAGTCCACAATGAAACATCAAAATGATACACATGCTCAGCATGTTTTTTTTTTTTTCTAAGTGTTTGACCAAAGACCTTTATGTCATTCCTGTCATTTTCTTTTGTTTTACCAAGATGAACATGAAACACATGTTCGTGCACATCCCAGTGTTGCTTGTACACTATACAAAGCTGTCAAACATGAAATTTAAATACATAATACAGAAAACAGCATTGCAGTCAGTTCTGCCATCGTGGAATTGTGGAAATCACGTGACAATCCTACATCAACGTTTATGAAACAAACAAAAAAAAGCTAAGATTAAATATAAGATGTAAAAAGATGCATTTTCAAATTTACATGTGTTATTACCCTGGATTAGGCACACAGTATTTTTTAAACATTTGTATAAACTACAGCTATGCAAATGATTAAAAGCAAAGTACAGTTACACAAATGACAAGTTAAAACAAGGTGAAGGAAATGCATACAACAATTACTTTTTTCTTTAAACTGTTACAAATGCAGCTAAAAATGTTTTGTCTGTATTATTAAACATAATTGTAATTTAGTAAAAATGTGTAATTGAGTGTTCATATCTTGTATTTCCTCCCAGGAAGTAGCAACGGATTTAAAACTCTCCTCTGTCTTGTTGTCTCTTTGGCCATGGCTCCTTCTGAACGACTCCGGCATGATCGCAGCATTAGAACTGCTCTGTGTATACACAGCCAACTGCGCTGCAGGTGAGGCACAAACCTTAAATGAAAATCTGTCATGCCGATCACGATGTGTGAGTCACACCCAGCCTTGAAATGTCAGAAAAATATATGCAAAGTGTAGGAAAATAATCAGCGACATGTAGGGTGGCGTCATGTAGCCGGAGTTACTGTCACCATCCCAAAGATGATTATAACAGCACATCCCAAAGTGTTTATTCCTCTTAAACCACAGAAATTTGATATTCATTCATGCATCTAACCATGGAATCTGGAGCTGGAGCTACATGTCATCAGAAAGAGTCCAGATCAGGGAAAAGTCTCTGATGCTTTATATCAAGAGTAACTGAGATGAAGAGAAGACAGATTGTAGATTTTAAAATCCTAGGCAGTCTAGGGTGTGTCATAACATTGCTAGGGAGTACACATTTCAGAGCTAATAAGAAAGAATATAGAATTGAGTTAGAATGCTAATGCAGTGTGTGCGTAGCTCTCTGCACCAGTGATCTGAGTCATCACTCAGTACTGTAAGAGCTTCTGTGTTCAGCGTAAATAACTGACATAAGCTTAGAGACTACAACAGAGACTCTGTTGGTCTGAGTGGAGTGTTTCAGATGTGATGAATGCTGAGGTTAGATACTCAGACTCAACAGTTATGCTCACTAATGTAAGGTTATGTACACTATAGGGCACGTGACCTAACCTACATTTGGTAAGTTAATTTACGGCTGTGTGGGTAGTAGTGGCTACTTATTGTCATCAAGGGGTTTCTAATGCAAATTAAAACATTGATGAACAGGTATTAAAAGCTCCAAAATGACATTGCCCTGTTATACAATTAAGGAATAAAAAACGTGCTTTTATAGCAATCCACAATGGGATTACTGTTAGCAGCATGCCCCAATGTGTTTTATTCCTCTTATACCACAGGAATCGCGTACAATTTTGTATTTTCCAATGAACACGTCATGCTTTTGTTTTTAGCCGTTTAGTTTTAATGTTGTACATCTGTGAGACAAGTTAGTTCCTGTTATCACTGACATTATAGCCACTGTGAACAATCTCCAATCTGTCTACTTTCTTTCTCTTGACAAAAAAAAATACCATGTTACCATGAAACTGGAAAGCACAACGTTCTCTGTCCTGAACTTTCCTGTTGTGGAAAACTCACTGCCTGTTACATGAACATTAGAATAAACATCTCCTTACAGAAAGCTTCGGCATATTAATGACTGCATGTTCTTCTTTTCTTCTTTGCTAATAAATTTTTTTTTAGCATTCAAGTCCCTGCGAATGAGTTGTTACTATAGAAACGCTAACTTATTAGTGTAAATTAGAGATGGAACCAATCCAAGTACCCAGTATTGGTATCGGACCGATACCAGCAAAAAATGGTGGAAAGGAATATAGGAGAAAACATATGAGATACCGGCTCCTGTAACAAAACGCAAATATTGGAATTGGATTTAGAAAAGAAATTTATTTTCGGAGTTGGAAATGTTTACCTTTCCCAAAGAGTTGACTGTTTTTTCTCTTGTTAGGATTGATTTTATTATATTTATACTTCATACTTTATTATATTTATTACATTTACAATGTAAGTAATTTTTGTGTAAAAGAGTTTAATTGTGAAGTGCTTCAGCTAGAACAAAATTTTAAAGCTTAGTAGTTTTTAAAGAAATAAATATCAGATGGATATCAGTATCGGCTGACGATCAAGGTTTCAGTATCAATATCAGGGAAAATAGCGGTATCGTGAGATCTCTAGTATAAACCTTCTTTTGAATTACAGCCAAATCTACTGTCAGAGCCATGCTGTTATCAAAAATTAATCAGCACTTTTCGACCAATCAGATTTGAGAATTCAACAGCGCTGTGGTATAAGCAGTATTTATCGTGATTAACATGGTATGGCATCCTGTTTCAGAGGTCTATTCCAGAAAGAAGGATTGAAAAGAGACTCTGAACTTTGAATTAATTGAATTGCGGATGTATGTGGCGGTCTGGGAAAACCCGTCGGATGTCAGTGTGGCTGAATTCTGAGAAACGGTCCAAAAAAGAGGAAAAAATCAGTTTTTTTGTTAAAATTGAGGTTTTCTGCCTATAACATATTTTGCCAACTCAACTGTACGAAACCGTAAATATATTTCACCAAACAAAGTAGAAATCTTTTTGTTTACTTCCTCCAAAGATCATTTTAAATAAACACAGTTTAACAAACACAGCAGTAAAAACCCTTTAAGTTGTTGGATATCTTCATGTTGTAGCAAAATGGACAGCAGGGTAATATAATTATTATCAGATACCACCTGTTAAAATGCCTATGAGTTTGAAATGCTAAAACTTTATTTCTGGTTGAAATTTATGTGAAAGGGAAACATGTTTCAGTTCAGTCTGTAGTTTTCTGTAGTTGAACTATATAGCAGAAAATTCCAGTTTTACCATTAAAAGGTTTTCCCAAGTTGCCAAATATTTGTTACATTTAGAGGGGAAAAAAAACATGATTACAATTAGCTAACCTAGTCCTGTATAGGCTGCATAAGGAGCCATCAGAGTGAAAAAGCCCTCATTAACTCCACTTTAGAAGCATAGTTTGGGTAATTTGGTCATTTAAATATAGCTCTACTACATTGTTCGTCTATCAAACTTGAAATTTTTAGTTGCATGATAAGAGTAAATGGCATATGATGCTATTTTTATCAAGATATTGCCTCGGACTTTACCTAGGAAAAACAGTTACATGTTCTTTTTTCTTTTCTTTTTTTTTTTTGCTATGAGTGTGACAATGATGCTTGAGCTCATGGAACAAAACAGGATGTGGTTTCACACCTGTGATGCAGCTCTTTACTTTCTTTTTTTTATTCTGAGGTGTGTTTGATATCATACTGCACTGCACCTTGAGAGCTCAGTTAGGTGAAGGCGACGTTAGCTGAAGATGTTAGGTGAAGGCGACGTTAGAAGGTGTTAGAAATACAGAATATCTGTATTGAATTCACTTTGCTCGTTTTAATCATTTAAAATTATTTGGCATTATTATTATTATTATTATTATTATTATTATTATTATTAGAAGGGGCAGTGCAGATTGCATGTCCTTCAGCTCACTTTTAGTGCAGTTCTTCGCTACTTATTTAATTCAACCTGTCACGTTCAATCTCAGCTACTTCTGTTGTTAAAACCACACATTCATCATACAGAGAAAAAGCCTGTAATCAACAACTCTTATCTGTCTTTATAGCATAGGTGTGAATGGGAGGTTTCACTTCATTGTAACAGATCTTGGCAGCAGCGTAGTGTTTTAAACTAGTCCAATGTGGTATAAATCTTCAACCCTAGCAACGCTGTCATTAGCCATCCTGTCCACTGCTCCTCCCCTGAGCATGGGGCTGCATTCAGTTCAATTCAATTCAATTTTATTTGTATAGTGCTTTTAACAATGGACATTGTCACAAAGCAGCTTTACAGAAATAAATGGATTCACAAAAAAAATATATTGTAAATATGTGAATTTATCCCTGTGAATTTATCCCTAATGAGCAAGCCAGAGGCGACGGTGGCAAGGAAAAACTCCCTGAGATGATATGAGGAAGAAACCTTGAGAGGAACCAGGCTGAAAAGGGAACCCATCCTCATCTGGGTGCAACGGATAGTGCAATTATAAAGAAATCCCTTCTATTATTGTGTACTATATGGACAAATAGTGCAATTGTGCAACCAATAAATTCATCACAGTTTTTGCAAGAAGTTCGGTTGGTTAAAATCTATCCGCTGTCCACTGATGGAGTCCTGAGTACGAAGGTGCTCGTGGCAACCGCAGCCCCAAAGCCACTACAGCAATCGCAGTCCCAAGCCATTACAGTACAGCTCCCTATATGTGATCCCCAAGCCATCTCCACAGCCCCCAGGTGGCACCATCCCCAGCAATCCCACTGATCTTCAGGCCGTCCATGTGGGGCCACCCCCAGCAGCAGCGAGCGAACTCAACCAATGAGAACTCCAACCAGAAGTAGGGCATCAGGATGGGTCAAGCAGCGAGGAGGAGCAGAAGGTGCATCAGGATGGGTCAGGCAGCGAGGAGGAGCAGAAGGGGTCAGGATCACTGCATGATTCCTGCCCCAGTGGGCTTTTAGTAGTGCTTGTTGCGGTTCTCATTTTTCACCACTAGGTGCAATAATAACACCGTGGAGCTAAATGCGGCAGCCAGCATGCTGCCCGACAATTGCATGACATCTAGAAAGGCAAGCAAATCAATGGAACTGTCAAATAGCAACATTTTTTTTGTATGTAATGAATGAGTAACAGCTCTTTCAAAGGACTTGTATGGTGCACAGTCCACATAATCTAAGAATAGTAATAAACAATTAAATAATATAACCAAGAAATATAAACATGATATAACAAAGAAAATCAGATGATCGTTAATTTGCTGAAGCTTTTTGTAAGGAGATGTTTATTTCACATTGGGAACAATCAGAGGTAAAACTTACTTTAGGGTTTTTTTAGCAACAGGAACAAAACTGAGGATGTTGGGTTTTGCGGTTTCTCAGTAACAAGCTGCACTTTTTCTGTCATATTAAATCCAAGTGAAAGTGAGTGAACGACTGTTTATTGCGGTTATAATGAAATTGATTGCATGAGCTAACTTGTTTCACAGACCGTCCCTGACATTACAAGTCTCTATAAACAGATGAAATAGTCTTGATAGTCTTTAATAAATTAAAAATGATCATTGGAAAATTGCTGTGGTATAAGAGAAATAAAACACTTTATGACACCACCACTGATTATTTTTCTATAACAACACACCCCAAGTGTTTTATTCTTTACAGATTTTATTTTATAGAAATAGTCACTACTATTGTCTGTGCTGTTTATTCATGTTTCATCTCTGATCTGTCTCTCTCTTAGCTTGCAGTGCTGTATGTGGTAGTTCAGCTCACGCTGCTTTACCTAGAAATCCTGTGACGAACTCTCTGATGCATGCAGTGATGAAGTTGGCGTCGCAGGTTCCTCCTGATAATAACAGCATCCATGCTCTTTCGTTCTCACTGCTCGCTAATTTGTCTATCTCCAGAGACTGCAGAGGCCTCCTACAGAAGGTACAGTGCATGTTATGGTAAATATAAGTTTGCACCCTGCACAATTTTAGTTTAATATACCGTGATACGATGGGTTCCATGTAGGAGGAAGCTGTATTTTTAGGCAAGATTAAAATCTGTGCCATTAGTAAGGGACTTTAAGGAGAGCTGTCTTCTAAGTGTCCTTATTTTGGGCAGATTTGAAGGCTCAATTGTGTGTCTACTTTTCAGACAACACAGTCCCATAACTGGGTTGAAAGGTTGAGTGTTCCATAATAAGGACACAGCTCCTATTGGTCTTAAATTATTTAAATTGAGGAATTATTTAGAGTTCTGCGGCTTCCTTTGAATCTAGATTTATGTGAAGTCCATCTCCAGGTTCGGTTAGGAATCATAAGTTGCCGTTTTACAAGAGGAGTGTATCCATCATTCCAGGTCCTGATATTCCCTCTCCTCTACGTACTTCTATGTTGTTTTGATCACCAAAAAATGATAATAAATATTTAAATTCCATCTATTAATTATCGATCATTTAACGTGGGTTTGTAAATCTAAAAGATATGAATGTCTGTTTTTCATTTTGAGAATTGAGGCAACATGGGGCTCAAACTAAGTAACATTGTTGTTTCTTTAATAATGCAGTGAGAAAACACAAAGCTCAGTGAATATAGGGCACTGAAAATATAGGGTTATTTTTAAAATTACAAAGAAAGGAACACTTTGTTGAGTCCTAGAAAATTCAATAAGAATACCCAGAACCCTTGAAACAGGACCTAGAGAATATAAGAAATCTCGAAACAAGATGAGACATACGGTTTAAAAAACAGGGAAAATTCCAGTGAGTAAATTTAGGATTCTTGGAACTTTGGGGTTGACTCCAGCATACATACACTTCATAATCATAATCCTAAAATGTCATACATGACATAAACAGGCACCCAAAATCTTGTTTCCCTTCTCTCCCACTTTTTAGAGCAACTTCCTACAGCACTTCCTGTCTCTCCCGATGCCTCGGGTGAGCGGTAAAAGCAGTAAAAGCAGCACAGCAGCAGTGATTCTCTCTCAGTGGCTCCAGCTGCTGCTAAACATCTCTTTTGAGGAAGACGGTCAGCAGATGATCATGAAGATGCGGGGAGCTCTGGAGATGTTGACGGATTTGGCTCAGGGCAAACATGGAGACAAAAAACACACGGCTCTGCTCATCCTCCATAACATCTGCTTCTGCTCAGCGAATAAACCTCGAGTCCTCGCCTGTGGTAGGAACTGAGAGACAGTGGAAGTCATTTTGAATGTGTAGTAGTAGCGAATTGGGGTGACTAAACATTCGTTATACAATGTTTGGTGGGAAATTCTCAGACACTGAAAGAGCTGGACAGACTAAAACACTGCTGCATCACTATCTTTAGATAGAGATGAAGCAAGGGGTAATTCCCACTGGTCAGCAGGTAATCGAATGGCATTGTGGGTAATGTAAGAAAAAGTTAACCAAAGTGAAAATAAGCCTAAATGTCCATGAATGTAGTTTAAACTTAAGAAAATAAAACTCTAAAAAAAAAATAAGTCTTGGACAGCATTGATACTTATAAGTTTTGACTTATTTCTACCAGATTCTTGTAGTTGAAGAAGAACTTAATCAGTCCTCTACATGTACTTATATAAGCAATGTAGATAGTGAGATAATCTTCTATACATGTTTAACCTAATATACAGTGATATTCTCATAATTTCTCAGATAAAGCTGTAGAGCTGCTTGTGTCATGTTTGGAGAGCAGCTCATTAAACGTCCGTGCTCTCGGAGCTTCAGCACTGTGGGCTTTACTGCACAACTATCAGAAGGTATTCATCATCTATTTCACTGACAAGTGAGAAAAGGATGCACATCTTTACCTCTAATTTAATTTTGACATTGACACTGATAAAATTCACTGCACTGAGATTACTTGTGTAAGTGCGTAAATAACTACTTAGCTCAGTCTTAGCTTGGAGAAGAGAAAAAAAAATTTTTACAGAAATTCCTTATACTGATGATGAGTAAAATGTTTCTTCTTATTAAATACATCTGATTTTCATTTCAAAGGCAAAGGTGACCCTGAAGTGTCCCTCCATCAGACTGAAAGTGGACGGAGCTTACGCACTCACTAAGAAAGGTTTGACTTAACACACATAACTGTTTTTTAAATACATTCTTACTTTTCTTACTGACTCAATATCAAGTTTTAGTAGTTAAGAGACAACAATTAACCATGTGTTTGGAGTATGTTACTGTTTTTTTTATTGAAATATGTGTGGTGGCCTGGGAAAACCTGTCACATTTTCTACTAATCGTCTGGTCTTTCTCTAATCTTCAATTGTCCACTTTCGGTGAGTCTGTAGTCTCAGATTCCTGTTCTTTGCTGACAGGACTGGAACGCAATGTGGTCTTCTGCTGTTGTAGCACATCTTCCTCAAGGTTTGAGGTGTTGTGTGTTCTGAGATGCTTTTCTGTTCACCACGGATGTAAAAAGTGGTTATTTGAGTAGTATTATTTGAGTACTGTAGTCTTCTTGTCAGCTCAAACCATCTGGCCGTTCTCCTCTGACCTCTCTCCTCAACAAGGCGTTTCTGCCTGCAGAACTGTTTTTTTTTCCCACGCAATTCTATGTCAACTCTAGAGACTGTTGTGTGTGAAAATGCCAGGAGATCAACAGGTTTTAGACTTATTTAGGCAGACTGACCGCATTTACCAGTGCATTTGTAAAATAAATAAACTGGCTCTTTGCATGTTCTTTGCAGACACCAAAGCAAAGTTAGAACGTAGCCTAAATAAATACATTTCCACACAGTTTTGGTAAAAATATATTTATGTTTTCTTAAAGTATAGATGTCTATATTATATAAGTATATTACTGGTCAGTTTTGGCCAAATCTAGATTTTTGGCTGTTTTGAAGAAATCAGCCACAGCGATATCCTATGGGTTTTCCCACACCACACACACACACGTCAGTGAAGAGGATATTTCACTGACTTCACTTTCATTCAAGCGTTTCATAAACAGTTTGTATTGCTATTATGATAACAGCTTGATATATACTGATATACTGATGTCACTTTATGTCTTTATTTAACAGGTGCAGAACCGAAAATAGAAGAGAACACAAACGTATATTTACTGAAATGCCTTGAACATCTCAGCCGTCTTTTAAACACATAAGTGCCTTAGTCTTAATGAATGTTAGTGCAAAAAGTCATGGAAAATGTGAATTAATATTTTATATTACATTTTTGTTGTTTCTTATTTCAACATATTTAAAGACACCTGACACTAATGTTATTTAAATCATGGCTTCTGCAATCTGAAATAAAATTTTTTTATAGTTCACCTGTTTATCCAGTCTGCTTGAGTGTAGATTCTTCCCAATACATGTGAAAGATATCCTACTGTTCAGTGCAAAAGTTTGCATCCCCCATGGTCTTCATTTGCAGGGAAAAAAGAAATTCCCAAATGATTAAATGATGTCCTACAAGAAGACAACAATCCAAAACAATAAGTAAAATCAACAGAAAATATGTTGAAACATTGTTTTGCCTTGAAGAAGCCAGTGTATGACATCTGGCACAGTTATGACAAATATGTCAAGAAGAATGGGCAACGATTTGACAAGCAAGCTGACAAGCAAGTTTGAACAGAAATGTACAGTCATGGGAAAACAAAAGTACACTCTCCTTCAAAGTTTTTATTTATCAGGGCCTAAATAAAAACTGTGTGGACCTCAGCTAACCAAAAAAAAAAAAAAAAAAAACACAACAGATTTCAATGTAATCATTTTTTTCCCAAAAAGTAAACCAACATTCAGAAACCATGTGGAAAAAATAAGTACACCCTTCCTAATGAAACAATCATTAAGAGAGTAATTAGCAGCCATTTGTTAATGAATGAAATGAAGATTAGTTAATCATCAAAAAGTGTGACTAATTCTATAAAAGCAGAACATCTTGCAATTTGGTGTTCTGGAGCACTCAGGTGTTTGTCTACATCATGCTAAGAAGAAAGGACATCAGCCATGACCTCAGAAATGCAATTGTTGTTGCTAAACAATCTGGGAAGGGTTATAAGGCCATCTCCAAACAATTTGAAATTCACCATTTTACAGAGAGAAGGATTGTTTACAAACGGAGTGCCTTCAAGACATAAAGATATAAAGAAAAACCCAAGAGCTACATCATGTGACCTACAGGCCTCTTTAAGCACATTAAATGTTTATGTTCATGACAGCACAATCAGAAAAAGACTGAACAAGTATGGGTTTCATAGAAGGGTGGCTAGCCCCTTCTGAAAAGCCCCTTCTCTCCAGAAAGAATATGGAACACAGCTTAGGTTTGCAAAATTGCATCTGAACAAACCACAAATGTTCTGGAACAAAATCCTTTGGACTGATGAGACCAAGGTGCAGATGTTTGGTCATCATGCACAGTGCAGTGTTTGACCACTGTATAAACCAAGCATGGTGATGGAGGGGTGTTTGGGCTTACGAGTTTCCAATGGGGATTTTCTTTGCTTTTTCTTTGGTCGTTCCCAGTCAGAGGTCACAAGACGAATCATAAGTTTATTTTTTTTTGGTTTGGGTGAAAGTGTTACAGCTTTTCTGTTTCCTATGTTTGAGGAAACACAACATGAACCCAGTAGAGCATTAGGGATTTGAAACACTTGAAAAAATATATATATAAATCTGGAATTCAGCTTTCTTTCTGTCTTGTGTGTGCGTGTGTGCGTGCATGCGTGTGTGTGTGAGACAATTTGCCCATCATACACATGCTGTCACACTTAGTCAGAGACTTTGTGATATACATGATATGTGTGATATGTATAATGCGTTGCTCAGGCCTAACAGTTTCATTGTTGAGCTAATGATATATAATTAGATTTAATATTTACAGCTAATGTCTGGCTGAGGTTAAAAAAAAAAAATAAATTTCAGACATGAACAACTTTAATTTTACTGTGCAAATCACCAGCATCCTGCAGTATTATTTGCTAATTAGTTTTGCTTCACATTTATAAAAGTCCAGTCATTTTTTTTAAACACTTCCATTTCTCATTCTTTTGTCTCTCTCTTAGAGTTAGTGTTGTTTCACTGTTAGTAAAGATTTTAAACTGCGTTAAACAGAACAATAAATGGTTAAGTTTCAGTTTTAGTGAACGTTACTCCGCCTCATTGAATGCTGAATTGCTCTTGAGTGTCTCTGAACAGGAAGTTGTGCTTTGCGTCTCTTCTCCATCAATGCTGCATTCATTTTCACACAGACTGTGACGATGGAGGCTGTACAAAAGGAGAACTGGTACTTCATGGCACTTCTGATTTCTCTCTCTTTTCTCAAAGGTACTGTGCTGCTGTTTTCATTTTAACTTTTACAAGAACAACAAAATATATTTATTAAAGAATGAGTAAGTATATTACAAATCAATAAATAATATTTACAAAGAATGCTGGAAGTCCTACATGTATTACTAAAGTGAACCAGATTTCTTTTATATAATAACACATCGGTATAATTTGAATTTTTATCTTATTTTATTTTATTGTTTTTTTAAATTTCCCAAACAATTCACTTCCATTAATGACCCTAAAGATTTATCTTCAGGCCACATGCTCATCACGATGTCCAAACACCTGATAGAGTAGAAACCTTATTACATTTTCTAAATGTAAATGTGTGAAAACCTCCTGAATTATTTATTCTACTACATTTATACTACTAAAAACATTTATTCACTATTATTATTATTATTATTATTATTATTATTATTATTTGTTAAGCTTATTGGCATTAACCTATGATTAAGGAAATTTTCATTCAGTAATATTATGATTATTAGTATCAGTATATCATGTATATTTCATTTTTGCTTTCTCTCTCTCTCTCTCTCTATCTATATAAAATAAAGATATCAATCTGTAGATAATTTACTGAACAATTAATTGAACATGAACAATTTTACTCAATAGCATTTCTGTGGGGATTAAAAAAACATACATGGTGATGTTTTCCTTAAGGAGATTTTATTTATTTATATTTTTTATTTTTATTTTTGATTGTATTTATTTATTTATTTACTTATTTATTTATTTATTTATTTATGGAACGAGCCTTCAGCATTAGTAACCGTCAGTAGGTTTTCCACCACAGGAAAGTCTTCCAGCTTCAAGAGAGAGAAAACAAATGTTTATGGCTCATGTAAATCAAGTGATAACAGGAACTAACTTGTTTTGCAAACGTTCCAAAAAAATTAAACGTAACTATAAATGGATAAAAGATACGATTTGTTGTTCATCAATATATTTTAAAAATTTAATTGTATTGGCAAATTTTCCCTTATAGGAAAATAATCAACTTCAGGGTGGCAAGAGTAACTCGGCTTCACGTCAAGCCCCAGCACACCACCTCATTGTTGATTATTTTCCTATAACATCATGCCCCATCATGTTTTATTCCTTTCTTATTAGCTATATTTAAATTTAAATTGGATACAAAAATCAGTCAGCTTTGTGTAACGACCGCCTACCAGTGTCACTTTTCCGGTGGCTGAGAGATAAACACAAGCTGAACACAAAGTTGACTAGCATAACTTGGAGTTGTTAAACTGCAGAACATCCAGCCATGGGCCTGAGGGCTTTTTTAAATTATTAATACTGCACATGATTCAGACAAGAAGTGTGGAGCCTAAATTATGTGTTAACGTTTTCACTGGTATCTTGAACGACAGCTGGGTTCTTGCGAACAGTCTCCATAGACCTAAGCAGAACGTAGACATACAGATAGGCAGTACTTCTAGGCGGCTAATTCTATCCCGTGACTATCCGGTGGTTAACTCGGTAGCTCATTTTGAGTAGCCGTAAACATGGACAAAACAGACCAAATCAAAACATTGGCAATAATGCTGAATAAAAGTTTGAATTTACTAATATACTGTATATAGTATATTTTAATCAGCCTCCTCAATTCTTTGAGTACAGTGTGGTGTGTTGTGTATGCATTGTGTATCCACTGATTGAGTGTTCAGTGCCATTAACAGCTGCTCAGCCCACTGGTTGGGACTGCCACGACTACTTAATAACTCTCATGGTCATCCAGACCAAACATGTTTGGTGTCAGGGAATGTTTGCTTTTCTGTTTTGTCTATTGTACTGCTTGTTCGAGAAAAAGCAGTCCAATCATAGATTTTTTTCTTGTAATGTTAATAAATAAAACATCACCCTGAGTGTACTGATCTTTTGATTGTATAGGTTAAATTTGAGATGTTTGTCTGTATGTACAAGTTTTCCAGTGTGTCACATTGGGGTTTTTGTGTCGTTAATAATAAGTCTGATTTCTCTAATGGCAATCAGAACAACAACACTCTTGTCACTCTTCACTGGTGGGAAATCAGCTGCTGGTTTGTGGGGTTTCTCAGTAGTTCTCAGAGTTTCCTATAGAGACATTTTCTAAATACTGGTTTACATGACATGTCGCTTGACAAGTCTTCTCAATCAGCATGGTGTATAATGGAAGTCATTAAAATAAAACAAAATATTCTACTTTAAGTACTCTTCACCACCTATCATTATCGTAGCATAAAAACAGTTGCTATTAAGCTGATAACGTATTTAACCTCGGGTAATCGGATGTGATGAGGCGGACATATCATTCATGTGCAAGGTGTGTACGTAGTGTAGACGTTTTCTGGTATTATGGACTAAATCACATCTCTGAGTGGAGCAGAAGCAAAGCAGCGGCTCAGATTATTTACAGATTATGTTCACCTTTTAGAATTACTATGCTACTTTGGTACTTTTGGAAGAGTATTCTGTTTACCAGTTTTATCTTTTTTTTGTTGTTATGTTTGTTTCTCTTTTTTTAAGGTTTAGGAGGGTTTTTCTTTCAGGTAGCATCAGTGAAAAACAAAAAACAAACAAAAAAATTAATTTGTTAAAAGTTTGACGTCAATTATTTTCAGATTTTGCCATGTGTAATGTGTTCTGCTTGACTCTGTCATGTGTTGGTCCAATCTGTTATCTTGCTGTTTACAGCGTTTCAATCACACGGTCATACATCACCAAATGTATAGTGACGTAGTATTAGTAATAAGTACAGAATAACACACTTTGGGACGTGCTGTTTGAGGAAAATGATCCATGCTGG
The DNA here is from genome assembly GCA_022758105.1 of Pangasianodon gigas. NCBI lineage: Eukaryota > Metazoa > Chordata > Actinopteri > Siluriformes > Pangasiidae > Pangasianodon > Pangasianodon gigas. Next base: position 14,511,334 of record CM040475.1, read on the forward strand.
GGTGGCGTTCCACAGCTGAAGTGTGTTTTTCCTCTTATACCACAGCAATTTTCCAATGATTACAATCTGTTATTTATTATTAAATAACACGTCACTTTCTTTTAATCCATTTGTAGTTACATTTACTGTTATGGAAAATCCTCATGAAAACTTCACCATATCAACAATATTACATTTTCCTTAACATGTTTTTTTAATCTTTTTATTATTAGCCTTGGATTATGTGGACCATCCATCACACAAGTCTCTGTGTATGAGCTGTTGCTATAGAAACAGTAACATATTCGAATGAGCATTTTAATATAAACCTGTCATTTATATTGCAGCCAGACGAGGTTCTCTCATTACTTTATACATTCATCACTTGTCACTTTTTGGAATCTTTACTCTGATCACCAAGTAGGATAAGAACACTACATTTCTTGTGTAGGGTTTTAATTTTTTATTTTATCATATTTTTATTTACTTTATTACTGCTTATTTTTATACTGTTTTCCATTTCGAGCTCATCTGAGAGAACTGCTGCAAAAAGATGCTTCACACTTATCAGTTAAGCAGTATTTAGATTTTTAAAAAATTTCTGAGGATATAAATAATTTATTTAATTTTATTTCCGTAGAGAGTCACTTCAAAAAAGAGCAGGGAAAAAATTCCACTCTAATACACTTATATTTGATGTTGCAACCCAGCAAAAAGAGAAACAATCACTAGGGGGTGAATACTTACAGAAGGCACAGTATCTCATTGTTTATTTGAATATTACCAATTATCTATCATCTACCAGTTGAATGTCTGCAGTTTATAAGACATAATCACTGATCTACCTGCGTTTTTCTCTCTGTCAGTCTCGGAGCAGCTGAAGTCTCCAGGCAGCACAGTAAAACTTGAGGACGGGATGCTGTTGGACTGCTTATGTCCCTGGAATGGTAACCTCATCATGGTGTCATGGACTAAAGGAGTCTATTCAACTCCCCTCGCCATTTATCACCCACAGTACGGCGTCAATTTCAACGCTGCTTATGACGGTAGAGTTAAGTTCATCAATTCATCACAGATGGATGGCAGCATCAGAATAACGAACGTCACTGAAGAAGACGAGGGTGTGTATCACTGCTCGGTGCAGACGTTTCCTCAAGGGTCATGGACCAAAGATACGCTGGTGCAAAAACAAGGTATAACAAATAAGAAACCTGGGCATTTGATTTTATTTTGTTTGTTCATTGGTGTTTATTAGCCAATATTTCATCACGGTTTTGTTGTTTTGTTTGCCATAAGTTGTGAAAACCACATTTTTAATCTTTCTACTAATTTTCTAAGCACTGGTCATCTTTCATACACGCTTCTCCACAGTCCAGATCTCTCTGATTATTGACCATCATTCATGCCGGGTCAAGCTTTTTTATTACTTCACCTTAACTGTAATTTTTTTTTGCCTGCCATATCTGTAACAAAATTCATCATGATAACCTGGATATCCTGCATATTTGGTGTTTAAAGATTGATCATCACTAATATGATATTGTTTGGGGTATTTTATAAGGAAGTGGAGCAAAATTGGGGGGTAATACTTTTAAAAGGTTAAGACACAATATAAATTCGTATATAAATAAAATCTGGATATTTTGGACTTATTCTATAAGGTAATGAAGCCGACGATGCAGAGAAAACATAGATAACCTTTAAAGAGAACATTAACTTCACTTTTAAGGGGGAAATTGACTGAAGAATATGCTCTTAAAATAACAGGTTAAAACCCTAAAACCTTTAATATTTCTCTGGCTTTCCCTCTAGAGGAATTTAAAGGTTCTATGTAGAAACCTACAACAAAGTGTTTCCCATTAAAAGTTCCAAGTAATTAAAAAAACGTTAAAAAAAGATAACTCAACCATCAAAAGAACCCTTAAAGAAACCTTTTTAGGAAGTGTAAAGGGAAGTTTTGTAAGCGATCTGGAAATTCGGAGTGTTTTTAGAAGAATAAATGTAACATTGAGAAGGCTATGTTTAAAAGGGAACTGTAAAAGGACCTTTTAAAGAGAAAACTTGGGCAGAGGCTGCTAGAAAATTAGATCACAGGCTAAATCTGGACTTTCTTGATTAATAAAATTTAAAGAAAACTTTAAACTTCATTTTCAAGTTGTAACTTAGGCATTCTGTCAGTTTTTTTTTTAAATAATGGATTCAGTAAGTTAACTTTTAATGGTAAAATTACTAATGCAAGCCAAGCGCAATGACCTAAGTCCACTTTAAACAAGATTGTCTTCACAGAATAACTGAACTCTCACACTGTCTCTGTAGTGCTATATGAAAATTTAATACTGTCCTCTTTTAAGTTAGGAAGTGAAGTCGTAAGCAGGTTTTGTAATGCACTGGTGGATTGTTATCACCCTGTGAATGATTATATTATTCTAACCCAAACATTACAAACTTGTAAATACAGTATGGAGTGCTAGGGGGAAAAAAATCCTTGAGATGTTTATCTAATCATTTCTTTCCTCTTTCTTCCCTGCAGTCAGCAGCAGCACAGTCCTCACCCACAATCCCAACACCAAACTTATCGTCTCTGAAAGCGAAGACGTGACCATCAGCTGTAGTCATGACAGCGTCGTGTACGAGGTCAGCGTGGAGAGGATGGAAGGAGCGGACGGAGGGAGCAGTCTGTTAGCAGTGTGTAAGCAGAACACTGATGGTGTGGAGCTCAGAGAGTATCTACACAGAGGAAATGTGAACTGCAGTGACGAGATGGAGATGAAGCTGCATTTAAACAACGTGAGCCAAGACGACGGCGGGATTTATCGCTGTAACTTCAGCACAGACGCCGGGTTTTCTAGCAACCTTATCCTGCTCACAATGTTCCCCAGTCCCAAAGGTTTACAACTGCACAACACCATGACCACATGAACACAAATGTAGTCCATCAGCTAAGGGTTTAGTGTCTGACTTTTCCTTCTCCAATTTGTCACTGGAGCTACAAGGCTAATGTTGCTTGAAGCTAAGTACATGAAGCTTATAGCTACCATATTAGCATTAGTGCAGACTGCATGTGTAAATCAATGCACACTCGCCTCAAGGGTGCTATTTGTACATAAACAGTTTCATGAAATAACCCAGCATTCTGCATAACACTGTAAATATACTGTACAAGTCAAACTGGAACTATATTATCATCAATTTTGAACTTTGAGCCACACCACTAACCACTGATGCCACCAGATTATGTTGTGAGGAAGAAAGCTATTTCAGATGACTGTTATGGCTTTTTTTTAGCTGTGACAACCTTTTTCTTTTCTTTTTTTAAATAGTTAACACTGTCTTACAGCATCAGCAAATCTGTTTGAGATACCGAACAATGACAAAGCATTTTAATGCAGTTTGCACTATGCTAAACTCTATACATTACTCAATAATTAGCTATGCTAGCATTGTAGATATAATGCAGATAAATGTAGATATAATAATAAATTATTAACTATAATAATTTATTTGAACCGTCCTTGCTATAATTGCTAGTATGTTCTTTTAGGGCTGTATAGAGTGCATAGAGTTGTATGCATGTAGTGAGGATTTAATACCTAAATTACACACACCAGCATTCAGACCTCAGACGAATCTACAGACTTAAGTGCTATGCAGAAGTTGTGCAAGAGTTACACATCTGGGTTGGTGTTTGAGTGAAATTGAAGCGTGTCGCTGTCGATTCTGACCTTGGACTTAAGTCTACAGGGTGTCCGAAAAGTCAGGAGCCAAAGGGAGTATGTTGAATAAATATGTCAATCCGAATATGTTGAGCAAAATTCTGCAAAAACACGATACAGCGGCTGAGAAAATGCGTAGAGCATAAGGGTGAAATGTAGAACGTACGTTGTAAATAATAAATACAAAAATAAGTATATGTAGTTTTACCATCATCTGGTTCCTGACTTTTTGGACACCCTGTACACTCCTGGGCAAATATTAGGCATAATAAGGCAAAATATATAAGGCAAAATATTAAGCTTTTAATGGTCTTAACAACAAATCATTGGTCAGGAAATTAGCAAGAATTAAATAAATAGATAAAGGAAACTAGTAAGGGAAGCTTTACCCTTTGATTGCTTTAAATATTTAAGCCTTGTGGCTCTTGATGAGCTGCATCAGGTGCAGCAGAACCAAATAATGACTAATCTTTTAAGAAAAAAAAAAATCCCAGAAGATATTTTTGGAAAATTTTGTACGCCCAGACATGTATTAGTTAGAATTTTACATCAAACATTTTTAATCATTATCATGATTTTAACTTTGTGTACAAGAAGACTATGTAAGTGAATTTCCCTGTTTCTAGTTTTTCCCCAAACACTTCACAGCAGCAAAAGAAAACCAGCAAATAGTGGTTTTGATCAAGAACTACTCAAAAAGAAACTGGAGTGTGTGTATATGCAAGGTTTTACAGTAAGCACCTGGCAAGCACTCTACAGGCCACCGTAAATCCTGGGGGCGGAGCTTTGTCAACATGTACAGGAATCATCCAAATGTCGAACCCACCTAAAAGTTAGAGATCAAATTTTGAAGATAAAATAACAACAATAGAATAATCTTACCTAATGCACCGTTAAACTTAAGTCTCAAACTCTGAATACGACCTTTACTGTTACATGAGAGGTGAGAGGGAACCTTCAGATCTTTATTTTCGAAATGATTGGGGCTAAATTTCAGTCCTCTCATCCAACATTTCTGACTGCTTGTATTTCAGGACTCAGTGATGCTCAGAACAGGTGGTATATTTACATTGGAGGAGGAGTAGCAGGTGCACTTGTCCTGATGTCCGTCGCTCTTTTATTCATGTGGAGGAGCAGGTACGTTATTGCATGCACTATATAAATCTATAGTCACCGTCCACTTTATTAAGAACACCTGTAAAGCTGTATTCATTCATGAAATAATCCAAAAAGCCAATCACATGGAAGCCGCTCAATGCATGAAATTATGCAGATACATCCACTGAGCAGCAGTTCTACAGGAAGAAACTCTTTGTTGATGATAGCGGTCAGAGGAGAATGGCCAGACTGGTTTGAGCTGACGGGAAGTCTAAAGTCACTCAGATAACCACTCTTTACAATCGTGATGAGCAGAAAAGCATGTCAGGATGCACAACATGTCTGCTACACGAGCAGAAGACCACATCAGGTTCCAGATTGTAAAAAGACCAGGCAATGTTTTTCTCTTGACCTGTATCTGCATGATTTTATGCTACACACATCATGCTGCCACATGATTGGCTGATTGGATAATTGCATGGATATGTACTATTTTAGTCGTAGTAGCATTTCATTTCTCTCATCAAAATACTGTCCAGTGTTTTACTAATGTGAATGCTAATGGTAACCATTACAGAGTCTATCTATCTATTTATTTATTTATTTATTTATTTATTGTTAATTTGTTTTTTTGTTAATTAATGAATTATACTATTAACACTGCTATTAATAATGAATAATATCACAATAATACTAAATAATTATACGTTCACAAAGCAGCACTGTAGTGTATAAGTAAATAAATAAGTAAATAAAATAGGGTAATAGGGAAAAGTTTAAAGCTAAAAGATTGCTCTAATGATATCAGATGTCAGTAATTAGGTTATTTGGAATATGTTAATCTGGTACCATTGGCTAGAGAAAAGCTGCACAGTAAATACTCCTAGAGGGACAGCATTATGTGTGAATTTGCATCCAGGAAAACACTCAAATATTTGCAGTAAAAAAGATTTCATGATAACATGCTCTAACTCTGAGTTTGAATTTGAATCACGTCCTCCTTCTCCAGTGAGTTTATTAGCACACACGTCATGTAGTTAGAAAGAAATGCATCTGAGTCACTCCTGTAGACCCGGAGTTCTTCCATTATCAGATGTCAACCCACTCACTGACACTGCATAAGCATTATCATTTTATCATTTTCACTTTCAAATCTTTCAGTCTTTTGTTCTCCTTTACTGAAGCTTAGTCTCTTTCTTGATTCTCTCCCTCTTCAGTGCACTTTAATATGTCTGCTTTAATGTTCTCTCACTCATTCTGCAGGAGGAAGGTGAGGAGATTGGAGTACAGGACACAGTTACATACCACCAAAAGACAGGTAAAACCCTAAAATCGTTCTGCTTCACTGAGCGTAATAGAGAAACACATCTCCCTTAATTAACACCGGGTCACTGAATAAAGGAATGTCTTTTTTTATATAAACACTGCACCAATAGCTACATACTGAATAATAAAGGGACATATACGACTGTATACTGTATAAAACATAGGCATATAATAGGTCATACATCACAATATTTAACATGCGCCTTATTGTAATCAGGAACACGTCAGTACATCGTTTTAATTCATATTTGTGTTTGTACGTCATCTAAAGTAATTCCTTGGATGAATGTAGCTAATAGCTGACAGAATGCACAGGGCATGTAGCTTAAAGGCAGTTGTGTGTAAACAAACGTCAAATGCACAGCACTTTAAAGTGATGATGATGAAGCTGAATCCTGAACGAAACAGGTTCATTTACAGTTACAACGCTACCCAAAACAACATTCCCAGATAAACTCTGATAATATTTTATACCACAGCGCTGTTAAATTCTCAAATTTGATTGCTCCGGAGGTGTTGATTAATTTTGTATAACAGCTGCTCTGATAGTATTTTTTGGCTGTAGGTCAAAACAAAGTTTTTGGAACTAAATTATTTCGCAGACATTAAATGGAGCTAAAAAGAAATATAAAAAGCACGTTCTTTAATCAGTTGTGGAGGTAAACCCAGCACACGCAATCATGTTTTATTCCTTATATATACAATACTGTGATATCATTAATTGTGATCAAATGTTAGCCAGGGTTTGTGGTGTGTCTGTATTTAATATCTGCACATGCCTAATCTAAACTACAAGGCAGCCATTTTGATTCATTCAAGTTTAACAGAATGACCATGACACTGAAAAATGTTCCTTTAACACCAAATGTGGATTGTCAACCCAGGTCATGTTTGGCTGATCAATTTAAAGTAGAGCTACCTGCTTATTAGGCCTCATTGATCAATCTTTCAATAAAGTTGTGTGTAAATGTTTTTTTAGGACAAACCAAACAACAAATTCCTACCAGATTTACAAATGGTTTGGTAACGTTGAATTTCTTTGTATTTACCTGCGTATGTTGATAAACGCCAGTCACCCTTAAATTACCAAGCATGTTCATGGCACATCTGATTTGCGTTTAGTGACACCCACAAAACTCCATAAAAGGCAAAACTCACGAAGAGCTGTAAACAACAAAAATGACAGCAAAATGGTGAAAGAGCACCTCCTAAAGGCTACATGTGCTAAATCTTCCAATAATGCAGCTCAGCCACTGCAGAGCATCGACAACCACAGATATACGCTCACTTTTTCTCCTTTTATACAGCGGCATTTCTTTTCTCCTTACTGAATGGCTAGTCATATTTGTCTTGATTTATGATTTCGTTTTAGATTGCATATTATTTCATTAGAGAGTTTCACAATATATATATTCATATCCAGCTTGCTATATGAGGCCCAATGTAGCAAACAAGTAACCAAACTTTCCAGCCTCCAGTTTAATATTAACAATTTTTATCCTTATACGCTTTAACACATGAATTTCTTGCTTAGCACGTTTTTATTCGCAGACACTACATTCTCATTACTAACTACAACATTCTCACTACTAACAAATGTAACTTGTTTTTTCCCTGTAGCATATGTACACTAATGAGCCAGGAGGAGTGTATGACAGGATGAAAAAGACAACCAGGAACCAAAGAAAGAATAATCCTATATACGTCAACTTCCAAAACACCAGAGCTCAGAAGAAAGGAAAAAGATGACGTTTTCAAGTTTATACTGAGAAGACTTCTGAATATGTGATGGACTATTGACCTCGTTTGCCCTCCTGCGATTGGACTTTAATTGACAGGTGACGAAACCATACTGGCTTCGAGTAAAGTAGAAAAGAAGGAAGAGCAACTGAGAAATCCCCTGGCCACAGAAGGCCCATGATGACATTAAAAAACATTTTGAAGACTATTTTGAAGAAAACGCATAAAGGACAGTTTAATTGGAATAATTAAATGAAAAAAGGTGACATTATTATATGAAATGGATCGTAGATGGAGTGATGATATCCTGTGGCCTCCTGAGAAGATGACCTTTTTTGCACATTTAATATTGCAGTTTATACAACAGCGCTGTTGAATTCTTAAGTCTAATTGGTCAGCAGGTGTTGATTCTTTTTCTATAACAGCAGCTCTGACAGGAATCTCGGCTGTAATTCAAATCACAGGTTTATATTAATGCACTTGTTCTAATACATTATCGCTTCTATAGTAACAACATACATAGGGACTTGTATGATGGACGCTCCATATAAACATTAAAAACGTGTGTAATTGTTGATATGGTGAAGTTTTCTGTGAGGAGATATTTACTTAAAATTTAAGGAAGGAGTCTCCAGTGTCAGTGCTTCGTAACAGTCAGAGGTAAAGTTGTAACTTTAAGTTTGCCAACATGGAGAGCTTTGCAGTTTCTTGGTTTGTCTCAGCTAAGGCTGGTGAGGGAACAACGGAAGTGATAACAGGAGCTAACTTGTTTCACAGACATTTCACAACATTAAATGTAACTATAAACAGATAGATAAATAAATAAATAAATAAATAAATAAACTGTAATTGTTGGCAAATTGCTGTGGTATAAGAGGAATAAAACACTTCAGGATGTGTGTTAGTATGGTGCTAAGAGCAACCCTGATTTGCTGTTGAGCTCCATCACACCACCCTGTCGTTGATTGTTTTCCTATAACACCACTCCCTTTAGTAATTTATTCCTTACTTATTGTATAACCCAGTTTTCACCAATGCGTAGATGGATGTTTGTATATTAATTACACTGAGCTGAAAATATATTTTTCCCCCCAGTCCTTCATGACGCTTCTTTCACTAAGGTGTTTTATTAATAAGACTAATGTTTTATCTTATAATGAGATTACTCATGACTTTTTTTCAGAAATACACTGTAGTCCATTTTAAGCTGCTGTTACTTTTATATGTACAGAAATGGAGAAACGATCTCTGAAGATGTGATGACAAGAGAACAACTGTTATCAGTGGATTATAGTATCACTGGTGGAAGACAAACTGCCTTTATGTGTTAAGCTCAAGAAAAGTATTAATGACTTTTTTAACGCTGGCTGTAAAGTGGATGATTTGGCTTTTATAGATGATGCTGGGGGGGGGGGGTGGATGTATCATGAGTACATGAGACAAGTTTTGAAAAACTCTTGTAATAAAAGTGTTTTTTTGTTATCTTAAAGCTTTCTTTCATTAATTAAAAATGTGGATAAAAAATGTGTAAGTATCCCCCTACTCCCCCATTTACCCCCCTCCCCAATTTTGTTTTGCCAAGTCCCACCCACTAGATAACTTCCCCTACCACACAACAGCTACCAATCCAGGAGGCCGAAGGCTAACACGTGCTTCCTGTGAGACACGTGAAGCCAACCTCGGCATGTTTTCTAACGGATGCTCATGCTGCGTCACAGGGCAGCATAACACACTAGGAGGAAATCGCTATCTGCCCTCTTCCACATACCTTCACTCACAGGCGCACACAATTGGCTAGTGTCATTCTGATTGACAAAGGGAAAAGTAATGCCATCCCTCCTACCCTGAGAGCATGGCACATTTTGTAGAGTTACAATTTGAAACTGAAATTGACTTAATTGGGATTAATGAAAATAGCACAATTTAATGAATTTTAAAAGTATTTCCCCCTCTTCAGTATTTTATGTATTCATTACATATAATCCCAATTAAGTCCATTTCAGTTCTGGGTTGTAACACTACAAAATGTGGAAATTGTTTGGGATTAGATGGCAAAATTGGACATTGGACATTTAGCTAACAAGCTGCTAGCTAACTGGCAGAAATCTGTACAAGGGCAAAGTCTCTTAAGCACACACAACAACTATTATAGTATATAAGACGTTATTTTTATTTTCCTGTATGTAAAAGCTGACCTATGTACATGACCAGTCACTCCACGTATGTGTATGAACAGATCAGCGTGAGGAGGAAATGATTAACAGAAGCAGCTACATCTCTATACCTCAAAACAGCAAACACATTTACAACGAGTTAACGAGAACAGTTCCTTATCCGTCGTTCACACTAGCAATCAACAAGTCGCTCATGTCACTACAGGGTTGATGATGTGGGCGTGGCCTATCCAGCCCAACTGTGAGAGCCAACTGTGTGTAATTTATACTCTCTGTTACTTTGTTTAATACAATTTTCATAGTATTGAAATAAAACCAAGGGGAAGACCAAAACATTTTAGTGGTTCTGACATGTAATAAAAGCCAGGTATCTGAATTTATTCCCACAATGCATTGAAACTAATTTGCAAAAATATGCTATCACTAGAATCCTGTCAATACCAGTTTATTTTGTGGAAACAATTCGAAAGCCACAATTCCTTTACCATTTATTTTAGTATTATTGAATTCCCGATTCTGATTGGTTAGAGATGTTGATTAATTTTCTATAACAGCAGTTCTGACAGTAATGCTGGCTGTAATTCAAATCACAGGTTTATATTAATGTGAAAAAATGTGAAAAACTCATTCACAGTGAAGTGAATGGCAGTTGCTACACATAACCTCGAGCTCTAACAAACGTATAATAGTTGATATGGTGAAGCTCTTTGTAAGGAGATGTTTATTTAGCATGTATGGAAGGAATCTGCAGTGTCAGCGCTTTGTAACAGTAAGTTTTCCTCCACAAGAGTCTTCAGAACGGAAGACACTTTTCCTAATTCTGCTTTTTTTGTATCTTCATTTCTGCTTTTTTTGTAACTTCAAGAGAGAAAAAAAAGCGGTTGTTGAGGGAACAACTGTTTATATTTGCTATAAGTGATAACAGGAACGATCTTGTCTCGAGGATGCTCCACAACATTAAATATTTCTACTAAACATGGTAATGAAGAATTAAGGAAACTGAACAGGCCACGCCCACAGGAGACAAACCTGAGATGACATCGGCAACTTGCCAGTATGAACGCAGAATTAGGTTTACTCAGCAGTTAATGACACTTTAAAGTTGCAACATGACAAAGACAGTTTACAGTTTTGAATAAATGACAGTTTTGATAAAAGGAAACTTAGTAAAATACACTTAACAGCAAGTCAGACTAGTTTTCAGGGAAAAAACATCAGTAAAACAGGACATCCTTCAAACAAAGAAGGCCTCGTGTAAACACTTCTCTATTCCAACACTGTTTTCACCATGACCTTGTTGACTTGTTCTGCAGCACTAACAATATAGCTGAAGTGATTTCCTCAGAGACTTAGACACACTTTCCTTCCCACACTGAACAGTCGCACAATAGAGTGCACACTCTTCCATCATCCCTTCATGCTGGAAGAATAAAACCTAATCTAAACACAGTCAAATATTAGAGTTCTGAAATGTGAATGTCTTTTAGTGTTCTTGTCTACATCTAGTTTCTGTGTCAGGCTGCAGCAATGCTTTCTGGGTAAAGTTGTGTTTCGAATTCTACCCTTGAACTCTCATCCAATGAATTCGCTCAAGCTGAAACGGACATGTAACAACCTTTATGATGGATTCAAACAAGTCAATAAGGGTGCACTACTATCTGTATTGGAAAACAGGAAAACAGTGACACCATCAAAGGGACATGCACCTTTAGGATGTATCTTTCACCTGGACACATGAATATAGTATATATTTAAAATAACTGAAGGTGCAGAATTTGCTTTAAAAGTTAATTAAGGAGCTTTGCTTTAAAAGTTAATTAAATGAACACCACATGCACCTTTCCAGGTAAAAAAAAAAAATACATACTAAAGGTAGAAATGATGTACCCTTGACTTTACAACTCCAGTGACAAGCAAAAAAAGTACAGTTTGATATCTTTATTTCTGACAGTGCATGTTCTGCTTAGTGTGATTAACATGAGAGGAAAAAACACAGAAACGTGAGATCTCAGTGTTACGTCACAAATCTCCACAATACACAAAGAGCAAAAACACTGAAGTGCAAATCAGGCTTGTGTTAAAAGTGCAGGGTGCAAAAAGACTTTTTTTTTTCGTTTAGAGAGAAGCTACAGTAACTGAACACTCCTCTAAATGTGTGTGTTTGAAAATGGAAACATACATGTACAAGCAACCTACCATATTTTATGGACGATATGTCACCTTCCTCTCAGAGTATAAGACACACTCCTCTAAATTCTGCTAAGAGAAAAATCAAATCAGTATATATGTTACTTCATTGTAATAAGTCCCACTGAAGGAATTACAGGAGGGGTGCGGGTGTGGGGTGAGAATTTTGGTGGTTAAATACCAAAAATAAACATTTAAAAGACTATATTAGACTTTGAATCATTTACACATTTCGCCAAAATGCGCCGAAAGAGTGTCTGTTTTTCATAAAAACTGCAGATGAGAAATGTGCAGGTGTTTTAAACGCTCTGATATTAACTGACGCTCTCTTTTGGCCCTTGCTCATGGTGCTTTGAAAGAAGCACTGATGCTCCGTCGTTGCATTCTGTCAAAGGGGAATGTTTTGAGTTCGCGGAAAAAAATTAAATAAGCCTACAATGAATCTAACACATCCATCCATCCATCCATTTTCTGTACCGTTTATCCTACACAGGGTCAGAGGGGAGCCTGGAGCCTATCTCAGGGAACTCGGGGCACAAGGCGGGTGACACCCTGGATGGGGTGCCAACCCATTACAGGGCACAATCGCACACACACTCACACATCCATTCACACACTACGGACAATTTGGAAACGCCAATCAGCCTACAATGCATGTCTTTGGACTGGGGAGGAAACCGGAGTACCTGTAGGAAACCCCTGAAGCATGGGGAGAACATGCAGACTCCGTGGCAACAGTACTAACCACTAAGCCACCCCACCCCCCGAATCTAAAACATTATAAACAATATTAATGCTAATGATAATTGGACAGAGATTTAAAAAACACTGTCTGCTCTCCTGCGTCAGTCAGCACTCAGAGGTGTTCAAAACAGTTTGAGCAGCAGATCAATAATGCAGGATGTTATTCTTCTTCAGGGTTGTCAGGTCTGTTGTATTATAAAATTCTTTTTTTTTCATGTGGTTCTATTTTATTCTCTTTTATTTGCCAGTTAATAATAGGCAATAAAAGCCCTGGGCAAAAAGGATGGCCTTTTTTTTTAATACGTATTGACAAGAGTGTTTTTGTTGGACGGCAGTGGTGGGGGTGCAAGTTCTCCAAACACTGAGAAGTGCGCCTCATGGGGAAAAGCTTGAATACATGTGCATAAGAGTCTAGCCTAGTGTTTACTGACGTATCAAGAGCGTCTCGCCTCCTGAGCCGGGTTTCTCTCAGAGTATGCAGGGTTCCATCTGGCTACAATTTAGTGATTTCTTCTCACCATGAAAACTGTGTATTTGCTTACAAGCAGGGTGATTAACAGAAATGCACGTTTTCACTTCCTGTATTAGTCCTGTTATCTACTAATTAGCATCTACTAAACCTGACCTGGACTTGTAATGAATATTTGGTGACTTCTGTGAAAGGAATGCAAATGAATGAGAGTCATTACCATTCCAGGTTTTTCACCCAGTTTACCTCTGCCATCATGTTAGAGGAAGCTGAGGACACACGGCAGGCATAGCTCCTTATGAAACTGGAGGAGACAGCAGAACCATGTTTCTTTTTTTTTAGGGCTGATTCTACAAACAGATGACAAATTAAAGGAAAACCACAGTGTTCTAGTGAGGAGATGGACTGGCAATACACCGATGAGACGTCAGAACAGCTTCGATACGCCTTGATATAGATTCAACACGTCTCTGCATTGAGATCTGCAGAGTGTGAAGGCCAGATCATACGATTTAGAACATTTTCATACTCATCATTCTAGCTACATTTCTCTTAAAAAAAATCTAATATGGCTGACTTGTGGCCTTTTGAGAGCAACTCAAAGCTTAGCTAACTGTTTTAAAGCATCCTCTCTAAATCCTCATGCCAAGAAAACCATGTTATAGTCCACAAAATATGGTAATGTGCAGAAAGATGTTTTTGGTAGAAGGAAAAAAAAGAAAGGTGCAAAAATAAAGTTGTAAATTGAGGCATCTGTTGCTGTACAGCAGGTACAAAACCGTTCTAGATTATATTCATCTCTACAAGTGATATTTATAGAACTATACATCTTTACTGTACTGTACATGTCTACTGATTCTCTAACGGTAAAATGTCTTTTTTTCTCCCCTTCTTTTCCTTCTTCTTCTTTCTTTCCTTGTGAGAGTGCGTGTCAGTGCAGTAGTGCGGAGCTGTAGTGCCCTTTATGTTCACTAGAGGGCGAGCCTGATCTCTCCTTCTCTCTCTTTTCCTCTTCTGTCTCTTCAGTCAGGAAGCTTTGGAAAGTCTGAGCTCGTGGGATCAGGGTCATCATCGAACTCACACCTAAGAAAAAAAGAAATATTATTAATAAGAGATAACGGGACAGATATACAGACACGCAGACAGAAATTCATGTCACAGTTGGTCACGTTGACTTGTGTATTAAACATCACTCATCTAGATCCAAAGTTGGGTGAGCGAATAACTCTCGTCCTGTATGCTTGCTCAACACCACACACCTCTGTCCTTAAACACAGTTCTGTGTGTGTGTGTGTGTGTGTGTGTGTGTCCTGACACTCCTGTCACCTTGGAAATTGCTGTCAAGCAAGTTGCTGTGTGTGTGTGTGTGTGTGTGTGTTCTGGGCTCTCAGATGCTTTGGGATTTGGCCTGAGCAGAGAAGAATAAAGGAGCAGGCACGCACACACACACACATACACACACACGCACACACACACGCACAGCTGGTTCAGTCTCCTATTTATACTGCCACTATATTTACTCCTACATATCACGGCAGAGTAGAGTATCTCAAAATCACACTGCAACACTGCATTTGTCATGGCATAATGCCTCTTATCATTATCTTATTATTTATTCTCGCTATCCAGAGTCTCTCTCTGTAACAACAACAACAACAATAACAATCAGAATAAATTATTGCATTAAATAATACTGAAATTATGTAAAACACAAATGGACAGATATAAGAAAATATCTAATTGAACAAATAAAGTTGATATAAACAAAGTTGACTATAAAAAATGGCAGCAGCCTTCACACTTAAAGGCAGGGTATAATATCAGGAATGAACTCTGTATGGATTCATCCAACGTTTCCTATCCTTGTCTAAAACTGACATAATCTGACCTGCCAACCCCGAAGAGCAATAATGAGTAGTGGCAGGAAGAGGAAGGAGTAAAAACACAGTATAAAGTGTTAAAGACATACAGTATATTTCCGATAGTCCTTTCCCAAATCGTCTAATCTCCCTCGTAGAAACTGTAGAATGGTTCCACATGGCTGACATTTTCCACTTTTTTTTATTTGTTTGTTTTTTGACCATTTTCAGGCAAAAATGTTTGGTAGTCAAAATTTTGCTGCATTGCTAATGAACATAGCTAACTGATATACAGGGTGTCCCAAAAGTCTCCATACATAGAGGATTATGTACGCGAACACCACATCGGTTGTGCCTCCATCAGTGGATGTCCATGGACGTCCACTTCTCAGTTGGTCTGCAACACTTCCAGTCTTTTTGAATTTGTTAATACGTTTGGCAGCAGTGTTGTGTGTGATGTGCTTGCCATGTTTCCTGTTAAAGTCCATCGCAACCTTGTGACAGCTTCCAGATCCAGCCATGAGAATGATTTCAATACGTTCTCATTTTGTCAAAGGCATTCTTAAAGGCTATCTGAAAAACATATATAATATAAACTAAGTATGAAAAATTTTGGAAGACATTTTTGCAAAAAAGTGTTAATTTCCCCTATGTATGGAGACTTTTGGGACACCCTGTAGTTACTGTCTCAGTCAGACATGACTTGATAGCTTTTATTTCACATCAGAAAATCGATTACTAAGATTACTAATACGAAATGAGGGAAGAGGGGGAGAGTTCAGAAAATTGTCAATAATTCCAGATTCATATGTTGAATTGAATCTCTTGTCATCAGAGCTGATGTCGTCTCTAACAAGAACAACACATGCTTTGACCAAAGTGGCCATTTATGTAATTCTGAACGTCAATACACACATACACACACACACAAATCAAAACAAAGCAGTCAGAATGAAACACTTGGGAGCAATCAAGCTGATCGAAGCTTTCAGTGGCTCTCAACATCCGAAGCAGGCTGCAGCACATATATATGTGTGTGTGTGTGTGTGTGTGTGTGTGGTTGGGGGAGGTGACCAAGCTTTTATCTTTTATGGGGACCAAATGTTGTAGGGACATTCGTTTTTGTTTTTTTTTTAAAGATGTCCTTCTGATTACTGAAGTTAAGGATAGACTTATGGGTAAGTGTAGACATATTATTTAAGCTGCAGCAACATATATACATAGACTCAATGGAAATATTTTATGGTGTGTGCACGCATGTGTGCATGTGTGCATGTGTGTGTGTGTCCTTTCCACCTGTCCAAGCCAACCTGAATAGCCACTTACTCAACCAAACTGAATAGCCACTTCATCTTTGTCTTCGTCTTCTTCTTCTTCAAAAAAACAAACAAAATCATTCCAGCAAGAAGTCAAGTGAGAGACAGAATGGAGTGTACACTGCTGGCTGATTTAAAGGAGTACTTCAGCACTTGTCAAACAAAGCTCTGCCTACTGCATCTGTATCGTATGTGTTATTACCACAAAGAAGAACTGACATGTTTCTATGCTCTGAGAAAAGAACAAAGAACCTGTTTATTCCACATACAATGGAAGTCTGGGGGCTTGTTGAATTATGATAAATGTTTTAAATACGCCATATACCATATACCCTGAATTCATGGCTACAACCATTACGCTCTAACAAGAAATAGGATCAGAAGCTTCTTAGGAACTAATTCCTGTTACTTTTCTGAAGGTTATGTGTTATCTGACCCAAAGAACCAGACCACAATACCATAAATACTTCCCGAAGCTATTTCAGTATAGTATCTATATATCTATATATCTATATATATATATCTATATATCTATATATCTTTCAGTATATATGTATAGCACAGCATTGCATTTGAGCAGTCTAACTAAAGGCTGTCTAACAAAGGCTTCGGACATGTTCATTAATTCTCCTGGCTGAGGAGCCCTGCTTGTTTGAAAAATATTTGAATGTGAAATTCCACCGTCACACTGTGACATTTGAGTTCTTGTTCATTTTTAAAATGTAGCGCTAGCACCAGCACAAGCTTCATCAGAGTGACATATCCGGTCATGTGACCTTTTAGAGAACATGCAGACCACTAATTAAAAGTAAGATATTCATGAATAGGTGGCATGGTGACACGAAGAGTAGCGATGCTGCCTCACAGCTTCAAGGTCTCCAGTTTGATCCTGAGCTTTACACTCTTACACATACTGTCTGTGTGGAGCTTCGTATTTTCACGCCACGTGTGTGTAGATTTCCTCCAGGTTCTCTGGTTTCCTCCCAACTCCCAAAAACATGCTGTAGCTGGACTGGCTACTCTAAATTGCCCCTAGTTGGGAATAAGTGTATGCATGGTGTCCTGCAATGCACTGGCATCCAGCCTTGTCCTGTAAGTGTTCCCAGAATAGGCTCTGGATCCACCGCGAACCTGACCAGGATTACTGAAGATGAATGAATGATGAATAATATTCATGTACATATTATACAATGGATATAAAAAGTCTACACACCCCTGTTGAAATGGCAGGTTTTTGTGAAGTAAAAGAATGACACTAAGATAAATCATTTTCCCACCTTTAATGTGAAATTGCAAAGTATACAAATAAAGTGAAAAACAATCAGAAACTTTTTTAGGGAAAAAAAAATAAAAATAAAAACCTTGCTGCATAAGTGTGCACACCCCTAAACTAATACTTTGTTGAAGCACCTTTTGATTTTATTACACCACTCAGTCTTTGTGGCTAAGAGTCTATCAGTGTGGCACATCTTGACTTGGCAATATTTTCCCATTCTTTCTTGCAAAAACATTCTAGATCCATCAAATTGTGAGGGCATCTCCTATGCACTGCCCGCTTCAGGTCACCCCACAGATTCTTAGTTGGATTCTGGGCTCTGGCTAGGTCATTCAAAAACATTGATCTTCTTTTGTTTAAGCCATTCCTTTGTTGATTTGGATGTATGTTTTGGGTCATTGCTGTGCTGAAAGGTGAAATTCTTTTTCATCTTCACTACTAACAGACACCTGAATGTTTTGCACAAAAAATGGTACTTGTAGCTATTCCTGATTCCCTCCACCTTGATAAAAGCCCAGTTCTGGCTGAAGAAAAGCAGCCATAAACACGATGCTGCCACCACCATGCTTCACAGGTATGGTTTTCTTTTGGTGCCAAACATACCTTTTGGAATTATGGAATTATTATACCTTTTGGAATTGGTCTAATCAGACCATAACACATTTTGCCACATAGATTGGGGTGATTTAGTTGAGCATGGATGTTTGTTTGTTTTTTCGTGAGATAAGGCTTCTGTCTAGCCACCCTACCCCATAGCCCAGACATGTGAAGAATATGAGAGATTGCTGTCACATGCAGAGAGTAATCAGTACTTCTCAGATATTCCTGCAGCTCCTTTAATGTTGCCATCTTGGTAGCCTCCCTGGTATGTTTTTGTCTTGTTCTTTTGTAAATTTTGGAAGGACATCCTGTTCTTAGTAATGTCATTGTGGTGACCCATTTTCTCCACTTGTTGATGATGGCCTTCAGGGTGTTTCATGGTACATCTAATGTTTTGGGAATTCTTTTATACCCCTCTCCTGATTGATATCTTTTGACAAGTGAGATAGCATGCATGTTTTGTAAGCTCTTTGTGGACCATTTGAGAGACTGGTATGGATGGCATATGGAATGGCTCTTGTTTTAAGAATACTTTTAGGTCTCTCCAGAATGGGACAGATTCTGCCTCTTTTTTGGAATTGGAAAATATCTTGGAAAGAAACTGGCCAGGCACTCTGGTTCATGAATTATTTCTATTGCCTGGTCTTCTAGTAATAACAGCATTTCAGCAGTCATTATAGCCAGTTTGCTTGGTTCTCTGGGGGTGTGGCAGTGGTCAGTGGTGAAACTGTAGACAATACCCTAGGAATAGTGTGCTCAGTAGCCACTAATCTTTTGATATCAAGTTCCAATGCTTCAGTCAACAGGGGGAAAACATCTGGCTTCAGCAGTCAGATGAAACCAAGAAGATGTCAGGAAAATCCTACAGAAACAGCTGGTCTTTATTTGGGGTTAAACAGAATAATTTAATTGATGACAGCTGTGTGATCATTACTTTTGAACATGAGATTGAATGTGATTGGTTCATTCTGAACACTGCCACATCACCAATTATAAAAGGGTGTGCACACTTATGCAACCAGGTTATTGAAACTTTTGATTTTTCCTATTTTTCCCCAAAATGTTTCTGATTGTTTTTAGACGTTGTGATTTCAAGGGTGGGAAAAGTTCTGACATGATTTATCTTGGTTTTTTTTTTTTTACATCACAAGAACCTGCCATCTCAACAGGGGTGTGTAGAATTTTTATATCCACTGTATATTATACATTAAATGTAAGCATTCTGGCTTGAACACAAAAAGCAAGCATGGTTTAGATGTCTACATTACTGAGGGAAATCCAGCTTTATACAGCATTATTAACTGCTGTATGAAACATCTAAAACAGGAATTAAAAATAAAATAAGGGTTTATATTCTTGTAAGCTAGATATTAAAGGAGCGGTGTGTAATTTTAAGTGCCATCTGCTGCCTGTGAGGTGAACGGCAACAAAACCACTGAAACGCTTTTCACAACCACCACAAAAAACAAAAACAAATAATAACAACGAGCCCATACATTCAGCTAAAACTACTTCTGCCTTCTTAGTTGTTTATTTTAAAAAATTAGTGAGGAGGTCTGTTCTGGATGGGAGTGAAGCTAAATTCTGGGCCAGAAAAATCTAAACAAAAGCCTGAAATTAAGAAAACAGAGATATCCAGTGTAGGCCAACATTGTGAATCACAGTTTTTCTAAAGCATCTTTGAAATAATATGATTATTACAGGTCTAGAAACAATTTTAAACATCACATTTATCATCTTTAAAGTATTTTTTTTGTTTTACTCATTGCTTCGCATGATCTGGAAGCCTTTTTTTACTTTGTTTTTCTCTGTATTCTAGTGATGCACTTATTCAATGTATTCAATCATTATCCAAAAAAAGGAACAACATGCTGTTGGATTTCTTGCTGAGGAGAATAAACAAGCAGGACGAATGCTCAATAAGTCAACCGCTAATGTTTCGAAAACAGGTGATGGATGGAGCAGCGTTTTAAAGGCATTCGGTTAAAAAACTAATTTCTTTTTGTTGAACTCAGTGACTAAATGTTAAAACTTGTTTATCAGTGTTAAAAAAGGAATAGTAATGAAAAGGAAGTGAATATACAATAAATCATTGTCAAATAAAATAATGTCATCAGATCTGCATCAGTTCATATTTACATCTTCATCAAAATATAGCAATCTAATATGCAATCTAAAGGGCATCTGCATTGCCAAGAGAAACATTTTACTATGATTTTTTTTCTAATCACTCAAAGCAAAAACGTTTACTGCACTGCTAGCACTCTCTCTCTCTCTCTCTCTCTCTCTCTCTCTTTCTCGCTAGCATCCACACTGTCCTCCATCACGGAATATATTTATCCATTTTTAAATGCAAGTATATTCTGCCGAATTTGTATTTCTAAGGATAATAAATGAGCAGGATGAACAACCACTACATCAAACACTAACGCTTTGATAATACAACCGCCATGATGATGGATGAACTGCGTTTTAAAGGCATTGCCTCATTAGAAAGACAAATTTCCATTTGGAAAAAAAAAAACACTGACAAGATGTAGCTTATTTTCTTATTAAGACTTATTTTTTTTCACCTCTAGGTGCAAATTAGTCAAAATGTACCATGGCCATTGGTTGGTCTATCTACAGTAAGTGTGATATTGCAGTTATTATAGTAGTTCAAAGCCCCATGTCGCAAATTAACATACTCCAACGTAACATAACATCCCATAGCCATGCTAGCAGATAGTAGCGACAATGCTCAAACACTCAGAAGCTCAATATAAAGTAAACAGCGTGGTTCAGCATGGCTGTGTAATGATATTATAGACATATAGATAGGTGTTACAGGACTGTAGCAAAGGCTTCAGCTCAGGAAATGATTATAATCTGAACTATGGCAACCCTAAAAGGACAAACACTAAACTAGACTACAGCCATAGATGCTGTTTTAGAGGCAGGACAAATTTTATGGAAAATAAAAACAGACATATAGTAGTGTCTTGCTTCACTCCAGATGTGATCAAAATATAATAACTCTGAAAGGCAGGATTGTTCTACTGCTCTAAAGATTAATGCAAAGAATACACAGGATTCTCTACAATGAAATTCTAATGAGTGTAATATGAAATCACTCAGCCATCGGTTACAAGACTCTAATCCTCTAAAACAGAGAGAAAGACGCATTAAGTACTGTTTTATTCATCATGTTTGAGGTTTGTACCATAACAGTAGCAGGAAAAAAGCATTAACACTTGAAAGTGATTGTGGAGCAATACATCATGAGGACGTTTTCCTGTATTTACAACCCTGATGAAGGAATAATGTTAATAATGCACAACGCACCTGTTGTCTTATCTTGATAACTGTAAATGTCTCCCATGCTATTCTGACGTGTGATGTGATGCCAGTAAGCACTCCGTGGCAGAGATATCGACTTGGTTAATGTGTTCTCGCTCAAAAAGGTCTGTAAAAAACAAAACAAACAAACAAAACACACACACACACACACAAAACATTAATGCTCATTAGGGATAAATTCATACATTTACAATTTATATCCTGAATGTATTTATTTCTGTAAATAATGTCCATTATTAAAAGCGCTATACAATTGAATTGAATTGAATTGATGTTACATTAATCGTTTCAAAAGTCTACACAGATTAGAATTATTACTGAAATAACAAATATAAACTTTATATCTCAACATTTATTCTGACCATGCAGAGGAGAGAAAAAGCAGTGTTCTACACTGACACAGGTAATAAATATGACTGTTGTGTGATTAGGAAGGGTTATTGTGAACACAGCCTTAGACAATTAAAAATCATTGCATATCATTCACTTTTAACCAGCACAGGATTCTTGTGTATCAATAAGTTAAGTGTAAACACTGTAAAATATGTCCTTTATTATTATCATGCTGTTTTCGTGATATAATGCCAAAGGCTGCAATATGCAAATAAGACCTCAAAGGTCGTCAAAAAATAAAATTAAATTAAATTTAAAAAACTCGAAAAAAAAAGGTAACATCTTGACCCTACAGTGTCCTTCAATTTGTTCCTCTGAGGGAAAAAAAACTGTTATATGGAGAACCCAATAAGGAGGTCTGGGAAAACCCGTCGGATGTTACTGTGGCTGAATTCTGGAAAGCAAAAAAAATAAAATAAAATAAAATTTCACCAAAACGAGTGGAAATGTTAGTAATGTTAGTAATGTAACATTGTTCTTAATGTTAGTCTAGCCAAGCTATGTTCCTGCAAAGATTACGTTGGTTAAGTAGCCAGTTTAACATACGGAGATGTCTAAAGCCTTGCTAGCTAAGTGTGATTTCCTTACTCTGTGAATGTCACGCTTTGATCAAGTAGCTGGATAGTTAATGCAATAACTAAATGGACATAAACCTAATGAAATGTAGTCAGGTACCGGGAGTCACAATGTCTGTTTGTCGGAATAAATTCTTTAAATACAATTCCTTCCATTTAACTTTTGAGGATAACCAGACTTTGAAGTCCCCATGCAATGGCTTCTTGGCTGTGATTTAATACCGAAACAGGAAGTCAGAGTGACGTCATGTTCAAGGGTTAATGGTGTTAGCCAAATCTAAACAAACCTGACTTAGAGAACTGGCTAAATATGGAGAACAGCGAAGAGATTAACAAGAACCTTTTACTTACTCTTACTGATGGAGAAACCTTGACTTTGTATAAAGACAGAATCGTGTTCTCGCTCAGTCTGATGAAGAGACCTATTCCAAGTTGGCAAAACACTCCTCCAAGAAGTGCCTGGCACATAACCATGACCTTGTACAATTTACTTCCTCTACAAAATGAATGAACTGCAAATATTCTTGTTTCTCAACCAAGAGATGGTTGGAAAAGGTGAATAGTTTTTGGAAAGATGCACCAAAAATGCACCAACAAACCACGTTTACTGCTAAAAAGCTAATGAGCTACTATTGTAGAGCAAGACCTGCCTCTGCGGACAGGACATATACGTATTTAGAGAGCATTTAGTTGGCCAATCAAAATGATTGCCTAGATATGACTCATCATTTTCCCAGAAGTCATGAATTATAAAATTAAAATATCTCCAAATGTAAGTATAGTATAGCATGATGTCCATAACACTAAGGGACGGGTACAAAAAGCTCTGTAACAACAATATGATCGATTTCCAGGGCACTTTCTGTAAAGTCTGTACTTTTAGCTACTATATATAGTAAAACATGCCAAAATTGGACCAGGTGAAGGCTGCCACACACATCATTTCCTGTTTGTAAAAAGTTCCAAGTGTAGCCCTTAACCTAGAACCCTTGCATATGCAGAACCCTTAACCATCCAAAGAATCCTTGAGAAAGACTTTTTTCTAAGAGTGTAGTCTAAAATCAATTGTGCAAAGCAGAAGCCAAAAGCAAAAACACATCATCTGTTTACATGATGTGAGTGAAGCACGCTTCTGAGTTGTGAGAGGAGGTGAGCGAGAGGGTGCTGAACACCGTATTGGAACACTGTGTGTATTATCACAATACAGCAGGGGGGGTCACACTCACAGCATGACAGAGTTCAGCGTTCTACCTCACTTCATTATAGTCACACACTAATTACCATGACTTCATCATCAACACTGAAACTGGTACACCTTTTCAAGTCAGTCAGTGTACACCCCTACACAGAACAGCATTAAATTAATCACCAGCACTTAGTCAAGGCAAAAGGGCTGTAACTAAGGATGCATCGGTACCAGTACTGGTATTGAGTCTGATAACGTGTTCATTTACTCACACTTGTAAAAAGTAATCTGATACCAACATCCAATATCATGTGACACTATGGGATATAAGCTTTCATTGGAAATATAAACAGGGCTAAATTCCATGATGCCACTGATCAATAAATACTAAGTAGGTTGCTTATTTCGGTATCCCATTGGTATCAGTATGAATAAGTACCAAAAAACATGTACTCATATTCATACTTGGTCTGAAAAGAATGTTATTAATGCATCCTTTGCTGTAAGTGTCTAATGTTGGACCTAATTGTTGAATGGATTGAATAATTACAATAACCTGTGACTTTTTCTCGAATTCCAGCATCATGCGTTCATGCTGTTCTGCGATCGACAGTGTGGCGGAGTGAACTCGCTGGTAGATCACTTCTCCTTCTCTTGTTTGGAACGTGAACAATCCTTCTCCTGTATCACACATCCTGTAACACACAAACACACACACATTTGTCTTTCTATTCTTGTGCAGACTTTCCACTGACATAATAAATGATTAATGCAGCTAATTCATGCTATGCCTACACCTCAATCTAACCTCAACATCAAGGAAATTTGGCTCTTTTAGCTTTTTTTTCCTTAAATAAAAGCTGCCGTTTCTGTAAAAAAAGGGGGACCAGCCAAATGTTCCCACAAGGCTAAAACTGTCCTTGATAATGATATTCCGAATTTAACCCTCCTGTAGTTCTCACTACTCTGTCCCAGGTCATCTCTTTAGAGTTTAAACGCCCCGTTATCTAAAAACACCCCTATATTTCCATTACAAAGATGAAATTCAGCTCATTTTGTCCCTCAAACAAAAGTGTCGTTTCCAGCTCCATTTTTATATATTGTGCATTGCTCAACATGAACATGACAAGAAAACTGGTTTTAGCTTTGTAAAGTTTTTTTTTTTTTCATTTTTATAGATAACAGCATGTCATACAATGTCAGACAGAACATCAGCAAGTCTCTCTGAGACACTGAACAACTCGACAGAGTGAGTTGTGTTTCACAGTTTGAGGTGAGTGTGTAATGATTTCGACAACTGGAGGCTTTAAGCATCCACTCTTATTAGTCTTATATCTCCAAAAATGACACCAAGACAATAAGGTGACCATAATGACTGTAATAGAAATACAGAGATTCAAAACTTCTATTTCTACAGTATTTATTTATGTAGAACGCTTATAGAATGTAGAAACAAATGCTTTTTACCTTCCAGACTCGAAGGTAAAGCATGTAGAGTCTCGTCCATACCGTCGCAATGAACTCAGAGGCCACATGACCAGCTTAACTCTGGCATTATGGACGTCCCACAGGTAAATGTTCTCCTGCGTAATCTGCATCGTGCACTCGCCATAAATGTCCAGATTGGGCGTGGGCATCAGATACACATTAAACCTCTCTGGAGACAAATAATCATAAACAACATGATTTTGGGATATCTCAAAAAAGAATCTATCATTTCTCACTAAGACCACTTGGTATTGAAATATTAAATACCAACATCAGTGAGTATTAAATGACCTTCCATGAAGGTCATATAAAGAAGGTAAGATATTATTGATGTAAAGAGATAAAAGTAAAGAGGGAAAAACCCAAAGTGGTTCCACCAACAACCCAATTAAACATTATTATTATTTTCCTGCTATGCCATTTTCCACTCCTGAACTAGTCTATCTTGTATGTGAGTCAGGAACATGAAGGTCAACCAACTGTTGCCATGGGAAATAAAAACAGGACTTCACCAAGCCATATCAATTAGTTCTAAATAGACTCTCAAGTGCTTAACCCAAATGAATCATCACTAATTACAGCAAATGTTTTCCCTTTTTCCAGAGAAAGGCAGTGTGACCTAGCTGTTTTGTTAAAATTAAATCCAATATAATAATAAAAAATCCTCCTGTAGAATGCAAAATGTGACTCACAGCACTTATGAAAGCTAATCAATATTTTCCTGTCTTTAAGAAAATCATATGAAAGGACAGAAAAAAGATCAAATCGTCTGGAGAGTAATGTTTTGATGGGTTGTGTATATTTTGTACTGATATTTTAATTTGCCACACTAAATTATATGCGTGCACACACACACACACACACACACACACACACAGTAAGATGCTGACAGATTTTACTGATTTCAATAATAAATATAGTCACACTTACATCTACTTACAGATCAACACAACAATGCAGTGCACCAAACATATGGTTCCTGAGAAACAGTTCATGGAACTTAACATCGCTCCTGTATATGACTACGCATGAATATCTGTATCGCAGAATCCTGTTCTGATTATGCCTTTCAAGTTTCTTGAGAATCCATGCAACCAATCATGAATTAAACCTGTCTGTGTTAATTAGGCTCTGCCTAGAATTGATTGGCATGTGGCAGCCATATTGTTTACAAATGTGGTGGCCTGGGAAAACACTTCACATATTTTTAATAATTATTGAGGGTTACACGCTTGAGTATTTTGACATCAATTCTATCTTGTTTTGGTGTAGTTTGCAAAAAAAAAAAAAAAGTAGGTTTCACATATTATGCAAATTAGCTCAAAATCTAAGTAGGCAGAGATAATTAGCTCTTGAGGTTTTTTTTTTTTTTTTGGGAGAAGCCAAAAATAATTTTGGTCATAGGACATCTGGTTCCTGTGTTCTTGAAACAAAACATTGAACACTGCACTACGGCACGACCACTGGGTCAATCAGGATCATTCAATTCAATTCAATTTTATTTGTATAGTGCTTTTAACAATGGACATTGTCACAAAGCAGCTTTACAGAAATAAATGGATTCACAAAAAAAGATATATAGTAAATATGTGAATTTATCCCTGTGAATTTATCCCTAATGAGCAAGCCAGAGGCGACGGTGGCAAGGAAAAACTCCCTGAGATGATATGAGGAAGAAACCTTGAGAGGAACCAGGCTCAAAAGGGAACCCATCCTCATCTGGGTGCAACGGATAGTGCAATTATAAATAAATCCCTTCTATTATTGTGTACTATATGGA
>CM040475.1:14545641-14556934 GCA_022758105.1 Pangasianodon gigas
CATGTTTTGTACTGGGAGGTTTTGTCTACATGTTATGTATTGGGAGGTTTTGTCTACATGTTGTTATGTAGTGGGAGGTTTTGTCTACATGTTATGTATTGGGATGTTTTGTCTACATGCTTTGTACTGATAGGTTTTGAATACATGTTGTTATGTACTGTAAGGGTTTGTTTACTGCAACAAGCTTTGTGGTTTTTATTTTAAAAACACAATAAGTAAAAGTTGTCCAATAAATATATGGTTTTTTTTAATTTTGTCTTAATATTTTATTTATAATATGTCCCATTAATTAGGATATTAATAAGCTTGATAACTTTCACATACAAATGTTTGCAGCAACCACCTTAGTCCTGATGAAGATGTTGAACCAAAAACTGAAAAACTAACTGATAAAGTAGAATGATTACGTAGTTTAAGTCTTGATGGCTATTTAGAAAAAATATTCCACTATTAATTTGCCAATATCAAACACTTCTGAACCCCATTGCACACTTTTTTTTTTTTTTTTTTTTCCAGGGAAAATCACAACCCAGGATATGTCACTAATATGGCACAGAGCCACAAGGAGGTCCCGGTACTACAAGGGCTCCTTTCACATCATGTGCTTTGGTTTACATTGCCATGTGTCTTTGTTTCTTTTCTGGTCCTGTGTCTGCCCCTGTGCTGTCACTGGTTAGTTTCCCTATTTATAATATAAATAAATAATATTACACTTTTTTTGACATAAACTGATGTTTAACTTTAACATATCAGTCAAATCTTTAAGATAAGACAGCAAAGCATTAAAATATCATGAGGCTAGCTTTTAAAAACAATGACTGACCTACAGAATGTCCTTAAATATATAACATCACTCTTGCTAAATGAAAATAGTAGGTGAAGTTAAAAATATTTCAAAAGTTACTGCACTTTGATTTTGACTGGCTCACCTGGTAAAGGGTATAAAACTACATAGTGCAAAACTAAGTCTACTCAGCAGAGAAGAAAATGTAGGACAGAAAATAACACCACACACACACACTCACACACACACCCAGCATTTGATCATGAGGGGGAGGATAGAGAGGAAAAGTGCTAGGAGAGAAGATGAATAACCTCCCAAGTGTATTTGAGTTCAGGACAGTGTGTGTGTGTGTGTGTGTGTGTGTGTATGTGTGTGTGTGTGTGTGTGTGTGCACGCATGTGTTTGAAAAGCAGGGGTATTAGAAACAGGGTGACCTACCAGCCCAAGACAGGGTGAGAAGGAAGACAATGATGAGAAAAGGATGTATAATTATCCCTTTCATTCACAGTGTCCACACTCGTACACCTTTAATTTGTTTTCAGAAATATATAAGACATAGATCACCTCCAAACCAGTTCAGTGTTATATACACCATTATCCTGATTTTTATTGTGTTGCTCCTCCCAATTCAACATGGCCGACAGTGACAGATGCAGTACACGTCTGTTTACACACAAAGGTCTAACTGAGTAAAAAATGTCAGAATGTAACTATTGTAATTGTAATCATTATCTTTTTTTTTTATATAACATATAACTTCAGAGCTAAACTCATCAAATTACTACATTTGATAAAATATATATAAATATAAATATATTTATATTTAAATAATATTTTTACTTTTATATTTTTGGACATCTAAAGAATAAAGAAAATGTTTTATAATATTTTAGACCTAAAATGTTACAGAATAATAATAATAATAATAATAATAATAATAATAATAATTATTATTATTATTATTATTATTATTATTATTATTATTATTATTATTATTTTATACAACGAAAGTATTTTTCAGCAGTAAAGTTTTCTCCCTGCTATCTTTGGTTACATGCCACAATTACTTATTTTTTTAATTTTTAAGTTCATCAGATATAAAGTAAGTGTGCATCAACCACTGCAGAAATTGCTATTCTTTTTAAATAGTTTGCTGCAGAGGTTGAGTTTACTTCTTTTCACTTCAAAAATCTATAAAATGTGATTTGGCCATGAGTGCTGGAAACTTTTGAATACAACTGTATATTATAGTATTGTATTTAAAAAAAATAGTACATTTCTAAAACATTACACACACCTTAGCATGGGAAGAATTATGAAATCCCTTTCTCTAAGAAGTGTCTTTATATTTTCCCCAGAAAGACCTTAGAAAACAGCAATCCTTCTACTGCCTTCTAAATGGGACAGACTTTATCTCGGGAGCACAAACACTGCCCAAAAATGCTGCCTAAGGAGGGAGCCTCCTTCTGACTGTACCGCAGGGGAACTGGAGTGTTGTAACAATACTGTATGTGCTGAAGAACTACTTTCCTTTTAATTGTATATAATAACAAGTTTCATTTACGACGTGTGTATTTACTCGGTCATGTCTTTCATGGTGCAGTGTTTATTACCGTCCCCCCGTTTCAGTGAGGACTCAAACAGTGGGGCGAGTATCTGTGATATCTGTGATAACCGGATTGGCTGTGACAGTTCAGAACACTCGGAAGGTGATAACGATTTCTCAGCAGGAGTTTCACTCGTCTCAGCATCACAAGCTCACAGTAACTGACCTCAGCATTTCACTGACCCTCCACACACACTTCAGTCAGAGCTCTACCAAGAAAAAGACATTTTACCCTGTTTATACGGAAGAATATTGCACTCAAAATTCAAATCAAAATGTATTTATTTAATTTCATGCATTCTCATACTTGAATTTAAATTTCTCACTCACCTGGGCAATTTCTCGTCTCAATAATTTTGCTATTATTGACATTTTGTTTACACAGGGACTTGGACGCTTCATGAGTAGCAAACTGGAAAATTAAAATCAAATAATTACTTTTCTGAACTGAATGGATTTCAGTTTACCCTATAAAACACTTGGGGGCATTCTGTTATCGGAAAATAACCAATGACAGGATGGTGTGATACGGCCTAAAACAAAGCTGTTACTGGCCCAAAATATATTATTTTCCTGTAACAGCATGTTACAAAGTGTTTTATTCCTCTTATACCACAAAGCTATGCCAACGATTACAATTTTTACTTATAAAATTATGACACGTTATACTTTTATCCATTTATAGTTACCTTCTGGAACATTATACAGTCATTCCCTCACCAGCCTCTCTTTTTTTCCTCTCTTGAAGTTAGACAAAACTATTTGTCATGTTACAGAGAAACTGTCTTGAAGACTTTCATGTGTCAGAAAACCTAAGAGAAGAGAAGAGTTTCTTCTGACTGTTCTAAAGCACTGACATGGGAGACATAAATACTAAATAAACTTCTTCTCATATCAAGAATTAACCACGTTTTTAATCTGTTTATGTGGAGCGTTCATAGAAAATGTTATAAAATGTTATAAATGTTAAAAAATGTCCATGTTATAGAAAATTAATCAACACCTTCTTACTAGTCAGATTTAAAAATTCAGTAGCACTGTGTTATAAACAGACACTAGACAGAGAGCAAAATTGCAATGTTTTAGTCAATACAGAGGCAGGGTAGCATGATGGTACCCTTGAAAGTCGTTACTATTTAAAACACTCGACTTATTATGTTTTTATTTGAATTTTGAGAGCAATAGCCCATGTACAAACTCATATTGACTGACAAATGGAAGGTGGATAAGGGTGCATTGCAACAGGATTGCATCACAGCGATGACTTTTTTGTTTTGTTTTCTAGTTTCTTATTCATTGCCAAAAATCTGCCCTCAGTATGCATACCGAATGCTCAGTTCTCCTGAGTACAGACCCCTGTGCCTCATGATCACCTTCATCAAGAACACTTTATATACAATTCTCAGTCAAATGTTACCTTATGCCTTACACCTGCTTGTGCTTGTGTTCTGCCCCACTCTTGCTCCCAGTTGTTATTCTGTCCTTGTGTTTCCTTGTATTATGTTTTCTAGTTATTGTTTTTATGTATTAATCAATAGAGTTGTGTCTCTGTCTGAGCATTCAACCTTGACCTCTTGTTTGTCACATTTACTGTATATCTGTGTCCAGGTGCTAGGTACATCCAGTCGAGTCTGCCTTCTATTCATGTTACTTGTACCTAGTTCTCTTATGTCAGGGGTCATGGACGGGCCCAGTGGACCGAACCAAGTACTAGAAAAACCACTGCAGCAGAGCGGATAAACATAGGAAATAACTGGTCGTAGTACTAAACATGACCCAGTTCAGCTTCTATAGCAGATACTCTGTCATGGCTTATCCAATCACATGTACTTATGTAAAAATTTTTTTAGCTGAGGGCAGCTCATCGGATAAGACATGCGCTAGAGTTCAAAAAGTGAAGAAATTTCACAGATTTTTTTCCCTCTCTGGTCAGATTAGCAAACATTGTCTAACAAAAAATAAATTAGGAAAACAATGCTTGAAGTCGTGCATTTATTCGGCCCACGTCAAACACTATGATGCTAGTTCAAAGTGGTAATGCTTTCGAATCCCAGTGATGCCACAGCCACCCATGGCCAGGAGCCAAGGGAGCAAAATTAGCCATGCTCTCTGGGTGGGAGGGATGGCGTACTCTCTCTTCTCTGTCAGTCACAGTGATTCTAGCCAATCACGGGCATATGTGAGCTCATGTATGTGGAAGAGGGTAGATAGCGTGTTCGTCCATGTGTGTTACACAGCAAGAGCAGCAGTTCAAAAAAGATGTCATTGACTGGCTTCGCATGCACTGGAGGAAGCACTTTCTAGCCTTCCCTCTCCTTGGTTTGTAGCTGGCGTATGATACTAGACAGTTGGCTGGGGGGTGGGAATTGGCAGGTGAATAAATTGGCGAGGAAATTGGGGGGAAAAGTGGTAACGTGAAGTGCTACTATGAAACAAAACATAGAAACTTTGTCTTATTGATAGCTATAGACTAATCATTAATTGTTAAGCATTAACAGGTAACCGTTGTCTCCATTCAGTCATGTTAGGTGTTTATCTCAACATTTGTAAGTAAGGAATTTTATGTAACTGGGCTTTACAAGAAAATTTTTTAGATTCCCCCTTATGTCCTATATATCTACTCTTACATCCTTTTGTCCTACTCATTATGTCCTATATATTCACTCCATAGTTCTGGTTAACATGCTTGTCCTCTGTGGTTGGGTTTTGTGTGTGTGTGTGTGTGTGTGTGTGTGTGAGTCAGTGTGCGTTAATTCTTTTTTTCCCCCGTTTGCTCTTGCAATTGTACTCCAGTTCTGTGGTGAATAACTCCTGTTCTTGTTTCTATATTTTGTCTTGTCATCCTTTCTTAATCAATCTTCTTGCACTAGAGTCCATCATAGTCAGGCTCTGATCTTGTGTCACCCTTATTAAAACGGATGACAGACAAATGGATGGATGGATGGATCGATGGATCGATGGACACCCAGTTTGGAAGAAGGAAAAAAATAATTTCCGGCTTATATTCCGGCTCATATTTTAGCAGATGCGTAGATATCTTACAAGTGTCAAAAAAGAGTCACAGACATGCCAAACAGCTGGCAGGAAAAAATGATCCATTTTCTTTTATGAGCTCCAGGAGACACTACAAATCCAGGTGCTTGATAGGCTGTGTGTGTGTGTAACATTTGATTCTGGCTGTGTACAAACCGTAGCCATGTGTTTTTGATAACAGCTAAAACAAATATGACTAATTTGTAGTTGCATGTACAACAGTGCAACAGCACTGGCAGCTTGAAACGGTTTACCATACGGCCTTAAGGAAATCTAGGGGGAGCACTTTGGATTGCTATTGTATTGGTCTAGGAGTTGGATAGCACAGTGCAGGAATAACGTGCAGATACAAGAGTAAAAATCAGATCGAGATTAAGGTGTAAACACAATAAGCACAATCAAATCAAATGAATGCAATAAATACTAATAGTTTTTACAACCGCATACAGATTACTGAAAGATGAGCTGTACTGCACAGTTCCTGGTAATTAAAGTTTTTATCTGATATAAAATGAACT
Organism: Pangasianodon gigas; assembly: GCA_022758105.1. NCBI lineage: Eukaryota > Metazoa > Chordata > Actinopteri > Siluriformes > Pangasiidae > Pangasianodon > Pangasianodon gigas. The sequence continues at coordinate 14,551,583 of CM040475.1, forward strand.
GCACAATGAGCATCACAGGATTTCAGAATTTAATCTATAAACACATTCATCTTTTAAAGCCTAATAGCAGAAGGGAGGACGCACTTCCTAAAGCACTGCTCATTAAAGCAGGTATAAAAATGACACTGCGTTACGTACAATGTGTTAAATCAATACTTTCAGTTGACTTTGTTTGCTCTTGTATATACACTAGCTTATTAGGTAGGTCTAGTGAGTAATAAACTGGCAAGTCTTTGTACTGTGTGTACTGAGCCCTGACTTTTGTGTTCTTCAGTATGAGCTTTTATATTGTCTTTAATTAGCCTTGAGTTAAGCTTGAATGAATTGGATCTCACTATGCAGCACTTTTTTTTTTAACCTTTTAAACTCACAGAATCTGTCAGCAGGTCCAGACGTACATTCCTCTCACATAACTGCACCCCTTTTCCATTTGTTTCATTGTAGTTAATGACTAAATCATATTAATTACTGAATAATATGCTTTAAGATGAATAACGGCATACTAAGATGTGACATTGAGGTGGTCGTGTGCTTATTAATCACTTAATAAACTTGATTTTATCGTTTAAATATATGTAGACAAGGACATAAGACTTTCTATTTCATTTTGTGTGCAATTTTGCTTCTGCAAGCTTTATCTCCTGTATTTCTTTTTTTCATCATACTTCTTTTGGTAGAATGATAACGATCATGTGTATTAAAACAATTCATAATTAATACTATCCTGAAAAGTATTCATTTTGTTCTCCTTGTGCACAGGACTCACACTGGATTTGGGAAAAAAAAATCAGATGTGATCTTGGTGTTGTATTTCTGCTGAAAAAGTTCAATGAACAGCTAAGCTTAGCCGCTAGCTAGTTTGTTGTTTGAGGAGCCTGAAAAAGTTTCTTGCCATAGCAACATGGTAATAATAAGCAGATTAAGTGACTCTAGCCACTGCTTGTTTTCTGCTGGCTCATGCCAAGATTAGAGGTTACTCTGGATTAAAGTTCAACTAGTTCAGTGGTTCTCAAAGTGGGGCTCTGAGGTATCTGCACATCCAAGGGGTGAGTGGTGGAAATTTAGTTAGTGGTTGAAAACACAACCCATAAATATAAGCACAAGTTATTATACTTATTACTGACTTATCAGCTGAACTCAAAAACTATCACACGTATAAATGATGTCAGCTGAGACTTATGCATTCTCTTGATGGAAAGTTCAGGAATAAACAGCTCTATGACAAAATATTACTGTACACACTTAAATGTCCATGGAATTTATTTTACAGTTAAAGGAGTTCCTGGTTGCAAAAAGTTTAAGAACCCTTGATTTAAATAAACTTGCTATAGGGGCTCCAAGTCCAGGAAAGAAAAACTAGCCATGCTCTCTGGGTGGGATGGATGCTGTTACACTCTCCTCCCTGTGAATCACAACTTTAACCAATCATGTATGTGGAAGAGGGCAGAGAGCACTTTGCTACTGTTACGCTGCCCTGTGGAGCAGCATGAGCAGCAGTTTGAAAGTATATGTTTGGCTGGCTTCATGTGTCTCGGAGGAAGCATGTGTTAGCATTCACCCTCCCTGGTTGGTAGCTGTCATATGATAAGGGAGAGCTGGCTGGTGGGAGGAAATTGGCAGGTGACCAAATTGGGGAGCAAATGGGAAAAAAGAAAGAAAGAGCTGAACTTGTCGTAAAGCGAAATTGGAGGAGGTGGATGCAAATTTTATTGCCACTGGAAGCAAATCAGTTTTTTTGCATATCAGATCCTCTTCCATTAAAGTGAACTTTTTTTTTCCTACAGGCTGATTTTATTCTTGTTTGGTGTGACAGTTGCTTTAGTCTTTTACTGCATCAAGTAGTTTATTGTATTAGGTGCTTTAATGTATTCAACTACTGTTTTTTCATATTTTAAATAGGTTTCTAATAGCTCAGTCGACTTTTACACTGACTTACTTAGTAGATAAACTTGATTTGTTTACCTTCTGTGCATAATAATGTGCTTTAGTGCCTTAGATGCTTTCTCTCTCTCTCTCTCTCTCTCTCTCTCTCTCTTTCTGTCTGCTTAGTATAATGGTAATGTGCAATACTTTTGCAAGGATGGAGAGATCGTTTACCTGAATCACAGGCAAATGTCTTCGACGTCTCATCGCTGAAGATAATTGCCACGGCATGTTTCTTTGTCTCCCGAGGCATTCTGGTAATGTTCTTGATGTTGTGCAGCTCAGTTATCTACACAAGTAAATGACAAAACTCATTACTGAAATGAATAAAAGAAGAAACAAAAGACAACGACAAAGGGAAGGTGTAAACATCATGGTATTTGGAAGAAAAAAAGGTTGCACCAACGGAAAGGATTGTGCAGCTTGTTTGTTGCAGATACAAGAATTCCACAGTTTAAATCTGCAGCATATTATATATTATAACCATAAAACCACTGTGACATGATTGAAAGGAGATTTCAGGAATATGCTTGAGTGTAATTGTGTCCAATAGTCTGAGGTCACTATGAAAAACTGGGAGGAAAAAAAAGATTTATGAAGCGTCATGGGTTAATAATTAACTAATGTGGTATATGTATAAAAGGAATAAAACATGTTGTTATATGGAAATAATCAAAGTAAACTTTGGGCTGTGATCACATAACCCCATTGTTGATTATTTTCCTAGAAAATCTTCCCCCTGTCATGTTTTATTCCTTACATAACACTGTTATAAGTGTAGGAGAAGTTTGAGGCTCTCTGTGCTGGAGGTTTTAATAACAATAACTAAGCCCTCAATACAGAATCACAGTCGTTAATCAGGCAAAGGCCAAAACACGATCGATCCAAAATACATTCACAAAGAACAAATCTAAGAGAGTAGCTGAAAAACAAGGCAAGGGTCAAGAACAGACAATGACTAGAAATAAGGCTCCAAACTTGGAGGCAAGACTTCGCAATGAGGATCAGTGTGAATCGTCCTTACACAGTGAGAAAACAGGAAGCTGTGAAAATGGTTCCATATGCAGGGAAGGGGGACCTCTGTTGACGAGGAGGAGAAATATTCTGAGATGGTGTTACGTTACTGTTTGAACAAAATATACAGTATATACAACAATCTGAGAAAATGAATGTTCAGAGAGCATTCAGATTCATAGAGGATTTCTCAAACCATTTTAAATAATGGATTTGTGAAAAACAAGTATCTGCTGAATAAAATGTTTTAATACTGACTGTTTGAAAGCTGATCTTGATAATGCACTCAAGCTTACATAAGTGTTAAATTAAGAAACATTATCACAATACACCATCAGCCAGGAAACTATTAAACGCTGAAGTAAAAAGAGTTGTTTTTACAGAAGAGTCACTTCACTGCTGCCTCAAATCTGACAGCTACAGCATAAAAGTATTTAAAAAAAAGAAATGTTTTTGTTTCATATGCAGTGTCACAACTACCTCAGGGACAGCAAAACCCTATACACTTTACTCTGAGTGTGACAATTTCCATCTTCTCTAAAAAAAAAATAAATATCTAAAAACAGAAGTTCAGCTGCATTTCCCACAAACTCTGCTCTACAGAAACATTTTGACAGCAGATGTTGAATTTCCTGCCAACTGGGGACTTTGGGGGTGTAAAATCGTGTGTGTGCTTATATTAGTCACACTCACAGCAGACGGCACAGCTCACACTCTGGCAAATCAGAAGAAAAATCACCGTTTTTGGATAATGTGCACATCTATAATAAAATACAATATAATATATTACAATATATACTCTATATGCCATGTGCTGGTATGAAATTTTCATACTGCAATAACTGTCTAACCTTTTATTACTGCTTATAAAATTCAGCTGCATTTTTTAAAAATGTTTAAAGGTAAACCTGAAAAAAGAAACTGTTCTGAATAATGGTGTGTCTGTTTTTTTCTGACAACAATAATATAGCGCAATTTAAACAGAAAAGTCCAAACGACTGATCTGTTTTAAAGAAATTGGTGAATTAGTATTTGTTGTGCAGCAATGTTATAAAAAAAAAAAAAAAAACAGAACCACAGACACAACATGACAGTGTCTAAAATAAGAAAGTCAGACTGCATTATCAAGTGATGCCTCTATATCACACAAGCCCCAATGCCATCACATCGATCACTTTGATAGAGAGCAAAGTGTTTTATGGCCAGAGGAATAAATGAGTTTCTAAACCTCTTGATTCTTCTTGTAGCATCCGAATGCCAGACCAGAACAGAGGGCAATAACTCAAACTCAATCAATCACCATGTCCATTTAATTGCAGTCAGGACTAGTTACACCAAGTGAATGTTAATTCAACTTAATTCAATATGTAGTATTACATTTTGTAAACACAAAAGACCTTTAGAACAGAAAAGGCTCAAATTGCATACAATGCGCTATACTCTTAGACTATACACTAATTATCCAGGGTTGAATTGAAACCTTAAGCTAAACGGAAATAACAGATCACCATGAAGTTCCATAATGTGAAATATGGATGTGGTAGGGAGGTAGGGAGGGATAGATGGATATATGGATGAAGGGAGGGATGGATGGGTAGATACATGGGTAAACGAGGAGAAGGATGAATGGATGGATGGTCAGGCAGATCTATTGCTGTGTTTTCCACACACTACTCATGTTGCAAGTAAAAAATTTGAGACATCAATTTCGTTTGGATGGCTGGATGGATGGATGGATGAATGGATGGATGAATGGATGGATGGACAGATCTCTTGCTGTGTTTCCTACATACTACTCATGCTACACGTGAAAGATTTGAGACATACATATTGCTTGGATGGATGGATGGATGGTTAACCAGATCTGGCTGAGTTTCTGAGTGTGAACACACTACTCATGCTAAAAGTAAAAGATTTGAGACATAGATACTGTTTGAATGGATAGATAGATGAACGGATTGAGGTAAGGATGAATGGATGCATAGATGGATGGAGTAATAGACAAATAGATGGATGGTTGGCCAGATCTCTGGCCGTGTCTTACACAGTGAACACGGTACTCGTGCTACAAGTAAATATGAGATAAAGATACTGGATGCATGGATGGATGCACAGGAAAATGGATGGATGGATGGATGGATGGACAGGTAAATGGACGGATTCATGGATGGATGGACGGGTGAATGGATGGATGCATGGATGGTTGGATGGACAGATGAATAGATAGATGCATGGATGGATGGGTGAATGGATGGATAGACAGATCTCTTACTGAGTTTCCTCAGTGTGATCACGCTGCTCACAAGTACAAAATATTAGATACTGTTTTTGAACAGAAAATGTTTGACAACACTGAGACTTTCCACTGAGACACTGTAAACCAGGTGAATTTAAATGGAGCAATCTAGAGAGAAT
>CM040475.1:14557034-14582034 GCA_022758105.1 Pangasianodon gigas
TGACAAAACACCCCTGCAGATGTGGTTCTGCAGTTTAATTATAACTCAAGGTGGAAAATACTTGGCTTTTGTTATCTACATCACTGTTACTAGCAATTGAAGATCTGTCATGGACTTGTAGTCTAATCTCGCTGACACACTGTGAATCCTTCATGGTTCTGGACTTCCTTCCTCCCCTATTGTGTACTGCTGATCCATCATGTTCTATTGATTACATCTGCAATTGCTCTTCTCTTGTTCATCCCTGCATTCGTCACCTATTGAATCCCAGCTCACCAGGAAGTGGTCCCTCCTCAAATTTTCATTATATTGCTAAATAATTTTGTGGGGTTTTTTTTATCTCTGTCTTCAGGAAGGCTCCAAAGCTGCTGGTGGGGGGTTGTAGCTGTATGTATGTAACATCTTGTGCTTGTTGGTGGTCCAATTACTTTATAATTGGACAAAAAATTAAATCTGTGTTTATTTTTAGAGATAAATGTCAAAAAAACTAACCACAAACATACTGCTTAAGCTAGAGTTGAATCTGCTATTCTGTACTTTACTTCTTTTTTCCCCTCCAAGCTAACTAACTTGCATCAGACTTTCTTTTTCTTTTTCTTGAATATTTCCTTCATTTTCCTTAACAACAAAAAGTGAGGTAATTCCCAGTTATAAAGCCTGCAGTTTGATATAATGCCTCCAAGAAGAGCCATGCTAGTACGATAAAGGAAAAATAAAATAAAATTACAGTGTGGAAATGTCATGTTTATACGTTACAAACCCACAAAAGAGGCTTGAAAGTCTCACCAGAGTCTTATTCATTACAATTGGTGCTCTCGAGTGTGAATTATTATTGCATTAGCTTCCAAGTCCTTGTTTTTGACTAACTCTGGATGGATGATGCAACACATTTATCACCTACTCTGTTTTAGGTGATTTTAAGGCCAAACTTTGTTCGCAGAGTCTTGATTAAAAAGCTTTTACTGATCAAAAGTTAAAATATAAGTTTCACCAAAGAGAAAGTGGCATTTATTCTCTCAGAAAGCACTGTGTTACACAGTTCAGGAGGCTGCATGAGAGAGAATGGATGGATGGATGGACTCACAGATGGATCGATAGTCAGACAGATAAATAAATGGATGAATGAAAGGATGGCTGCATTACAGATAGAAGATGGATGGATGGATGGATGGATGGATGCATGGATGGATTTTGTATAGAGGATTGGATAGACGGATAGATTAATTAATGGAAGGATGGATGGGTGGTTGGACAGACATACAGATAGATGGATGGATGTATGGATGGTTGGATCTTGTACAGATGGATGGATGGATATATGAATGGACGGATGGAGAGATGGATGGGTGAATGTCTTATTTTGACGGATGCATGGATACATGGATAAATAGATGGATAGTTGGATAAAATGGATGGAAGGATGGATGGATGGATGGATGAATGGATGGAAAGGTGCACAGTGTTGAATGGAAGGAAGGATGAATGGATGGATGGATGAATGGATAGATTGACAGAGATTTATAGTTAATGGATAGACAGATGAATGGATGGAAGGATGGATGGATGGACAAACAGATGGATAGTCGGATATGCAAATAGATGGACACACAGATTCTTTGATAGATTGCTGGAAAGAGGCAGGAATAGAGAAATGAATGGCTGAGAAAAGGGATTCATAGATAGCTATATACAGAGATAGACATATATATCTGGAAACTTTCTACTTGGCTTTATAGAGAATGACTTGCACAGATTGTTGATAGAGATTTTCCTGATAAGCTTTTCATAATCTTCATAATTACCGCTCACGAGGTGAAGAAGAAAGAGCAGCAGCATTATACTAAAGCGCTCAGCATGTTTATCACTTATTAATCATCAACATTAATTGAAACATCTTTAAAGAGCTTAAGAATAAACTAACATTGTAACTATTTTTATTTATGCAAATGTTTCTTAATGGAATAATAAATAGTATTATGTACTAAACAAGAAGCTCTGCTGTATCTGAAATGAGGAAAAAGAAACAAGTTCCTCATTAAGGAACAAAAACAACAACAACTCAACAGCAAGACATACAGTACAATTTCTTACCTTATGAAAACTTCGAAAGTAGGCAGCTTTTTCATCAGGATATTTCTCTAATCGTCGCGGCCCTTTACTTGATGCTTTTTTGAACACGAGCCAACATCGTCTGAAGATCTGTCAAAAACATACAAGATAATTATTGGAGGGAAATATACATAATTTTAGACTAGAATTAATACTTTTTACTTAGTTTTATACCTATATCACAGCTCTACTTTTGTTAGAGTCAGAATAATTATTTGAATTTGGTAACAATGATTTGTAAATATTGTTATAAACTAATAAATTTGTGTCTCATAGGTGTCTGAATTTGTTTTCACTTCCTTATTTTCCATACTTAAGGGTTGACTATTTGTACATGGAACTCACGTCTGGTGAGTAGAATTATGGGATTGCCGTCTCTGAGAGGAGCACATGCTACGCTCTTTTATTGCTGCTTTATGAGTCTTCATTAAAGTTGATAAAAAAAATGCTTACACAACAATGCTACCGAATTAGCGCGACTATTGTTAGTGAAAAATCTAAATGCTGTGTGAGTTTAATCCTCTTTATCGATTTGTCTTCTGCACTGCAATGTCTCAATCACGGTTCATCCTTTTTTCATTTCTCAAGTATTGATTAAAGAGACTCTCCAACTCCAAATTCCCCACAGCAGTGCTGGAGATTTTCACAGATCAGGCACTCAGATGTCACTTCAAGGTCAATTTACAACAGATTGTGTCTGAGAAAGATGTTTATACACACTAACACACCAAGACTCAAATGTATCAGTATACCATGGCTGGAACAATATGACAAATTCACATAACAGTATAGCATGATGTTCAGGACTATACAATATTTGCTTACAGAGGGCCAATTTTAAACAACAATAAATGAATTCCCAATTTTCTTATCATGGTATATAATCATGCAGATATATCATCACACCCCTGCTGTCCTGTGTTTCATTCTGTCCACACTCTTTGGACCAAATCAATAAACCAACAGCATCATAATTAACTAATGAGGTCAAAGCAGGACCGTTCACATCTGTTTAACATCTCTGATTTATTCACATAATAAAATGTCATATGTTAAAAACTGGCAGCAGTTCGGACTAAAGCAGTTTATGATGCATTAGAGAGGATGCTGGAAAACAGGGTAGTTGGATGAAAGCCATTTTCACTCCACTTCATCTCATACCTTTTTCGCTCTCTCTGCCTCAAATACAAATATATGAAATATACAATAATAATTTAACCATGATAGAGTGATCACAACTCACATGTACCTTTGACTGTTGCTTACAAAGTCATTTGTATAGTGTGTATATACAGTGTGTGTGTGTGTGTGTGTGCGTGCGTGTGTACGTATGTACATATATATACATATATATATATATAGATATATATATATAGATATATATAGATATAGATATATAGATATATATACAGTTGAGGTCAAAAGTTTACATACCCCTTTCATAATCTGCAAAATGTTAATTATTTTACCAAAATAAGAGGGATCATACAAAATGCATATTATTGTTTATTTAGTGCTGACCTGAATAAGATATTTCATATAAAAGATGTTTACATATAGTCCACAAGAGAAAACGGGGGGTGAAAACTTTTGAACAGAATGGAGATGTGTACGTTTTTCTTATTTTGCCTAAATATCATATTTTTTCATTTAGTACTGCCCTTCAGAGGCTACAGAAGATAATTACATGTTTCCCAGGAGACAAAATAAGTTAAATTTACCCTGATCTTCAAATTCAAAAAGTTTTCACCCCCCGGCTCTTAATGCATGTTTTTTCCTTCTGGAGCATCAGTGAGCGTTTGAACCTTCTGTAATAGTTGCATATGAGTCCCTCAGTTGTCCTTAGTGTGAAAAGATGGATCTCAAAATCATACAGTCATTGTTGGAAAGGGTTCAAATACACAAAAATGCTGGAAAACCAAAGAATTTGTGGGACCTGAAGGATTTTTCTGAAGAACAGCAGGCAGTTTAACTGTTCAGGACAAACAAGGGACTCTTGAACAACTATCACTAAACAAAAAAACACAGCTGTGGATCATTCAGGTAACAGCACAGTATTAAGAATCAAGTGGATGTAAACTTTTGAACGGAGTCATTTTTATAAATTCAACTATTATTTTCTCTTGTGGACTATATGTGAACATCTTTTATGTGAAATATCTTATTCAGGTCAGCACTAAATAAACAATAACATGCATTTAGTATGATTTTGGTAAAATAATTAACATTTTGCAGATTCTGAAAGGGGGATGTAAACTTTTGACCTCAACTGTGTGTGTATATATATATATATATATATATATATATATATATATATATATACGCACACACACAGTATTTACCTATTTCACAGGTTGTCAAACATGTGGCCTGATAAAGGTTGTAATGTGGCCCTCCAATGAATTTAGAATCAGTGTTCTTGATTAAAATCTTCTTGTCTACCATAACTGAATTGAAATGTTCAAAAAAAGCTATATGCTGGACAGCGTCTGTAATTATTAAAACATTTTATGTAAGGAACAAAACATAACAGGCAGTATTGTTGTTAGAAAATAATAACCAAAGTTATGGTGTGATGTGACCCAACACAAAGCTTACTTCATGTAACTGCTTACTTCCAGTTACTGTTCCCACCCCAAAGTTGATTATTTTCCTATAAATGCACATAGCACGTATGTTTTATTCCTCTTAAACCTCAGCAATTTTCCCATGATTACAATTTTTTATTTATTTAAAGAATGACACCATACTTCAGCCTCTTTTTGCTAAGTTAATAAGACAAAAAAAGCAGCTTGTCATGTTACTGAGCAATCGCAAAGTCGTCCATCCTGAAGACTTTCCTGTGACAGAAAACTTAATGTTTACCTCTTACTGTTATGAAGAATTGACACTGGAGACTCCTTTCCAAAAAATAAACAGAAAATTCCAAAAAATAAACAGAAAATTCACAGAAAATTCCACCGTATCAACAATTATGATGTTTTATGCTTATGTTTTATTCCATACACAAGTCCCTGTTTAAGTAGTTATTATAGAAATTATAGAAATGATAACCTATTAGAATGAGAGGTTTGTCAAAGTTGCTGTTATAGAAAATTAATCAACATCTTTTGACCAATCAGATTTGAGTATTCAACAGCTTGGTCAATAGGAGTTTAACATTTCTAGTTCAGGAATATGGTGAACTTTTTTTTTTTTTCCTGTGTAGTGATTCATAAAATCCTGTATTCATTACTGTCAGAAATAAACGGTTTAACGTTGGACATAATGGACATAAGTGTAAATGTGCATCATAAAATACTGGTGATCAAAACTGATGTATGTTAAACACAGAACATAATAACCTGGATTTATAAATGAATGCTGTTTAATGGTACATGTGCACCGTGTACAGAGCGCATATATCTCCCGCCTCCCCATGTCTTGTCTCACTGCTTGAGAGGTGCTATTTTTAGCTTTACAATGGTGCAGTTTGGGGTTGTATAGTATGGGGCTATATCTATGACCGCTATGACTGCTATGCTATGATTTTGTGCATTTTTTGTAAAGAACGCATGGAAATCATGAGAATGAGTGGAATTCCCGAGTCCTGATATGCATCAGAACATAACATAATGAACGATGATTAAATTACTTACTTATTTGTTTAATTTAACACCTGACGACCTTTGTATTTAAAAGGATGAAATTATTCAATTATCCAATTATTATACCTTTCTGAATTGCGGGTGTTCAGTGTCTACAGTGTGTTAAGTAAGGAACAAATAAGACAGGATATGTGCTGTTATAGGAAAATAATTAACAATGGGTTGGCGTAATGCATGTCAGGAAGTTACCACCCTGAAGTTGATTATTTTCTAATAACAGCATGTCCCAAAGTGTTTTATTCCTCTTATACCACAGTAATTTGCCAATGATTATGATTAAGAACAACATGTCATAATTTTTAACCATTTATAGTTACAGTTAATCTTGTGGAACATCTGCGAAACAACCACAAACAGCAATAACCTCTGTCCTGAAGACTTCCATGACAGAAAACTTTCTGACTGTTATAAAGCGCTGACACAGGAGACTCTTTCCATAAATACTAAATAAATGTCTCCTTATCAACATTAACATATGTATTCTTCGTTAAAATATCACCTTTTTAAAATCTGTTTAGTACTAAGCTTAGATTATGTAGATTGTCTGCCATACAAGTACCCGTGTATTATGGAAATTATGATGTTATTATGTAATTACTAAATTGTTAATTATTCCATAGTATTATGACCGTTACTATGGAAACAAGATCATATTAGAAGAACCACACTTGATATTTTAATTAAAGTCAAAATTCTGCTATCATGACGACCCTAGAATCCTTAGTGACTACGTCAATATTATAAATGGTGTCACGTGAGTATTTACGACAACAAATCAGGGAAATGGTTTTGTGAACAGCTTCGATTGGCTGTAAAGTGTCTTTGAAAAAGAAACTCGCTCTAACCGTGCAGTGCCTTTTGGGATTAATATTCAAACACATTCTCCATTTCCTAATGCTGACAGCCAATACTCATTTGCGTGATGCATTGTGCGCACTTTCCGCTGCTCTTCATCACCATTCGGATCCACTGGCGAGATTAATTTGTTTACCAAGCTGGTGTAGTGAATTAAGAAGAACAATGGTGTGTGGGGATGCAGTGTAATTGTGCAGTGTAGGAAAATATTCCACCTGCGTCCCATATTTCACTGAAGGTTAAGTGTTACAACAAGAGATACAACCTACTGGATATTAAGACAACCAAGATTATATTATTTTTCCTCTAAGGATGAATATTTGGATGGATTTTTGCAGAGTGTAGGATGGCATAGCATCATTTACAGATAATGCATTTGAACTGTGGTTGGGATACAGATAGCGTTTGAGAGCACCATGACTGACTTTTGACTTCTTACTTAATGTATTTCTTGGTGTTTTTATCTCTTTTCTAATCGTTCTGCGAAGAAAAAATGTCTCATCATGTGCTTTGTGAGATATATAAAATAAAGACAAAGACAGAATGCCAACATGTGTATGTGTGTGTGTCTCAGTATGGCAATAACTTTTTCTCCTGCTGTTACAGTTAGATTTATGGATTTGGTGATGAGCCCATGGATGACGGTTTATTAAACGGATGGTTTATTAAAAGTCTAAGCCAAGAGGGACAATACTGAGCAAGATTCGAAGATTATATACCACTAAGATCCCAGTGCACAGCATGTTCTGGACTATATCATGTTTTCTGGTTGGTTTATAATATCAGCTGATATTAACATTCCATGACATTATGAGTATCTGCTGAAATCATGCTGATAAAGCATCAATAATGCCTCTATAGAAATGTTCTATAAGAAAACCAAATTTATAAATGGGACTCTATTTTAGGCAACAAATAACACTAGAAGGTGCTAATCAAGCAGGTGATCATATAGTTTGCAAGACCACACTTTCTGCTTTTCAAATTTAAATTTAAATTAGTGGCAGCATTTGCAAATCACGTGACATTACAAATCTAGAGACATTTGCAATTACAGAATGATAGATTATTTAAACTATACGAATACAATTGATCTGCATTTTGCAGCTCTTCTCCTTAAAGTCACATCATAAAAACAGTCAGAAGTGAAAACTTACAGAGATCACATGGTACTTTGACAAATATTAGTGACTTGTTTAGCTTGGAAATATAAATGTTCAGCATAATCTTTAAAATGCATTGCTAATTCAAAAATGTTTGACTGATCAACGATCTAGATATTTAATCTGTATCTGTCATGTGACTGAGTCAGGCTGCCACTGATGTGTGCAGCACCATCTGTGAAAACAGGCGTGCATTTTAATTTAATTATGAGATGCACAGCACTCAAAAAGAAAGAAAAATTATTTGCAATTATTCCACCAAAATTTTTGTTCAGTGATTGAAAGAAAATTCTCACTATCCGTCAAACATGGTAATGAACATGGTAAAGCAGAACCCAGATATAAAGTAAAAACCTTGAGCCGATTTACACCATAGTGAAGATAAATATCATGCAGTGAAGGAGTTACTGTTCACTGAAAACACTGGCAGCATTTCCTTTACTACTGATTGCTGGGCATGAGCTTAACAACTTGTTTTATTGACCATAAAAGAATCCAGGTGGTGCTCAGTGTGAAAGGCCCACAGAGGAGAGTACACAGGGAAGACATTCCAACCAGCACACTAGGGATGTAACTGAATATGAAGACATTATTCAGAATGAATAGATAATGTGTTTTATATAGATATAACTACATGTACAAATAGGGGGTGCGCTTTTTGTTTTTCATGTGCCAGAAAGAATCACAGGTCATCTGCTTGAGACTAGAGGTGTGGAACAGAACTGGTATCCCAAGCAACACTTGTATCAGGACTGATATCCCAAGCGACACTGGTATCGGGACTGGTAACCCAAGCGACACTGGTATCAGGACTGGTATCCCAAGCGACAATGCTATTGGGACTGGTATCCCAAGCGACACTGGTATCGGGACTGGTATCCCAAGCGCCACTGGTATCGGAACTGGTATCCCAAGGGACAGAACAAAGAGGTTATTACTTTCATGGTGGCACGAGTGAGTGGTAAAATATTAAGATCGCTGGACAAAGACAACGTTCACAAACATGAATGTGCGTGCTGCATGATGCATTTTATATCACTGTGGTTTAAATTAGCTACTATTTTGTTTATATTTTGCTAAATAGATCCAACTAAATTCATTAGAAAATATCACAGGCAGGCACAAACAAAAGAAATAACTGAGCTAGTGGATTTAAAAAATAAGTCCCTACCAAATCTGTAGTTAAGACCAACCAAGTAATGTAGCTGAGGTTGAGGAACTGTCAGAAGCCAGACATTATGCTGACACTGCTGGCATTTCTAACTCTGTTTTTTTCCCCAGTGTTCCTGGAGGCATACTGGTAAGGTTAACAGGAAGGAAGGAAGGAAGGGTAATTTGGGAAGTAGGGAAAGAGAGAGGCAAACAGGAAAACAGAGAGAGATGGAAGTGGGCAGAAAGGAAGGAAATACATCTGAGAATGAAACAATGAGGTAATAGGACAAAGAGAAAAAATGTGGAAAGTAAGAAAGAAAGAAAGAAAGAAAGAAAGAATGCACACATTTAAATTAGGGAGCCACAAAAACAAACAAATCAAACAAGAAAGAAAGAAAGAAAGAAAGAAAGAAAGAAAGAAAGAAGGGTGACTTGGGAAGTATGGAAAGAGAGGCAAACGAACACAGAGAGACACAGAGAAAAAGAAAAATGAAGAACAGATGTAAGGGAGCACAAAAGGTAATTAGGAAGGAAATAAAGCTGAGACACAATGAGATAATGTTACAAAGAGAAATGAAAATGAGGGGAAAGAAAAGAAAAGAAAAGAAAATTCCTTCCACATCCACTTTGGGTTTAAATTCAAATTCAGATATTTGGAAAACAGATAGAGAGAGAGATAGTGGCCTCATGTTACTCCCCTATTGCACACAATGCAGAGATGTGTACGCTCATGATCGTGGACAATACACCCGTCAAACTTGAAACTGCTGAAAGGAACATCACGTCACACCTGGTCCAAGTGCTCAGCCCATTTGAGAAGATCACGCTTGAAATCCTGCATCCCTGTCATGCATCATCCACACAGCCAGAGAGCTGACACGACTTCTTCAGTCAGACGGGTCACGCACCAGGGGGATCCACACAATGAGGAGAACAATGCTTGATAGCCTTGAGGTGATTTTCCGAGATGACTGAGAGAAATGAGTTTGTACTTAGATGACTTCCTGACCCAGGCTAAAGCCTGAGAAAGCACTGGTGGAGATATCACCAGCAAGACCATTTATATCAAGTGTAGAAGATAAAAGGCCAGGAATGAAGGCAGGGAGTCAGAGTTTCCTGGGAACCCAACTGTGAAACAGATGCACCTGAAAAGCCACACTGCTGCCTCAGAGAGTCTGTAATAGACAGGAAGACAGGCAACCCTTCTGAGTGCTGGTGGCATCTTACTGTCCATCATCAGTCCCCCAAGCAACGTGTATTTAACCCTGCAGGGAACATTAGAGAAGAAGCTTACTAGTCAGAAAAATGTGAAGAAGCTTTGCTTCCTGTATTAAAATTTACCACTTTAACCTGGGGCATTTGTTGCAGCGTTGGTTGCTGAATGAAATTCTCTTGCTGAGTTTTCTGCTTCAGATGTTATGACGTTGGCATGAATTGCACCTTGACTCGCGAGCAAATTGTAGACCCTGGAAACCGACAGGTCTCAGATCTCAGTTACTGTAGTTCCTCCTCTTAAGATTTTCACAGACCACAGTTTGCAGACTGCTTTGCTTTGATTGCGATACTTAATCGTGAAATGCGTAATTTTGTGTTGTCTGCTCATTGGCGTGATGATGTCCGCTAAGCTTACGTCAAATAGCATCACAGGATATCGGACTTTGGTATCAGAGCAATTTTTACAAGTAAGGCCCCATTCACATCTGGCATTAACATGTGTCCTGGGTGATCGGATCATAAGTGGTCAGCCTTAAGTACAGGTGTGAACAGGGTCAAATGCATCTGGAAGACACATTGTGATCCAACCACCACATTCGGAGGTGGTCTGGGACGCATATGGCCACATCACAATTATAGTTTGAGCGTGAAAGCATCTTGATGCATCCCAGACAGTAACAAAGGAATGCCTAATCAGCTGCGTCATTGCCTTAGCCGGAAAATATGAAATCATTGCGAGTCTGTTTGGAAATCACGCACAGAAGAACTCTCTGCCGCTAGGCTAATGAATAAAGATGACGCTATAACAGCAGACAAGAAAGCAGTTGCTTTTCATAGCTTCATTCAGGACATTTCTGCCTGAAAATAAATGCAGTGGAAGACTGACATAATAAATGTACATGACAGCCTCTCTCCAGTGGAAACAATCTATGAAATTTGACCACAAGTGGTCACGAGAGACACATTCATAATGACAGGTGCGAAGTGCTATGCGTCTCGGCTACGTACTTGTGATCCGATCAACCAGGGTGCATGTTAATGCCAGGTGTGAATAGGGCCTAAGAGAATAAGTAAATGAACAGAGGATTGGAATCGAATCAAAGCATTCCTAATGGCAATATACTACAACTTGCACTTGTTTAACAATGTTAGCATTTGTTTGTTTGTTTTTTTCCACTAGGGAAGGCAAGGGCTAGCATGTGTTTCCTCTGAGACATACGAAGCCAGCCAACCGTATCTTTCAAACTGCTGCTCCTGCTACATCACTGGGCAGCGTAACACTCTCAGAGGCAAGTACTTTCTGCCCTCTTCCACATACATAAGCTCAAAGATGCCCCTGATTGGCTAGCGTCACTGTGATTGACAGAACAGAGAGACAGAGAGAGAGAGAGAGAGAGGGTATGCCATCCCTCTCACACGGAAAGCAGAGCATTTTGCTGCCTTGGCTCCCGGCCATGGATGGCTGTGGCATCATCTGGATTCAAACTTGCAATCTCCTGACGATAGCATGAACGCTTTTCTGCTGCACTCAGAAACCTCTGAATCAGCGTTTGCTTTAACTATGGAAAAGATGACTAGCCAACTACTAAAAATTAATAGCCGTGCAACCACTAAACACTAGTAGTAAATGTGCAGTGTGTATTAACCTACCAATACTGAGATGCCTGGACAAATTCAGTCACCACAGGCATACCACTTCTACATGATACATACTGTAAATATTCAATTTCTAATCAAGGAATCTTTACAGCCCTGTAAATCACACTGCAACCTTAGTGGTATATCATTTTAAAATACTGCTTAATGTTTGTTACTCTTGCCTCAGACCTTTACTCAGTTTAAAGCAGGGATGTCAAAGTCAGGTCCTGGAGGGCCACAACTCTATAGAGCTTTGTGTTTATTTCTTCTAACACACTAAAGTCAGCTCAGGAAGGTCTTGGGAATTAGTTTATGAGTTGAATCAGGTGTGGTAAATGGGTTAGAAACCAGAACTCTGCAGTGAGGCGGTCTTCCAGGAATCGAATCTGACACCCAGGGATTAAAAGAATACGTCAGTATTTGTAGCTTATGTGTGATTATCATCGTCAAGGTTTTATACCACAGTGATGTTGAACCTTCAATAGGTGCTGATTCATTTTTTATGACATGGTTACAAGACAAATCACAGGCTTATATTAATGTACTTGCTCTAATGCATGATCATTTCTGTAGTAACAACTTACAGAGGGACTTGTATGGTAGCACTCCACATAAATTAATTCTAATAATAAAAACTGATTTTTAAAAAATGTGTTGTTATTTAACAAAAAAAGATCTAATCATCGATATGGTGAAGCTTTCTTTAAGGAGATGTTTAACATTCATGGAAGGAGTCTCCAGTATAAGCATTTTTTGAGGTAAAATTCTTCCTTCTTTTTCCACCGTGGCGAACGTATTCAGGAAAGAGGATGTAGCATTTTGCGTTTTGCAGAGAGAGAGAAAAAAGAGAGGCTGATGAGGGAACGACAGCTGTTTACAGCTGCTAATACAGCTGCTAATACAGCTGCTAAACAGGAACCAACTAACATTAAATGTAATTATAAACTGATAAGATGTGTCATTCTTTAATAAACAAAAAGAAATGTAGTGATTGGATCAAATCAAATCAGTAATCAAATTACTGTGGTAGAAGATGAATAAAACACTTTGAGGTGTGCTGTTATTGGAAAATAATCAACTTCAGGGTAGAAACAGTAACTCTGCTTCACGTCAAGCCACAGCACACCATTACACCCGTCAGTGATTATTTTCCCGTAACAGCTCGCTCTGTTATGTAAAAACCTGCAACTGTAACACTTGAATAATAAAAGACTTAAGATGACAGACATGACAGACATTCTGAATGTTTTTAGATCTATGTCTCATCACACACAAATGACCATGCAGATAATATCATGTATCAATATATCAATATATCAATATACCATAAATTCTTGGGTCCCTGAAAGAACTATTTATACAGCTTCATTTTTAAATTTACAAATATTTTTGAAATTTTGAAAAAAAAAAAAAAGACTTAGAAAAGGGTTTGCATAAATGTTTATTCATAAAATTTAACTACCCTTAGACTTCCAAGTCTTACTAAGGAAACATATTGAACTGTCTTCATTGTGGTAATCACACATATGCTACAGAACAGATAGATACATAGAGACAAAGCTGAAAATGCTTGAGTATTCGTTTAGTCCTCTTTCCCTTGTTTTTCTCATTCGCACTTGCTCTGTCCTGCTTTCCTTCTCCCGCTGTGTGAGACTGAGATGAGCTAATGAGATGACCTTCACCTCTGTTGGCTAGTGACACACACACACACACACACACACGCACACACACACACACACCAGTCTGAAATGTGAAAAGGTCAGACATTACTTTCCGGTATCTTTCCGGTTTGTATAAACATGCACATGGTACAGAATTTTACTGGACATTAGAGCTACACGATAACGGCTAAAATGTATTTTGTTCAGTCAATATTTGAAATTTAAAGTATTTATCACAGTGATTCAGAAAGAGAATTCAGGAACAACATAGATATAGCAACTGATCATTTTAAAGAAAACAAGCCTTTTCCCTCCCATTTCACATACACGAAAGCAAGCAAGCAAGCAAGCAAGAAAGAAAGAAAGAAAGAAATGGGAAGTATGGAATGGAGTGAGAGGCAGACAGGAAAAGAGAGAGAGAAAAAGAGGAAGAGGTGGAAGTGAGCAGAAGGAAGGAAATTAGGAAGGAAATAAAACGGATGAAGGAAGCAAGATGAAGAATAGAGAACAACTCTATGAAGGAAGGAAGGAAGGATGGAAAAAATAGACTAGATGGTGAAAGAAAGAAAGAAAGAAAGAAAGAAAGAAAGAAAGAAAGAACAAATCTATGAAGAAAGAAAGAAAAGATGGAAGACAGCAGAAAGGAAAGAAATTGAGAAAAGGAAATAGAGCTGATGAAGGAAGAAAAGTGAAGGACAGAATAAACAACAGAAGGAAGGAAGGAAAAGTGATAGAAAGAAAGAAAGAAAGAAAGAAAGAACAAATCGACAAAGGAAGGAAGGAACAAAGAAAGAAAAGATGGAAGAGAGCAGAAAGGATGGAAATTGAGAAAAGGAAATAAAGCTGATGAAGGAAGAAAGGTGAAGGACAGAATAAACAACAGAAGGAAGGAAGGAAGGAAGGAAGGAAGGAAAAAGGATAGACTAAATGGAAAAAGAAAGAAAGAAAGAAAGAAAGAATAGCAGTATGTATCCAGACACACAGTAATATGAATAGGGAGCTCAGTCATTAATGTATCACAGTAATTTAATGAATTTAATGAATTTTACTTCATGCTGTGTAAAATGTAAAAATCAGGTCAGTAACTTCTCTGTTGCAGGAGGAGGAGGATGAATTCAGAGGATGTCGTTTATATCAGAACAGTGTTTGATTCACACAATTATTACTTCTAACTTTACTCATCATTTACATGCACAGAGTTATATGTTTGATTTCTCCTCTTTCTATCTGAATTTTGTACGTGTCCACGACTCCTCACGCTACTTCTGGATCTGCATTTGCTTAAACTTGGAAACAGTACAGAGGCTGTTTTACTTTTATACTTACATTATAACGTCCATCAACCGTCACTCATTATAGATAATAAATAAGTGTTGGAAATAAATGATGACATAACAACCATGTGTGATCCAACCCCTTAAACACTCTGGATTTGAGAGTAAGATCTGTCTCAAGGGATTTGATAATGGACTGGATTTCCATGCATGTCTCAAATGTGTCTCCACGGACCACTTGTAATCACATTTAGTCAGTATCAAGGTTGCCAAGGCAATACCAAACAAATCTCAACATGTTTATATTTATCCATCAGATGTCATTTCCTAATTAAACTGTCAGATTCTTCAAAATAAATAAAAGCTATAGCCTTATACTTACAGTATACTGTCTTCTTGCTGTCTTACTCTGCTACTTATACTGTCCTCTTTCAAAAGCAATATTATACAGCATTTCTTTATCTTTCCTCCCATTTCTCGCCCCAATTTTGATCAGCTGCCAATCAAAAAACAACAGCTACCAGCTGGGAAGGGTGAAGGCTAACACATGCTTCCTTTGAGACACATGAAGCCAGTCGACCGCATGCTGCGTCACAGGGCAGCATAACACACTCAGAGAAAAGCGCTATCTGCCCTCTTCCACATAGATGAGCTCACAGAGACACAAGATTAGCTATTGTCGCTGTGACTGACACGGGAGAATGAGTGTGTCATCCCTCCTACTCAGAGGACACAAATGGCTGTGGTATCATCGGGATTTGAAATCGTGATCTCATAACAACAGGGTGAACACTTTTCTATTGCACCATCCAGATTCACCAAAGTACTAAAATTCTCATTATTACAGATACACTACATGGCCAAAAGTACGTGGACACCTGACCAATCACATTGAACATCACATGTTGAACATCGCATTCCAGATTTAGCCCTCTTTGCTATTATAATAACCTCCACTCTTCTGAGAAGGCTTTCCACTAGATTTTGGAGCATGGTTTTGCTCATTCAGGCACAAGAGAATTAGTGAGGTCAGGTGATGTCAAGTGAGGAGGCCTGGTGAGCAGTTGGCGCTCCAATTCATCCTAAAGATGTTCAGTGAGGTTGAGGTCAGGGCTCTGTGCAGGACACTCAAGTTCTTCCACTACAACCTTGGCAAACCATGTCTTTATAAACCTCACTGTGTGCACACGGGCTCTGTCACGCTGGAACAGGTTTCAGCCCCTTAGTTCCAGCGAAGGTAAATCTTAATGCAACAGCATACAAAGACATTAAAAAAATTCTTTGCTTCCAAGTTTATGGCAACATTTTGGGGAAGGCCAACACATGGCGGTCATGGTCAGGCGTCCACAAACTTTTGGCCGTAACCATAAGAAGGACCACATATATGGGAGGAGACTGTGTATAGCTGGTGTGCATGATTTAATATGCAGATAAATTAATAAATATAATGTTTGCAAAAATGCCCAAGACATGGACAAAAAAAAAATCAACCAGCAGACAAGAAAATTGTCTGACAAGAAAGTCTGCCTGAAAACTGCAAACCTGACGGCGACTCTTTTTTTATTTAAAAAAAAAAAAATACACCACAGCTCAAATTTTCTTTTTATAAACCGAAATCTAAGAGTGACATGTAGTGATTCTGGGTCATCCTTTAATGTTCAAATGTTGTACGATACCTTTTTATCAAAAACACTTCCTTTGACATGTAAACACTGTTTTTGTCCCTCACTTTAATGAAGTGCCTGCATTTCCGTTCCTTTGTGTAGCCGAGCTCTTGTGCGTGTGTTTCATTTCTGCTGTTTTTCAAGGGCCTGATTCATAATTAAATAGTCCACTACAGAGTGGAGGTTATTCAGTAAGCAGTCTTTGATATATTAGTGTGCAATCAGAGAGATACAGTCCATATTTAATAAAAAGAGAGCGAGACAGGGTGGACCGCACCTTTGAAATGCATTTATAAATGACAAAATATTCTAGAGTGGGCTAAAAAAAAAATCTGAGCAAAATAACTCTTTTTAAAAGAGAAAAAGCCTAAACATGAAAACACTGCATTAATATTATATCAAGTGGCATGCCCTATAAGCAGTAAAATGTTTTTATTAGGGATGCATCAGTACAGATACTAGGATACTCATTTACTCATATTCATAAAAATGCTCTGATACTCACAGCTGATATCATGCGATACTATATGACTCAGGTCTGGTGTATTTTGATGCTCTAATAAACAGATGACAAGAAATGATAGCAATCTGGACATATTACATCACATGAATGATGCCAATCAAAGCAACGCAGACTTCAAACAATGTTCTGTGAAAATAAATCTTACAGCTTTAAAACAGTATCTTCAATAGACAGCACAAGGACGGCCAAAATGAGTGCACAGAGCGGTATCTGCAAGCGTTGTCATTATTAATGAGTGTGTGGTGCCGTAAATTGCATGCACACAAAGGTATATCCGAGCGTGATGCAGTGAAATGAGTGTGCAGAGAAACTATCAGGCATGAGAGCACTTCACCTCTGCGAGCACTGAGCACTGAGCCCTGAGCACTGAGATATCCTCACTTCTTTTCCACAAGCTCGACAGGATCTACACTTTGCTCAAGGTTTAAGGTGCAATTCACTACACCTTGTGCTCATTTTTAATGACCATGCTTGCTGATACTGCTTCTGTTAGCACAATGCAGTAGCTAACATAAAAAGAGCAAAATAAAATGTTTGATTAATGCTAAGCATGTTACACATTTCAGTATCACAGTCAATATACAAATACCAAATACATGTACTCATATTTGAAAAATAATGCATCCCTAGTTTTAATGTGCCCAAAATACTAGGAATGAATCTGTATTTTTAGAAAAAAATATTATTACAAACAATCTGGTAAACGAATATCTTATTTATTGGGAAAAATGTTCAGTGTTGGAGCTGCACGCTGCATCTTGAACATATCGCACTTTGGCCTTTTATGATTAAAAATCATCCAGTGAGCGGCAATTTGTTGGGCAGAAACATCTTTTTGATGAGAGAGGTCAGAGGAGAATGGCTAGACTGGTTCAAGCTAACTGGAAGGCTGCGGTAACTCAAATAACCACTCTTTACAGCCGTGTTGAACAGAAAAGCATCTCAGAATGTGCGAGAAAACCAAATCAGGTTCTACTCCTGTCAGGAATCTGAGGCTACAGTGGGCACAGGTTCACCGAAACTGGACAGTTGAAGACTGAAAAAAAATAAATAAAAAATTGCCTGGTCCATGAATCCATGGACCCAACCTGCCTTGTGTTCACAGCTCAGGCTGGTGGTGGTTGTGTAATGGTGTGGGGAATGTTTTCTTGGCACACACTGTTAATACCTACTTGTCTATTTAGTGTTTAGTACAGTAAAAAGCATCTACTTCTGTCAGTAAACATTTTCCTTGTGAAATAAGGAATTAATTTTATACTGAGTATGAAATAACCAATTATACCATGAAATATACAAGAATTTGAAACTATATTGATATATATTTTTTTCCATAATACTCACTACTATTTGAATGATTCTTATTTCTTGAGCCATTTTTTTCTGCTTCTCTACACACCTCTCTGTAGGACCCAGTAGTTACCTACTATAACACACATTTCCTATTGTCATTGAAAGGTCCTGTTCTCCGCATTAAAACACAAGAGGCCTAAATTCACTCCATCCAAACTAACACCCATGCATTTTGTGTGTTTTTCTCCTCCACACTCCAGAGCCACTTCATTTAAATGCTAAGTAGTTTTTTGCACTGTAACAAATTGTTTATCTGCACACATACCCCAACAGCTAAAAAAAAATCACCGTCTCTAGGGAGCATGTAGGGCACACTAACCTTTAGCGAGGAACATTAGTTAAAATGTCAAAAATGAGGCAGGAGCTGCACATGCACACAGGGACGCTACAAAAATAGCAGAGAAATAATGTCAAAACGCAAATGTAGGTCAGTATTGGGGTTTCTCAGTGTTTGGCTGCAACAGCATGCAAACATGTCCTTGTTTTAAGGAAAGGACATTCATCGACCTTTCTCCCAATGCAAAAGTAACAGAACCTTCCGGAAAACTGGAGCTGTGCTTTTTTCATCCACTGCCAAGCCAGGACCATACCTGTGGTTTTTAATACCTGCTCAAAATCAGCACCAGCACAAACTATCGGTACTCTGGAGCACAATTCTTAGACTTAATAATATCAACATGATTAACATTGTGATGATGTCACTGCACTGTAACAATCATGAGGTCACTCTAAGTGCTGGAAAATAAGTTCAAGCTGCTGGAAAATAAGCTATATTTATGAGCTGAGTTCCATCAGCTCCCCAGCTGTAGCTACAAACAGAAATGCAAATCAGATTATCTTACAGAGCAATTTTTTCATTATGGCTTCACACAGCAACATTTAACTAGAGTCCATGCTTTTCTCAATTGGGTCTGGCGATGCCCCAGGGCAGAATCACACTAAGCTCCTATTGAGCATCGACTTCTGAGAGTCCAAATCGCTCTGACAGCATTATGGATTTTCAAGAAGCTGTTAACTTAGTGAGGAGATCAGGTGCTTAACGAACTGCAATTAACAAACGACTGCAAAGCTCCCATACACCCACCTCCCACACTCAAGCTTCATATAATCTTACTTACATAGAAAAAAAGACAGTTCCTTATGCATACAGAATATGTATATACTTTATATAGCCAAAAGTTTGTGGACACCTGACCATCACACTCATATGTGGGTCTTCCTCAATCTGTTCTCACAAAGTTCTAAGCATACAATTGTCTAGAATGTGTTTGTATGCTGTAGCATTAAGATTTCCCTTCACTAAAAGTAAACCTGTTCCAGCATGACAATGTTCCCTGTGCACAAAGCATGGTCCATGAAGACATGGCTTGCCAAGGTTGGAGTGGAAGAACTCAAGTGTCCTGCACAGAACCCTGACCTCGACTTCACTGAACCTTCTTTAGGATGAACTGGAATGCCGACTGCTCATCATGCCTCCTCAACTTGATATCAGTGCTTGATCTCACTAATGCTCTTGTAGCTGAGTGTGCACAAATCCGCAAAGCCACGCTCCAAATTCTAGTGGAAAGCCTTCCCAGAAGAGTGGAGGCTACCAGGAGCAACCAGGACCACCTCCATGTTAATGCCTATGGTTTTGGAATGGGCAGTAATGGGGGGTGATGGTCAGGTGTCCATATACTTTTGGCCACTGAGGTCATGTGACACAGGCAAACTCAATCATTCAAAAAATTATGTGACTTCTGATGGCGACTTATTTATTTTTAAAAATAAATTAATTTTTTTATTAGTATGTCCATTTCAAATCACACAACACACAATTATCACACAATATATCTTTGCAAGGCACTATATAGATAGATAGATAGATAGATAGATAGATAGATAGATAGATGCCTATATAGATAGATAGATGGGAAGCATCTGAGTTGATGTTAAAATTTTGGACTGAAATAATGCTCTTTTGCTGGCAGTTTGTTGGCAAATCTATATATCCTGATGTATATTTTGTATTGTATAAATATCTTCAAGTATCATGGTACTGTATGTTTGGAACTATGGAAACAGGGTTGGAAATTTTGGTCGAAAGTGCACATTAAATGCCAGTGATACTTGTGCATTAATGCATTAGGTAAAGAAAAAGAGAAGAGCAGAAGAGCAGCTGTTCTTCAGGTGACTGAGAATGTCAAAGCAGGACGTGATCAGACTGTCAGCAAGAACAGCCTGTCCACAACCACACTGAGGGATATTATAGTAGAGTTGCAGTGCATAAACCCCTCATTACAGAGACGAATGCACATTTGAGAGTTCAGTGGTGCAAAAACCGCAGGCACTGGTCTACAGAGAGAAAAGTGATAGGGTCAGATGAGTCATCTTTCGCCATATTCTCAACAAGTGTGAGAGTGCTTGTGTGGTGTTCATCACGAGAACGGTGCAGGCCTGAAAGCTGTGTAGGGAAATTCTGACTGATCATCCTCGTCCTATAATGAAACGTTTTCTATCCTGATGGGAGTGGTCTCTTCCAGGATGACTCCGCCCCCAACCACAGGGCATGTGGAGTCACTGAATGGATTAATGAGCGTGAAAATGATGTAAATTATATGTCATGGCCTTCACAGTCTCCAGATCTCAACCCAAATGAACACCAATGAGAGATTTTGGAGTGACATGTCAGTCAGCGCTCACCAAAACCATCATCAAAACATCAGCTGAGGGAAAATCTTTTGGAAGAATGGTGTTCATCGTTATAGTACAGTTCCAGAGACGTGTATAATCTATGTCAAGGTGCACTGAAGCTGTTCTGGGGGCTCATCGTGGCCCAACATCTTTCTAAGACACTTTCACATATACAGAGAGAGAGAGAGAGAGAGAAAGAGAGAAAGAGACTAAAGGGGACAAGTGAAAGAGATATGAGAGAGATAAAGCGATAGAGGAAAGACCAAGAGGCAGAGAGACAGGGGATTGAGAGAGACAGTAAGAGCGAAGCAGGGTTAAAAACACTACACAAGATAGAGAATGAGAGGAAACAAGATCAGAGAGGGAAAAATACAGAAAGAAGGATAGAGAAATAGAAGTACAAACAGAATAAGAAAGAAAACAATAGAAGGATACAGACAAAGAGCAAGAGGGTGTGAGAAAACTAGAAAATGAGAGCTTAGAGAAAGAAACAGACAAAAAAAGTATGGGGTAGAGTGAGAGAAGGAACAAGAATAACCACCTTCCAACATGTTATTTATTTATATGAACCTCTGCATGTCTATAATTCAGTTTCTGATGATTTGCAACTGATACACTGTACAGCCTACTTTTGTTCTGCTGAATAAAGTGAAAAAAAGTGCTAACACTTAACATAAACACAGTTGTTTGCTAATGCTAGCTATATATATTACATATACATGTATATATATATATATATATATATATATATATATATATATATATATATATATATATATATATATATATATATATATACTACAACCACTCTTCAAATGAAATGGTGAC
The DNA here is from genome assembly GCA_022758105.1 of Pangasianodon gigas. Classification (NCBI taxonomy): domain Eukaryota; kingdom Metazoa; phylum Chordata; class Actinopteri; order Siluriformes; family Pangasiidae; genus Pangasianodon; species Pangasianodon gigas. The sequence goes on from CM040475.1 coordinate 14,578,787, forward strand.
GCGTGAACATGTTCGACATTTCATGACACAATGGAAAGTTTCTCATCCTTCTCAGTTTTCCTACATGAAGTAAATGCAGCATCGATGTCCAAAACTAAGATGATCAATTCAGCGGATCATTAGTAATTCCGACCGCAATTCAAATCACCGCTATATATCAATGTGCTCTATGTAATACGTACATTATCGTTTCTATACTAACAACTTACTTAGAAGTTACATGTACTGTAAGTCTCCAGTATCAGTGCTTTGTAACAGTCCGAGATAAAGCTGTTCCTCAAAAATTTTCAGGACGGAGGGCTTTGCAGTTAACAGGATATTTTTTTTTTTGTCTGATTAACTTCAATAGAGAGAAAAAAGAGAGGATGGTGAGGGAACGACTGTTTAGAGCTTAAATGTAACTATAAACAGAAAAACGTACAACATGTGGTTCTTAGCTGTGGAGTAACACACTCCTGTGATTGGAAAATAGTCAACTTCTGGGTGGTAAGGGTAACTCTGGGCCGTTTCACATCACCTCGTCATTGACTATTTTCCTGTAACAGAATTCCCTGTCGTGTTTTATTACTTAACCCAGATATTATTTAGAAGGTAGCCAGCTAGCATGATTAGCCAATGAAGGCTCCTCCCTTTCCGGTATTTTGTACTATCTTGTTGATTTATGGCAGGAAAAAACTCAAAGTCAGTAAATTTATTGGTTTGAGTCATGGACAGTTTGATAATTCATAATTCATTTAATCGCTAAGTATAGCCTAATATTGGAAGCTTCCTTCTGATAACTTGGCGTTAACTCACTTTTACTGCTGAAAAACAATAAGCCAAAAATAATATAACCAGCAAGACCGCATGTCAATATAAGCTACTCTATCAAAATAACGCTAAACATGAGCAGTTAAACTGCCCACTGTTCTTAAGAAACATCCTCCAGGTCCTGCACATTATTTGCTTTTCCAGCGTCTTCTGCATATTTGACCCCTTTCTAACAGCGGCTATATGATGTTGAGATCCATCATTTCACACTGAGGATAACGGAGGGACTCATACACAACTATTACAAAAGGTGCAAACATTCACTGATGCTCAAGAAGACAACACACTACTTTAAGAGCCAGGGGGGTGTAAACTTTTGAACAGGATGATCGATGTAAATTGTTATTATTTTGTTTAAAGATCTTATTTTTTTCATTTAGTACTGCCCTTCAGAAGCTACATAATATATTTACGTTTCCCAGAAGACAAAATAATAACAATTTACATCGATCATCCTGTTCAAAAGTTTACACCCCCCTGGCTCTTAATGTATCGTGTTGCCTTCTTGAGCATCAGTGAATGTTTGCACCTTTTGTAATAGTTGTGTATGAGTCCCTCCGTTATCCTCAGTGTGAAATGATGGATCTCAACATCATATAGCCGCTGTTAGAAAGGGGTCAAATATGCAGAAGATGCTGGAAAAGCAAAGAATGTGCAGGACCTGGAGGATTTTTCTGAAGAACAGTGGGCAGTTTAACTGCTCAGGACAAACAAGGGACTCATGAACAACTATCACAAAACATAAAAACAGTCGTTGATCATCCAGGTAACACACACAGTATTAAGAATCAAGCGTATGTAAAGTTTTGAACTGGTTCATTTGTGTAAATTCAGTTATTATTGTGTCTTGTGGACTATATGTAAGTATCTGCTTTGTGAAATAGCTTATTCAGTGCAGTACTAAATAAAAAACAAAATGCAATTTTTATGATCCCTCTTTTTTTTTTTGCAGATTCAGTTCAGTTGACTCCTGGCTTCTATTTAAATTTTTTGTTTACTCTTAAAAACCAGCTATTTGCTCCCTCTTGTCCCAAATGGTCAGAGCAACACAGCTGCCATTTGTAATTTGCATAAAGCTTAAACTTTTTTTTAACCACTCGCTATCCCACAATCCCTCACTCTCTTATTCACAACTCTCTATTAAAAATGAACAGGCATCAAAATCGCTCAGTGACAGAAACAGGATTTTTTAAACATGCGTCATGTTCGTTAGTGAAACTGAGCCGAGGATGTATTCATGCGTCGTGGTTTTTTTTCCTAGCCCTGACATCTTTATTATATAGCTTTGCAGACTATAAATGTCTTCTATGCATCCATCTGTGGCATGAATATAGAGCATCCTCTTTTACAGCAGAGTAATGAAATGGACATCGAATGTGGGTCAGGCTGGAGAAAGCTGCATAAAGCTGGATTAACATGACTAAGCTGAGTTTAGCCTCTGTAGATATCTGATACATTAAGATTTGGGCTATTTCAGTGGATTAAAATGAGTTAATGTGATTGCTACTGAATTGTTCGGATACAAGAGACACGCACGATTGGAGCCACATTTGCAAACAAGCTTTTTATGTGTTTTGAGATTCTTTTTTTAAATTTTGATTTCCTGCAGCAGGAGTTTCGAGCTTTTCTTACATGCAACTATACCTGATCATTCAATAAATAATTAACACAAAGGCTGGACAATATGATGACATGATATTGATATTATGATATAATAGCATCATGAGGCACTTTTCTATGGATTTCAGTGTTTTTAAAACTCCTTTGTTACTCACTGGCTACGTTTACATGCACATCAATATTCCTATATTAATCAGAATTTGGCAATATCCTAATTAGTACTGAGTCATGTGAACGCTGCAATCCGATTGCCTGATTCAGATTAAGAGAATATTCTGGGGAAATTCCGATTCCCACCCTGGAATATGTTTTTATCAGAAATTTGTTGGGGTGTAAAAGCGTGTGCACTGAGCTGAAACTGCTCATTCAACTTCACCTGTTTAAGAATATCAGAACTTCTTAGATATTATATACATAAATATATAAATATAAATCAATAAAGTATGCACACATTTCAATTAAGGATCCACATAAACAGACAAACAAATGAGGAAAGGAAAGGGAACAAATAGGAAAGTGATAGAGATAAGAAATAAAGAAAGAAATGAAGAGAGATGGGAAGGTATTAAAAGGAAGGAAGGAGGGAAGAAAGGAAGAACATGGGGAAAGAAAGAAAGAAAGAAACAAACAAACAAAGACAAATTGGTAAAGGATAGCGATAACAAATCATATAAGAGGAGAAATGGGGAATGTATAAAGGAAGGAAAGAAAGAAAGAAAGAAAGAAAGAAAGGTAATGGACAGAGAAGAAATAAAGACAGAAATTAGATGGAGAGGGTATTTAAGAAAGGAAAGGAAAGGAAGAAGGAAAGACAAATG
>CM040475.1:14587034-14621864 GCA_022758105.1 Pangasianodon gigas
TCCTGTCCAGTGCATTCAGATACAACACACACATCTGGACATCTGGACTTACATCTGGACAGGATTGAGCCTAAATACTGTATGTTACAGTAAATCTAACCAACCCCTTACTGACCATTTTTATTATGTCTTTTGTCAGTGGTTATGTTTAAATACATTTTAGCTGTGTGTTGCATGTCACAACGAAAGACCAGCCTATAGAGGGCAACATTGCGCTAACTTTATTTATAAACAAATCTGGCTTTACATTTAGTGAAAGGGATTTGAATGAAGACATCTCTTCCTTCATTCATCCTCATTAATTTATTTATATTAGTCAGCGTTTCAGTGAATCCAGATCCTTTCCCAGGAACACTGGGTACAAGGCCAAATACACCCCCATTACCCTACTACTACTCAATACACAGTATACTGTACATTTTAATCAGTATATGTACATTTAAGGACAACTGACTAAGCCAAAGAAAAAAGAAGACAACAGTACAGATGTACATGGCACCAGGGACGGCTGGTATAAATGGGCTAGCAGGGCTAAGTAACTCCCAGGCCCCACCCCCTGTTATTCAGAGATAAAAAGATATCAACATCAGATTATTTTCTTCCCACAAATGTCCTAAAGTGGGTTATTTTGGGGAACCAAGTGCAACTCTAACACCAATAGTCATACGAGATATACACAAAATGGTATGAAGTAAAAATGAGGCTGGGGCTGATTTCTTTCTAGCCCAGACTGTAGATTCATGCAGTTTCAGATGATAGAGTGAAACGCCCCCTAGATTTGATCTCCAATCTGTCCGATATTTTTCAGCATACTTCACTGTCATATCCATAACACGTTTGGCCCACATCATCCTTACTATTCCAGCGATGAGATATAATGCATTGTTCAGTCCTAATAATATCATTGTCAATCTATTGATAGACAAGATTTGTGACTCCCATCTAATATCATGACCAGCTGTCATTGCATGGCACTGAATTTATTTGTGACTGAAAATAAAATTGGAGTATTCTGTATATGACATCTACCAAAGAGATGCAGTAAATTTAAGTGAATTTATTAGAATACAATGCATTTTTTAACTAATGAATTTAACTGGAAATCTGATATATTCTGTAGCACATACAGTCTGTTATGTACAACAGTGACACATACATCATTAACTAGATTCCAATAAAATTAAGAATAGCATATTTAAAATACACTGGGATGATGTACATATATTTTAATTATTTGGTAACTACACTATATGGTCAAAAGTTTGTGGACACCTGACCATCACACCCATATGTCCTTTTTGAACATCTCATTCCAGATTTAGTCCCCCTTTGCTTTTATATTAACCTCCACTCTTCTGGGAAGGCTTTCCACTAGATTTTGGAGTGTAGTTGTGGCAATTTGTGTGCATTCAGTCACAAGAGCATTAGTGAGATTAGGCACTGACGTCTGATGTCGGGAGAGGAGGCTTGGTGTGCATTTGCCATTCCGATTCATCCCAAAGGTGTTCAGTGGGGTTGAGGTCAGAGCTCTGTGCAGTCCACTTGAGATCTTCCACTCCAATCTTGGCAAACCATATCTTCATAGACCTCACTTGCATAGGGTCACTGTCATGCTGGAACAGGTCTGGGCCCTTAGTTTCAATGAAGGGAAATTGTAATGCTACAGCATACAAAGACATTCTATACAATCGTGTGCTTCCAACATTGTGGCAACAGTTTGGGGAAGAAGCAGATATGCGTGTGATGGTCAAGTGTCCACAAACTTTTGGCCATATAGTGTATATTGCATGATGTTTAATACTATATGTGAATATACAGTATATGTTTATTTAAAAGCTCCTTTGCCAGTGTACAACCTGGCCTTAGAGTAAAACAAAGCTTCTCTTTTACTGAGTAGTTTCCTTTAATGGCTGACATGTGAATATGAAAAAAAAATGGAAGGAAAGAAAAAACTGAGCCTTTTCATAAACATTGAAAGGTCAGTAGTGATGGAGGTGGAGATGGACTTCCCATCGTTAGTCTAAATTCTGGACATCTAAAGGGAAAAGCAGCCACTCTAACTCTGACCTAATAATCTGTTATTTCTGTTGAGCTCAGGCCCGGATTAAGATCACACAGGGCCCTGGGGCCATGTTAATACCCATCTTGGTACCCTATGTTATTCAAACTAAATTTCAGGCACACACGCACAGGTAGATGTATTATAAAAATATAGGCTACAGGACACCAGTCGAGTTTGGATGTTTGCTTGATTTATTTATGCATTTAGGTGAATTTACTGACATTGCTCACTACCTCACCAAAAGTTTTTGAAATAGTACTACTTACAGTATGCCTCTGTATTTGTAACACTGAACTGTGAAAACAAGTATATTAAACACAAATATGAATTCAGAGCAACAAATTTGTGCCATCACCGCTCCTACTGCTGTGTGGCATCCACTCAAAAATGAACATGTCACACTTTTCAACTGAATTGTACAGAACACACAATGATTCTATTTAGGATATTTCCTCATCCCCCTTGAAATTATTTTCTGGCCACTGCCAACACCTGACACGTTTCAAAAACTGGGTCAGGTGGCTAAGCCTATCCGGCCCAATAGCAGACTGCAGGCATTTATTTTATTTTATGTTATTTTTAATCAAAGGCAGTTTGGAAAAGAAGGGCTCTGACACATTGCTAGCATTTGGAAAAATCCACATTTGGAAGAATATTTTGCAGATTGCCTAAAATTATACAAAAATCTCATTATGTGCAGAAAGCAGATCAATGTCAGTATATAGACACTATGTGGCTCTTCTTTTGTGTTCCCTCTTTCTCATGCTATATTTAGGCTACTTCTTACTCATCAATCATGTAGCTGACATGAACTACAGCCAACCAGGAGCCCCCATGAGTTCAGGCCCTAGGGCCTCAGCCCCACGTAGCCCCTATTATAATCCGGGTCTGGCTGAGCTATAAATGTACTCCTGCTGCCTGATGTGATGTTGGTGCCTGATACTGACACAGTTCTGCTGTCATGGCTTGTCTCACCCTCCAGACCTGCCTGATTCATCCTGATTCATGATACTCCTTTCTGCTTGGAGCTTTAGCACTTGGGACTGACTCATTCTGTTGTGCATTGTGCCACATGGATACACTAAAGAACACAAAAAAACAGCTTGTGCCTAAGCCTCTCTCTTGCTTCAGTGGATAATCTCATCTGGATACTGATTTGTTGTAGATTTGTACCTAAGAACTGCTGCTGTAATCATAAAACCTCTCCTGGGCTCATCCCAGGACTCATTCACAATATCTTCATCCTGACCATCCTTTCAACACACTCACAAATGTTTGGCTTAATAGTTTATAAATGAAAAATATTAATGGTTTATAATCTCACTTTCTAGTGTCAAAAGAGGATTGGTTCCCTTTTTGATCCTGGTTCCTCTCAAAGTTTCTTCCTCATGTCATCTCGGGGAATTTTTCCTTGCCACTGTCACCTCTGTTGTTGCTCACTAGGTATCTGAATATAAATTTTCATCTGAATTTCTTTAGAGTTGCTTTGTGGCAATGTCTATTATTAAAAGCATTATACAAATAAAATTGAATTGAATTGATTTAAATCTGAAAAGATGTTCTGGTTGCTCTAAGAACACCTTTACATAGCATTTATAACTGTTCTACAATGTTGCAGAAACACAAGTGCTCCGTAATGTACATTTTTTGTCTAATAGTCAACTAAGGATTTAGGAATAGATTCAATATTGAATGACCCAGTCTCAGTTTGCAGCTTATGCTAACTTTAATTACAGTGTACTTTCAGTTGTACAGAGTATTTTATTTGTAATGTACCAACACATCTGAGGGAAATGTTTATATTTCCAACAGTTTTGACATTTTTCCACCTTCTCTGTGCCTTTACAATGTTCATAAAAATACTTAATGGCTACATGAGATCACTAACCTCAGTCATTAGCTAACTTATTTCCCAGTTGCCTAGCAGCAGTGTAGTCTGAGATGGTCTTAGTCTCAATATCTATTTTTAGTTTTGTATGTACTGTCATTGTCCAATTTGTTCAGCTTTGTTGTGTTTTGTATGTTATGAGAGATGTTAGAGAATAACGTTCTTCATTTACATTAGAAATTGTGCTTATTTCCAATCCTAGCCAACCCTTCACAACCATCTACAGTTTGTTGTGAACCATCTACAGTTTGATGATTTATATTTAACCGGAGCTTACAGAACCTTGCACAAGTATTCACTACCTTTAACTTGTACCCTTTTTGTGTTACAACCTGGAACTGAAATTGGCTTAATTGGGACTATATGTCATGAATCTACACAAAATAAGCAATAATATTGAAATGGGGGAAAAAAACATACATCAGTGACCAGGTAAGGAAGACATTAGTCTGAGAAGCAACCAAGGGGCCAGGAGTAACTCTGAAGGTGGTGAGATTCATAGCTCAGATAGGAAAGCATGATGAGAAGAGAAAATAAATACATGTGAGTTTGCCACAAGGTGCCACAACTGAAAATGGTTGAAAATGTTGAAAATGGTTTTCTGGTCTGATAAGATCATAATTGATCTTTCAGGCATGGCACAAAGGCATCATATTTGGTGGAAACCCAACATCATCACCTGAGAATACTATCCCCATAGTGAAGCATGATGGTGGTAGCATCATGTTGTGGGGATGCTTTTAATCAGCAAAGATTGGGAAACTTGTCAGAGTTGAGGTTAAGTTAGAGGGAGGCAAATACAGGGCAAGCCAAAAAGAAAACCTGTTCCAGTCTGCAAGAGACTTGATATTGTGGCAGAGGTCACCTTCCAAGTGGACATCAACCCCAAGCATAGTGCCAAAGCTACACTGTAGTGATTCAACCACTCAGTGGGCCAGCCTCCGCCTAGCCAAGGGAGTCCAAGTCATCCAACGTCTTAACCTCTGAGCTACCACTGCTCACTATACTGTACTATATAACACTGTCCTCTCCCAGCCTGTGGAACCCCTCTCCCTGGAACACACAACTGTTGTGGTGACCTATATGTATTGTACTGCATGTGCATGTGCAGCAGAAGGCATCTGGGTGATTCTCACTCAGGTTAGGAGGAGAGTAAAATAACTTATTTGCTCGAGGAAATTTTGGTTGGTTTGACCAGATTATGCATGTCACATTGGAGCAACGTATTCACATAAACCAAGAGGGAACTGGGGCACTAAATATAAAACATGGTATCATTTTTTTGTCTGTTTTCTTTTCAGCTTGAAATTAAATTTATCTGGTGTGTTCATACATAACACTGAAATTAGCTTGCTAGTTTTTGCTACATTTTGTATCAAGCATGCTGCCTGAGCTAGGGACAGCTGCAATGCACTGTAGGTCTCCGTGCATATGTGTGTGTGTGTGTGAAATTCATTGTCCCCAGTTCAAATGGCCAAGTAGCCATTTTAACGTCTTACCAGTTGTTACAGTTCAGTACCGTTCTGGTTGACTTTATTGACATGAATGGATGTGGCATGGTTTAGGGTTCTCTACTATTAGTGGTGAAGGCCATCAGCACTACAGTGTCATGAAGGTCAGCATTCCAGTGGTGTTCTCAGTGTCCACTTCCCCTTTCACCTACATCACTTGAATGTGCACTTGTAGCACTGGAGGGTGTTGTTGGAGACTTACACATACTTCTTTATAGTCATAATAAAGTTTCATCAGCTGTCATGTATAGATGGAGGAATAAAACCTTATGGTAACAAAATTTTCTCATTTTAAATTATGATGTATTATTTACATTTACATTTATGGCATTTGGCACATGTCCTTATCCAGAGTGACTTGCAGAAGTGCTTTGTAGTCTCAAGCTAAAACACATCCTCGTTCACTGAGTCACGAACTAAGAGTATCATCAGTCTAATATCCCTGTTGGGGAGACAAGTACAGTATGAAAAAACACAAGAACTTTTTTAATTAAAAAAAACAAATTGATAATTTAAGTGCTTGGTGAAGAGGTAGGTCTTTAGTCTTTGTTTGCTGACAGCCAGTGACTCAGTTGTTTGGACAGCCAGGGAAAGTTTGTTCCACCACCTGGGTGCCAGATCAGAGAAGAGCCTTGATTTATGCCTTCCCTGAGAGATGGTGGGTCAAATCGAGCCATACTAGAGGCTTAGAGGGAGCATGGTGCAGTGTGGAGTGTGATACGTGCTTTAAGGTAGGTGTGTGCTGGTCTGTTTTTGGCTTTGTAGGCAAGCATCGCTGATTTAAATCTGTTATGGGCAGCTACAGGAAGCCAGTGGAGGAAGCAGTGGGGGGTGATGAACTTCAGGAGGTTGAAAACAAGTCATGCAGCTACATTATGGATTAGTTGCAGAAGTCTGATGGTGTATAGGGGCAGACCTGCCAGGAGCAGGCTGCAGGAGTCCAGTCTTGGTGACTGAATGAGCACCTGAGTGGCCTCTGTGGATAGAAATGGCTGGAGTCTCCTAATAGTGTACAGGAGAAACCTGCATAAGCGAGTGTCTTTAGCGATGTGAGGCAAGAAGGACAGTTGTTTGTCCATGGTTACCCTGAGTTTGCATGGAGACAGATGGTGAGATCTGAGTGTTGTACATCAAGATCACAAGATCTTGACATGGGGCTGCATCTCCAGGGATGTACAGCAGCTCAGTTTTGCTGAGATATAGTTTCAGCTGATGAGCTGCCATTCTTGACGAGATGTCTGCCAGACATGCTGAGATCTGTGCAGAAACACAAATGTCCGAGGGAGGAAAGGAGTTGAGTGTCATCAGCATAGCAGTGGTATGAAAACCCATGTGAGTATATGACCTCTCACTGCGAGCAGGTATATACCCAGAACTGAGCCTTGTGGGACACCATTGGAGAGTCTGCATGGAGCAGATGTGGATCCCCTCCATGTCACCTATGACCATCTATCCAGGTAAGATGCAAACCACTGCCATCCTGTGTCACAAATTCCAAGACTTGTGAGGATGGACAAGAGACTCTTGTGATTAACTGTGTCAAAGTCTTCTGAAAGTTGGAGGGGGATGAAAATTATATTGATCTGGTGTTTACATTTATAAATAGCTGTGTCTGCCATTTTGGATTCTAGTTATAATAAGTTGCTCCTGAATTCTACACTGATACCCAACTTAATAATTTACATTTACAGCATTTAGCAAACACACTTATCCTCAGTGACTAACAGAAGTGTGTGTCTCCATTAGAGTGTCCTAACTCCTGTTAATAACTCCTGTTATTTCTCCTTTGTTTGTTGTTCATGATGTTAGATTCATCTTGTGGCTAACATGAATGAACAATCTTGAACATATAGTTTTATGAAAAAATGAATTTATTTTCTAATTTAAAAAACATGAAAAGCTCTCAGTGTTCCCATTTTAATTTTCAAGTGAGAAATGAATACACGCAACACACAGATAGAAGATGTAGGCCTTTAGTCGTCATTTGAAGACAGTCAATGATTATCCCTCATCTAAGTAAGTTAAGGAATGGACATCCATTAAGATGGCCAAAGGGACCCAGTGAAGGGGAAATAGCAAGCGAGTGTGGGTGCAAAAAATGTTTTCACTCATCATCCAAATAGAGTTGTAATGTTTTAGGAGCTACAAAGGAGGGCAGCAATGAGCAAGTCTTTTTAGAGTTTAGCTCTTCATAATGTCTACCTGTCACAGTTTGTCATTAATGCATGACTTATTATGAGATTAAAAACCTAAAATGAACACATTGTTCTATCGAGACCTGAATAACACCCAACATAACCAAATGTCTAGCTTTATGGCATTGGAATGCTATAGGTACTGTACTGTGGAATAGTTTAGGCACATGTAAAGAAATTATCTAAGTGAAGGTGCTCTCAAAAATAATGACATGAAATGTTTCTAAGTATACAAAATACTTTAAAGAGTGGGCAAATGGTGTGCCCATCTTTTATCTTTAAAATTGTAAATGAATAGCTTAAGTAAGTAAGTAAGTAAATAGATAGATAGATAGATAGATAGATAGATAGATAAGGAGGTGCCTAAGACTTCGAACTGCACTGCAAATCTTGATCTTTAAAATCTGTTACACTGCCCTGTGATGCAGCATGAGCAGCAGTTCAAAAAGATGCAGTCGGCTTGGAGGAAGCATGAGTTGAGATTGATTGAGATTGCATAAGTTAATGTTATATGATGAGTTGGGAACGTATTAAGGATATTTGGGTGAGATAGACCCCCAGTACTCCTACACAATAAAAAAAAGAAAAAGAAAATGCTACTTTTGGGGTAAGGGAACATTTTGTACATTTGATTTTCAGCCAGTCTGGTTACTTGTTAAAAGACAAAAGCCAAATAGCTGATGATATACATATTGTATACGGAAATCATGAATCATGGTCATGATTCAAAAGAGTTATGAATACGAGTTTAATAGTCAAGGCTAAAAACGTGCCTGCCCTAGATTTACACATTTGTGAGTTGTGCACATGGCACAGGCGACCAGAACGTGCTGTAATTTCACAGATTTGTTAGTGTTAGGGAGAACTGCAGAATGTAATCAATGAGCAGAGCTCTCGCACTTAAACATTTCCAAGACCTGCCCGTCTAAAAATAAATATAAACGGGTAGCTGTTCTTTGTTTGGAGCAATGGTGCTGCTCAGGTTTGGCTTGATTCTGATTAGGTGGAAATGTTTAGCAGTGGGAAAGAGTGACCATTTTAAAGTTTCCATCTTTAAAACAAAGCAAAGCCTCAGATAAAGAATATTGCAAAGCTTCAGTTATGGCTGAAAATGTGAAATTTGTGATGCATGTGTGTACAAAATGAACATATTCAAATCGAGGCTGGAAAGTCATCATCAGCTTTATCTGTATTAATGTCTCTATTTTTTCCTATTTTTAATTCCATTTTTTAATAGACATTAACGTTACTGGAATCTTTCAAAGCAAAAAGTGTCAAATCATCTTTTCACTAACAAGAACAAGAAAAGGGGGGCATAAATCTATCACCACCACTACAACACACACACGCACACGCACATGCACATGCACACACACACACATACACACACACACACACGCAAAACCATTTCCAGGCTGGCTGTTGGTGCTGTTGGTTTAAGTCCAGCTAAACTCTGAATGGGTTGGATATAGAGGTGTGTTTTCCATGAGATATTTGACACCAGAAGCCAAATTCAGCATAAATCCAAACCTGGTGCAGAGCTGCATTAGTGAAACAGAGGAGACTGGAGAGAAGTTTATTCACATCTCGGATGTACAGTTTTAAATCTCGTTGCTCTCAGGAAGTTTGTTAATCACTTCAATCTCACATAGGAGCTGTATGAGCACTTTTAACCTGCTGAAGAAGATCTGAGGATTTCCCACATGTACGTATATGGTTTAATTTTAATATTTTTTTCTCAAACGCAGAATTCAAATGCAAATTTTATTTTCAATTTTAACCTCAATAAGTCTTTTATCAAATCTTTTTTATGCCTGCTGAACCTGCAACTTTTTGAATGAAAGCAACTGAGTGAACAATTTGTGCACTTGTGCCGCATTATAACTTTTGTAACTTTTACCGGTTCAAAAATTTTGCTGAAATTGCACATTCGTCACTCTTCTTATAGCCTGTTCCTTAACTTAAGTTCCTTCTGGAGAAGCTGAAGTGTGTTTACTAATTTGTACACTATGTACAAGTCTTGAAGTTGATGAATTGGAATGTGTAATTTTAATGAAAGAATATCAGAAACTGTACCGCACACTTATTTGCAAGGTACTTTGATTGCAACTCAGCTACAAGTGTACTACTGAGCGTAAGCTATTATTATTTTACCTGGATTCAAAAACAAGTCCATTTACTAATCAACATATGTTGATCTTTTTTCTTTTCTAAGGAAACTATTATGTAAATGGAGCTAATGCTGCTAAGTTTAATGTTAATTTTAGACTGTAAACCCCTCAATCACCACTAATACTACTCTAAAAAGCTTCCATATTTCTACCCCTGGCCTTGAGGTGTTCTAATCTCTCTCTTCTCTCCCACAGACACCGAGACGCTGTTATCCGAAGTTCCATCTCCTGAAGGTCAAAGGTCACATCACCATGAGTAGCACATGGCTAAGAGGACTTGCTCTTGTTTTTTTATCCCAGAGCGCTTTCTCCATGACTCTCTTTAACGCCACAGAGCTGAGCTCTCTCTTGGAAAAATATGCTGATGAAAATGTAGCAAAACCAAGAGGGAAGCGGGCAATCAGTGCCATCGATAAACAGGCCATCCTGGACCTGCACAACAAACTCCGAGGTCAAGTTTATCCACCCGCGTCCAATATGGAATACATGGTATGGAAACGTAGCATAAATGTTAATGTGTCTATAGTAAGGCTTAAAAGTCTGAGTCCACAGTGCATAGATTAGCAGATAACTGAGTCAGCATCAGGTGTCAGGGTTCATTATTGTGGTGTTTTAGGAATGGTGTGTGTGAACAGGATTTTTAGAGAGAATTTTGTTCTAGTCAAATACAGGATTCCTAACAGAATAACAGCGATCAGGTGAGTAAAAGGTCAGATTTTGTTCAATAACAGATTAAAAATGTAGAAGTCTGCACAATACTAGATGATCACAATGTAGAAATCCAGTTCAGCACATTTCTTCTGAGCATTTCCTCTCTCCTTTTTTTTTTATTAACCAAGAGGCATACGAAAGGTGTATTCTTTTCTATGCATGATGCTGTTATTGTTTTCTCAGAATGGGTCACACTTTTTAAAGGACTGTAGTTAAACTCTGCCTTAACTTAATTTTGCAAAGATCGATGAAATTTGGCTGTTTTGAGTGATTCAGCACTCATTAAATGCCAGAAATGATCAGCTGTAAGCATCTTTGAAAAGTGCATACTTTGCAGTATGATTGCTTTTATTAGGTTGGTATGATAAGTAAGGAATAAGCAAATGTCTATGAAAATGCCATAAATGAATAAGGAGCAGCACATCCTGAAGTGTTTTATTACCCTTATACCACAACAGTGAATTTCTTATTCACTAAAGAATGACACTTCATACTTTTTATATATTAACAATTACATTTAATGTTGTGAAAAAAATTAATTCTAGTTATCACATATGTTATAGCAGTTATAAACAGTTTCCTCCCCAGCCTCTCTCTCTCTCTCAAAGTTAATAAGACAGAAATATGCAGTTTATGTTACAGAGAACCTACAAAACCCCCTGTAAAGACTTTCCAGTGTCAGAAAACTTAAAGAAACTGTTCTACCTCTGACTGTTGCCAAATTCTGAAAATGGAGACTCCTTCCCAAAATGCTTTAAAAAATCTCCTCTTAGAAAATTTCACCATATCAGCAACATTTGGTAAACATTGTGGACGTTTTGCTGTAGAACAAGTGCATCATGAACACCTTCTAACCAATTAGAATTGAGAAATCAACAGCGCTTTGATATAAACCTGGGTAACAAACACAAATGATTTACACCTGGTTATGTCAATGCATCTTGAGTATCAGGATTATATCAAGTAGAGAGCAGCCACATAAAAACACAGCTGTAAAAACTCTTACGATGCAAAGCATTTAAATCTAATTATGAAAGCTAATTTAATAGGTCTGAAATACATTATGTCCAGATGTTATACAAGTGTCAATGCATCCATCTTTCCAAGCCACATTTAACAAGCAAAACTGCTCCCTCTACAGTAAGTAACAACCAAATGCCTTTTCAGTAAATCACGTCATATCATACTTATTCCTTCTGATGTAGATGGTTTTAAGGAAATTTAAAACCATACACGAGATCACAACTTTTAATGCGGTATATCTCTTTCACATTAAACAAAAACTGGAACTGCACAGGACGTTGTTATTAGTTATGCGTGATATGGACCAATTTCAATCTGAATTCAATCCAGCTAATGAGAGCTGCGAGTTAAAATCTTATCAGGATACAATCAAGATACAAGAACTAGGTGTGACAGCGTTTAAGAAATATTCCTGCTATAATGGTGTGTAAATTTCTGAATCTCTAATGGAATAGTTCTGCAAAAAATGAATTTGTGGGTGATGTAGCCTTCCATCCTTCCTTTCAGCCTTCCTTCCATCATCAGCCTTGTGGATGCAGAGCAAAATTAAAGACACAAACTATAGTCACCGAACATGTCTTGGCTACATTTGGGTTGAGGCATGCATATAGCGTATGTGAATGTAATTTAAATTTTATTTTCCTTCAACTTACTCAAAACACAATCACACATTCATCACACTCCAAATATCTACATAGCAGACTGTTGTACAGTGAACAGTGCTGAAGTTACCATTTAATTGTTTAATGTAGAAATGCACAGATCACTTTTTTTTTTTTTTTTGAGATATACCAATATCAGAACATTAAGCATCGGCTGATACCTGATATCAATCCGATACAAGTGTTTTTCTCGTTAATATCTGCAAATCTCTAATCAATTGGATGTTAAAAGTAATCAAGTCATATCTGAAAGAGTATAGTTCTATAGCATGGCAGGGAAAAAGGAGAAGAAAGAGAAGAAGAAGAAAGAAAATTGCTCAGCCAGCAAGCCGGCAGTGAGCTGTCTCCTATTACGGTTTCAAGTTGGTAGAAGAGACAGTGGATAAATTATGGTTAAGAGGAGGAGGAGGGAAGAAAATGAGGAGAGAAAAAGAGAAAACAGAGAGAGAAGTATAAGGAGCAGATGATGGCGAAGTAGAGAGGAGGGAAAACAAAAGGGAAGAAGACATGTGGAGAGGACTAAAGCCTGACTGGGGTGAAACGGCTCATTTTGGCTGATATTACTGTCTGAGATTGGTTTGTTTATTTTTCAATGGGTTCTTTTTATGTGCTGCCATTTCTCCACTGTTTACATTTATAAAGCCTCATTAAAGCAGTGGGAGACCACACACACACACACACACACACACACACACACACACATACATGTGTCAGATATTCCTATCCTTGTGGGGACATTTATTCCCCACCAATATATAAACACAAACACACACACACACACACACACACACACACAGACACACACACACATTGATTTTACTACTGACATGTATTACTCGCATTATGGGAACTGTTGACACTCACAACATTCCCTGCCTTCACACACTCAACCACACTGAGCACATGAACATTGAAAAAACATCCCCTAGTCTTTTTCCAATCTGTCCAGTTTCAGTGAGCCTGTTTGATGTGTTGTGCATTTTGAGATGCTTTTCTGCTCACCACGGTTGCACAGAGTGCTTATTTGAGTTACCATAGACTTCCTGTCAGCTCAAACCAGTCTGGCCATTCTCCTCTGACCTCGCTCATCAATGAGGCATTTCGGCCAATAAAACTGCCACCCACTGTTGTGCACTAAAATCCCAGGAATACTCTGAAATACTCAAACCAGCCTGTCTGGCACCAACAACCACACCAAGGTCAAAGTCACTAAGTTCACATTCCTCCCCATTCTGATGTTTGATTTGAACATTAACTGAAGATCTTGACCTGTATCTGCATGCAGTGTGCTGCTACCACAGACAGAGAGAGAGAGAGAGAGAGAGAGAGAGGGAGGGAGTACATGCATACACATTGAGAGATAGATTCATTGATGCATACACCTAACCCTTATGTGATTGTATTTTTAATAAGTACAGTTTGTGGTCATAAGTTTACATATGCCTTGCAGAATCTGCAAAATGTTAATAATTTAAAAAAATAATAAGATGCATCATAAAAAATGCATTTTGTTTTTATTTAGTACTGCCCTAAGTAAGCTATTTCACATAGCAGATGTTGACATATAGTCCACAAGATACAATAATAATTGAATTTACACAAATGAACCAGTTCAGTTTACATATGTTTACATACATACAAATTGTTATTATAATGTCTTCATGTAAATATATTATGTAGCTTCTGAAGGGCAGTACTAAATGAAAAAAATAAGATCTTTAAACAAAATAATTACAATTTACACTGATCGTCCTGTTCAAAAGTTTACACCCCCCTGGCTCTTAATGTATCGTGTTGCCATCAGTGAATGTTTGCGCCTTTTGTAATAGTTGTGTGTGAGTCCCTCAGTTGTCCTCAGTGAGAAAAGATGGATCTCAACATCATATAGCTGCTGTTAGAAAGGGATCAAATATATTCAGAAAATGCTAGAAAAGCAAAGAATGTGCAGTACCTGGAGGATTTTTCTGAAGAACAGTGGGCAGTTTAACTGCTCAGGACAAACAAGGGACTCATGAACAACTATCACAAAACATAAAAAACAGTCGTTGATCATCCAGCTAACAACACACAGTATTAAGAATCAAGCGTACGTAAACTTGTGTAAATTCAGTTATTACTGTGTCTTGTGGACTATATGTAATCATCTGTTATGTGAAATAGCTTATTCAGGGCAGTACATAATAATACACCATAAAAACAAAATGCAATTTTTATGATTCCTCTTATTTATTTATTTTTTAATTATTAACATGTTGGAGATTATGCAAGGCATATGTAAACTTATGACCACAACTGTACATTGTCTGGCTCTTTTAACACATTTTCATTTGTGTTGTATGCACACTTATTCTTTTTACATACCCTTTTCATCACACACACACTCATGCCCTCACTTTCCTCTCTTACTATCCCCCCCCAAAGGAGGAAATGAGCTCCTGCAGGTTCATGGGAATTGTTTGTACTTTCTTGGAATGTGACCAGATGAGAAAAACACTCGATGCAAATGAGGTGTTAAATGAAATAAACACCGGCGTGTCAGTGAGTGTGAGAAGGGCCTTGTTTTCTTTACAGAGCGGTCAGTTTTCAGAGGGTGTTTCCTGTTCAGGACGTTTTAAAAACAGAATCTTTTTACTGGTGTGAATACAATTTTGCCAAATGTACAGCTCTCGATGTGGTACTCTAAATGAAACCTAAAGTCAAAAGTAAAAAAACAGTATCTCATGGTTAACATATGTTCATAATCAATAAAAACAGATTGTACTGTATATATCCTCATATATTTATGTAGTTTATTTTCCAGGCATTTAATTGCTCCGGAATATAAGGCACACCTTCCTAAATTTTATCTGCATAAACAAAACAAAAAATCAAGATACACTGTACACCATATTAATGTAGCAGGCTCAAAGATAGCACTTAAGCTCCCCCTACTGCTAGTTTAATGTTTGTCCCATTAGAGTTGCCATAGTTTAGTGCTAAAATGTTACAGTCCTCTGCTACAGTCCTCTAGTCCCTTCATCAGGCATAGAAATAATCTGTCTGTAAGTCCATCCTTATAAACATGCCATTAATACAAGCAATGATGAAGCAAAGTTAACACTGAAACCTCCTGAATCACTAAATACTGATGTATGTTATCAGTGCCACCATGACAATGCTGACTTCTACTAAGTGCAGCTATGAGATTTACGGTATATGTAATACACATGGTCCCTCAACCATGAATTTCCACTAATTCAAGCATTCTGGACATTTCTCAAAAAATCTGCCATTATACAGGGTGTCCCAAAAGTCTCCATACATCGAGGATTATGTACGCCAGCACCACGTCGGTTGTGCCTCCATCAGTAGATGTTGGTGGACGTCCACTTCTCGGTTGATCTGAACACTTCCAGTCTTTTTGAATTTGTTAATAAGTTTGGCAACAGTGTTGTGTGTGATGTGTTTGCCATGTTTCCTGTTAAAGTCCAACGCAACCTTGTGACAGCTTCCCGATCCAGCCATGAGCATGATTTTAATGTGTTCTTCTTTTGTCAAAGGCATTCTTAAAGGCTATCTGAAAAATATATATATAATATAAATTAAGTATGAAAAATTTTGGAAGATATTTTGCTAAAAAGTGTTAATTTCCCCTATGTATGGAGAATTTTGGGACACCCTGTATAAGACTAACTGACTTGGAAGAAAATGAAAGTCAGATTCGTACAAAATCCAGGAGATATAATCAAACAGAAATCAAGACCATGGCAAAAAAATTTATGAATTTGTACAGTGCAGTAAGATGCTGCAAAAATAAAAGACATTTTTATAACGAATACAAATGGACTTATGTTCAGTACTTAGTCTCACTTAACATGCTCTCCTGCAATGGAGGGCACTCAGCAGTCGCCAATTTATTTATGGTTCATCCATGTTATTAAATTATTAAAAATCTCATTTGGAGAAGGGCCTTTACAAACCACCACACGTCCCATTTCCAGGTGTCAACCACAGGATGAATGTCTCATGCAGCTCGTTACGGAGAAAAAGCTGCTATTTTAGGCAAAGTTATTGGTTCCGATTTGCAAATGGTCTGTGCTTTGGGACATCCAACAAGGCCAAAAGTGTGAATTGTGAAAGAGCTAGCTCATTCTGTGTAGGCAAGTGGTGTATGAGTGTATGAGTGGTGAATTAAAGTAAATGATCCCCAACATAATTACAGCTCCTTCCTGTTTATTTTTTAAAAATTAAAAAAAAAAAAAAAAAAAAAAAAAAAGTGGGTCAGCCGATTAAAGGAAAACTTTCATTCCCGAGTGGCCCGGAAGAGGAACATGAGACTTACCTGCCAAGGAGAAACTGTGCCCACAGAACAGGGGGAAAAGGGTGTAAGCCACATATGGAGTGCATTAGAGACTGGAAAGAGTGGTTGGACAACTCAAAAAGAAAAGAAAAGCAAGCTAAGCTCTAACGTGAGGCAGACAGTATGTGTAGTACGGGCTTGGAAACAAACCTCACATTTTTATTTCAGTGTTTAATGCACCCTTGTTGACTTCCTTCCTGATCTACATTACTCCTGCTACTATCTTAAAAGTGTTAAATTATTTTTTCATCTTGTGAAGTTGTCTGAGGATCAAGTGGACAAAAATCTGAGCAGGAGCTATAATATTATATTCAGATTTTATTCCTCTGGTGGAACTTTTTTTATTCTTCATGCTCTAGCTGTCTAATTAGCATGCTAGGTAGTCAACATGCTAGCAAGCAGATTGCTAATAATGAAGCAGATATTTTATTATGCAGGTAGTTCAAATAAAAAAAATGTACAAGTCTCCAAGGGAGTTGCTTCAGCTAATTTTTTTTTTTTCTTGCTCCCACATTCAAATGTGTTCCTGCTGAAACTATCCAGTATGTGCTCTTGTGCTATGCATAAAAAAACACTAATATTTTTTCAGATTGTTCATATTGGGTTGTATTACTGCAGTTCCTTCATCTGGACATGATACCTGTTGAAGCTTTTGAGTTAGCACACTAGTTATTTATCAAGCTAGTTAGTTAGTGCATTAGCTAGGAATCAAGCTAGTTAGTTAGCATATGAACTATTTATCAAACTAGTTAGTTAGATAAATATTGAAGAATGTTGTACTGAAATGAGGGTTAAAATGTGTGCGATTTCAGGTTTGGGATACTGAATTGGAGAGATCTGCTGAAGAATGGGCTGAGACATGTTTATGGGAACACGGACCAGAAGGCTTGCTTAATTACATTGGCCAGAACCTAGGAGTTCATTGGGGAAGGTCTGTAACTCTCTCTCTTTCTCGCTCATGACTACGAAGTCTTGCCAAAGGTATTGTGTGTTGTAGTGTTATAGCATTTTTCTTCTAAAATAACTGTTAGTAATACATGTATTCTACCATTTGGGACAGAACTCAACAAACAAATAAATGAAAATTTTGTCATGTTGTGTGTATTTTTCCTGCAGGTATCGCCCTCCTACATCTCATGTTCAAGCCTGGTACGATGAAGTTAAAGATTATTCCTTCCCATATCCTCAAGAATGTAATCCTTATTGTCCATTCAGATGTACAGGGCCGGTGTGTACTCACTACACACAGGTATGTGCAAATCTTAATTATTCAAGAATCTATTTAAAACTAAGACTGATCCATTGTTCATCATCTACTGTTTTAGCTAATAAAAACACACTGTATTGGACTTATATTAGTGTTTTCCCTTATATAATGTAGTGTGCTGTTGTGTTATGTGTGGTGTAAGAGTGAACACTGTTTAACCTCACTGCATTTTGTGATTTTATGCAGCTTGTTTGGGCAACCAGCAGTCGAATTGGTTGTGCCATTAACGTGTGCTATGATATGAACGTCTGGGGACAAATCTGGACGAAGGCTGTTTATTTGGTCTGCAATTACTCACCAAAGTAGGTGGATTTCCCAATTTCAAAATGTATTCATGGGTTTTATCATTCCAGCTTTGTATTCCAAGATACTTATTAAACGATGACCCAGTGCTGGCCCACACTCACCACTTTCTGACCAAATACTGCTCTGGAATGATGGGAATGGACTGATCCAAATCCAACAGCCACAATTCAGCCGTGATGAAACTATATCTCAAGAATGATATGGAGCAGAACTTACAGTTAGACCACTGAAATGCCATACAAACACTAGATATAGTTGGTTGCCTTTTGGCCATTTTGGCGTACATTCTAAATGCCATGAAAACCTTAAAAATGGCTGATTACAATTCAGCTTTCAAAATATATACACCACATATGGAAACAGTATCCCAAAGGATCTCCCAGGAAAAAAAAAGCAAATCACATAAAGTTTCATGTTGAAAAAAAAAAATTTTTTAACACAAGCATAATAATAAAAGGTTAATGGTGGACATAATTGACTTATGTATGACTTGTGCAGAGGGAACTGGTGGGGAAGTGCTCCATATAAACATGGTACACCGTGCTCAGCCTGTCCACCCAGCTATGGAGGAGGATGTAAAGACAATCTGTGCTATAAAGGTACGATATCACAGCATCTGATCAAACATCAATACTGTAAGGTCCGAAAGTCTGAGTGTACTACCAAGAACTTTTGTAACTAATGCACACTTTCCTTTGCTGATTATTATTCTGAAACTGTCTGAAGATTTTTTTTTCATTTTGAAAACTCTTGCGACATTAAACAGTAACACAAAGGCTCCCTATCGCATTGTGTTAAATGTTATGATCACTAAATCACTAATAAACTGACATAGCAATAGTATTATTAATTAGGCAGAACCCAATCCACCCACAGAGCTGTACAGTTTAGTGGCGCAATAGAAAAGTGTTCGCCCTATCATTGGGAGATTGCAAGTTCAAATCCTGAACATACCACAGACATCCATGGCCAGAAGAGTGCAACCAGTCATGGGAGGGATGGCATTACTCTGTGCCCTGGCAATCAGAGTGACACTAACAATCTTGGGCATCTATGAGCTCATGTATGCAGAAGAGGGCAGATAGTGATTTCCGCTGAGTATGTTCAGCTGCCCTGTGACGCAGCATGAGCAGGAGTTGTGTTGGCTTCCTTCATGTGTCTCCGAGGAAGCATATACTGTACTAGTCTTCACCCACCCCAGTTGGTGGCTTTTTGTGTCGCTAGTTGGTGTGTAGTTGCAAAAATGACCAAAGGATTTGAACTCACTCAAGTGTTCAAGTGGGCTACAGGCATGTCTGGGATTTGAACCCACAACCTTGAAGTCACTAGCACAGAAGCTTAGCCACTAAACCACCACTATCTTGCTCTATTGCTTTCAGCCAATACAATGGATGTTTAGTATTTTCTTATTGAAGAATACTGGCATCTTATTAATAACTAATGACATACTGCACTCAGATTTCCAGATCTGACTTTATGTGTCCTGTTTGATTTACAGATGACAATCAATACTATTATGAGGAGACAGAGGAAGACAACATCATCGAACCTGAAGCACCGATCACTACAAGACGCCCCGACACACACTCACATACACACAGCATCACTGTTGCGAGCACCGAACAGATGTGTAAGCATGTTTTTCTCTAAATGGATGTAAAAAAAAAATCAGTGTAAAATGCAAAAATCCCCTCTGGAACCACCCATCTGACCCCGTTCCCTCAGTCCTTGGCCCAATCCCTATGCTTTCCAAAAATGTCTACTTGACATAACCACCTTCAGTTGTCTGGATTTTGGATTTGTGATTCATAAAATTATGATCTCATCAGTACATTTACATAACTTTTAACAAATACTTTTCCAGCTCCTTTCTCACATCACTTTAAAATTTATGTTGATGGTGATAGCTCACAAACATGGAAGAAAATACACTGCCAGTTCATGATTTATTATTTTTTTTACATTTCCTTGATGTTTAGCAGGTGGGGGTCTGCAATGTCTCCTGTTTCTCTACACATTGTCAAACACATATGGTATATAATATTGTAAGCCTGAGTCAGGAATGCAGGTTTGGTTTTCTTTTAATGGCGAGCTCCTTGCTGAGAGTGTTTGCTTGTGGGTAGCTGAAGGTTTGCGGGATTTAAATGACTTCCTGAAACCCAAGTAGATGAACTCGCTGTACCAGAAATTCCTTAGACTGTTCTTCAAAAGCATCAGTAGAAATGTGCAAAATGCAAAATGAAGAATGTGCATTGACGTGCAAACGTCTGCTGTACTGTTCTTTTTTTGCAGCACAACTTGTAACATGTGAGACAAAACTTCGAGACCAGTGTAAAGGCACAACATGTAACAGGTACGAATGGTAGCAAAGACAGATTATATACTTACCAGCACTACCTTGACCTTATTTCTTCAGTTTCCAAACGCTGTTGATAGGTTGATAGGTTCTAAATTCCCCAGACTAACCATACAGCATATGGTGGTAGTGAGATTATAAATCATTACAGTATACACTGTAGAAGAGTAAAGTCAGTCAGTACTACGTGTGTTGAAAGGATACTCAGTATGAGCATATTGTCAATAATAGCCCTGGGATGAGCACAGGATGGGCTTTATGATTACAGCAGCAGTATTTAGATACAAATCTACAGTATCCAGGTGAGATTATCCACTGGAGTAAGGGGGAAACATCGCTGTTTTTGGGTAATCTTTAAGGTATCCATTTCAAACCATCCAAAAGAGCCCATAAGATTTCGAAGTCTGGCTGGAGAAATATAGCTTGTATTAGTATTTAATAACTGATTAAATAAAAAGGTTCTTGGTAGTGCACTCACAATTTTTGGATTATAACTGCTGAAGGTTGTTCTCTGTGCAGGTATGAATGTCCAGCTGGATGTTTGGACAGCCCTGCAAAAGTAATCGGAACTGTGTATTACGAAATGGTAAGCACTTTCTTTTTAATCAACGTGCTTATCAACCTTAGCAATTTGGTAACAGTGATTTGTAAGCATTTTACAACATTTAAGCAATATCGCACTCACCCTGCGGGCACGTGCCTACAGCCGAATCACAGCCGTACCGATATTCAGTATAATTGCACTCTCGCTTGAGCTTTTATACAACAGTACTATAAACAAAAAATTAATATCAAGTAAATGACATTTCGGACATAATATGATCAAATTTTATGTTTATATTTGCTCTGCTAGAGGAAATAGATCCAGAAGAAGTGACACTCACTTTATAGAACGTCAGCTAGCTAGCTAGCTCACACTAATTTGCCATTAAATGTGCTTCTGGCAAAATTCCATCCCTTCTTCCTTTTCATCCTTATCTGACAAGCTTTCATACTTTAACTCAAAAGTTATATTCCTGAAATTTATCTTTTGTCATGTCCACTAACACTACTGTTAAACCGTTTTGAACTAGGAAGTGGAATTTTACTTAGCGAACCCAGACAAGTGGAGTGATACACACAGTGAAATGTCCCAGTCCAGTTATGCTAAATATAAGCACTCTTGGAATGCCGCTCGGCCAATCAAATTAGTGGACCAAAACTAACTGTTGTATAAAACTCTGTTATACCACAGATATGTGGTAACACAGATAACATAAAAAATCTCTTGAAAAAGTGACGTTGGTGAGGGAACAATTGTTTATACAGTTTAAAAGTTGATATAATGTATGTAATATCAGGAACTAGTTTGTTTCATGGACAGTCCAACATTAAAAGTAACTATAACTGGATAAAATTTACTTGTCTAATTAATATTTGCTGCGGTGTAAGAGAAATAAAACACTTCAGTAGATGATGTTTTGGAAAATAATCAACTCTGGAGTGGTACCATTAACTCTGCTTCATGTTGGGCCACATCACACTACCTTGTCATTGATTAGTTTCCTACAACAGCATGCCCCATTTTTATTCCTTTTATAATGTATGTGCACTATAAGCTATATACTTACAAAAATGCTTACAATGCATTAATGGTATTCTTAAATTACAAGCAGATGTTCAATGAGGTTTGATTACGGGATTCAGACAAAATGCAATTTCTGTGTTAGTGTGTTATTTAAGATTTCATCCCAGAACTCATCTAGCATCATCTTTTGCAGCATTCGAGCATCTGCAGAGCTGGCCTTCATTATGGAGTGATCGATAACAATGGAGGCTGGATGGATGTCACTAGAATGGGCAGGCAGGAGTTTTTCATCAAATCATACAAAAATGGAGTTCAGTCTCTTGGGTGAGTCGATCAAATAACAACTAATAGTGTAAATTTGGTACTCTGATAGTATTGTAATGTAACATAATGACTGTGCTGTTTACAGGAAATATCAGAGTGCCAATGCCTTCATTGTGTCCAAAGTGTCCAGTAAGTATGATGTAAATGCTGTAGCTGTGTAAACAGATTATTAACACTGTATCACTAATAAATTATTTTGTCTTTGTTGTTGTAGTACAAGTTATTACATGTGAGACTACAGTGTCTGCATTGTGCCCGTATGAAAGCCCTGTTAAACACTGTCCCAGGTAATGAGTCCAGTTTTCCAGTTTTTTTATTATCATTAGGTCTTGCTGCAATTATAATCATATCATAACAGCAATTTACTGAAGCAGTATACTGTGCAATTAAATCTTATACTAGTGATGCTTTATAAGAAGATTATAAAATCTGATTTTAAAATGCCAAGTGAATAATAAAATCAGACATTAACATATGCATTATAGAATCTACTGTCCGCAAAACTGTCTGCAAGAACACCCTCAGGTCTCCAGAGTCATCGGGACCAAAATCTATTCAGATGTAAGTATTGAGCATCATTGTTAAAATAAATAAATAAATAAATAATGATAATAATAATAACAATTATCATGATTATTATTATTATTATTATTATTATTATTATTATTAGCGGAGTATTGATTTTTTAACAAAATCTACATGCAAGATCTTTAGTCCAATATCAGATTATATATTTTGGAAAAGGGCAATTTTCCAGCACCCCCATGTGACTGCTGCTTTGTTTTTAATGTGACCTGGTTGACTTTCCCCTTCCTATTTTCTCTCACTTAAATCCCCGTCACCATATTAAACTCTGAACTGATTGGGCAATCAGAGCAGCAGACTGGTGTACAGTAAAATACCAGAGAATGCAATGCATAGTGGGATATCTATTGTTGTAGTCTTGAGTGTGAATGGTAATAATTCTCTTTCTGTTAACATCTGTAAAATCAGTGGATCGGTTTTTGCCTTTTTAGTGACCGTACATTTTACAGTAATTAAAAAATTGTACAGTGTACATATCTCACTCTTATAACTACACACCATTTTTCTATTAGTTACACTGAATAATTCATAGTAGTTAGATGAGTAACTGAATAATAAGTTTAATTGGTTAAATCTAATTTTCTCAAATGCTTTTTCTGGTGATTTAGAAAGAGAAAAATCACATAGAGGGTTAACATATTCGTATGACTTTTTTTTTCTCTCCCTTGCATGGTTACTGTAATTCAAACTGTTTTGATCTTCAGAAATCCAGTATCTGCAGATCAGCAGTTCACGCTGGCGTGATAAAGAATGAACAGGGTGGCTACATTGACGTGATGCCGGTGGAAAACAGGCTGTACTATTACGGCTCCTATCAAAACAACGTTTTGTCTGAGAGGTACGGATTCACACCAGTGCTGTACAGTTCAAGTTCAAAGATTCACATTCTCATCTATGTAATGATAAAGTGTATGTTAATCACTGTAAAGATTACAGGAACTGCCCCAGGTCACTCTCCTGTTTGTTAATAAGAATAAGTGCTGATTCAATGTGTGTGGTTCAGGTTACTTCATAGAATTATTAGGATTTTTGTGCAATCAGATTGCAAACCCAGCATTAAGCTGCAAACACCACAAGCACATGAGGTTAGCACATTTAGGTTTTTAATGTACCATGAGAGGCAGGGCACAAGCCTGTGAAATGACTGCAAAGCTGATTAGAAACAAAAACCGTACCAGTCACACTCAAATATAAAACCACAGATTATAGAAGGGTCCAAAAGCCTGAGTGCACTACCAAGCACTGATTTTATTTCATCTGATAAGAAAACAATGATTTTCTTCTAATCATTTTCAATGATTTTTATTTGATCTTGAATGAATTCCAGTTGACTGAAAATAAATTGATTAGAAACATGTTGGCTCATTCATATAATTATTAACATTAAATAAAGCAAAGAAAAATGATATGGACTTTGTTCATTAATAACTGACAATTAAAAGACTAAATGATAAATGGTTTGATGATATATTGCAATATTTAGCATGGACAATATTATTAATCTTTATTGTGGATGGTTCAGTGTTCCATTTAGTTAAACCTGAGGCTTTAAATAAATTAATAACCATAATCAATCAATCAATCAATCCAAGTGCACAAGTTGGGCATGCTAAGACAGGACATCTGCCCTTACACTGTTTGCGTTGTTTCTTTTTTATGCATGTGGGCAAATTTGTCTAAATTAAGTGACAAAAAAATAGCAGTGAATACGAATTACTTTGTCTTACACACAGGTACGCTACATTTTTATTGTCCATTGTCCATTGCTCTATCAAAATGCACGCATTGCAAAAAATGACATTTTAGCAAGTGAAAATATCTTGAATCTAGTCAAATTTATCTACTATTAATTAATTAATTTATTTATTTATTTCTGCTGTACTGTATCTGCCAATAGAACAAGAAAATGTAAAGCTTAAAATGAGTAAAAATGTCTTGAAATAGATTTAATAGTCTTATATTTGGTTTATTGTAATCTTATAATAGGAAGTAGTAGATAAATCTGACTAGATTCAAGATATTTTCACTTGGTAAGCTTTTTGCAGTGTGAGAGTGCTATAAACAGAAACACTGAGTCAAATGAACTCATGCACTAATCTGGATGTGTTGGCACTGGATCATGTGACAAAGGCCAATCAGAGACCAATCACAGGATGATTGACACCATATTCATAAAAAAATATGTGTGAACACATATTCATATTTATCCAGATCTGAACTAAAAAATGTGGTTTTAAACACCATGTTAGTGTGGAAAGAATACCAAAATGCAGAAAAACTTCAGTACCATACAACTTAGTATGGAAAAGGCCTGAGAATCATAGAAGTCAGGCAGCATTGTTAGCAGTGTAACCGAATGAAATAAAGCACCAAGAACATCTTAAAGGCCAACGTGACCTGTAGTTGAAGAATTAATATATAACATCCGATACTGAGCACTGCAAGATACCTTTATGTTGCTTAAAGGCTGTTTAATTGTTCTCTAATACCTTATGTTCTGTCTCTTGCAGTATGCAGAATCCTCCAGGAGGAAAAGCTTTCCGAGTGTTTGCAGTCATCTGAGCGCATCCCGAACTCTAATCACTTTTTTCTGGTGGTTGTTTACACAAGTGATTACTGAGCTAAGTACAGTTAGAAGGTGGAGAAGAATAAGAAGATCTGTACATATTTGCCATATTTTGTTCAATTTGTTTCGCGGATGTTGTATGTAATGTTTTGTCTTTGTGATGTTCTCATCCTGAATTTAAGGCAATTAATTAGAGGACAATACAGGGATTATAATATCCAAAGGTCCAAAAGTCTGTGTGCATTACTAGAACAGTTTTCTCATTTTAATTAAAAAAAAAAATCCAGATCACTGGGTTTTTGTTGGCTGAAGGCAGAACACACCAAGTTTTAACATATTCATATTCAGAAGTACTCCAATTTCACACAGATGAACTGCGATGTATTGTTTAATAATAATAATAATAATAATAATAATAACAATAATAATAACTGCCAATGACCAAATACTGTATTAAAATACATACTGTATTAAAATACCGTGTGTAATAGCTGATGAATTACTTGGTAGTGCACTCAGACTTTTGGACCCCACTTTATATAACATCAAGTCACGTAAAGCAGTATTTGGCTTTGTGGAGGTTAGTACTCACTCACACTGGGAAAATGAGACATGAAAAGGAAATCCATCTATAGTTGAGCAATATGTTTGACATATTGGGCCGTATTCACACTTGGTGACTTAGAGATGCAGGTGGCTAAGATGAATTTTTCTTGTGGAAAGCTGTAAGAGAGCGAATTTTTCAATAATGTCCAGACTTCCATCTTCGAAAAAAACACAAGCACATGATTTTAAGCCTAAAATACACTGAGCGACAAAAAATGCTCATTTTCTTAATGTCAATTACAATATGATTTAAGATACAGTTTAAAAATGTATATTGATAGGATAATATATGTATCATAAGAGGGCAAATATTAAAATAAAAAACCAATTATAACATAAAATAGTCCTCTATTTTTGCACAGTTTTGCTTAATTTAGCAGTCTGTGTTCATTACTTAGCTGCCATCCTATAAAATAGCTCTTTGAAACCACAATACTATACCACAGATCCTAATATACTGTACTAATAAACTGTACTAAAAAAAGCAGGCCCAGTCACAAATCTACTTGAGTGAAAGTCAAAAAGTATCTTCAGTTACATGTGTGCAAGTATTCAAGAGTAAACTAAATAACTTATCAAAAGTAACAATTTAAACATGGATTTTTAATTAATTAACATTCCTGCCGTGTTGGAATGATGCTAAGGTGGCATTAACAAAAAAGAAAAAAAAAAAAAAAAAAAAAAAAAAAAAAAAAAAAAAGATAGAATATTTACCATACTTGAAACTAGTACTTTTTTAGATTTGACGGCAAATGGCCTTTGCTCAATGACTAATCAGTAAAGTTGTGTGCAGTGTCATTTTAGGTTGTGAATTTGATTTTAAAAATGTAATAGCAGTTAATAGCAGTTAAGCACGGAATAATTAGAAAAGAAATTATGGCATTTGAAACTGAAGTAATTTAAAGGTCAAAATGAAATGTAAGGATTAAAATGTAGGGTTTTTTTCTCTTGTAAATGTACTTGAGTACAAGTATTCAACAATAATTCTCAATAATACTCGAAATAGCACTTAATTACAGTAACAAAGCACAATTACTCAAGTATTATCCACCCCTGTTCAGTTGACTCTATGAAAGGTACTATTTAAACAACTTAAAGAAAGTGAGACACACAGGAGTGAAAAGTGTGATCACGGTATCATAGTGCGTTAGATATTTGATCTTGCCATGAAATGGCACTATAGTGTTTTGTGCTTGTACATTGCTCAAAACACCAATTTCAGCATGAAATATTGTGGATATAACAAATAGCAGGAAAAGTGGCACAGGACGTAATAACAAACTTGGCTTGAGTAGATCTCACACAAGATAACTATACGTATGTAGCAAACAGTTTTTGCCATAATTTACAACGACTTGTCCAGGCAGGGCTTACGTCTGTAGTTAATTCTAAGGTCTGAGTACAAATGTGCACAGTTTCTGTATTAACACCTCAGTACATCATGCCCTTGACTCTCAACTCTGAATATTAATTAAGAATATGTAATAATATCTGCTTAATATGTGGTCCAGTGTGTAGTCATTTTGATCTCCTGCTTTTGTAAAAGTCTAAATTGTAGCTACCTGATGAGTTAATGTTCTCATTTATCCACAAAGGGATGCATACCTTTGAGGATTTTCCGTTAGATTGTACTATGGAGGAAGTCAGCTGTGACATCCCCAATTATGGCACATGTTTAGGACGCAAGTTCTCAAAAAAATTGTTCTTGTATTTTTGTTATTGTTTATGTATTTTTATATCCATACAGCTGCTAAGTATTTTTTTTTCTTTATACCTGAGGTATTGTAAATTTTAATAATGATTATATTCCTGCAGAGCAGGAAACTATATTTCAATAATTTTCGTAACAAAAAAATTTTGAATATTGTACTTTAACACCATTAAACATTATGTAAATATTCTTTGTTTCAATAGTTGCACACAAGTTAGAAATATAATTTAACTTGGTAGGTAATAAACAGTACTGTTTGGTATTTAGGCTTGATGCTATTTCTGTACACAATATGTTCTTTTCTGACATTGTTTTCAGAACAAGACTTTATTAATCCCATATATGCACTGCGTATTGGTGTTTTTTTACTCAAAATACAAACATTGCAAATACATGCTAAGCCTTATTACAAACTGAGCTCTAGGTCATACATCAGAATTTTTCCACAATGGTTATTCTATTTTCCTGACCATAAGTTGCTCTTGAGTGTATGAGCCTTATCAAGTGCTTCCACAGTAATGTTTAATGATGAAATCCTCAATCAATTTATGAGGTATTGTTGTTCATTGGATCACTGCCGATGCTGTAATAATGCTAATTCCTGCTATGAGATTTTCAAACAAAAGGGAGTGTTAATTTACCACAAGGGTAACTGTGGGAGCAGCAATTAGGCTAATGTCTAAATTACAGCACATATCAGTTCATACAGCATATCATATCACATATCATATCATATCATATCACACAGCAGTTTATAAAGTTGTGTAAACATCATTATTAGCAAATTGCAGATGATAGGAACAGCCATTAAGATTTATAAATATAGACCTTATAAAAAGTTAGTGAAGGCTTTAAAAAAAAAACTTTTTATACAGAACCAAGTCATGTTAGATGCAATTCCTATTCTTTTATATTAAAAATAAATCAAGTCCTAGATATAAATGCTGCAAAAATATTCTCAGGCAAATTACACCATCATTATAAAAGACGCTGCTATTGGTTTGTGAAGATTTCATGCAACATGAAGCAATCATGGTGAAGGTGAATGAACTTCCTAAAGTTCTCAGGGACATTACTAAACAACATTAAAATGAAAAAATCTGCAGAGCCCTAGTAACAATCTTACACATAAACAAGGTGAAAATACATGGAACCACAACTAATTGTCCCCAGACAGATGTGCCACGCAAGACTTTACAACGCACTCTCAGACTAATGATAAAGGAGATAAGAGAGAAGCCAGCAATCACTCGAAAAGAATTGCAGGATAACCTGAAAGCAGCAGGAACAACAATAAGCAATGAATTGCACCACAATCATCTGCGTTTCTACACCCTACACAAAACTTCTCTCCTAAAAAAGAAGCATAGAGAGATGTGTGTGTAATATTTGCATGTGAGCATTTAGACAAATTAGAACTCTTTTGGTACAAAAGATGAACCAAATAGGAACTCCTTGTCAATAATTCAGCTAATCATGTTTGAAGAAAGAAGGGTTGTGCATATTATCCCAAGAACACCATGCGCAGAGTGAAATACAGAGGCAGGGAGCATCATGATCATAATATGGGGCTGCTTCTCTGCAGATAGTACTGGGGCATTACACATCATCAAAGGAAATGTGAATGGACATATCAGAGGAGAATTTAATCTCATCAGCCGAGAAACTGATTCTGGGGAGAAGATGAATGTTTCAACAAGACAACGTCAAACATACAGCAAAAATAACTCAAGATTGGCTTCTAAAAAAAAGAATGTGAATGTGCTTGTATGGCCTAGCCAATCCCCTGACTTTATTTATGGAGTATTTTCAACTGTCGGAAATTGAAACTGATTTCACAAGAGGAATGCACCAATGTTGAACCACAATGCTGTAAAAAGCTAATTACTTCTTCCTGTAGACGTCTCGAAGCTGTAATTGCCAACGACAGTTTTGCAACAAAGTAATTATATGTATGCAACAAATAGTAACTAATGTTCATTTATGGTGTATGAATACATCATTTTTTTAAAACAAGTCCTTGTTTATGCTTTTTTGTTCATATTAACATTAAGTACAAAGTCTACAGACATTATGTGTGTAAGCTTGAAGTAGATATATGCACAGGAAGTGAATTAAATAATGATAAATATAAAAGTACTTATTTCCCTTCAGTGTAAATATTAAAGGTACAAAGGAATATTCTTGATTGTACCACCTCAGCCCCAAGGAAACGGTACAGTTTAGTACCCTTTCTTTCTGAGAGTATGCCATTTCCTAGCTGTTCACTTGCTAGCTGTTCAAAATGTGGGAGAAAAATATAACAGCAAGTTATATTAGCGGTCCCAATTCCGCATACTTGGATCAGTGGCAGAGCCAAGAATTAATTTCAGGAAATACACTACATAATATCGCTGTGTGATCTGTACAGTTAAATGACTAATTGTGACATGCTCATGCATTTTGGGTGGATGTCAGGCAGTAGTAGAACCAGTGATGGTATTCAGAATTAATTATTAAAGGAAAATCTATCACCAATCAATTTAGCCATATTAATATTGTTAATAGGTATAGGAAATAAAATACCTTATGGCAGCTTCACTGAAAATGATTAAAATAACATGCAAATGGGGGAAATTACATTTTATATAAAAATACTACCACCACCATGTTTCACAGGTGGGATAAGGTTCAGAACAGATGTACCCTTCTTTTTCTCTTCCTGCAGTAGACTACTAGTACTTCTTCAGCTGTCCCTTTGATATCCGTATGCAAGTGTAACTAGCTGGCTAGTTGCTTTAAAACAGTAAATGGGAAAAATGCATGATCCTGATTGATTATGTTCTATGACCCTGTGTCTCACCATACCAGTTGGTAGACAACAAAATATGACTACCTACCAGTAAGCATTTTCAAATGTCATAGACTATTTCAGGGGGTGTTCTAACATGAATCCCCGCTAGACAGACTACATATGAAAGAGAAAGTAAGTATTGAATGCGTTATTATATAAACACCCTTGTGCTTAAATGTCTTAAGCCTATTTTTGCTGTTCCACAATAAAGGGCTACATTAGTAGGGTTTGACCATGAAGAATTACCAGCAATATTTTTTGATAAATTGTGTGTGACTGCAGTTTTTGAAGTACTAAAATAAAGATCATATGTAATTTGCATATTTTAAGTCAACATCATGGTGAAGAATGAGTCATCTTTCAGATGAATGTGTGTGTGTGTACATTTTCATGCATAGGCATGCCACATGAAAGCTGGGGTGTTTCCATGACTTGGGTGTGCTGTTAGAATTGACGGTGCCCGTTCTTTTTTCTGCTGCACTTGCACTTCCAAACCACGGCCCCCATTTTTAATTTTAGGCTATAAATAAATAAATACTTCTTTATTCCTTTGGTGTGTTTACCATAGCGTTTAGACATTAGGCTGTTTGTGAACGCTGAGCTGAAATATTAGATTTGCTACATGTAATGTCTGCTGTCCTGCTCCTGTCTTTATTTTGGCATCAGAGTTTAAAGTGTCGCTGACAGCAAAAATGATTTTCCCCTCACTAGGCTAAAAATATGACATGCTCTGTCAATAGATTTTATGCGGACAGAGGAGCCACTTTTGAAAGATTTGCCAAATGAGTCATACAACATTCTGGTTATTCTGGCTCTTTATGATCGTTTAGCTTTAGTTGAGCTAAGATACACATTTAAAATATCCTTTAATTACCATGGGCATTTCTCACTTGGCCATTGGAACAGTCCACAAGTAAAACAGAACAGAAGGAACAACTGACTGTGTGTGTGTGTGTGTGTGTGTGTGTGTGTGTGTTATTTAGCAGCTGGTTTAACACTTAACCAGTCTTTTAAGATTATTACTTGTCACACTGTTCAAGATGATCCCAATAAAATCTTGCCCAAATTGTATAACACACTGTGCGATAATGTGTTCTTCATATCAGATTAGATGATGAAGTTCCCCTAAGGATAGTCCTGTAATTACAGAAAATCACTATGGTCTGCCAGAACTTTTATCGTTGGCTGTCTATGATCACAACGGCACTAAATCAGCCACCAGTAAGCGCATTACATTATGGGTTCTAAGACTTCTGATCTCAACTAACGCCAAAGAATTCTTACAATGTGTGAATTGGGTCAGTGTATACAGTGTATAACTGAGAGGATTGCTAACAAAAATTTTAAGTGATAAATGTTTACAATATTCACCGCTAATGCTAGCCAGCCAGGTAACATAATCTAACTTTACATGAATTCTGAGATAACGTTACTTTTATTTATAAATGATGAAAAATGTTACTCGTAATTTTAATCTGACAGGATTTTTCAGTCATAAATGTTTACAGTTCAGATCAACGCTAGCCAGCCGGCTAACATGATTTTACATTTTGTCTTTTTTTTTTTTTTTTTTTGTAGTCATATACAGTTCATAATCTTAACTCTGAATTTTAATCAGCTAGCTAACATAAGCTAACCTGACAGGATTTCTGGCATAATATAAGTCGTAGTCATAAATGTTTTCAATCTTTATTGCTAACACTAGCTACCTGGCTAAAATAAGCTAACCTTTTGGACATGTAAATGTTTTTATTATTCACTGCTAATGCTAGTTAACATAAGCTAACTTTACAGGATTTTTGTTTACAGAATTTTAGTATTATTGATAATGTCCATATTGTGTTCTGCTTATCTGAATCAGCTAGCTAACAAAAGCTAACCTGACAGGACTTTTAACAGGATTTGTATGTCATGGCTATAAATGTTTCCAATCATCATTGCTAACACTAGCTAGCTGGTGAACATGCGCTAACCTGGTAGGCTTTCTTAAAGAACCACCTTAGAACTCTTTAAAATTGGCAAATGTAAGCACACAAATAAATGACTATGGATCATTTTCTAGTTAATATTTGTTCAATTCTACACTTAACAATAGAAACAGTCCCTTTCTAATGTAATGTCATTGTATTTGATGGCATAATAAAACAATGAAAGCATATGCATGAATAACCTGCTGCCATACATACATATGGCACATACTGTATATGTATAAACATAAGCATGATTGTCATAAAAGTGCATGAAGTCACTTTAATGTGACCAAATTTCTGTAATATTTTATGGAAAAAGTCCAACAGGTGGCAGTCTTTCTCCAGACACACATCCACTCTGCTTTCTGAACATACTGTACCTTACGGTTACTGTTCCTTTTATTGGTACTTGATCAGTCAATGTATTACTTACTTTATAGACTGTAGAGGTGCAGTAATATCCCTGATCCTTTGTAGCTCAGTGAAAGGGAAATATGTGCGTCCAGTGCAGTTGAAATTGCTTCCACACCATTATCTTAAACAGATGTGGGTGAAAATAAGCAGTGCAGCTCTTTAACTGGCACAAAGGATCTAAACAAAACACACAATGCTTGCTTTCATTGGAAGAAATTAAGATTTCACTGAAACAAAGATTACATTGAAATAAAAACTGATGTCTCAGGAAACTGCTGCAGATGCTGCACTGCACATCCTGCAAAAGATTCTTGGGGGGAAAATTCTATAGATAATTAAATAAAAAAAAGATTACTATATTTTTTTTAATAATGGAAACAAATTATTAAATGTATTATTCAGATACATAACTTTATACAATTAGTTATACATAAAATAAAAACTACAAACTGCAATTATTATTATTATTATTATTATTATTATTATTATTATTATTATTATTAATAACAAAGCTATTAACTTAACACACTCAGAGTACAAAGAAACACACAATAATATCATTACACAATGCACCATAATATTCAACACACAATGCATTGTTTATGGGTGGCATCTGTGCTTGTGAGATAAGCTGTGTCTCAAGTCGCATATTTTTTTACATTTTGGAAATGATATCTGAGTTTACCTAGCTGTGTAATGTGCTCAGACCGAAAAACAGTATATTTTGTTTACTGAACGGTTGAAGCAATGGACATATTTTACCCTTGTGGTTCTTGTTCACTTTTCTCCTGTAATTGTCTAATAGCTTACAGATGCCTGAGCCAGCAATTTGCTCAATGAGGGAGTCTTGATTGATGGATTGATGATGCTTAAGGGTTAAGGATGATGCTTAAGGCTCCTCCTCCTTACAAACCATGGGTCTTAAGGGGAGGGGCTTGTTGCAGAGAGAATCAACATGGCTGCCCACAACAGCAGTAGAGTTTGTGGGTGTAAATATGTCTCAGTGCTGCAGAGTTAAAAGAGTTAAACAAGAAAGAACCTCCACCGTGCATGCAGTGATGGTAAACTCAAAAAGGACTACATTCTGCAAGTAAACACTGTGCTTGAATGGTTTTGAGAGGGCTGTGAGCTGAGCAGAAGTCATAACATTGAAGTTTTGCGAGGTTCGTTTGGATTAATTTTAACTGCTGCCATTGGAAAACCTTAACACTACTTCATTATTACAATGCAAGTTGGAATAGCAGCCATGCTTTTAGATATTGAAACACAGTGTATAGGATTTGCAAGGGGCATATTTTGAGTATTAGGCTCATTTAGGGCTGCTTTTTAACCCTGTCAAAGTGAACTAATGTTAAAAAAATAAACAGCAGTGTTGGCAGTGAAAGAGGCACAAATGTCACAAAGAGATGTCGGGCATAATGTGAAAGCAACAAAAAATTAAATGATAAGAGACAGAGAAGAAGGTAGCATGTATCGGAATGTGTTTATGCTGTTGCTTCCTCAACCACAAGGAAACTGATGCTCCGTGCAGCAGCAGAAGGTGGCACTGGCATCACATCAGGCAACATCGGCACACATAGAGCTCAACACACACACACACACAGATACAGTCAGGTCCATAAATATTGGGACAGTGACACAGTTTTGGTAATTTTGCCTCTGTACACCACCACAGTGGATTTGAAATGAAGCAGTCAAGATGTGACTGAAGCGTAGACTTTCAGCTTTAATTCAAGGGGTTTAACAAAAATATTGCATTAACC
>CM040475.1:14621964-14641882 GCA_022758105.1 Pangasianodon gigas
GAACTCTGTAAAAAATGGCTGTAATTCCTAAACGGTTAATGCAATATTTTTGTTAAACCCCTTGAATTAAAGCTGAAAGTCTACGCTTCAGTCACATCTTGACTGCTTCATTTCAAATCCACTGTGGTGGTGTACAGAGGCAAAATTACCAAAACTGTGTCACTGTCCCAATATTTATGGACCTGACTGTATATTATTAGGTATGCTCTTATGCTACAGTGTGTGCCAAAATTTTCAAAACATTCCTCTTTTCCCATGAATCCACCAGATTTGCACCATTACCTAAGAGAAAATCTATTTAACTAAATGCCTGACTGAACAAATAGATTTTTAATCTATATTTAAAGATTGAGACTGTGTCTGAGCACTGAAAACTGATTGGAAGGTTGTTCCATCGTTGGGGTTTTGTAGGAAAAAGCTCTGCCCCTTGCTGTAGTCTTCACTATTCTAGATACCGACAGAGAACCTGCACCTTTTGATTGAAGTAGGCCTGGCAAATCATAGAAAAAAATAGACAAAAAATTGACTTATGTACTGTGATACGAGACCATTTAGTGCTATATGTCATTAACAGTATTTTATAATCACTGCAGAGCTTTACTGGGAGCCAGTGTAGTGTGGATAAGATAGGGGTGATGTGATCAAAATTTCTGGTTCTAGTAAGAACTCTGGCTGCTTCTTTGTGGACTAACTGAAGATTGTTTATTCACCTAGTGGAACATCCAAACAGATAGGCATTGCAATAGTCCAACGATACTCCCCAGGGCAGTGATAAACTTGTCACACAGCACACCCCTGCACGCATGAAACAAAAGTCCAGCAACCTTACTGTTATGTTTCACAGGATCCCAGTCCCAATGCACACATCTATATATATCTTTGTTTATATAGTATGATTTGTAACAGAACTTGTAAATTGGTTTGTACAAGAAGTTAAATTCATTTACAGTTTTGCACATGATGTTAAAAAGATGCGTGATGTAAGCAGTAGTGGTAGTATTTAGTGCTACCTGCCATTAGCTTACTTAACAAGCAGTGTTTTATGCATTTTTTCATTGTAATG
Source organism: Pangasianodon gigas (assembly GCA_022758105.1). Taxonomy (NCBI): domain Eukaryota; kingdom Metazoa; phylum Chordata; class Actinopteri; order Siluriformes; family Pangasiidae; genus Pangasianodon; species Pangasianodon gigas. The sequence goes on from CM040475.1 coordinate 14,623,028, forward strand.
TACAGCTCATTAAAAATATTTTCTCTATGTCTGCATGAATATGACCTAAACCACCATCAGATTTTCAGTCCTAAAAGTAGACAAAGAGAACCCAATTAAACAAGTGAGACAAAAATATTATACTTGGTCATTTATTTATTGAGGAAAATGATCCAATATTACATATCTGTGAGTGGCAAAAGTATGTGAACCTCTAGGATTAGCAGTTAATTTGAAGGTTAATTTGAAGGTCAGGTGTTTTCAATCAATGGGATGACAATCAGGTGTGAGCGAGTGCCCTGTTTTATTTAAAGAACAGGGATCTATCAAAGTCTGAGCTTCACAACACGTTTGTGGAATTGTATCATGGCACAAACAAAGGAGGACCTCAGAAAAAGAGTTGTTGATGCTCATCAGGCTGGAAAAGGTTACAAAACCATCTCTAAAGAGTTTGGACTCCACCAATTCACAAATGGAGGAAATTCAAGACTATAGGCAACTAAAGGCCTATCTCACATTGGCTAATGTGAATTTTCATGAGCCCACCATCAGGAAAATTTGAACAACAATGGTGTGCATGGCAGGGTTGCAAGGAGAAAGCTACTGCAGTTTGCTAAAGATGAAGTGGGAAGGCTATTGGAAAAATGTTTTTTGGATGAATGAGACCAAAATAGAACTTTTTGGCATTATATTTGGAGAAAGGAAAATATTGCATTCCAGCGTAAGAACCTTATCCCATCTGTGAAACATGGTGGTGGTAGTATCATGGTTTGGGCCTGTTTTGCTGCATCTGGGCCAGGACGGCTTGCCATCATTTATGGAACAATGAATTCTGAATTATACCAGCAAATTTTAAAGGAAAATGTCAGGACATCTGTCCATGAACTGAATCTCAAGAGAAAGTGGGTCATGCAGCATGTCAACGACCCTAAGCACACAAGTCATTTTACCAAAGAACTGTTAAAGAAGAATAAAGTTAATGTTTTGGAATGGTCAAGTCAATGTCCTGACCTTAATCCAATAGAAATGACCTGAAGCAAGCAGTTCCTGTGAGGACCCCACCACACACACACACACACACACACACACACACAACTTCCCAGAGCTGAATATGTTCTTTACTGAGGAATGGGCTAAAATTCCTCCAGGCCAATGTGCAGGACTGATCAACAGTTACTGGAAACATTTAGTTGCAGTTATTGCTGCACAAGGTGGTCACACCAGACACTGAAAACAAATGTTCACATACTTTTGCCACTCACACATACGTAATATTCATTATATAATGAATATTAATTAATATTATATAATTTTCCTCAATAAATAAATGACCAAGTATAATATTTTTGTCTTGTTTGTTTAATTTGGTTCTCTTTAGCTACTTTTAGAACTTGTGTGAAAATCTGATGATGTTTTAGCTCATATTTATGCAGATATATAGAAAATTCTAAAGGGTTAACAAACTTTCAAGCACCACAGTAAAAGTTTGGCGATGGAGACAGATGTAACGCCGTTTCAGTATCCTCTGTATCCTCTGCATTTCCTTATATACTTTGCATGATCAAACTTGTTAGTGTATAGCAAATGTGTTTTCTTGGCTGTACTACATTTTTTTCATGGTTTTCAGTGTACACACACTAGCAGTTATGGATAATCAAAAATACTATCAAATAGTGTATACATATGCAAAATGAGACATTGTCATTGTGTGCTGATTAAGTTCAAAACACTCAGAAATGTCTTAAATACTCTGTGTGAACCTCATGTGCGACCTTTCACAGTGCTCAAAAGTAAAAATCATAAATCACTGTATAATAGTGTATTGAAAGGATGAAATAACAAAGTCTCTGCAGTTAATAAAAACATACTGTTTTGGAGGTATATTATTTGAGATCCTACTGTACAGGACAGTTGGCCTGTATACACAGCACTACTGCTCAGCTACACATGCTGTCATCAGAGGCTGATTATTTTTCTGTCTGAAACCGAACCAAAACACTCGGATGTGTCTCAAGTCTTGCTGAAATGAACTTTTGAAGGATTTATAGCAGCAATAACACAAGCATGCCAACATCTGTCAACATCTCCATGTGGTCATGTGTACAATCCGATAGCTCACACTTGCTTTCTGTCAAACAGATGTGCAAAGTTCACTCACTGTGTAGAAACATTTCTCTTGCTTCCATGACATTTTTATGTGAAGCAGAAAAGTGAAGTTAATCTCTGTCCCATTCCTTCCATCTATTATTTACACTCCCACCTGTGCACAAACACCTGCTCTCAAGAGGATCTCTGAGCATGTAAAGAGATTTTGGGCAGCTGTTACAACTCGGATTGTTTATATTGTATTTCTATAAAATCTAAAGACACGCCCTGGAAGAACAAAACAGGACACTGTTAAGTTGTCAACACAAAATCAGAATCAGGATCATTTTATGTTTGGTCACAACCCTATACATTCAACACACACTTCTCAGACAACACGACACAATTACCATTCTAATATCCAAATATTGCACCTAATATACAAATATTGCACCTTAAGCGGAAATGATAGGCTCGGTTGTAATTTACATTACAGTGGCGGTAGTAATAGCAGCTGGATGCAGTTCAGGGTCGAGTAAACGGACTGGAACAAAATTGTGATATATAATAAGTAATAGCAATGACATGTAGTAATGACAATATTAATAAATAATATATTTAGTAAGGGTAGGGTCCCTGGAGGACTAGTGGTTAGGCCACAGCACTCTCACCACTGTGGCTTGGATTCGATCCCTGGCCAGGGAATTGACCCTAGCCCCTGGGGTTGCATGCAACAATGCGCTCTCAGTGCCGGTCCCAACCCCAGATAAAATTGGGGAAGGTTGCATCAGGAAGGGCATCCAGCATAAAAACTGTGCCAAATCAAATACGCAGGCGAATGATCCGCTGTGGCGATCCCTAACAGGAGGAACAACAACAATATGTTTAATAAATAGTACTATTTATTAATAATATTTAAAATAATAATATTTAACTTGTAAAATAATAATAACCAGCATTGTAGAGTTCACCAAATGCTGCGTAGCCAGCCTGGTTAATAACAGAAATTGCCAGTGGAAAGAAGCTGTTTCGATGGGGTGCAGTTTTTGTTATCAGGGTGTGGAATCGCTTTCCTGATGGCAGTTTTTGGAATAGGTAATTAGCAGGGTGGGAGGTGTCACTGATGATTTTTCCTGCTCACCTCTTTGTTCTGGCGATGTACAGGTCTTCAAGTGATGATAAATCTGAATCAGATTTCCAGGCCTTCAAAAAAATGTGTAATTTTGTGTTCCCATCAGGGGAAACAAGATGATATCTGAAGAGTACACACAGTCTAGGATGTGTGTAATGTGTAATGGGGTGTCTAATGCTGACATGAAAGCAGGTGGATGGAAACTCTCTCTGCTGCACCTGAGATTGTGGAACCATGTTTGGCAGTGTACAGCTTGTATTTACCCTTTGAGCAGGTGCAGATCCAGTGTGCATGTGTGTTTGGCAGACCAGATGCAGGATGTTAACCCACTGCCTTTTCTACCCTCCATTGAAACAAAGGATTTATGTTTTCCCTTTTCCCCAGGGATTAGGACTTGGGATTGGACATCTTTGAGTTAATTTATGAGCTTGTTTTCCCAGACTTCCATAGTGTTCACTATGTAACAAGGTGGTGTCCATTCCCAGGTCTCTTTAGATTTAATAGCAATGCAAATGTAAGTGGAAAGTCAGTTTATGTTCAGACTTGCAATGTATTCAGATACACTTCCTAGATAAAATAATTTGTTGCCTCCACCAACAGCAACACCTTATTGTACACCAGGCTGCACACCTGGACTTGGTATAAATCCGGATGGTCAGTTGTTGGCCACACACTGAGGATGCCTTTTGTTCTTCAAGTGCAAGCAGAATACAATGTTGGCACTTTCACGTTTGGTTGACTTGGTCGACAAGCATAATGGAACACTGGGACACTTTTATTTAGACTGAGAAAGAAGCTCAGGTGTTGGAAAACAAGGGAGAAATGATATGAGGCTGCTAGCAGACCTCGATATCTGAGAAGGAGGCCCCTTCAGGGCCAACAGATTTTGATACAGAACGGGCAAGAAAAGGTTCAGGGCATGAATGATAATGTAATTATCAGCAACAAGGTCAGAGGTAAGTTAGAAAAAAGATAGGTTGGTTTGTATCAAGTATTACTGGTGGAGGACTCTGCTATGTATTAAATCTAGCAAGAAAAGAATATAGGTGGTGTCACAAGATCTGGAAGATGTGGAAATTAGAAGCACCACATGAGAGGATGGAAGTCCCAGAAAGAGGCCCCTTTTGCAAAAGGACCAGATGGCAAAGAGTCCAAGAAGGAAAGATGACTGACCTGAGAATAAGCAAAAAGGAATGCCAGAGTAGAGGATACTGGCCTGGACCCAGGTGCAGTAGAAGACATTAAATACATTGCAGAGACAATACAATGGGCACAAATACTATGCACCTGGAAGGCTGTGAATCTCTTACCTAAAGATTGCAGTGTCTCACTCCAGACAGAAGTATGGCCAAAGGTTTGTGGACACATCTCACCTAATGCTCTTGTGGCTGAGCAAATCCCCACAGGTTTGTTCCAAAATCTTGAGGAAAGCCTTCCCAAAAGAGTGGATGTTATTATAATAGTAAAGGAGGCACTAAATCCTGAATGGGATGTTCAAAATAGCAGGCATGAGTTGTTATGGTCAGGCGCCTTTTGCCCATGTAGTAGGGACTAGGGGCCACTGTGGATCGAAGGAGAAGAGGTGTTCCTGTTCAACACCAAGACTTATGTGATTCTCTTCCCTACCTCTGAGGTGATGGAATGCAAAAAGCCAGCGAGGTGGATATCTGTAGATATAATCCAATAATGTATTAAAGAGGGAGGCCAAAAATGGATAAAGACTGGAAGTGAAGGGTGAAAGCCAATCCAAGCATAGATACATACCAATGATCTTGCTGACCCCAAAGCCAAAACCAACAGCTCTCCCAAAGTCTTTTACCAGTGAGGAGACCATCCCTTGCACCAAAGGAATCACAGTGACTCTACAGGGAGTAGTGAAGTACTGTGCTGAGGGAGGGTGTGCTTCCACATCTGGCAATATGGACAGTTCATCAACATACCCAAAGGATGAGAAGATTCTACGTGATACACACTGATTGACTTTGAAACTATGCACATTGTCAATGGGCTTGACCATCTCCAGATGTTGAATGGGATGTGGGAAGCTCTAGGACAGTCCCTCAGCAACACCAATCTCACCACCCTATCCCTAAAGAGTGCCCCCTAGAAGTGCAGTGGATCAAATACATTGAGATAGCCCTCTGGGAACATGAGAACAATCCTTCAAATGTGAATATGGATTGGATAGAAAATGGATAGGATAGAAAAATGAGACCCACCTTGATATTGAAAAAGTTTTCCAAGATAGCCCTTGTGTTGATAGCTCCATTCTGGCCAAACAGACCATAGTTCTGCCTGTTGTTAATTTTCCTGACGGGCCCTCAGTGCTTGATACCGATCAGACAAGACTGGCAGTCCTGGATGGACCGGCCACTGTGAAAAAGCAGACCACACATCTTGAAATTACGAGTCTGGCTCCTCTCCCCTGCATACTCAGACACTCTCATATGAGTGCACATGCTCGATCTATGTGTTGGTTGTATGCAAGCAAGTGGAAAGTTTTCTTACTATGTTGTTAAACACTGGGCATGAACGTGGCTGATTTGTCTGCACACGAGCGATGGTCCAGTAGTGGGATCTAGACTTGGTGTTTTGTACAATTTACCATATAAACCAATAAAACACAAGGACATAAAGTGTCTTTCATTTAAGAAAGCTTTTTTGCTAGCCATCACTCTGGCCAGACAAGTCAGTTAAATGTCTGCACTGGGGATCAGAATTCAAAACATGTCACGCTGTGACTGAAGCCAGGAATCCTAATTAAGATATTAATAGGCATATTAATAAAGCCATCAAACTATTTGCTCTTGCAGATAAGAATGTGCACAGACCAGCCAATGCATGCTATAGCTGCCACCTGCACAGCACTAAAAGGTGTGTCTTGTAAACCTGTGGTCATTTGTGAACCAGCAAAATGGAGTTCACTGTCTAAATTTGCCAAATTATACCGGCAGAGTATATTGCTTCATGACACCCTATGTGCTCTGTGGTGAGTTTGGGTCATCTTTACCTGGAAGTATTTTTAATTCTTGAGTTATTCTCATGCTCAAGAGAGTAATTAGGGCTTTGGGCATTTTATTCTCAAAAAATAGTATCAGCACCAGAGTCATTTTCATCCTCAATAAAGTATGGTATCAGCACTATTTATGAGTGCTGTCTGCACTTGTCTGGAACTACCAGGACATGTTATGAACCACCGTAATAACTTAGATAAACAGCCTTACACCCTTGCAGTCCTGAACACAAGGACATGCAGTACAAGGTTATATATGCAACCATAGTTGTATGACTGAGTCAGTCAGGTCACTCAGGGCCCTTTTATAGACTACTCACATGGGGTCATGGTCACAAGGTGATGACTGACCTATTGGTACTCTGAGCAAATGAAAATAGGCTATGACCAAATTGGGAGAAGGATTTTGATGGATTTTACTGACACAGACCTCAACAATCCTTCAAAAAAGACTTAAATAAAAGGACTTGCATTCTCCACCTCAGACTTTCATGAATTACAGGAAAATTACAGTCAGGTTTTGTGAAGGACGTCATATACAATAAGTAGTCACCAACTATTTCCCTGGGCCCTTTTCCTGTCTTTCCCATGATGGACAGATTTCCTTTTACATTTGCAAGCTAATTGCCAATTCAGCCTGTATGATGGTCTGTTTGTGTTTGGCTGTTGTTCAGATGCAGACGAAAGTCTTCAAAGAATTACTGTCTATACCAACATATTCATTTGGCTTTATATTTCCGCTCTGGTTTTCAGATCCTTAGAATTAAAGTATTTCCCCTAGCCAGAGGTGTTTGGTGGTCGTGAGTATTGATAAATCCTGAGAGTAGAGAAGGAAACAGAGCAGAAGATGCAGAAATCCTCCACAGTATCCTGAACACAAGCTTTGTTTTAAAAGAATTGCCTAAATAACCCAACGATTACTTAATATAACGCAGCCGTTGTCCTGTTTTTGATAAAGACACTACAATGCTCAACGGGAAATAAGGCTAGAAGACAACGTACAAGAGCGTACATCTCTGTTAAAATAATTACTCTCAGATTTGCCCCCTGCTGTGAAGAAGGATTTAAAGTGTAATAAACAAAGGCAGTGTGTGGTTTTGTTCAGTACTGACACAAGAAACAAGGTCGTACATTTAAGCAAAGACAAAGGTCTGGCTTTATTCAGAAGTACAAAATACAAATACAAAAGACAGGGCAGTTTGGTAGGAAACGATAAATGCAACTTAAATTTAAAAGCAGTCAGTGCGCATGAAACTGTGACAACTCTCATTCAACAGTGAAATATAATTATGTAAATTTCATTTCAAATGCTGTCTTGATTTAAATTGTGTGAATTAAAGGCAAAATCTTCTGCAGGACAAACTGATGCCCTTTTTACTCACTTTCAGAATTATTCATGTTGGAGTGCTATAGCTGGGCAGTGAAAACACAATAGAATTTACATTTAAATAATAAAAGATGAAAACAAACAAAATGTTAACAAAATTATTTAATAACTATTATACAAAAATATATTTACAGTTTACTTCAGCTGATAAATAGTTTTAACTCAAAGGCAGTTCGACTTAAACATCAGATTGCACTTATAGGTGTGTAATTAATATACTCATTAAGCAAAGTAAAGAAGCAATGTGATTTTAAAAAGGTGATTTTTGGATCATTTTTGAAACTTTGAGGTTCTGACAATAATTTGGTAAAACTTAACCTCACTCAAATGTAATTTGCTTTTAAGTGTTGTACTGTATTCTGACATACAATATATAAGTGATTTTGTAGATCACTACACTGGAATTGGCATTCTCTTGACCTGAACATTGAAAGTTGTGAGTCGGCTGTTTACACAATATGATGAGGGCCTAGGGTTCTTCAGTTAAGTAAGTGTTACATTTCTGGCCAAACTGTTGTGCTAAGTTCAAAAACACAAGACTATTACATTGAACCAAAATAACACAACCAGTTTATATGATATAAAACAAAACAGACTGACTAATAAGGCTTTACTGTATATAATTTATAATTGTATATAACTTATAATTGTAACTGCAGTGACGTAAATAAAAGGGCAAAATGAAGATGTGTTGAATCTTAAACCCCTTAAAAAACTGTAATTTGTGAATAACACTAGAGGTGAGTGATGTGATGATAAGAAGATATTTTGTTACATTTTTTTTTCTTTTCAGTAGACCAACTGTGTGTAGAAACATATTTAAACCAACTGAAATGACAAACAGTAATGTCACACTGTAAATGTAAAAGTGTATATTACCAAGTGACTGACTGAACTTCAGTACATTATGCTGTTTTGTATTCCAAATTTAATCTAAGCAAAAATAATATCAGGATACATATAATCTATTGTGAAACATGGTCAAGTATTGTAATATGATATTTCTCCCGTATATCCCACCCCTAAATAATACTTTGCGTTTTTTATGCCATTTAAGTACCTGGTGTACATATGTATTAACAAAATAATTTAGGGACTTGTCATTTAAACTAAAAAAGAAAGGAAAAAAAGAAATGGAAGACATGGTTATATTTTAAATAGATCCATATATACAAATCAGGAATGTTGTGCAAAGCCTCCCAGGGGACTAGAGAAAAAGTGTGTGTGTGTGTGTGTGTTTATTTAAACCAGTGCAGGTAGTTAGAGTTCACAGCAGGAGCACACATGTTGTTACTGCATGAGCCACCGTAGCTGGGAGGGCACATTGAGCATGGCACGCCCACTTTATAGGGAGCTTCACCGATCCAATTACCCCTAAAAACAACAAGAACAGAAAACAATATTTAGAATTCCAAGTATGGACATGCTCAAATCCCAACCATACCACAGCCATCTGTTGCCAGGAGTCCAAAAGTGCATAACTAACTGGCCGTATTTTCTGGGTGGGAGGGGTGGTGACATTAGCCAATCATGGACGTCTGTTAGGTCATGTATGCAGAAGAGGGTGGATAACACTTTCCTCTGAGTGTGTTCAGCTGCCCTGTGAGGTAGAATGAGCAGCAGTTCAAAAAGATGGTCTCCGGTTGGTGGTTTATTGTGTCTTCGGGGAGAACTATCTAGTGGGTAGGAACTGTCAGTGACTAAAATTGGAAGTAAAAATTGGGGAAAATGAAATTTCCTGTATGTCTTATCCTCAATATCGTTATGGCGTGCACTGAAAGTGTATAAGTGGTTTAGAAACATCTCAACACTTTTTTCCACCATTAAAAATGCCATGACTTATGTAAACATACATGATTTAAAACATCCCTATGACCTTCTGACATATAGATGACGCTGCTCCTTCCTCCCACTACTATTGGTTAATCTATGTTGCTAGCTATGGCAAGAGGACACATTGTGGAATTATATGTCTGGACCTTAGACTGTCTCTGAGTCCAAAGGGACATCTGGTCACCAACATTAGGGAATCGTTGACGTATCTAGACAGTGAGTATAATTATTGATTTCAGAGTTCAGTGCTTACTGACCTCATTCACTGCTACTATAAAACTGTCTTCCTGTACTGCATTGAAGGCAAGTAATTACTTTCATGAGATCACAAACTGAGCTCATACATAAATCAGTATTTATCCAGAGGTTCTGACAATGTCTAAGTTTTAAATTGGAAAAAGGTGAATTTGAAATTGCAGTAACAAATTTGACCCAAATACCAATCTAGATGAATTAATGATGAAACGTTATGTTCTTTAGTGCAGGTGGACTTTACTATTATCTTCTTCCAGCATAACTGTTTTCAATTCTTATTGCTTTCATTCACTTTCATTTATTTAAAAAAGTTTCATGGTGGAAAGCTCATTTCTAGTATTGTTCCACTTTCAGTAAACATTTCAAATGGGACATTTAGACCCCAGCCAAAGGGTTAATATTGGGATATTGAGACACATCTGGTGTGTATTTACTCAGGCTCAGCCACTCACTAGGAACAATTGTACTTCTTTCGTCATAATTACCCTGAATCTGGTTCGCATGTTGAAAAGTCACTGCTCTTCAGTCTTTTCAGCACTTTTAGTTAACATGAAAATGATTAAATGTTTACTTTTTGAAGCTACTTATTCCAAACCTATATATTTACATTTTTTTCCTTAAAATGTAAACTTTTAACCACCTTAATTGCGCATAACAACTTTTCTTACCCTGCCAATATGATGGGAGTTCAGTCCATGCTGTTGGTGAACAAAAATCTACAAAAATTTCATATCCAGGGCAGAGTAACTGGAGGAAGTAGCTGCTCCTTTGTTTAATACTGCATTTAATTAGGGTTACTATTTAAATGTTGTCCTTTTCCTCTGTTGGTTTTCTCTTGTATTTTAATCAGGTTTATTTATTCTGTACAGAACTTTGGACAGGAGCATTGCTGAGATTTTTAAACACCTCAGTGTCACAGCTGGGTTGAAAAACAGTCTGCCAACCAGAAATATCCATCCAACAGCAGTCCTGTGGCTACCACCCAAATAATATCTCTTAAGAGATGGTCCTGTGTGGTCTTTTCTCAATGACAGATTGGGTAGAGGAGAACTGACACATTATGGAGAGCAACAGATGGGCTACAGTCTGTAACTGCATATTTATAAAGTGACCTAATTGGTGGGTGGAAATGATAATATGGCCAATGATTATAGACACAAGATATGTATAACTAATAAACTGAAAACTGACTGTATATCTAATACACTTATATATTATCTGTCAGTTTATCATGTAATATGTAAGGAATAAAACATGATGGGGCATGCCGTCATAGGAAATTAATCAACAACAGGGTGGTGTGATGCAAAGTGGAGGGCCGTTACCAGCCCAAAGTTTATTATTTTCCTATAACAGCATATCCAGAAGATATTCATTCCTCTTATATATATTTGCAAACTTTTACGATTTTTATTTATTAGAGAATCACACATTATACTTTTTATCCATTTATAGTTATACATAGTCTTGTGGAATGGATGTGAAACTAATTCCTATCACTTACATTATAGCAGCTATAAATGCCCTCACCAGCCTCTCCTTTTCTCTCCTTATTGAAGTTAATGATACAAATAAAATATTTTTTTGTCATATTACTGAGAAACTGAAAAATGCAAAGCCTTATATCCTGAAGACCTGTGGCAGAAAACTTAAAGGAACAGCTATACCTCCAAGTGTAACCAAGCACTGACATTTATGAGGAGTTCCATCATAAATGTTAAATAAACTTCTCCAAGTTTCAAATTTCATATCCATATCAATGATTATGTGTTTTTTATATGTTAACATATTTTCTATTCTGTTTATAATTTGGTTTAGATTATGCAGAGCATTTGTCATACAAGTCCCTGCGAATTAGCTGTTACTACAGAAACAATAACACATTAGAACAAGTGCATTAATATAAACCTGTGATTATCATAGCGCTAGCACTACTCTCAGAGTTGCTGTTATAGAAAAATAATCAATGCTTTCTGACCAATCAGATTTGAAAATTCAACAGAGTTTTGGTATAAGCTAGATAGTATATTTGGAGCTAAAGGATGCCATACACTGTATTTATGGTAACTCTATAAATAGATTACAGTGTATGTGTGCATGTGCGTGTGTGTGTGTGTGTCTGTGTATGTACACTTACTTTCCTGAATAGTTACACACCAAATACGTTGCTCTCCTCCACACTGAGCCCCAGACATTCATATTGTGACATGTATGAATGGCACATCCAACTTTATTTGACGTGGCCCAAACCATCTGCAATCAGAGTCCAATCAGAAACATCCATAAATGGGAAATGACTAAATCATATCACATTTAACTATGAGTTTTTGTTATTGGGCCTTGTATACTAATTGAGCATCTTTCTTTGCCTAAGGTGTCCTGACTATGCAAACTATTATTTAACCTAATACACTAGTGCAATCATTGGTAGTATGATTACTGTAAATGCCTATGTTAACAACCTATTTTTATCTTTAAAATGAGAATTGTGTTTATAAGTTTATGCATTAAATTGCTCAGAATGTCATACCCACTACACTCTGTCATAATAAACTCACTTGTGTGTAATGAGTGCACATGGGCCCAAAGCATTTAAGAGGGCATCTGGGATTGCAGTCACGTGGATACGGGAAAGAATAATCTTTCACTTCATCATACCATGGCTTCACCAGCTGCAGGATGGATCTGTACCTAAAACATCCAAAAACAAAGTGTTACTGAGGAAACACACACAAGAGTTGTACAGCATGGGATAGACAGTCAGATTGATGGACAAACAGATAAGACACAGACAGATGTAGTTGGGTGACAAATTAAAGAAAAAAATGACATACACTGTCTTAGTAAGTCCACCAGGAGCCTCCAAAACAGTGTCAATGTGCCACAGCATAGATTCTACAAATCTCTGGAACTATACTGGTGTGATGAGCACCATTCTTTCAAAAGATATTCCCTGAATTGGTGTTTTGATGATGGATGGTGGAGAGCGCTGTTGAACACATCACTCAAAATCTTTTAACTGGATTGAGATCTGGTGACTGTGAAGGTTATAGCACATAATTTACATCATTTCCTTACTCATTAAACCATTCAGTGAGCCCTCGTGCCTTGTGGATGGGGGCAGGATCACACTGGAAGAGACCACTCCCATTGATTTGCAGTTACTCTTACCATGTAAGGGGACCAGTAGGCCCAAAACATGCCAACAAAAGCCAACATTTTCCATTAATTTGCCACCCTTCAATATGTGCTACAGTATATTGATGTGTAATATACTATATGTGTGATATATGTCCAAATCCAACCTCATAGTAGATGAGTTGCTTGTTATATTTGGTAAGAAATATGCATTTGTGCAATGCATACCTTCCAGTTCGTACAGAAAGGTTTTGCCCGAGGAATCTGAGAAGATTGCGAGGGCCGTGTTCCCAAAGACACATGGAAGCCCACTCTTCTGCTCTCTGAGCGAGGGTTTCATCCCACACCTGAAAAAAACAACAAAACATCAATTGCTGCAATTAATTATTCATTACTGATTACTAATTATGTTTCCTATAAGCAGACCTCCTAAAAGCCTGGTCCAGCAATTAGGGGAATGAAGCACAAAAAGTCAAGTCAGAGTGACAATGAGGATTCGGAAAAAAGAAGCACAATGTTCTCCCTTGGTGTTTTAAAATCTCATTTGAAGACTCACCTCTTTTCTCATGCCTTTGACTGTATTTAGTGTGTCTAACTATATTTATCTTTTTAGGTTTGATTTGTTAGGTCCTTGGTATGTAAAGCACTTTGGTCAACATGTGTTGTTTTTAAATGTGCTATATATGTATTGTTCTCCTTATCCCAAGTCCCACAGTAATGCCAGACAGGCTTGTTGATGTGGTTTATTACCCATGTTCCTCGGACAACTCTCGGACAAAACTACTTTTATTCTTAGCACAGTTTTGTATCATTCCGCCCCCTAGGCCCAAATGCAATTGCAAAGGAAAGTTTATAGAGATGATAAAGTGTTAGTTTCAAACTATTTTATTTTAAAATAGTTTTTGAAAATCAGGACTCAAATTTATGAACAAAAAATTCAGGTAGATAGATCATACATTACTTATTAGCTACATTAGCATCATATCTCCAGTAAAACTATTTGACAACAAACATGATTTGGTAGATTGACTATATTAGAAGTAAGGGGAACACTGTGTACATTTATGGAAGATTCTAAGCAACAAGACAGCTTCTGCTGACATATACCGTATGTATTTTTTTATTTTATCTAACTTTTCTTATTTCCTCCAATAGAAAATAACCACGGAAATGAAGCCTTGCCAAAGAAATATGGCGGATTTTAAGAAACCCTAAAGACCAATCATGATATAATTTGGCTAAATCAGAGAGGCAGACTAGCATTTAGCAGTGAGGCAGTTGAGAAGCTCTTCATTAGTCCAACAAAACGTACATATACAGTATAAACTCCCAAAAATAAAGGTACCAAACTGTACTTTTCCTTGTTAATGAAGTGTTACCATCAAGAGGACATGTTTTTTACCTTTACTGTGTATCTTTTACCTGGGAAGGTGCATGTGGTGCACTTTTAATTTGCTTCTAGAGTAAAGTGAAGGTAGGTTGGTACATCTGTGGCCCTGAAGATCTACCTATGCACCTTACATTATTTTTAAAGATATAAAGATACATACTAAGGGTACAAAAGATGTACCCTTGATGGTATACTACCCCAGCCACAAGGAAAATTACCTACCTTTATTTCCGAGAGTGTATAGTATTATGTGATTGGCCAACACTGCAGGGCTCGAAATGAGAAATGCATGTGGCTATGAAACACTACTACTTCATTTTTTTTCTAAAAGCAGTAAGAGGAAATCTGATCACCATGCCATCACCAAACAACTGACACGTCATAAAAATGACCTAAAGAGTTCTGGATAGAAGATGGAAAATGACATTGTTAATTACAACATTGCTTTTGACATAAGCATGTTTTTGTTATTGTACCCAGAAGACCAATGGTTGTCCAAGGAAGATTAATCAATCCATCTTTACCAACCTCCCTTTGTTAAGTATTTGTATGCTTGAGTCCCAGCAACTTTGGTGGTCTGGGTCATTTGAATCTTCACAACAGCTGCACATTAGCTGGACAGTCAGGGAGACATTTGTTACAACAGATCGGCTATAATTGTGTGCAAAGAGCAGATCCCAGGTCGCATTCCAATACACCTACTTGTGTGTTAACTGGAGCTGCTGTTGTAATATAGTAGTGAGTGTTGTCATGACCAACATTCTAAACTACTACTATATTATTTTCTTATAACAGTACATTCCGAAGTGTTTTATTGCTCTTATACCACAGCAATTTGCCAGCACTAACATTTTTTTTTATTCAATAAAGAATGACATCATACATTTTATCCAATTAGAGTTACATTTAATGTCATGGAACATCCACGAAACAAGTTAGTTCCTGTTGTCACTGTATGTTCACCTATTCTTCCTCCTAGTGGAATAATCCATTTCCATCGAATCATGAATTTGGGTTTTTTAGTATCATGACAAGCAACAAGAGTCAAACTGTGGCTTTTTCTATCTTCACTGTGTCTAATATCAGCACTTTCTAAGCTATTCAGATTAGATGCTAAACAATAAAAGATTTTGCAGCTGTGAATGTACAGGACATTTTTTGAGATATATGTAGATGCTATCTAGATGTAGTTAGCCAGATGTTAGTTTTTATTGAGCAAACTAAAATATTTTGATGCTACATGTTGCTGACTGAAAAAAATATGTTGCCAGTAATAAAAAGTGTCTCAATCTTTCCAATTACGCAGTAAAATAAGGCAATTTCAGAAAGCATCCTGGAAATAATGTGGGAGAACGGTATTTCATACACTTCATACACATCTGCATTTTCCAATTTTCAGTGGATATTATGGAAATATCTATTTCATACATGCTATGATGATTGTTTCGGCTCTTAGAAATCTACCTAAGAGCCAAAATGCATTTTGATTTATAGAATTTGGATGAATAGTTTTAAAGAAAATGACAGCATCATGTGAAATAATATTTTTCTTTGAAATGTAGTATAATAGCATTATATTGTGTTCAGTACATTTAAAAAAAACTATACATACAGTTCTATACATACAGTTCTATACATTTAAAAAAAACACATTTGAAGTTGTAGGTGAAGCAAAGTGAACTTCTATGCTGAATGCTTAATAAGTCAAGGCAAAAAATTTTCTCCATCGCATGGCTTTAGCATAGCTGATGCATCCCCATCCACAATATTCACGCCACATAAGGGATTTGTCACTACAGTCATACAAGGGATTTGTTATCTACTGTGATTTTAAGGAAGAGCACAACATGTGTGGTTTCATGAATAGCTTTGATGAAAAAAAAAAAAATAACAAAAGCACTAGTTTATTTTTAATACATGCCCAGTGAGTGTAATTTACTGTTTCATCAGGTGTATGGAATACTGTGCTCTTAACTTACCTCAGTGAGTGACTACATAGTAGCAAGCTAGAAATGTCCCAGTTGGAAGGAAAAGAAGTTAGCAAGTGCAGCTATACAGTCATAATCTTAGCTATTAATCTTACTATATCTGTCAGCACTGTTTTACTATTCCATGATAGTAGTAGATTTTTTCATGTAATATGCCTGGAAAGATGGATTTCCTCTTGCACTGAGAATCTGAACCCAATGAACTTTATTCGGGTCACCCACACAAGTGGAAATCAATCTGTCTACCCAAATATATCAGTTATTTAACATCTCTGACAGAAAAAAAAAAACATGCTAAGGTTAATATGCTTTCTTACCATGTATTCCATGTTGGAAGCCGGTGGGAAAACATTTCCTCTGACTTTATTGTGGTAATCAAGAATGGCCAGCTGGTCGTCTTGGGAAATGTACCTCTTCCGTCTGTTTTTTGGAAGGTTTACATGGTCCATGTGATATTTGGAGTTAATGTCAGAGAAACTGGTGGACGGTGGAGCAGAGATGGTGGAATTAAATGCTGCAAGTACACTTGCTGCTCCACAAGACATGCAGATGAGCAGCAAATCGATGGCCAAACCGTGCTCATTCATCATGACCTTCTGGATTTTTTGGCTCAGGAAATCCTTTCTTCAAGATCTGTCTGCTGGAGAAGTGACAAAAAATGTTCACTGACTTGGCTCTGCACTTTCACAAATTCTCTGCAAAATCCAAAGAGCTTTCTGACCTTTAAATAACAAGAACACATTCATCCATTATAAAGACTTATTCAATAGCTTATACTGTAAAAAAAAAAAAAAAAAACCTATGCACAATCCAGCTGCAGTTTAAAAGTCTATACCTTGACTAAAATGATGAAAGAGTGTCTTTGTTTGGAGGAACAGGTCCTTATCCCTGTGTGTGTGTGTGTGTGTGTATGTGTGTGTGCGTGTGTCCAAAAGCCAGCGTGTCTGTAAAACTCCTCCTGTTGTAAAAGACAAGATGACTCTGCTTTCAGCAAGGAGCTGCTGCCTTTTTATAGCACAGTGACTGTCACAAAAAAAAAAAAAAAAAAAAAAAGCCTGCAGGGCTTCTGAAGGTGTTTGGAGTCCCTCCCCATCACCTGAAACACATCACTTGCAGACGTAATGCCTTGTTCTCTCGCCCATTTCCTGGCAGGTTTAATCATAACATCTGCTTTTGGTTTGCACAGCTGGCAAAGGTAGAAAAGAAAACAGAAGATAAGCAAGGAAATTATCCACTGACCCCAGAAACACAGATCAGCACTGTGCAAAGCCTGCGTGCTTAGAGCCAAGTGTGACGCCAAACCTTAGAACAGGGAAAGACGTCCTTCTGAACACTGTAATATCCTGATAAATCATACTGTTATGTGGCAAACTGAGGAAACACTTCATATGGTGAAATTTTGACCTTTACATTATTCTGCAAGAAAAAAAAAAAAAATTTAACGATATTTCAATGGCAAGTGAAATAATGATAACAAAATATATTTTAAAAATTTACAGCCATATAAATACTATATGTATATATTCATTAACAGCAATTAAATAGAGGATTCATGATTATTATGATAATTGAGCTTCAGGTCCTGATTTGAATGTAATGAGACTTTTAGAGAAAATGCACTAAATTATTACGTTAGCATTAGAGACTTGTCAATCACACACAGTTGGATGAAAGTCTATGTACATAGCTTTAGTCAACAAAGTTTCCAGCGTCTTCATTCATCACGTTGGCTGTTTTTTCTTCAATGAATTGCTAAGCGATAGGGGAATACTATTGCTAACATCCTGCTGAAAAATCTAGCTTCTGACCAAAACACAGAATGAGCTGGTCAAGCTAGTAGACCACCTTGACAGAATTGATTAATAAATGTTTGAAATTTTGTAATTGTGTGCAGCAGTTCTGTGTGCGAAATCTGAGGCTACAGTGAGGCACAGGCTCACTAAAACTGGACAAGATTGGAAAAACCTCACCTGGCCTTTTTCCAATGTTCAGCTGTCCACTTTTGGTGAGCATGTGCACAGTAGCCTCAGATTCCTATTTTTGGCTGACAGGAACCCGATGTGGTCTTCTGCTGTTGTGTATGGTCTCAGCAGTCTGAGATGCTTTTCTGCTCACCACGGTTGTAAAGAGTGGTTATTTGAGTTACCGTAGCCTTCCTGTCAGCTTAAACCAGTCTTGCCATTCTCCTCAGACCTCTCATCAACAAGGCATTTGATCCCAATGAACTGCTGCTCACTGGATTTTTTTTTTGTTTGTTTTTCACACTATTCTGTGTAAACTCTAGAGACTCCCAGGAGATCAGCATTTTGTGAAATACTCAAACCAGCCTTCCTGGCACCAACAACCATGCCACAGTTAAAGACACTGGGATAACATTTTTATCCCCATTCTGATATTCCCCAGTCTGATGTGAATTAACTGAAGGTCTTGACCTGTATCTGCATATTATTATACACTGCTGCCACATGATTAGCTGAGTGGATAAGTGCAGTACAGTGCAGATGTTCCTAAAATGTGGACATGAGTGCATATATTTTTACTCCTACTTCAATGAAATGAGAGTGAGCGTTTAGATCTGCTAATTTCATTCCCTAAATTAAAATGCTGTAGTGCTACATGGTAAGCTTTTCTGAACTGAGCAGTTTATATATATAT
>CM040475.1:14641982-14728652 GCA_022758105.1 Pangasianodon gigas
TGTGTGTGTGTGTGTGTGTGTGTGTGTGATACGCTGGCTAAAACCACTAAGAAAAACAAAGGAAGAGAGGCTAGCTAGTCCTAATATTAGTCTATATATTAAGTTTGCTATATGTGTCAGAACCGTCTCTGTCACTACTACTCTCATTTAAAATATGTAAAATAAAATGGCAATTAATTTAAAAGGAACAAAGTGAGCAAAACGCTAATGCTGCAAAGAATTAATAAAAGCTCAGACACAGAATAGCACCATGCTATTAAACATTGTAATTGTAGCCTAAAACCCTGACCCACTCCTCAACCCAGAATCCTGGGTTACCTTTCTAATGTTTTCTCTCCATTTCTATAAAATAAGTAGTCTTGAAAGAATCAAACTGACTGGTATATTTGTGAGCCATATGTGCATATTGTGTCTCCTCTTAAAAGTATGTGTGGTGTTTCATATAGCAGGGGCAGTGTGTGTATATGTGTGTGTGTGTGTGTATGTGTGTGAACTTTATCAGATCCCACAATGACCCAAGGCTCCATATGGTCACACAGTAATGTAACAGTTGTTTGAACATGTGTGAACACTTGAAGGAAGTCCAACAGATTTTATGGCCTGGCAAGAGCCAGGTCCCTCAAATCTATTTGTTTCTTTCTCGTATTTATTATAATTTGCTGTACTGTAAAGACTACACTTGTTCAGCGCTGGATTCCAACAGTGTTGGCATGCCCGAGCATCCACAGTGCCAGCAGCTGAGGCCCTTCAGCAGGTCATCATTTTCATTGGCAGCTGGTGAGCAAATTAAAGTAGTGTGACGCAGGATTTCTCTCCCTCCCACCCGTGCTCACTCTCTAAAAACCCACCATTTCCAAACTTTCTTGGAAGTGATGCAGTGTAAGGCCTGAAATCATGCCATAAGAGCATGAATGCTCTCAGTCCCACTGCATGGTGAAATCTTGCAGACTGCTAGTTTCTAATGTGTGTGTTACTGGGAATGTCTGCTATTGTACTATGAGAACCTAATGAAATAAAATATCTTTGTCATTGCAGGATTGTGTGTATTATGTGTACAATGCTCAATTTTTGTACAATGTACAATTTTAGTTGGTTAAATTTGTGAACACACCACAGTATTTTGCTAGGCAACTGGGAAGTATGGATACTCAGCATAAACTTGCTAATTATTGAAGTTAACAATTTAGCTTGTAGCTGTTGTCTTAAGTACAGTACAGAATTAACTACAGACAATGTCAAAGCACGGTGATAGTGGAAAGGAAAGAAATCAATCAAGGTTATCAATATTTCCCTCAGATGTGCTATACATTACTAGGAAAAATTTTTGCTTGATTAAATGACACTACACATATACTTAAGTCCAACCACTAACTGAACTTTCATGGCTTAAGCTATATACAGTAACAACAATGTGTCAAAACGTGGAGACCATCTAAAAAAGTGGTCTGTTCATATGGTTAAAATAAAGTCATATTTGAATGTAGTATGTTTTCTAGTCTATGGGCCACACTGAAAGCAAAACAGCCAAAATAGTTTGGTACAAATTAAAACTAATTACGGTAGCCTGTATTTGTGTACTATTTCGGAAACACTAAATCACGTTTAGTACGACCTCTCCATGAATTGCCACTTTATCATGGTGGAGGGGTTTGTGTGCCCCACTGATCCTAGGAGCTATATTGTCGGGGGTGAATAGCCCCTGGTAGGGTATCCCAAGGCAAACTGGGCCAGACTAAGAGTGATTCAAAGACCCTTATGAAAGAAAAAATCAACGACCCAGATACCTCATCCGGAATAGGGAAACCGGGCTCCCCGCTCTGGAGCCAGTCCTGGGGGGGAGCTTGTCGGCGAGCGCCTGATGGTCGGGACCTTACCCAGACACAGCCCGAACAAGCTACATGGGACCGTTCTCTCGTGGGCCCACCACCTGCAGGAGGAGTAGTAAGGGTCAGTTGCATTGTGGGTTGGGCGGCAGTCAAAGGCAGAGGCCTTGGCGGACCGATCCCCAGCCACCGAAACTGGCTTTAGGAACATGGATTGTGACCTCTCTGGTGCGAAAGGAGCCAGAGCTAGAGCGGGAGATGGAGAGATACTGTCTAGATATAGTCGGGCTCACCTCACCGGACAGCATGGTCTCTGGAACCAAACTCCTGGAGAGGGGCTGGACTCTGTTCCACTCTGGAGTTGCCCTGGGTGAGAGGCTCAGAGCAGGAGTGGGTATACTTGTAGCCCCCCCCCAGTTTGGTGCTGATATGTTGGAGTTTACCCCGGTGAATGAGAGGGTCTCCTCCCTTTGTCTTCGTGTTGGGGGACAGACTCTAACTGTTGTTTGTGCTTATGCACCGAACATCAGTTCAGAGTTTTCAGCCCTCTTGGAGTCCTTGGGTGGGGTGCTTGAAGGTGCCCCCGCAGGAAACTCCACAGATTTCCTGGGGGACTTTAATGCCCACGAGGGTAATGACAGTGAAACAGTTTATCCATAACAAATACCATGTTCGACCATAAGGGTGTTCGTAAGTATACTTGGTGTCAGAGCACCCTAGGCTGCAGCTCAATGATCGACTATGTGGTTGTGTCATCGGACTTGTGACTGTATGTTCTGGACACTCAGGTGAAGAGAGGAGCTGAGCTGTCAACTGTTCACCACCTAGTGGTTAGTTGGATGGACAGACCTAGTAAACCCAAGCGTGTAGTGAGGATTTGCTGGGAGCGTTTGGCAGTGCCCCTTGTCCAGGACTCTCACCTCTGGCAGAGCTTCTCTTGCATCCTAGAGAGGCTGGAGACATTGAACAGGAATGAGGCAGCTGAACGGAGCTGTGGCTGAAAGGTCGTCGGTGCCTGTCATGGTAGTCCCTGAACCTGTTTGTGGACACCAGGGGTAAAGAGAGCCATCAGGCTGAAGAAGGAGGCCTTTCAAGCTTGGTTAGCTTGTGGGACTCCAGAAGCAGCTGACAGATACCGGCAGGCCAAGCTGAGTGCCACAAGGGCAGTGGCGGAAGCAAAAACTCAGGTATGGGAGGAGTTCAGTGAGGCCATGGAAAATGACTTTTGTTCAGCCTCAAAGAGATTCTGGCAAACCATCAGGCAACTTAGGAGAGGGAAGCAAGGCCATGCCCATGCTGTTTACAGTGGGGATGGAGAACTGTTGAATTCAACTGGGGACATAGTCAAATGTTGGAAGCAATATTTCCAGGAGCTCAGCCTCCCCTGGGAAGGTCTATGCCAGGGTACTGGAGAGGAGGGTCCAGACATTAGTCGAACCTCGGATTCAGGAGGAGCAATGCGGATTCCGTCCTGGCTGTGAAACAATGGACCAGTTCTTCACCACTAAAAGGATCATGGAGGGCTCATAGGAGTTTGCCCAACCAGTCTACATGTGTTTTGTGGACTTGGAAAAGGCATATGACCGTGTCCCTCGTGGGATCCTGAGGAGGGTGCTTCAGGAATATAGGGGACCAGACCTGGTATTACGGGCCATTAAGTCCCTGTATAACTGGAGCAAGAATCTGGTCAGTATTACCAGCTTCAGGTCAGACTTGTTTCCGGTGTGCGTGGGGCGCTGCCAGGGCTGCCCTTTGTCACCAATTCTGTTCATGATTTTCATGGAGAGAATTTCTAGGTGCAGCCAAGGGATGGAGGAGGTCTGGTTTGGTGACCTCAGGATTGCATCTTTGTTATTTGCAGATGATGTGGTCCTGTTGGCTTCATCGAGCAGTGACCTCCAGCATGCTTGGGGCAGTTTGTAGTGTGAAGCGGCTGGGATGAGGGGCAGCACCTCCAAATCTGAGGCCATGGTTCTTAGCCAGAAAAGGGTGGTTTGTTCCCTTCAGGTTGGAAGTGAGATACTGCCTCAAGCAGAGGAGTTTAAGTATCTCGGGGTTTTAGTCACGAGTGAGGGTAGAGTGGTGTGGGAGATTGACTGACGGATCATTGCAGCGTCAGCAGTTATGCAGACATTGTAGCTATCAATTTAATGGTCAATCTACATCCCAACCCTCACCTATGGTCACGAGCTTTGGGTAGTGACTGAAAGAATGAGGTCATGGATACAAGCGGCGGAAATGAGCTTCCTTCGCAGGTAGGCTGGGCTCAGCCTTAGAGATTGAGCCTTAGAGTGAGGAGCTCAGACATTCAGAGGGAGCTCAAAGTAGAGTCGCTGCTCCTCTGCATTGAAAGGAGCCAGTTGAGGTGGTTTGGGCATCTAGCTAGGATGCCTCTTGGATGCCTCCCTGGGGAGGTGTTTCGGGCATGTCCAATGGGGAGAAAACCCCGGGGCAGACAAAGGACTAGATGGAGAGATAATCTCTCATCTGGCCTGGGAGCGTCTGGGTATCTCCGTGGAGGAGCTGGAGGAGGTAGCTAGTGAGAGGGAGGTCTGGGCATCTCTGCTTAGACTGCTGCCCCCACGACCCAGATAAGCGGAAGAAAATGGATGGATGGATGTTTAGTACAATAGGATATGGGTTCTGATGGGGCCGAAGGCAGTATTCAGTCAGGTCAAATTAACTAGACACTGTGGACACTGTAGTTAGAAAGCTAGTTAAATTTAGCTAGGTGACATTCACTGTTGTTAAAAGATGGTCTATAACCTTGCTTCTGTAAACAAATGCTAAATAAAAATGAATCGACAGTCTCTGCCAATCACTGAATGTATCTATTCAGTGCCTCAAATGTGCCTCTGTATCTGTATGTGTATTTGGATTTAGACCCAAAGTGGGCATGGCCTATACCTGAATATTTTTTTCTGTTTTTTTTTATTCCACAACATCCCGCGACATCACTCATATTCAGAATTCTTTACTGAAGTCTGCTCGCAAAGTTATTATTTCTGTATTTACCTGTCCACAATATTTTTTTTGCAATTTAATTAGTTCCTTTTCCTCAAAATATAAATAAACTAATAGCCTAATTAAGACTAGTACAACCCTGACAAGGAGGTTACTAAGGATGAATGAAAGAGTGCTGTACAATCATGTTAATGAACATTGTACAATCATGGTAATGACCCACAAACTTAGTATCTGGTTTCTTCCGCCTGCATGAAATAAAAACCTCCTGCTTACGAGACTTTTACGAGACTTGCAACCCGCAGCATCCCAGTCCCAATGCACACCTCAAGTCAACCAGATGCCCTGTGAGCCTAGCAATGTGGCAAGCTTTCTGTCAAAAGAAAGTCATCTTTTATTCATATCTATATGTGTATCTCTTCAGAACATGTAATCTTTTGTTCTTGTATGTTTCAGTTCGTTTTATTTTGGATTTCTGAAAGCCTGATCAGTCTGTTCAAGTATGCATGTGTGAAATTGAATGGTATGGTCACTGTGTTGCTTATCTGTGTCAATCATTTAGATTACAACAGCTAGACGCAAGAGTAAACCTACTAATTTAGCAAATTCTTCTGCAACCTCTAGTTTGCATTGAAAGACTGAGATTTGAGAAGTGAGGGACATTTTAAAGCACCACACAGTGCAATTCTGTATAGCAGAGTTGATTTTATTTCAATTTTCCATGGTAGACAACCCATCAGGTCACATATTGACATGCAAAGAAACTCATGATCACCTTTGGATTAGAAAGCAGAGTCAGAGAGTTCAGCCGTGTTGTAAAATATACAGACAGAAAATTGATTTACTTGGAGTGCAGTTGTAATTTTCCTTTCTCTCCAGCACAAAGAGATGAACAGAAACGTCCATCAGCCCCAAATTCACAGCTGTGATCTCCACCCGAAGGATTCAGTTTCTCTTTCCTCTCTTGGCCGAGAGTGGCGTGTCTAGGAAAATCACTTAAGTGTTATCTTTGAAAAAAGTTGGCTTTGAATATGAGCAGAAATGAGTTTTTCATGCTCAGGGCTCATTAGAAACTGGGGCAGGTGTCATGTTTTGTGATTCTGTTTTGAGAACCTTTTTTTCTCTCATGAGCTATGGAAGTTATCAGGAAATTTTAGTTGTGACATGAGTCATAAATAAAGACATTTTCAGATGTGCGTCCAGTGTTATTCTCAGTGGTTGAGTGACTTGCCCAGAATGAAATGAGAGCATATGCCAGCTTTAAACTGAATAACAGGCAATAAGGCACTTTACAAATGCAACATTGAAATTATTGTATAATGGAATAGATGAGAAATGTAGCTATACTCTCTGTGTATTATCAGAGTTATGAATCTAAAATGAACATTTATGCATTTTTTACTCCCCTTTCTTTACACTGCAGTTAAATTTCCTGTTCTATCTCCTGATCTGCCCCTTCCCTCACCTCATATGCTGTGTTATATTGAAGACAGTCAGAATGAGACTGAGAAAAATAAAAATAAAGATGAGGTTACTTACTTATTTGTTGTCACTGGCCATAGAGCAAAAAGAAATGCTGTGATTGACATCCATGGTTTTTGTTTGCTTCTCCCCAGTAAGACTAATGCACAAATTTTGTTTCACAATGCAATGTAAAAAGTTTAGCTCAGTCTCAAAGCCACAGACAGTCATCTTCAAAGCCCTTTTTTGTTGAAGTCAAATTTACGGCACTCAGATTGCTTGTCAATGATCACACCTTTAAGATACTTCACCTGGAACCCATTTGGAACCAAGGTATATATTTTCTGCCACCGTTTTGATCAGTGGCTTTGTATGATCTCAATAAAGGGTTCTTCAAGGGTTTGGAGCTTCCTATAAGTGTTCTACTTGGAACTCTTTTTGACAGGGAAACTCTACTGTGAGGTTCTACATAGTACCTGAGTGAGACAAATGGAAGAACCACTAAGGCTTCCAGATTTCCAACACTTCTAACACTTAACAACAGCAAGTTAAAACTAGGTCACACCAAAATAGCAAAACTTGCACCCATAGTTTCTTTCCAAAGCATTTGAACAATGTTTTACAAGCTAGTGTTAGTACATATGATTTACTAGTCCAGCTTGGAGCTCTTCGCATGTTTTCCCACTATGTTGTCTGGATACATGAGTTCAAGCACTTAATGGGGGATCTTTATTACTTTTTACTTTTGAGATTTTATACTTCAGCATTGTCAAGTGCACATAATAAAGTGAAGCCCTTGAACAGAGCGCAAACACTGAACCACAAAAGCCGTTTCTCATCGCTGCCTCAGTGCAGCAGTGCAGGGTGAGGAATCCCAGTTCTTTAAAAATCCAGAAGAAATCCTAGAAATCCTAGAAATCCTAATCATGTAACAATATATATATATATATATATATATATATATATATATATATATATATATATATATATATATATATATATATATATACACCACAATATCCAAAACGCCAGGTCGAATTTAGCACTGTTCAGCACCTTTAATTAATTAATTAATTAATTAATTAATTAATTACCCAGGTTGGTGGGTATTTGTTTCTTACATGTGACCCTTAAAGTATGTCTTCTTTTACGTGTATATTTTCAAATAGCCAGATACGTGAACCACAATTGTGATTACTATCGTGATTACTACTTTTTGTTGAAGCTAAACTATGCCCAATGTGGCAACAAACAGTTGGGGGTGGACCCCAACTTCCTAACAAACTGGGATATGTGAAGAAAAGAATTTTACTGTGCTGTAATGTATATGTGACAAATAAAGCCTTCTTCTTCTTATAACAAGACCTGTCAGGCAGCATATACTGTAAGTGATTAGGCTGTGTAGCTAACTATAATATTCAGCTAGCTGTGATTGTCCTGGTACAAAAAAAGGTAATTGAATGTACAATAATACTGTATTACATAATAATATTGTAAATCAAAATAAAACATTGAATATGACATGAAAATATCAACGCATGCCAGTTACATAACTAGCCAGCTTTTACCTCAAATCAAATCCCTTCCCATACACACACACACACACACACACACAAACAGTGCTGTTTCTATTTCTAACATGTGACATTCCTTTCCAGCCAAAATATTCTCACTCAATATATAACACATTTCTGGAGATCTTTGATGGCATATTAGAGAGGGAATATGGTGAGCTTTGCATCTACACTCAGACATTTCACAAGAGCTTCTGATGTATACAAGCAAACATGAAAATGCTCTCTACTTCTAAACTTAGCCCTCAGACATTTTTTTTCCCACCTGTACCTTGCTGTATAAATCCAGTCTGTATGTTAGTACTCTTTTTGGTTTGAATGTGGTTTTTTTTGTCTGGAAGTTTGTATGTGTTTAAATTCTGTCTCTTGTGTCCTGGGTCTGCGTTTTGAATTTCGTTATCTGAGTTCGAAGCTTCCTAATTCAACAGTTTCATAAAAACCAGAATAGGTTTATTCTTACACTGGGCCTCCAGTTCAAGCCAAACCAAAATGTTGTTATCTGAATTCAAAGCTTCCTAGTTTGACATTTTCACACATATATTGTTGTTTTGATCTCAGATTGAATATGTGTGTTTTATGATTTATGGATATTAAGTCATCAGTTGCATGTTTTGAGTTCCACCTTCACTCATCTAAGTTCTGATATGCTGGGTCAGTGTTCTGTGTTCTGAGTTCATAATTCTGAATTCTTGGTTTTTGATTATAGGTACTGACTCCCATGTTTCAAGCCGCATGTTCTGTCTTTAATTCCATATTTGGAGTTCCATCGTAATTAATTTGCAAGGAGCTTTAGTATTTTTGGTTTTGACCTTAATTTTGGAATAAGATGATGATTTCAGGTTCTACAGTTCTAGTTAAAAGTTCTGAGTTCCAAGTTTCATTTTCAGTGTTCTGTGTTCTACATTTTTAGCTATATATTCTGAAAATGCAAGTTCCATTTTCAGTGTTCTAAGTTCCACATTTCTGAGGTGCAGTTTCCATTGTCAGTGTTCTGTGTTCTGAGCTCCATGTTCAGTGTTTGGAGTTTCTAGTCATTAATTTCTGAGTTCCAAGTTCCATGGTTAGTGTTCAGTATTCAGAGTTCTGAATTCTACATTTCTAGTTATAAGTTCTAAGTTCCAAGTTCCATGTTCTGAATTCCAGGTTCTCTGTTCTGAATTGGAAGTTCTGAGTTGTGTTCAGTACTCCAGAGTTCCAGGTTCTGTGTCGTGAATTCATTGTTCCACTGTTTCAGTTCCTGGTTCTGAGTCTTGGTATCTTTTTAATAGAGTTCCAGTGTTTTCTGGTTTTGTCTTTAGAGTACAAAAGAGTATTGATTGGCTCCTTATCATCCAGTTATTCTGTATGTTCTGATGCCTAACTGTGGATTCAGAAAACAATTTTTATGCAAGGCTGTCCAGTGTTTAAACATAAGGAGAAGGAGCTTGGAGTTAACTTGGAAATACAGAGGCAGCCTGATGAAATGTTACCATCATAATGAGTTTATGTCATGCGACTTTATTGTAGACGTATCATAGGGTAGCCAGACATCCAGCTTTAGACCAGACAATAAGATCATTCATCTCCATGTCCTCCATCTTGCACGGATATAGGTTCTCCTATTGTATTTCATTAGTGACACCACATTACATCATAGCTCACCTCCGGGCTAATGGGAAAAGGTTCCAGCTGCTAACTGCAAAGTCAGTTTTGAAAAGAAAGGATTCATTGTGAGAAGTAGGAAAGTTTAATTCCAATGACTTTGCTATACCATGATGCAGAAGTTGATGTAGATATTAGCAGCAAAGGATGGCGAGCAAAATGTACAGTGGGCAGGATAACACTTCATTTCACAATTCCATGCTGCAATCCTCACAGAGAGCACATTATTTTTCCAAAATTAGAAGTCTTGAGGTTGACAGAACTGCAAATTTGTGTGCACTCTTAGAGGCAGTAAAGAAAGGGTTGACATATAGGTATCCACTATCCATCCATTCTCTGTACCGCTTATCCTACACAGGGTCGCGGGGGAGCCTGGAGCCTATCCCAGGGGACTTGGGGCACAAGGCGGGGGACACCATGGACGTGGTTAAGTATTACAGTATATATAATATATTTTGTTGAAATTAATCCTGAAAATACTCTCTGAGCATGTAGAATATCTGTGTAGATGGTGCCTTCCTTACTATTAGGAGACGAAAGCTTATATTGTGAGACAATTGGAGCCTGCTTGTTACAGATATAAATAAAATGCAGAAGTCAAAACAAGGAACAAAAATGTCTGTAACAATGTAAACTAATAATAAAGAAAAATAATAAAGTAAATGAAACTACACTCATTAGATTAGAAACAAGATACTATAGTAGTATGTACTATACTATAGTAGTATGATTCTTGACGAAGAAACACTAATAATAAATAAAGTATATACACAGACAATGAGATTTCTAGGCTGTTTCACAATCCCAAGGGCAATTCCCAAATGCACAAAATGGTGAACAATAATGTAAGAATTTGAGACATGCATGCTTTTAATGCTAGCAGCTTCTAGTTTTAGGCAATAAGCTACATGATATTACTAGCTTAACTAGCTTGTTAGAGTATTGCTAGCTAGCTTTGTTAGCTAGCCAGACCATCATTCTGACAAAAGTCGTAATAAACATCCACATCAGGTGATGAGGTGCTGCTTGTACCGGGTGAATTGAATAAATATTCACCAACTGCATCACCATTTCTCACCTTTTTATCCAGAAATGATTTTAGCGCACCGTTAAGGAACAGGTGAACATAAAGATCAAAGGCTGTGGTTGCCAAAGAATTGAACAGGAAGGGTTCATGACACTAAGATACTGTGGTTATTTTACTATCACGCAACTGGCAATTCATTTACATAAAGATTGATGTAACAGATGTGGTTGCTGATTCTTCTTCATCCAACCCTCCTTTTTTAAAATTGTGACTTGCAAAAATCATTTCCTATCATTTTTTTTCTGGAAATCAATGCTCTCAATGTATTTCACATCAGGCAGCCCTTGAAAGAGAACTACCCTTACTGTTACCACAGTGGGTGGTTTTAAAGTACACCTTTGCTGATTTTAAAGACTATTTTATAGCATGTTTGTGGTCTTTTCTCAAGGAAATCATGTCTCTGAGATGAGAACATAGTCTTCCTTCATTTAAAAAAGTAAATATGATTTGCAGTTTACCTTTATTCATTGAGCAGACACTCTCAATCTATGACTTGATGGTGTGGATTCAACATCCCGCAAAGGAACTATAAAAAATGTCAAGAAATATAGTGTACTATATTAAAAATGATAATACTTAATTTTTTTTTTTTTGAGTGATACATAAAACAACTTGAGAACTATCCAGTTTCTCAGGTCCCTGACTGAGCTTGATTGACAGCCTTCTGTCTGAGACTCCCAGCCTTCTACACCATTGAAATGGCAGCATTTGAATCAGTGCTGTTCAACTCTACCTTAACTTTCTTTCTCATCACATATTTTGGTATCACTCAGGTAGAAGGTGTGGCCCAAAGTATGAAGGCAGAATTGAACAGTAGAACTGATTTAGTAAGAGGACATGAACTGGCACTTGTTATTAAAAGACAGTCTTGTTGGTATTTTATTGGTATATGGTGTATAAGGCAGTCTATTTCAGTCTGACTGCATATTTACATGGAAAACCAACTGTAACCAACCAAAGCCCTCACACACTGGAGAGGAGCTAGCAGCTACAAAAAATCCTGAAAAAACAAACCATTTTTTATTTTATTGGGCCAGAAATATCCAAGAGGTGCAAAAAATGAAATAATTCTGCGGTGTGATTCCAAGCAGTAGTACTATTCCTAACTTTCTGAAAGGTGGTTTCTCTTAGTATGGGTTTTCAACGATCTGTAGCCACTAATATGTGTGAAAGAGCTTACATTTAGATTAGATATGTACAAATTTTCATGTCATTTCCATATCACAAGAACTCCCCAAAATGTTATCATGGTTATAACGATATTGATTTGCGTAACAAAAAAAATTTAATAAAAAATATTATGTGAGATTTTTTTTAAATCTCAGGTGCATAAACATTGCATATGCATCAGATGATATTTTGAAGTGTTTATTTACGCAATATCGCATGAGTAAGAGTGCAGTTTTACTGAATATCAGTACGGCTGTGATTCGACATAGATAATCACAGCTGTGCCGATATTCAGCATAACTGCATGATTGCAAGTACAATATTGCTTTTATACAACAGTTCTATAAACAAGAAATTAATATTGAGTAGCATTTCAGACACAGTATGGCCAAATGTTTGGTTTATTTTTGCTCTGCTTAGCAGAAATAGATCCCAAAGAAGTCACACTCACTTTACAGCTCGTCGGCTAGCTGGCTAGCTAACTCACATTGATTTGTACAATCCTGTTAAAGGTGCTTCCAGTGAAATTGGCTTCCCTTCTTCCTTTTCATCTTCATCTGACGAGCTCTCATATTTTAAGTCAAAAGTTATATTCCTGAAAAGTACTGTTTGTCATGTCCACTGATGATGTCGATAACACTACTGTAGTAACTGTTTCGAACTAGGAAGTGGAATTTTATGTGGCGAACACAGACAAACGGAGTGATACACACAATGGAATGTCTCAGTGCAGTTATACTAAATATATTCAACCAATCACATTCGAAAGTACATAATTATAAGGAAGTTCTTATAAGTAATTACATAATTGTAAGAAAGTACAAATTAGAATACACCTTCAGCATTACCACAGTCATCTTGCAGGACTAATTACTCAGCAAACTTTGTATTCTTGAGTCTATTTTTAATTCATCAGCACCCAGCAGTACATTTCCTCAGCTGATCCTTACTTAAAATTGACACAGATTCAATTATTTTAAATTATCAGTATTCCCAATATTATCTGAATGAAATGTTATTCCTCAGGTGAAGTGTCATTTCTGTCCACCATATTGCTCAAACTTTCATGTTCACACTGAATGGATGAACAGAATTATGGGATTGGCTTTTCTATGAGGAACACAGGCAATGCTTCAAATTCACTCCAAATAAAGAACTCTTAAAGACAGCTGTCCCTATGTTGACTTACAAATTGGAAAGACTTTATCTCCCTACTCAAAATATTTTTTTTCTTGGGTCTTATTGGAGAAATATTATTTGACAATATTGGATTAGCTTTTCATAATTTAATAAGTAAATAAAAAGGTCATAGCCCAGGCTTTTCTCACACTTCTCTTTCACACATGGCTTTCCCTTTGGTATATAATATAATTTAGACTGACAGAAGGGAATATCACGCTACCTTCTTTTATCAAGAATCAAATTGGCCGGATTGCTTTAGGGTAATGCTTTAGTTACGACATAGCAATAACCTGGTGTTTGAACTTTTGGCCAAAATCGGACATGAGAAAGTTGTTTTCTTTTTACAGTCTGAAGAAAAATGACCTCAAATTCTGATGATGGTGGAAAAAAGGATATGCTTATCAGCAATGCAAGCCTTCTATCTCTCTTTTGCTCATGCCCTTCCTGCTTAATTTAATCATAAATCATTATCACCTTCTTTTTCTTTCCCAGTTTCCTGGTCGTTCTGTCTTTTTCATCTGCTGGGTTGAGCCCTTGAGGGTTGGGTTTCCTGTTCACGAAGGTTTTGTACACACTTGATATTCTAATGGTCAGAAGATTACATGTACTTTGGCCAGTTATCAGTGTGGAGAACCTGATCAAATCACTTGTTGGATTTCATGTAAGACTTGCTTGCCTTTAAAAAAAAAAAAGAATACACAGATGTTTGGTCTCTATAAAAGTTACTGGTGATCTCCTGGGAATGTGTGTAAGTGTGGTGAAAGGAGGTGATAATTTTTTTTCTTTTAAACTTTAAAATGCCCTTATTATGGATAAATTATCCAATAACAAGGTTTTAAAGTCAAATGTTTCTCTCTGTGTCTCATTTTCTCCCTCCTTCTTTCACTTATAATGGTGAAAGAAATGACCACAGTGACTTCTGCTTTAAGCACTTCCTGCTTTAATTTATTATAAATCATTTATCTCTCACTCTTTCTAGCCTACTCTTTTCCCCCCCTTCTCTTTGTGTATGTTTTCACTGAGCTGCCAGTTTATTAGGTACACCTATACATGCAATAAAACAACCCGTATGCACTCACTGGCCACATTATTAGGAATTTCACCTGCTCATTCATGCAATATCCAGTCAGCCAATCATGTGGTAGCATTGTGCTGTATAAGATCATGCAGATACAGGTCAAGACCTTCAGTTAATGTTCACATCAAACATCAGAATGAGGCTAATTGTGATCTCAGTATGTGAGAAACTGTTAATCTCGGGGGATTTTGATGCACAACAGGCTCTAGAGTTTATACAGAATGGGGTGAAAAACAGAAAACATCCAGTGGGTCGCAGTTCTGTGTGTATTTATTAATAATATATAATATAATAATATATATAATATAATAATATATATAATATAGTCACACTGTGTGATCACATACAGTAGATAAGATTAATGATGACAATTTGATGCTTATAATTCAAGAACTTGTCAAATAAAGCCACAAGATTTTTTTTTTTAAATTGATGCAGAAGATTTCTGTTTACATTCTGAACCTGTACTATGTCATTAGTGTCACTGTATATCACTGTATCAACTAGTACTATGTCATTAATGTCACTGTATTACACTGTATTACCCAGTGTGTTTACTGTATATGCTGCATTTCATTGTAGCTTTGGCGCAGTTAGACGCATCACTGTATCACAGGTCCCCGGTTCGATCTTGAGCGCAGGTTATTGTCTCATGTTATTGTGTTTCATATGTTCTCCCCATGTCCACATGGGTTTATGCTACGTTCTCCAGTTTTTTTCCCCACTTAGATTAGTGGCCCTAAATTGCCCCTAGGTGTGAATGAGAGTGTGAATGTGTGTGTGCATGGTGCCCTGCAATGTTCTGGCATCCCATCCACAGTGTATTCTCGCCTTGCGGTCATTGTTCCTGGGACAGGTTATGGATCCACCCTGACTCTGACCAGGATAAAGCAATTATTAACTAATGAACGAATGAATATCATTGTAATGACAAACTTTGATTAAGAATTGTGCACCTTTGTCAGAAACTCTGAAAGATGGACTGTATTTGCCTGACAAATGAAGAGTGGAGCGATGGTCTCCTTCAGCACTAACCTGCCCCATCTTCCACTACATCTTTGTTTGTCTTGCCCTTTTTCCCCCTAGTTCTAGTCACTTGTTTTCAGTATTTTTGGTGTTTTTCTAGTTCTGACCTTATTTTTTGGACTTAAGATATTGGATCTGTCTTGGAGGAATGTGTCTACCAGTAATTTGATCCATACATAGTTGTTGTTGTTTTTTTCTTTTTTCGAAATATATTAATGTTATGTATTTATTTCACATGGGAACACATGTGGTGGTAACTCACTATTAATAGTTGTCATCTCTTATTGACTATGAGTGGCATATGTTATGTCTTACTGTCCTTTCTGCTCTCAGCCAGTAAGAGTGCACTTTTGCTTGCTGGTCATGACTTAAACTTTTGCACCCTACTGTAGCACTGCATCAGATACTGTATATATTTTGACATTCTACATCCTGAAGACTGAAATGCATTGCGTCATGTTATCACATCTGTGTCATGTAGCTGAGCTTTCTGGAGTGTTTTGGCCAAGTGATTAAGCTTAAGTAGCACGTCACTGCACTGAAAAAACACGTACACATGCCAACAAGCTTTCAGGCAGGTTACCTTTTCATCTTTTCAACTTCTGACTCCTGCGTATTTTCCCATCTGGGTCACAAATTGCACAGTCTGCTTTCATTAAAGTTAGCCTGTATTGCTCTTTATTATTACTAGATTCATTTTTCAGCATTGAGTTTCCCAAGGCAAAGTAATGCAGCAATATGCATGGAAAAAAATTTAACTATATGCTAGTATATGTGAGCAAGAAAGTGTGCGCAAAATTAAGATCTGTTTTTCTAATATCCACTCATTTTCCCCTAGTTCTCTTATCCAGTTGTAGTTTCCAAGTACTTATTATGTGCCTTATTGATAAGATAAGATAAGATAAGATAAGATAAGATATTTACTGC
This sequence comes from Pangasianodon gigas, assembly GCA_022758105.1. Lineage (NCBI taxonomy): Eukaryota > Metazoa > Chordata > Actinopteri > Siluriformes > Pangasiidae > Pangasianodon > Pangasianodon gigas. The sequence goes on from CM040475.1 coordinate 14,657,916, forward strand.
TGCCAAAGTGAGAACAAGTCTTGTCAATTCAGACACATTAACTGCAAATATATATATATATATATATATATATATATATATATATATATATATATATATATATATATATATACATATGTAATATACAGATGAACACACTATGAAATGAAAACAATATACAATTTTGTTCCTATACAAAACTAAAAGCTTGATGAAAATGCACATATACAGGAATGAACCAATAATTAGTTTAAGGTATTTTAAAGGGACAGTGAAGTTAGCTGCTGGATTCAAACAAATCCCTCCAACGCCCCCTCCAATGTTACACAATTCCTGTCTCGAACTTCCCAGTTACCTAGATAATCAAGTCAAGTCAAGTCAAGTGGGTTTTTAATTGTCATTCCTCTATATAACTTGTATACATTGAAAAGAACAGTCGTTTCTCCAGGACCATGATGCAACACATAACAGTGTGCAAGACTACATATAGTGCAATACACAACAGTATGAGATGAATATAGGACAATAAATACACAGAACAGGACAATAATTACACACGACACATTCTGCTTCTTTAATAAAGGATTTAATTGTGTTTTACAGGATGTTCAAGTTTGAGTTTGAGTTATTATTTTATAACCAAATCCTTATTGATACTTTCCCAGAACATCGTCCCGGGCTTGTTTTGATAGCTCATAAGTCTCTCACAAAGTCTGGGGTGGACACAGGTGGGCACCATTCAACTAATTATGTGACTTCTGATGGCAATTGTGTATTGATTCTACCCTATCCAACCAATCATCCCCCCACCCCCACCCGGTTTATATTATGGATTATTTTGAATAGATTCATGACATATAATTAGGTCCATTTCAGTTCCAGTTAGTAACACTAGATGTGAATATGTGGAAAAGTTCACGGGGCTGAATACTTATGCAAGACACTGTAGCTCTGAATAGATGATGGGAGAGATGCATTAATAATACTGTTGTCATAATTTGACAGCTTTGGATTCTGAGGATGTTATGTATAGTATGTCAGGCTAGGATTTCCAATTCTCTTGCTTTTGGAAAGAAACGTTGTGTCTTATACTCTCACAACCCCCAAAACCCCTCATTCTAAGTTATAAAGAGAGCTTAATAAAACTGGCCCCTGATCAGAGTTGGCAATTATTTTGCCCTATTTCCAGTCCAGATTGTGGTTTCAAACCAACCCAAAATATAATTCTGACAAATTACAACTGCGGCCTAAGGCAGTTAGTAGCTCAATCACACTGAATCCAGTGTAATCTGGCAACACTTTCCCCAGTTGAATCCAATTTATCTGAACTTTTTCAGCATGATAGATTATTGTAGACTTTTTCAAACTATCATCTTTTAAAATTTCTTTTAAAGGCAATAAGTTGGAGTGTTCTAAATAAAGGACATTTACTCACAGCAAAACACTGTCCCTCATCCATATGTTCTTTTTTTTTTTTTTTTTTTTTTTTTCAAATTCCAGTTTTGGCCATGCCCACTGTGTTTAAATACAAATACAAATACAGATCAGTATCAGAATCAGTTTCAGGTACGCTTGAACACACAAGGAATTAGACTATGACTTTCCAGTAGCTCTCTCAGTCACACAAGCAACACACACACACACACACAGTATTCAAAAATAGCAAAACAGTATTGTAGTAGGAAGTACATGAATAATAGTAGATTATTATTATTATTATTATTATTATTATTATTATTATTAAAGTGCACAAGCAGGGGGCCATGGTGGCTTAGTGGTTAGCACTGTTGCCTCATACCTCAGAGGTTGGGGGCTCTTTGTTTATTCCAGTTTCCTCCCCAGTCCAAAGACATGCGTTGTAGGCTGATTAGCATTTCCAAATTGTCCACAGTGTGTGAATGGGTGTTTTAGTGTGTATGTGATTGTGCCCTGCAATGGGTCACCCATCCAGGGTGTCCCCCACCTTGTACCCCAGGTCCCCTGGGATAGGCTCCAGGCTCCCCCGTGACCCTGTGTAGGATAAGCAGTAGGAAAAATGGTTGGATGGATGGAAGTGCACAAGCTGTGCAGTTTGTGGTACACACGTATTCCATAGTTAGATATGAGGTAAGTTGTATAATGCAATGGTAATCACAGTGATATTGAGTCTGATGGCCTCTGGAAAGAAACTGCTCTTGTGTCTGGATGTTTTGACACACAGAGATTTGTAGTGCCTCTCAGAAGGGAGACATTCAAAAATAGAGTGACTGGGATGTGAGGGGTGGATGATAATTTTAGCTGCTCTTTTACTGACTCGAGCAGAGTACAAGTCTTGAAGGGTAGGCAGGTCTGTGCCGATGTGCCGATGATCTTCTCTGCAGCTTGGAATGTCCTCTGTAGTCTGAGTTTATGTTGCTTGGTGGCTGAGCCAAACCAGACAGTGATGGAATTGCAGAGGACAGATTCAATAACAGCTCTGTAGAACTGGGTTAGCAACTCTTGAGGAAGGTTGTACTACCTTAACTGGATTGCTTCCTTAACTGGTTGTACTTCCTTAACATCCTTAACTGTGCTTTTTTCATGATGGTAACTCTGTTAATCTCCCACTTCAGGTCCTGGCAGATGATGGTTCCTAGATATTAGCCAGGTGAGAAAAAAATGGCTAGCTCACTAGCTGCATATTCCTAGCTGGGTAGCTAGCCTACTTACTGCTATGTTGGGTCTGTTTCTTAGTAACATAAATGCACATTTTGGCCTGATTTAAATTTCCCAACAAGTCAAGTTCGGTAATATATGATTCATTTGTGCTTCTAAGTCAATTAGTGTGTATTTTCCAGGTTGAGTCTTGATAATAATCCAGAAAAAAACTACTTGTAAGGAAATGTCTGCTGCCAAGTCTGTCATAATCTTTTGGGATTTTTAAAGTTGTGTAGTCTAACCATGGTATAAATGGACATGAATTGTACTGCTTGAAATACAGGCATAGTGTAAAGGCTGCCTTCACTAATCTTCCTCTGTGTGTGTGTGTTTTTCTTCAGCAATGGGATCTCCAGGGACGAGAGGAACTTTTCTTCTCTGCTGTTAAAATCACAATGTTTCTACGTGACCTTTGACACCAGCCTGAATGCAGTCCATGTTTGAATCCAGATGTAACAGCTCAGCATGACACAGACTGAGACATCTGAGAAATGCTATAACTAATGTTCTGTTCCTGTTCTGTAATGTTCACTTGTTATGTCATGTTGCCCTGGTCATCTCTTTAGGTTTTATAGCAATGCAGCTGTAAAGTTTCTGTTAAAACTCTCAAATCTGTCTACTCTTTATCTCAGGCATGATTAATAGAAACAGCTCTGATAGAGCCCCAATGTCTGTTCCACATGCTCAGGGATCCTTGTGATAGCAGGTGTGCATATATATGTGTGTGTGTGTGTGTGTGTGTGTGTGAAGAAATAAGAGATGGAGGGAATAGGACACGATCATCACTTTATTTCACCATTCAGCATTTAGTAAGAACATAAAACTTGTCATTTTGTCTTGACCAGAACATTAAAGGTTTTAATTACGCCAGAGAGTTAGACCACCGAAGTCTTGCTTTTGTTAGATGTTATCATCATGTCAAACAAAGGTCAATATTCCCTACAGATGGAATATTTCAGTTCAATATTAGCCATTACACAGCATTGAAACAACAGCTCCAAACCATCATCTCACATAAAAGGCAAGCTTGTCATGGATGGGAAAAACTCTGACATCTGAGTTTGTGACCTTTAATTTGTTGAATGATGATCAAGCTGACATTTAGTGCTGACCTTTGAACCTAATGACGGTAAGAGACTTTCCCAAAAAGCCTTAGTCATTTGAAAAAGCAGCCTTTGTAGTTCCTACGTAACACTGAGCTTATGTATGTTATGGGCAGGGCTCTTGTTTTCAGAGCTTCTAATCCATAGACGTAGAATTAAAAAGAAAACCTATCATGACAAATGTGAGCTAGTTTATTAGCAGTTAGTTATTGAGGATAGCAGCAGGACGTAGCGGCATATTGCAAACTTCATATTGCATATTAATGTATCTTCTTAGATTGAGGAATTCTTAGATTTAGAGATATTTTAAGCTTTGTGTATTTGTTTATTAGAGATGTACTAGTTTAAGATGTTCTGGTGTAATTTAAACTACATAGTAAGAATGAAACCAAATACAAAAACATTATTCAGATTGAACAGATAGACGAATACAAATAGATACAATATTTTGTTTGTAAAGATCATATAAAAGACAGGGCAGTATTAATATTTTCGCATCCTAATGAAGATACCTGTACATAGTGGGTTAAGGTAGACTTGGTGTATTTCCATTTAGATCATTTAATGTATAACACTGGATGGCAGGCCTGTAATTAATTGTTCAGTCGGTATAACTCTAAGGTTATGAGTTATGGCTTACAGCTTCCCTTTTTCATTTAATGCTATAATGCAGTAGCAGCAATGTGATGGTTCATTAATTCTGTTAGGGAAACTGCTGATTACTGATTACAGAATACTGGTTAATCTTTCATAGCATCAGGAGTTTATCAGAACAAATACAAATTGTGTTGTAGCAAATTTCAAGCAACACACCCCCCAAAAAAAAGACTTTTATTTATAATGCCACTAGGAACTTTAAACATGGACAGATGTGGGAACTACAGTGACTGAAAATAAATGAGCTGTAATGCCGTAACTACAGAGATTAAACTCACTCAAGTAGCACCAGCAATACCAGCCAAAGAACTAAGTGTTTGACAATTTATGCTTACTGCAAAAAAAGCAAAAACCGCAAACTGAAAAAAAAAGACCTCGGAAGAGGAGCTTCTAGTCTTGCAGTGTTAGTAATAATGGCAGGGCTAGATGGTATAGAATTAAGAGAAAAAAGAAAAATGTATAAAATTAGCCTGTGTCTATTTTCTATTTTCAGAATTTATTGAAAAGACTATCTAGTGTTAATTCTAATTTATAAAAAACCTTAACATAACAAAATGTAAAATTAACTTGTCTAAACCACACTAGATACACTTAAACTTGCACAGACACAAAACGCCATGTTTCCAAGTTTCTTTTTTGTTTGTTTGATGGTTTTGTTTTGTTTTTTTCAGGTAGTTTCCCTACAATTTGACCATCATGCAAGTCCCTATCATCTATGCCATTATATCATAATGCTAAGCATATAAACTATTTCTGGTAGCACTTTATTTTAAGGAACACACATCAGGGGTTAAAAAGGTCTTTTTTGTGGTGAAATAAATTGCGTCTAAATCTGACACTTGTAAATTTTTTATTCACTATAAGTTATGCTCATTTATGCTAGCAAAGTATATATTGCACATTATCACAACTAATAATGTATTTATTAGTGATTTTTATGTAACAGATCCTCAATCATGAAACAATACAGGTGTTTATGAGTAAGGTTTAATTTATAGTGAATAAAACCTTTGTTCTAATTGGGGTAAGACCTTAATTATCCCACAGTATGTCCTTAACATAAAGTGTTACCCTATTTCTATATAAATTTATTACCGTGGTGTATAATAAAAGAGATCAATCATCACACACCTCAACTGAAGTATAAAAAGACCTGTATATAAGAGCATAAGAGCATGGTCATATCCTGCAGCTCTCTTAAGTGATGCACCATTTGTCCCTTTAACCAGCCTTCATTTTTGTCTTTGTCATTTCATCAAGTGTATTTTTCCAGAATAAATTCCATAAAGCCGCATTAATCATGATGCGGTAATTTTAATGGAACACTCACGCGCCAGCAATCACTCACCAAAGACTGCACTGTTGAAAATGGCATTTGGGTTGGAAGAACCGTCTTTTGAAAAAGATCTGGTTAAATCATTTTAATTCACAAATGTGAAATGAGGTTCGTTTGTTTCATAATTTGATCCATCTCTGCTTACAGAACAGGATATAAATCCTGACTAAACTATTTGCAAATGTAGTATAATCACGAAGGTATGAAATGCCTCCATTGCCATGGCCCAGAAAAACATACAGGATCTGCTGGATACCCATAATAAATGTAATAGCAGAATATAAGACCATATGTCTTATGTAAATATTTATCACCGTTCATTGGGAGTTTACTTAAAATTGGCATTTGAGTTCAAAGACACAGTTTGACAGACTCTTTGTTTTGGCACTTGATGTTGAAAGAACTCTTACTTTTAACAGCAAGGACTAAAAGAGTATTATAATAATCTTAATTATTATTTCAAAACATATATATTGTTTTGTTTTAATCAAGGATATTGCCATGTGAACTTGATTACTGGCTTATATTCCTTAATGCAACAATGATCTTTCAACTTTCGTTTTCTGACCATTTCTTAATCATTTTTTTCTGCTTCTGAGCTTATGGAATAATTAAAGAAGTAGGTTTATTATCGCTTTAAACACATATATAGTACAGTTAATAAAGCATTTCCTTTGGACATATTTGGATATATTTAAGAGCAGGAAAGGTCAATAAACTTACATCAGTCCAATGCATACCAAGCATCTGTTATTTCGATTTAAGTTAAAAAAAAAAAAAAAGCTATTAGAGCGGTACAAAGACAATAGGTGCTACACATTTCCTGAGCTCTGGGTATTATTCTCTGAGTTCCCTCCACCTCCCAGAAACATGCCAGTGGGTGGATTAGCTACTTTTAAATGCAAGTAGGTGTGAATGAGTGTGTGTTGTGCGTACATGATGACTATCATACTTTCCATGTCGAAATCCACAATGACGAAGCATTCGTTGGAGATGAATGAATTGATTTATTTTTTGTGGGTTGTTCCTGGTATTTGTCTTGGCCTTGACAAAGTGGGATCCTTAGCCTTACACTATATGCTTGGTCATTGTTAATGCGACCATTTTTTTGGGTAGGCCAAATAATCATTTGGCACCCAAATGATACATGTGAATCATGGAGGATAATCAGTCCAGATTAAACAAATTGTCTATAAGGAAATTTCTCAGGTCATAGCAGACCAAGGATATGGTCCTGGCTCCAATGTCAGCATAAAATTAAAGCCTTTAAGGCAAAACATAAAGAAGCTAAAGACCACAATAATCACAGTGAAAATAAAAGAGTCACTTGTCCATTCTCAAGACGTTAAAGACCACAATAATCACAGTGGAAATAAAAGAGTCACTTGTCCATTCTCCATCGTCAAAAGCATAGACTCCATTCCACCGCTCCTGACTTCTCAGCGTCAACCACATTTCTCGTGAGATTGAGGTTAACAGAGGTAATGCATCAGTAAGGAGGCTTTTCTTCCTTCTTTGTCTCATCATTATAGCTTGCATGATGTTTTGATGACCTTGTAACATATTTAGAAGAAACTCTAAAAAAAAGATCTCTTCTACAGTCATGGGATCATGTTTAACCACAGTGATTTGGGTAAGAGACCAATCAATCTGACTAGAGGGTTAATGGTGTGCTTTTGACCATGTGCTTTCAACAAAGAGGGCGCTAGTGAATTGACCCTTGTCATCAAGAAGCAGGCGAGGAAATGCCCCCCTATTACATGTCCATATGTGGAGGAAAACTGTGGGTGGTAGTGACGTAAAACGAGATGAAAAAAATGTGCTTTTAACCCCCCAAAATAACATTCCTGTCATTCTTTCAGTCTTCACTTTCACTGTCCAACATGGACAACCACTAAGATTGTGTGTTTTTGCTAATGTGAATATTTGCTAATCAGCACCTGACAGTGTGAATACTGAATAATAGGTGTTTTTAGAGGTGTATTCAAACAGAGGTGTTGTAATGAACCCAAATGCCATATGGTAATGATTATAAGTGTATAGTCCAGGGGTGCCAAACTCATTTTACATAAAGAGCCACAATACACTTAGTCCAATGTCAAGTGGGCGAGAGGAAAAAATGACCAAAAACACATCAACAACTCATCTTCAATGTGTTTACTGGCATTTATCTGAAAGGTATGTTCTAGATACACAAACGATTGAACCCACTAAACAGATGAAAAGACAACTCATTACGAAACACATTTTCCCAATTTGAAAAGAGACATGGACACATTTGTTGCATGGTTATGTATTTTTTTTGTTTCATACAACATTTGGGTCGATTTTGTATTCATGTTGATTATGGGAGATTTTGTGGTTGGCCAGGTGAACAGCAAATTTCACACATTTCACAACCTTCACAGATTTTGCACAGGAGCTCTGCATCTTAATATCGCAGTGTGTCAGGCGGCAGAGTCAGTGACAGTTGCAGGTTAAGATTCTTTATTTTTAAACAGATAAACAAATCCAAAACATGAGGCAGAATCGAAGGCAGAATACAGGCAGAAGTCAGGCGATGTGCAAACAGAGTTAAAAGGGCAAAAGACAACGACATAAACCCAATAACCAGAAACATAGTCATGACAATGAACACTAGAGCAGAATAACAAAAGGCTTGATCTCACAGGTACAAGACAATGAGCATATACTTCACAAAGAATGTATGAACTGAGAGTCCTTAAGTAGTGTCGCAGGTGATTGTGTAACTGAGTTAACCAGGTGTGTGCAATCAGAATGATGGTGAACGTCAACGTGAGAGAGTGCGTGATGGCTGTTGGGTGCTGTAGTCTTTGGTGGCCATGTTTCTAGGCCGCTCTGCATTGTGGGATTCGTAGTCAGCGTCCATGCTTGTAGGCCGCTCTTTGTTATCTGGAGTAGGAGCCACGTGACACAGTGCACTGGTATGAGTTATCACTCAAAAATACTCAAATAGAGCAGTCTTCCATTTTTCCCCAATAAGGGTGGCAGATGAGCCATTCTACATATAAATGTGGAAATATTAACAGTTGTTCTGAACTTTCTAATATTAACTGACCCCTTGGAAGCCCCACGTCCTTCCTCCATCTCATGATAATAATGTTTTAGCCAGTGCTCTCATTTCGACTCAATTTTCCCATTTTACATGATGGCCTCATTTTCTGTCAGGGTAAGAGTTCATTAATAAGAAATAAAATCTATCAACATATATTTGACTTGGCTATCATTAGACAAGTAACATTAGGCAATTTCAACCACCAAAAGTCTTCAGCGGAATATTTCAAATTTTCAAAAAAGTTAGAAAATTTTGACAGGAAAAAAATAGATTAAATAGGCCTATTGGGCAAAACTAACACTTTACAAATAATTTTAATGATAATGAAAATGAGACACTGATTAAAAACATTACTTGTTTCCTTTGCTCTCCAAACCATTTGAACAAACGACAGATGTGTCAGCCATGTGGAACCATTTCATGGTTTCTACAAGGGACATTTGTAAAAGGACTATATCAGCACAACTATGCATTATTCCTGTTTGGGGTTGGTTGCCACCTACATCTGACCTATCAGTAATAATTAGCACACACTGAGCGCCAATAATGTCAGCCACACAATCTCTACAACAAGTAACCTTGGTGAAAGCTTTAATGGGAAACACTGATGTTTACCCATGAGGCTCGTGCTCAGCCTGCGGGGGTGCGCCGCCGCCATCACCATTCTCAATGAGAAAACCAGCTGGAGTCTCAGAGGAGCCGCTAATCACTATATGGACTTTTTGTGTAGGTGTTTCGCTCTGAACTCCTAATATGAATTAGCAAAAACTTTGCTCTATTGTTTCTTTAGTTTTGTACTTGAGCTATGAGGCAAATGTAAAGTTTACTAGTAGTTTACTAGTTTAATATCTTAGCTACTTTGTTTGGCTGTTGCTGCCCAGTTTTTTAAAATAATATACAATTGCATTAATCTGAATTTTTATATCAAGTAGGTTATTATTATTGTACACCTAGATTACAGTAGATTTGTATAAGAAACTGTTTGAGAAACAGTTTTTAAGGGTTTTAAGATTTAGATGGTCATACAAGGTTTTTTATTTAATATAATCCTCCGTTCTTTGGCCCAAATCTCTCTGACATCATCTTAAAATGCTGTAGTATGTCATTCACTGTTCTCTGGACAAACTCAGGGCACTTTATGACTTTAAAATGCATGTCTGGTCATTATTCAAAATCCAGGATAAGTTCTATTCACTGTAAAAATCATGTGTCTGCATTGCTTTTAGAGACACATATAAAATGTATTTTTTCATATGACATTAATTTTACAGTTAATGCTGTTTTTTCTCCTAAAGAATGCAAACTAAGCAAAATTTATTTTCTCTCCCTCATAGCACACTCAAGGAACCTAACAGGAGATTTGAAGTTGGTCTAAAAATCCTATAAAATGATGGTGTTACTAGGGGATCTTTGACAGTGTGTACATTTTTGCAGGAACCTCAAACATCAGAACTGGGTTCCATCATGCACTCTAGGTTTTTGATTCAGTGAGTCCTCAAGCACCTTAATCCAAATGCCTAAACATTCCCTAGTGATCCCTTTCATTTAACCAGGATCTCATGGTAGTTTATAGACATGATGAGAGACATTAGCACCAGTACTGCGGTTAACTCAGGTGTCAGGAACTTTCTTGCAAATGCACAGCTCAAGGAAGCATATCCTGCATTCCATCAGAAAAGAACAGTTCCTAATTTTCCTTTCATTTGAAGGTTAGGCACCGAAGTACTTTATCCTTCTCACAAAATATGAACATCACTCTATATCACATTCTTATTAAAGGATTAGTTGTATTTTTTATGTTTTTACCAAGCAAATGTTCCTTGAGGAACTTCAAAATATTTCTTGAAACACCTAGATTTGATTTAGACCATGCTAAATTAAAAGAATACCCATAACTCTTTACAACACTTTACACTCTCATAAACAAACTTATTGTGGTGAAATCTTCGCCAGAGTGTGATGGCGAAGGTTTATGCCAATAAGACGGATTGGGTTTAATCAATCAGCTAAGTATAGATTGGTGTCTGTCAAAAATGGTTACCATGGAAACTGGCAATGAGATTTGGTGGGAAGATGTAGGTGATCCATCATCCAAGTGGGAAGACTTTTAGTTTACTTCTAAACATATCATGTGATGGAGATCTTCATTGTTTTATTATATTTGTGGGGGAAAACCCTTCCTGTGGTAATTTTGGGTATTCCCATAATTTTGACATTTTCCTCTACAATAACAAGTAAAGTTCTAGCATTTTAAAGTCTGGTTATCCCCAAAAGTGAAAACAGAGAAAATAGTATTTAAAGATTTCATTCCAATTCCACTGAAAGAAGCCCCGCCTACATTACCTAATCTACTCATGGAAAAACATTACTGACAAATTTTAAAGAATTATAATTTTACAATGGGAATCATCCACATCAGTCTCTGTCTCATCACCTGAAGTCATTTGCCACATTAAAACACGAGCCTCATCATCATTTCTTCATTTGAATGATCTCTGTTTACAATAGCATTGGTAGGAAATTACTCACTGATAAATTCAGTCAGTTCTGTTCTATTGAGTAAATTTCTTTTTATTAATGCCCTAATTAAGCAATATTGAACTGATATTCATTGCCGATATTCAGTGTAACAGCATGATTGCGAGTGCAATATTGCTTTAATACAACAGTTTTATAAATAAGAAATTAATATCGAGTAAGTGACATTTTGGACACAATATGGCCAACTAATTTGTTTATTTTGCTCTGCTCGAGCTTTCATATTTTAAGTAAGAAGTTACAGTATATTCATGTAAAATGTATCATTTGCCATGTCTGCTGATGATGTCACTAACACTACTATAGTAACCGTTTCAGTGGGACTGTTGCTAGAATTTTACCTGGTAAACATAGGCGAGCGGAGTGATACACACAGTGAAATGTCCCAGTGCGGTTATACTAAATATAATCACTCTTGGAACGCTGCTCATCGAATCAAATTAGTGGACCGGAACTAATTGTTGTATAATAATTAATTAAATAATTCATAACTATTTTTATTAATGTCAGTATCTGATTACAAACTGAATAGATTAGGCTTATGTGCATTTCTGTATGCCAGGTAGCTATCCAATAATTTAATCAACTTGTGAAAAAAGTTCTCTTAGCTAGCTAGGTTTTAGACACCAAGGCAAGGTTAGAAAAATAACCTAAATAAAAAAATTCCACATTGTTTTGGTAAAGTATGTTTATGTTTTCTTAAAAGAGATTTCAAAGTTTATTAATGGCAGAAAAACTCTATTTTTGGTTGAAACTTGAATTTTTCATTATTTTTAGCTGGTTGCCAGAATTTAACCCCAAGGACATCCAATGGGTTTTCCACCCCACATATATATTCTTTTAAATGTTAGGTTACTTGATAATGCTAGCTAGGTAGCCAATTGGATGGCAGGTAGACATTGAAGTAAACCAGACTCAGCCACATCTACAGTTTATTACTATATCACTACCAAAGATTTGATTGTTTCCACACCAAAAATCATGTTTGATATGCAAGTGGAGACTAACTATAAGATTCCTCAGAGAGCTGGTCTCTAAGTTTCTGCCAGTGAAGTAAACTGAGGAACCCCACAGGGAGCCCCAAGTATTCTTCATTTTTACAGTGCAGAAACATATTTCCTCTCCAAGAAAAAAACAACCATTATGGTTTTTACATTCCTATTCATGCCTTAATAACTTCCATACTTCACCATTCAGACAATAACAAATCATAAAATCCAGTGTTGTGTACATTTATTTGTAGGGTGAATTTACTTAACTGGCTTTATTTTTCTTTTCTAAAACAGAGGTGAAGGTCCAAATTTTGCTTCTGGTTTTTGGTCATTATGAAACACTCCCTAGACCACCACCTTTAAACACTTTTAAGACAAAAAAAAATCAGGGATAGGAAATAGCTCTTGATCCAGCACATCCTATTTTTGCATTTCATTTTTTTATTGCATGCCATTTTTTATAGTGCACAACTTAATGAAGCCACCAGGTACTAAATCAGGTCACGAAATCATAATGTGTGCATGGGAAATGATATTTTCATGGTTTTAATTCACTATTTTAACTAAATGCTTGGTTTTGGTTAGCTCTGTGTGCTCTCCAGAAAAAGAAAATAAGCTTAAGGTTTGAAAGATAAGCTGACCAATCACTCATCTGCTACATTTACAGCTCACTTTGAGTGTTGTTTATAATTTTATCCATAAAAAATTCAGTCCTCCACATAAGCAGTGCCTCTGATTAAGACACTGTATCTTCTGATGTCCTCTGTGCAGGACTTTATTATTACTGAAGCTTACTAAAGCCTCACAGAGGACACAGGGAGACAAAACACATATAGCCTTTAGCTTTATGTTGCACAATATGCAGTTAACTATATAATTTATGTCATTACACAATCGTTTGAATGTTAACTCAAAATATCATGCTGTGAGCATTGTGGGTAATACACACAGACTCTCAGCCATAGAGAATAAGGACTTTGTAAGAAGACTAGAAAATTAAAAAACTATTATTAAAAATTTCTGTGAAAATTCAGACTTGTAAAAATTCAAATAATTTTTTACATTTCTCAAAAGGCCTGATATTTTCATAATAACATTAACTAGTAAGTAAATGTAGTGTGTGTGTGGGATAAAGCAATAAATCCAAAAGTGTTTTCTTATTGGCTGAACAGTAGGGACACTAACATAACACACATAATTCTGCCCCAGGTTATATAATGTGTTTTGAAGTTGAACATGGACCACTGACAACTGTAAAAGTCTTAACTTTCATATGGTGCATATAATGGTGTTCTGGTCTCTTCCTGTGTTCAAACAGACAGTGAGGAAAATGTCTAGGGAACGAATGCATCACTGTTTTTGAAGTCTTCATTGTGTGTTTGCAGTTTTTGCGCCAGGATAGTAGTGTTTTTTCACTGTTAATTGTGTTTTTAGTAGTGTTTTTAAAATTTAAATAATAAAAATATTAAGTTGCACATAAGAAACCTAAATAGAAATAGTGTTTATAAAGAGAGAATGTGAGATGTACGCAACAAAAACCTATAACAGTACAAAGAAGTGTGATGTTATAGGAAAATAATCATGTTATAGAACAATAACACAGGTTGGTGTGATATGGCCAAGTGTTTATGGTGACCATCGTCACAACCCAAGAGCATTTCTTAAACAAACAAAAGATAGCAACAATGTTAAGGAAAAACATTACAAGACTGAGTGATAACACAACTCTAAGGCAGAAACCAAATATGTAACAATGCTTTAGTCAAAACAATCAACAGTTACTGATGTTACTTTTGACAACGAGGCTTCGAAGCTTGTGTCGAACTCACTAGTGAATTTTTAAAGATACTCTATGCTGAGGCTTGTGTTAGTCCAGGAAAAGTCGCATGACTTATGATGTGTTGGTGGAGTCACAAATCACAAATGTGGCAATATTATGAGCTATTGCCCCCAAATAACGTCAACGCCACATAATTATTTTAAAAGAATGTATCGCCATAGACTGCCATTGCTAGAGTACAAAACACCTTCAAATGATCTTGAAATGATGTGCTGAGGCTTACCAGGGCCCAATACAGTTTATTACAGAAATATTCAATTTCTTAGTAAAATTTCTGGAAATTTCAACATCACAAAGTAGCAGAAGCACGTCTTTTCTACTGAAATGGCTAATACTAGCTAACTAATGCATTGTTAATATAGCATGACATTATTACAGCTTGTTAGAAAATCACTAAAAAGTCCAAACCTAACACTCGTATTTATTCTGTCGACAACACTGTAACTAGATATAGGGGAAAACAAATGTCCTGCAAAAGCTTTAACAATTCTGCATACAAATTGTAAGGTTGTTGTCCAAAATTCCGCATCATTATCATTGTTTTATGTTGAATACATCGGCCCCTACTGGCGTGGAGTAGATCCAGTATGTCCAAAATGACCTCAAATGCAACCTATGCAAAAATGTTCTTTGTTTTTGTTAATGCTTTAATGTTATTAGTGTTTTATCTCTTAATCTCTTAAACCACTGTAAGTTTTTGATTGTTTAAAAAACATATGTTTTTTAACCATTCACTGGTTTAATGCTGTCATGTTCCCTCTTCAAGTTGTCATGATCTTTGTTAATGTTGTGGTTTTTTTTACTTACTGCTGACATGATCCCATCTTTTGTTTTGCAAATGCTTTGCAAATGCTGTTTTATTGCGACTCTCAGGGCCAACTAAACATATTTGGTTAAAAAAATTAATAAAAGTAATTCTCAGGAAACATATTTCAGTGGTGTTAAAGTACAAAAAGGAATCATAAAAAAACACATATTATACATTTAATATAAATACAGTGTTATTTAATCCATTAACATAAACATAAACATTATTTTTGCCTTTATTAATATGTCACTTTTTATTATTTAATAAAACAATCATTATTATTCACAAGTGCTTCTCCAGAAGATTTACAATCATAACACTGTGGTGAGTTATGGGAAACTGGCTGCTGCACTCAATGTTACACCTTAGCTCGACTCTTTGAAGTGTGTGTGTGTGTGTGTGTGTGTGTGAAATGTGTATTTTCAGCTCTGGGATTCACTGATTTACAGTAACAACATACATCTTTTCCCATGATATAATGTTGATAGACCTCATTTCGGTCTATGTAGGGCAAGTCCAGGAAGGCATGAAGAAAAAGTATATTTTGTTCAGCAGGCAAATTCCATGGCTACCTTCTGTGTGAATATTTGTCATATTTGAAATGACCACTGACCTCTGTGCAAGCCAGCAAGCGTTACTTCAGTGTGTGCATGCAACATTGGAGACATATTGAGCTTATTATGACAATAAAAGTGTTATGGCTGAAAAGCGTGTGAAGCGTCTGCCAGGTGAACTCTCCATCCAGACACATTATCTACAAAACAACACGTACTTTAAGCTGGAATAGAAAATGAAGGACTCATCCAAAGGCATACACTGATAATCACTTATATGATGCTACATTACAGTTATAATCCTTGGGATGATGGGGTGTACTCTTATAGGAAAATAATCAGTTTGGGTTGAAAAATCAAACAATGAGTCGGTTGAACAAGTTGACTATTTTCCAATAACTTTATGTCCCAATGTATTTTATTCCTCTTATACCACAGCAATTTACCAGTGATGACAATTTTGATTTTATTAATGAATGATATGTCATACTTTTAACTGTTTATAGTTACATTTAATGTTATGGAGCATCTGCAAAACAGGTTTTCACTTATAGAACGTTATACACAGTCATTCTTTCACCAGCCTTGCTTTCTTTTCTCTATGTTGAAGTTAAGAAGACTAAAACACACAACTTGTCACATTACCGAGAAATCCTTTGTCCTGTGGTGGAAAACCTACTGACTGTTACAAGTGCTGACACTGGAGACTCCTTCCATAAATTTTAAATAAACATCATCTTACAGAAAACTTCACCACATCAATGGCTGTACATTTTTGTTTGTTAAATTAAAACAGATTTTTAAGTCCATTTATTATTAGGCTTAGATTATGTGGAGTGTCTGCTACACAAGTTCCTGAGAAAGAGTTGTTACTATAGAAACAATAATGTATTAGAATGAGTGCATATAATACAGTATACACTGATCAGTTCTCACATTAAAACCACCTGCCTAATATTGTGTAGCCCCCCTTAGCTCTGACCCGTCGAGGCATGGACTCCACAAGACCTCTGAAGGGGTGCTGTGGTATCTGGCACCAAGACGTTAGCAGCAGATCCTTTAAGTCCTGTAAGTTGCAAGGTGGGGCCTCCATGGTTCGGACTTGTTTGTCCAGCACATCCCACAGATGTTCGATTGGATTGAACACATGTTCATGTCATGTTCATGTCATGTTCCTCAAACCATTCAACTAATGTTCATGTCATGTTCCTCAAACCATTCCTAAACAATTTTTGCAGTGTGGCAGGGCGCATTATCCTGCTTAAAGAGGCCACTGGCATTAGGGAATACTGTTGCCATGCAGGGGTGTACTTGGTCTGTAACAGTGTTTAGGTAGGTGGTACGTGTCAAAGTAACATCCACGTCAAAGTAACATGCACATGAATGCCAGGACCCGAGGTTTCCCAGCAGAACATTGCCCAGGGCATCACACTGCCTCCGCCAGCTTGCCTTCCTCCCATAGTGAATCCTGGTGCTATCTCTTCCCCAGGTAAGTGACACACACGCATACGGCCATCCACATAATGTATAAGAACATGTGATTCATCAGAACAGGCCACCTTCTTCCATTGCTCCATGGTCCAGTTCTAATACTCACGTGCCTATTGTAGGAGCCTTCAGAGGTGGACAGGGGTCAGCATGGACACTCTGACTGGTCTGAGTCAGCCCCATACACAGCAAGCTGCAATGCACCGGGTGTTCTGACACCTTTCTATCAGCATTAGCCAGCACGAACTTTTTCAAGAATTTGTGCTACGATACCTCTTCTGTGGGATCGGACCAGATGGGCTAGCCTTCACTCCCCACGTGCATCAGTGAGCCTTGGGCACCCTTGACCCTGTCGCCGGTTCACCAGTTGTCCTTCCTTGGACCACTTTTGGTAGGTACTAACCACTGCACACCGGGAACACCCCATAAGTCCTGCCGTTTTGGAGATGCTCTGACCCAGTTGTCTAGCCATCACAACTTGGCCCATTTTTCCTGCTTCCAACACATCAACTTTGAGAACTGACTGTTCACTTGCTGCCTAATATATCCCACCCCTTGACAGGTGCCATTGCAACGAGATAATCAATGTTATTCACTTCACCTGTCAGTGGTGTGTTATGGCTGATTGGCATAAGTAGACAGATTCAAGGTTTGAACACTCTGGTATAATACAATATAATGCAATACTTAAAAAATACAATGGATAGTTATTACAGGTGCTCTAAGGTACAGTCACTTCCCCGTCCTTCTTTATTCAAGATGATTTTATCAAGAGTAGGGAACATTTTTGTGCTTGGTAAATTTTTCAAATTATTGTGAAGTTTAGTGCAAGTTCATCTGAGTGCACACAGCATCTCAGATGAACTTGTGTTTTGTTGCTCTGGTCTCTAAGCTGTGTTTCTCCTCAAACAACTCTCTGAGATTTTAGCTCTGTTTCCCTCACACGGCCTGTGTGTCTCCTCTCAGTAGTGTGTGAATACTCATGTTTGCTGCACAAACACACCAAAACTATCCATGTCCAAGAGCTTTGATCTATACAGGTGCGGGGCAAAAGAGGTTTCGATCCTTAACCTCGTAAAAAGAGACTTCAGATAAGTGCAGATAAGTGCCAAGTTCTTATCGTTTCCAAAACGTGGTCATTTTTCTACATAGGCAAATAGAAGAATCATAATTTTTGAATTTTTGAATCCATTTGATTTTTTTGTTAAGAATCTGTTATTTAGAATTGAGAACAGTGACGACTTGTCATGATTTAAGATGGGAGGCTTAAACCTAATTATTAATAGCTTGATAATGAAGCTATTAGGGTTGAGCTATGTATTATACCTCAAGGTCTCAATAAAGGAATAATAAGAATAATGTGGGACAAACTAGTACACATGCACACTTAAAAACAGGTAGGTGGCTGCATTCATCATTTTTTAAATCGTTCAAGTCCCTAATGCTCAACAGGGGTCATGTTATATTTCCTCCGGTAAACATTGTAAGAAGGGGTGGATTTAGGATCTAGTGCTCAGCCCCTAATGAGTGTGACATGCAAAGTTGATAGACTGAAGGTTATACAATACAATGGACAAAGTCTGACTTGACTTTTCTTTACCAAGTTGGTTTGCAAATCCAATGGTTGCGGGGAGCCTAGAGCTAGGGATCTCAGGGAACAAGGCGGACAGGGTGCCAGCCCATCGCAGGGCACGATCACACACACGTTACGGACAATTTGGAAATGCTAATCAGCCTACAACACATGTCTTTGGATTGGGGAAGGAAACCAGAGTACCTGGAGGAAAGCCCCAAATCATGGGGAGAAGATGCAAACTCCACACACAGGGTGGAGGCAGGGTTTCGAACCCCAGCAGTGCGAGGCAAACGTGTTAACAACTAAGCCACCGTGCACCCTGGTTTGGAAATCATCAAGTGTGTGTGTTTGAGAGTGCCTAATGCATTTCATGCTATAAACCTACAAAAGAAATCATTGTAATTAACAGTTGTGAAAGTTTTCAGGTACTCTCTGTTGACCTTTTAGCTCTGTAAATAAATAAAATGAAATAAAAGTCCCCTTATACATCAAGTATTCAACTATGTGAATAGAAAGACACCCAAATTCTACAAAAACTGTCACTGAGCCACAGAGCCATTATTTGATTGACAAATTTGGCAAAATACACTGAATATATGAAAAAGAAAAAGATTCAAGATTCAAGAGTTTATTGTCATATGCACTGTAAAACAGGACGTTACACTGTACAATGAACACAATTCTTACTCTGCAATCCTCTCGATAGACCATCGAGACCATACAGATTGTGTTATAAAATGGTTGGAAATTACAGTGTGGGGTGATGTGTACAGGTGGAGTGTGATGTATTACAAGTATGAAATGAAATATGGTACAAGTAATATGTGAGGTAGGTAGGCTGTCGTGCAATAGTAAGACAGTGGAAGTACAAAAAAAAAGACACTATGAACTACAGGTATCAAATTAGGTTTAACCTTTTCGTTTTATTTTTGGCTCAAGCAACAGTTTCAACAAAAACCTGACACAAAGAAGAAACCAGACAAAACCATATCTCATTTATGACAACTCTTTGGAAGGCAGAAGTAAGTAATAGCGCATATTTTCTCTTTTTGTGAGAGACTTCTGGTTCCACTTGTTTTAAATATAATAGAGTAAGAAAAGTACTGTGACTTCCATCCATCCATCCATCCATCCATTTCCCATATCGCTTATCCTACAGAACCTGAAACCTATCTCAGGGAACTCAGGGCGCAAGGTGGGGGACACCCTGGACAAGGTGCCAACCCATCACAGGACACAACTGCACACAAAGCGAAATTGTGATTGGACAATGTGTCTTTAGTCTATCTACTTTTAATTTCACTGCCAAAGAATACTGGGGGGAAAACTATAATAGAGTAAATAACGTACCTTTTTCATGTTCCACACACTGTGAAAGTATTCACGTGTGTTTTCTCAAATCACTGCTGATGAATTATTATGGAGGGTCAGTGAGCTCAGTACTATGAGCCCAAAGGGAGATAAAATATAGGATCTACAGCAGAAGCATTTCATTTGGTGTACTCAGTTTAAACGTGCATTAATCTACAGTCTGGACGAAAAAGAAATCAGCCTCAGCATCACTTTTTCATGCCATTCTGTATACTGGGTGTTCAAAAAGTCAGGAACCAATGAGAGTAAAACTACATATATTTAATTTTGTATTTATTATTTACAACATATGCTCTACATGTTCACCCTTATGCTCTATGCATTTTCTCAGCTGCTGTATCATGTTTTTGTGGATTTTGTTCAACATATTCCTATTGATTCCTGTTTTTTGGACACCCTATATTTTTATTACAACCACTGGTTTCCTGTTTTTTTTTTTTTTTTTTGGATACCCAATATTTTTATTAGAACCATTGGTTGTGCTCTTGCACTTGGTTCAACAAAAGTCCAAAATAATCAACCTTAGGACATATGTTAATAACAAATATTCTGATGTGGATGCCAGACTTTATATTGTATACTGATGCAGTTTTATAATTGAAAGACTTATCCCTGCTAGCTCATTTATACCTGCCTTGCCCGACTGAGACAGATTTTGTCTTTAGGCGTATGAGTAATCCTCATATGAAACTGAGATGTGTCTGCAAATCCTATTCAATTGCTTTTTTTCCCCTGGTCTGAGAGAGGGATTAAGATCAGGATGGAAACAATATAGTGCTGATCTACAATGCTACAATAGTATGACGTATACAACAAACCAATTTACAGATGGGTAACAAATTAAACAAAGAAATGAAGAAATTCTCTGTTGTGCTGCCATGGTTGAATCCACTTGTCTTCTTAGAAGGTTGCGTCACTGCAGTTAGTACAGAGTTCTTCTGACTGATCACCTTTATCCTATAATGAAACGTTTCTATCCTGATGGGAGTGGTCTCATCCAGGATGACCCCATTCCCATCCACAGTGCAGTGGATAAAGTGCACAGTGAATAATTTGATGAGGATGAAAATGATGTAAATCCTTCACTATAAACTTCACACTCACCAGATCTCAAACCAACTGAATACATATGGAAGATTTTGGAGAAATGTATTAGACAAGGCTCTTTACCACCATCGTGAAAACACCAGTTGAGGGAAATCTTTTGGAAGAATGGTGTTATCACTCCAGTACAGTTCCACAGACTTGTAGAATCTATGGAAAGATGAATTGAAGCTGTTCTGATGTCTTGTGGTGGACGAACCTTACTAAGGCACTTTATGTTGTTTTTCCTTTAATATGTCCCACGACGTATTTCTGTTAACAGGAACAAATTAGCGGGATGTATCTTATACACTACAGTGACTTACACTTTAGAAACTGTGGTATCTAAGGAAAAGTTTGAGAGTTGCTTTAGGAACCGGTCCATGCTCGAATAATAAAGTGAGCGGGAATGCTTGGCATGGCAGATTGTACAACGTTACAGGGCCATTTTTTTAGCTGGTCTGCTGTGGTTGTGTTTATGCTCAACTTGTTTAAACATTTGAAAAGCACATTTCAGACAGACGAGTGCAGCAGATTTCATCATAAACCTTCAATGGGCAAACTTACAGGAGGGCCATTCACACACTCGTGTCAACAGGCTAAACAGTTCAATCAGCAAATACCATAAAACACCAACTGAAAGAGTTTCGGGAAGAAAAGCCCCTCTTTCTCCAAATGCCTTTCAGTGGGGCCAGTTTATTTGACCTTCATGTTCTCCTCAGGCCATAATGGCCCATTTTACATTTTTACAAAAAGTAGAAGAAGTAGTTGTTCAGGTTCTTTTTTGACCTGAGTGTAATGAGATGGAATACAAGCGTAATTTTAAATCTGAAAAAAGATGATGTTAGTGGCATCCCATTCCCTCCATCTCTTAATTTTATATCCACGTGTACACACACAAACAAACATACCTGCTTTTAGGAGGACTCCCGAGCATGCGAACAGACTATGAGAGTCCATCAATCTAATGATGTGAAGAAAGATTTTAGAATATATGATACAGCCGGTACAAATGGGAACAACATGTGGACCTATGTACTATATACATACTGTATATCTATGTATTTCTAACAAATGGGCATCATATAATATATTGTAAATGCTGTACAAAGTACAAATATACAGTACTGGGTAAATGTCTTAGGCGTCCTTTTTTTGAGTACAAACTTTGTTATAGATTTCTATTGTATGACTTCTACATACAAGTCAGTACAAAAACATTTTAGATTCCCAAACATTAGTTTTCCAGCACATCAGCAAGGACATCTCAACTGGTGAAACTATGTTTGTCCTTGATTCTTCCTGTCCTGATTTCCAGTCTTTCCTTGCTTCCAGATTGAGGAGTTAAGAAGTAAAAAAGAGAAGCAAGCAAGTCTTCACTGAATTGATCCAATTTCAGTCATTTGAAGAACATGACTTGAGTAACAGACTGACCCTTACTAAAATGGACAAGGGGACTCAACCAAGGTGAAGGGAAGAAAGGATGGTCGAAGCTCCAAACAGACAAGCAGACAGTGGAGAGAGAGAGAGAGAGAGAGAGAGAGAGAGAGAGAGAGAGAGAGAATGAGAGACTCTGGCATGGGGAGAAGGACAAATATCATCCCTCACAACTGAAAGTGAAGTGGCTACTGTCCCAGTCTGAGACAGGGAGGAGTTCATGGAAACTTTCAGAAAGAGAGAAAGAGAGAGTGATGGATGCTGCACCACACGTTTGCAATCCAAAAAAGATTTTCTGCATTGTAAAATAAATGCAATCATTAGATAGGTAGATTTTTTTTTTCCTGGGGGGGTGGGGTGTTAACTTATTCAGATCTAAAAATAGGTAAACCTTGTGCAATGCTTAATATTAATCTTTCATAAGACTTACTGTAGAGGTTTTTTGGATTCTAAGTGTAAAATTTTCAATCTTTATAAACACAGTTAATGCTTTGCCCTGCATTCACACTGGCAGCAATTTTTCACCTCACGTTGCTTAAATCACTCTATGCTGGTTGCTAGTGGGCGTTCCTGTTTTGAATTTCCCTCGTAGCGTTTGGCTAGTGCAGTATGACAGCATAAACTACAAAGCTAGCTGCACATGTAAAACCACCCATTAAACCACAAATCAGAAGACTTCCTGCCAAAAATGAAATATTGCACCCTTTTTGACCACAAATCAAATGTATTCATGAGAAAAAAAATTCACGTGGAAAATTATTGTCTGTAATTGTATTTGTGCAGTGTATCACTGTCTGTGCATATCAAAATAAGCCAAAAACAATGTTTGCTCTTCGTAAATGCTGCAGACTGTCTGTAGAGAAAACATCAGCAACATTTTGTATGGGTTCATGAAACACTTCAAGCTCATAGCAAGCACGGTGAGCTTGATCAGGAATGCAATTGCTTCTCATTTGCAAGTTAAAATCACCCTGTCCACATTGTGTCAATAACAAATTGTTAATCACATATTTAAGGAATAAAACACTTGACGGGTTGCTGTTATAGAAAAATACTCAAGACAGGGTGGTGTGATGGAACGTGAGTTTCTGTTCCCAACTTTATGCACAGCAATTTACCAACAACTACAATTTTTTATTTATTAAAGAACAACACATTATTTTATCTGTTTATAGTTACATTCAATGATGCAGAACATCCAAGAAACAGGTTGCCTTTTATTACCTAAGTTATAGCAGGTACACACAGTCATTCCCTCACTTTCTCTTGATGTTAATAAGACAGCAAAAATGCAGCTTTTTTACAGAGAAAACGTAAAGTGCAAAGTCCTCTGTAATTAAGACTTAAAACAGAAAACTTAAAGGAAGGTCTATACCTCTTACTACTGACACTGGGGACTCCTTCCATAAATGTCTCCTTACAGAAAGCCTCACCATATCAACGATTATATCTTTTCACAGCCTATAGAGCGTGCATATGGTTACCAAGCAACCACGCCATGCTGATGATAGCAAAGTGACAGATAACCTTCTGGTGCTTACAGCTTCTGATATGTATATATGAGATATGATTGTTGATATGTACATGCTTCTGATATGATTATGATGCTACTCACACTAAGCGGTGTCCATTAAAATTTTCTACCATGTCAGAAATCCGTTGTGATCCCCAACAGCTCCCTGAAACGGATTTGTCAAGCATTGTTTATCCTGTCACAGTGGGTTTCACATGCCATTTACCGTCCAATCACATTGTCGTGACAACAAATTTTCATGACAGCAAAATTGTGCAAAAATCATACAGTTTAAGAGCAACCTTAGAGGCAGCCTGAAGCTACATTTTTGTGCTATAATGAATAATAAGCATGCATAAAATATTTTAGGCCAAAATCAAACGTCTAAGGCACTTTTTGTGTCTACTCTTTATTTCGTTAGTGCTTTGCTAACAAGTTACAAGGCTAACATTAATAACTAGGGCATTGTTTGCTGATTGATTACTTTTGGGTTAACAGGAAACATAGATTCGTAGATTTGATTTTTATTAAAAGCTTTCTTGAAATTACTGTAATATTTAAATAACATTTATTACAAATACTGTAGGAGCAGATCAGTATCTCACACTAAATACACCCAATTGTGTCGGCTGTGTTGTGATTTTCAAGAAGTGCTGTTAGATTTCAAAGTCCTCATATGACTCCTGATGAAGCCTGCGTGTGAATACACACTCAAAATTGGGCAGCAGTTCTAACAAGCTGACTGCATCAGCAAAATGGCCCCATATCAAAACAATTCTGGACAAATTTCCCTTAACAGGGTCAAATTAGCTAGTTTTGTCTGTTTTACAGTTGTATGCAAAAGTTTGGGCACCCCTGGCTAAATTACATATTTTGTTGATTTTTGATTTGAAAAGAAGTAAACACCACATCTGCAGCAAACAGTAAAATCAATCTGCAAATATTAATGCACAATTACTTTATGTTTAATGAGTTTAAATAGTAGAGGGTTGGAATAGTAATTGTGGCATGTGCAAAAGTTTGGACACTCTTCTAAATCAGTACTTAGTAGCTAATGCCCCTTTTGGCAGATATTACAGCTTGCAAATGCTTTTTGTAGCCAAGTGTTTTGTATGAGTCTTTCTATTCTTGTGTAATGAGTTTCCACCCAGTCTTCTCTTTCAATTATGTTCAAGTCAGGGGACAAAAAAGCTTCAGCTTGTATTTCTTGACATAGTTTGTGGTGGATTTAGATGTATGTTTTGAATCATTGACATGTTGTAGAAGTCAGCCTCTTTCAGCTTCAGTTTCCTGACTGACAGTGTCTTTTCATCAAGTACTGCTCCTACTTTTTCTCCAAACATACCTTTGGTGATTGTGACAAAGAGTTCCATTTAACTTCATCACTCCAAAGCACTTGTGTTGCATATGTCAGATGTTCACTTTGATGGGACCCAGGGTTAGGCTTCCTTCTGATGACTCTTCCATGCAGATTTGTGCAAGCAATGGTGCACCATCACTGCTGTGCCAGCTAAATCTTCCTGCAGGTCCTTAGTGTCCTGTGGGGGTTTTGCTTTGCTTTTCTGGCCAGTATATGAGCAGTTCTATCTGAAAGTTTTCTTGGTCTTCAAATCTTGCCTTGACTTCCACAGTTCCCCTTAACTGCCATTTCTCAATGACATTCCTCTGCTTTGTGTCCGTTAGCTTCATTTTCAGATCCTCAGTCAGCTGCTTAGAGGAGCCCATGGTTGTTGGGTGTTAGCACAAGGTTTGAGAAGTCAGAGAATTTATTACACTCTGGAACTGTTATTCCTAATGACAATACTTGACCTGCATAATGAGTCCTAATGAGTCAATTAAGTTCTAATGAGTTAATGAGACTTTACAACTAGAAGGGTGCCAAAATTAATTTTTTTTTTCTATTTTTTTAAGTTCCTCAAATATAATCTAACTGTGCATTAACATATGCAGAAAAAAATAATTTTATAAAATAGTTTGCTGCAGCAGTTGCATTTACTTCTTTTCACAACAAAGCTATAAACACACCCCCTCATCATTGTTGAGTCTTGCAGTGTCTCATTAGTCTGTGTTTATGTATAAACCCTCTGTTTGTTTTGTGGTTGTGAAGTCTTGCTTGTGTAGTGCATCACTTCTAAGCTGCGTTCCTAGTTGTGTAGTGTCCTAGTTATGGCTCCTAAATCTTTTGTGTATCCTATACACAAGTGTTACCTTCAGCTAACTTTATTTTTTATTGCATTTATATGAATAGGTAATCTTTGAACATGTTTGCTGTACATTTGTGAATTGATTAGCTGACCCAATCTCAAAGTTAAAGCTGACTTGTGCTTGCAATGCCTCATGGGTAACGCACAAGCTCAGCAGAACAATGTAGAAATACAGTTTTCTCAGATGTTCATCTTTTTTTTTTCCACATTTCAAGTGCCATCTAAAAATAAATCGTTAATATTGTGAAATCATTATCTATAGCCTGACATATAGAATAACACTTTTTAATAATATATATTCATATATAATTATATAACTATTTCAGATTTCTTTAGCACAACATACCATCATTCCAGATATTCCAGTCATACCTCTAACAGTCAAAAATGAACATTCACAGGCCATTTGACTGGGAACAACTGCGCATTGTTGGAATTAGGAATATATCTAATTCTGGTATTTTCCGATCTTCAACTGCCCAGTTTCGGTGATCCTGTGTTCACTGTAGTCTCAGATTCCAGTTCTTGGCTGACAGGTGTGGAACCCAATGTGGTCTTCTGCTACCGTAGCCCATCCACCTCAAGGTTTGGCGTGTTGTGCATTCTGGGATGCTTTTCTGCACACCAAGGTTGTAAAGAGTGATTATTTGAGTTAATGTAACCTTCCTGTCAGCTTGAACCAGTCTGTCCATTCTCCGCTTGTCTCTCTCATCAACAAGGTGTTTCCACCTGCAGAACTGTATGTTTTTTGTTTTTCGCACCATTCTAGAGTGTAAAATCTAGTGACTATTATGTGTGAAAATCCCAGAACATCCCAGCACAGTTTCTTAAATACTCAAACCAGCCAGTCTGGCTTCAACAACCACGCTGCAAAGCAAGCCACTGAAATCACTTTTTTCCCATTTTGATGTCTGATGTGAATATTAACCGAAGCTCTTGACCTATGTATGCATGATTTTATGCATTGTGCTGCTGCCACTTGATTGGCTGATTGAATAATTGCATGAGTGAGCAGGGGGTCATACAGTGGATGGTGAGTCTATATTAAGCCCTAAAATATCCTATATGTGAAAAAGTGTAATTTATTAAACTTATTGATTAAAACCACCCACTCAGGGATTAAAGCCAAACCAAATTCTCATCTAAAAAAATCTTCACAAGATTTACTTGTTTTTTTGTATTTCAATAATGTTTCAACTCACAAAACCTATCCTAATAATAATAATAATAATAATAATAATAATAATAGTGAAGTATCCTAATAGCAGGAAACTTCAGTGAAATGCAAGACATTAGATATGTGCAAATAATGTATGGTATAATGATCTGTTGTGTTTGCATTACTTCACAATGACAGCTAAGCCATGCCAGAATGAAATCTGCACTCCAATATATTGTGCAGCATTATAGGGTAGCATCCTTTTTTGGCAGACGTTTGCATCATACTGTTATTCTTTTGTCTGAAGCGCTTGAACTGGGATTTTTGAGATTTACCCTTCATAGAATCCCTCTCTGCCTGTGTTTGCCAAATATATTTGACTTTCTTGGATCCACAATGGCTCTATGGAACTAATTCTGATTCCTGGAGAACTGCAATGGAAAATACTGTCTAGATTTTGGCCCCGTCCTATTGCCGCAAAACACCTGCCGAATTTTAAACAACGGAATAGTGAGACGTCGAGTCCAATCAGTTGAACAATAGGACACGCAACACACATATCCAGCTTGTGGTTTGTTTTTCCAGCTGCACCTTAACTAGATTAGAGGCCACACTTGTTCTGCGTGCCAATACTCTTTTCAATGCACCCTCGTTCACTTCTTCCCTTCATGTTCCCTTGGATTAATCCTTAGCCATCTCACGAGCTGTTTCCAATACTTTATTTTTGTTCAGATCCCTTCAGGTATATCTGTCAAGGTCATGTGTAATCCTGTTCTTAATTACACCCTCCATAATTTTGTGTTGCATTTGCACACTTGTGCAATGTAGGTGTTACACACTTCAGAGGGCTGAGGGAAGGTCTGCGAGGGTCCATTGGAAACAGGATTGGAACTCAGAGGAAATCTGATACGAGCTAAGGAAGCGCACTCAGCAGGGTCGGGGAAATAGGTATTTACTGCCACCTAGAGGGAAACCAAAGCATTATTAAATCATTATTGTTTTTAAAAATACAGAAACGATGGTTTGTTACCAATTATTGTTAGGTGTAGAGTTAGGATCAACAACATCCATGAAGATTTGTGTTTTATTACTTTTTCTTTTTCTCCACCTATTATTTAATCCTTTTTTGTTTGTTTGTTTTTTTCACCCATATTTCTGCCCAAGTATGCCATGGGATGTAACAGAGGTCTTATACTTGATCATAATGTATGTGGAGTATTTAAAAATGTATATTTAATATTTAGTTAATATTTTAATCTAATAATAATATAATATTTGAATCGCAAGCTAATACACCATTGCCAGAACAGTCAGTTGTTGTTACCTGCAAAGTGCTTTATATGGTATATGATAAACCAATAATAATATACTTATATATAAATGCAGCTAAATGCATTTAAATGCAGCTTGTCACATTACAGAGAAATTGAAAAGTCCCCTGTCCTGAAGATTTTTCATGTTGGGAAGCCCTCACACTAGAGACTCCTTCTATAAATGCTAAATAAACATCTCCTAACAAAATTTCAAATGCTTTCCGACCAGTCAGAATTGAGAATTCAACAGTGGTATACTTAAGCAATAGAACACAAGAGGAAGTGTGTTATCGTGAATAACATCATACCTGTGATGAGTTCGTAGGCACAAGCCAAATGCATAAACTTTTCTTTTTTTCATTTAAAGACAATAGGATGCAAACTGTTCAAATCAGTTGTACAGTGTATGTAAAATAATTCATGTAAAAGATAAATCATGATTTATCTAAAAAGATAAATCATGTCAGATCTTTTTCCACCTTTAATGTGATATAGCAACCAACAAAATTCAAGTGAAATAGAAACATTTCTGGGGAAAACATAAAAAATAAAAAAAATCACAATAACCTGGTTGCATAAGTGTGCACACCATTTTGTAAAGAGGCATGTGACTGTGTTCAGAATTAACCACATCCAAACTCATGTTCAAAAGTAATTATCATAGACCTGATTCTGATTAACCTTAAATAAAGATCAGCTGTTTCTGTAGGATGTTCCTGACATCTTCTCGGTTTCATCTGACTGCTGAAGCTATGGTCTGCAGAGAGCTCACAAAGCATGTACGAGATCTCATTGTCGAAAGGTATGGATCAGGACAGGGGTACGAAATAATTTCCAAAACATTAGATGTACCATGGAACACAGTGAAGGCCATCATCAAGTGGAGAAAAAGATCTGACATGATTTATGTTGGTTTCATTTTTTACATCACATAAACCTACTATTTTAAAAGGGGTGTGTATATCCACTGTATATATCAATAAAAATCTCTGCATACAAACACAGTGCATTGCCATACTGAGTTATTTTATTATAGTATAGGACAGTTTTCAAACACTTCTATTCAACACAGTTAAAGAAAAGCCAAGTGTTTTATCTGACTCGGATGTTCACTGTTTCCTGGTATAGAATGCAAGCCTAATTAAATGCACAGCTTCACTAAATAAACCAGTAATGAGATGAAACAACCTCCCACGTATGTGATACTGAACTGGAATGTGCTGATATTACATTTTCAAACCATGAGAACTGCCTAAGTTTCTGTGACTCTTTTTGAATAAAAATCTAAAACCAAACATATAAATGTTTTGTGACATTATTTTGAAATGTGCACGTTGACAAATCATATTTATTCTAACGGTACAGCCGATTACCAGCACATGCTCACTAGTGTAATGTGCATTAGTCAATGAGGAAAAATCAGGACAGAATAAAGAGGGTGTTTATCACATTCTACACATAACTTATGATTTTAAAAAAAGTGCTTAATGTGCATATATTTTCACAATGACTGTATTTCCTGGACAATAAAACAATCCTGAGCATGAGATGCAAATGATCTCATTGACACAAACACACACACACTGCTTTCATGAATAAGTCACAAAGTATTGAAAATGCTTGTGTGGCAGAGCTATACCTCAGCTAAAAACCTCACTAACATGGGAATGTGTGAATTCTAGCTCTGACAGTTCCTCAACCTCAGCTACATCACTCGAGACATGTGTGTGGGACTGTTTTTAATTCCGTCTTCGGTATTATGTTTAGTTGTACTTGCCGGTGAACGAATTTAGTGGGGTCTATTTCCCAAAATATAAACAAACTAGTAGCTTAATTTAGAAGACTGTGACCCTCACCAGGCTGTTCCTAAGGACTGATCTTTATCTGAGCTTCAAATCTGACTCACACTCACTTGTACGAAAGTAAAAAACCTCCTGCTAATGCAAGGTTACTGCTGATGCTTACTAGCCAAGTTTGCTAGCTAGCTAGGTTAGCTAACCAATGCTCTCTGCAAACATCAGCATACTAAATTAGACTAGTTATATGAACTACTTTAGTTAAGCCTGGGCTATCTGATACTTTATACCATTTTACTATTTAGTAGCTAACTTTTTACGTTATCTCAAGATGTCAGATTTTGCCCAAGTGCTACAACACATTTCTAAGTAATGATTTTTCTTTTTCAGCTTGTTAGCTTTGAGAACCATGTTTAAGTAGCATTGTTAACCCTTAACAGTTCACCAACACTTCATCAGAAACTGAAAAAAGTATTGTGTTAGGGAGAAAAATGGATAAAAACACTAAACTGATAGATTCTGTCATATTTTGTAAAATCTGTGAAAATTAATTCAAGTATATGGTGAGTATCTCAATGAGAATATTTATGATTAAGACTAGTGATTAACAAATGAATATTACAATCAGAATAATGTCACATACACATCATTTTGCTGTACAGTCCCTCAACCCATCTCCTCTAGTCCAGAAATTACAGTATATATGCATAGGCTTTACTAAATAAAAAAAAAAAAAAAAAGATGAGGCCATGAGAAATGACTATGGCTACTTCAGGACACAAGCAGGCGCTTTTTAAAATAAAGAAAAGCAAAATATGTTGCACCTCCTAATAATCCAATTAACACCGTGGTGCCTATGAAGGTTGGCGCTCTTTTCCTGGCCACTCTGAAAGCAGTTGGTAACACGGCTGATATGAGGATGTTGTTGACGTGTCCGAGGACCCTGCGGAATGTAGGACGCTCCAGGACGCGCTCGTAGTATGACTCCAGATTGAGCCGTGTGCCGTTGCCCCAGTAACGACGCGAGAGGCCGAGGAACTTGAGCCGATGGAGTGTGACGGCGAGAGAAACATCGGCCATGCTGAAAAACTCGCCGCACAACCACGACTGCTGAGTTCCTTCCTCTATGGAAAGAGAAAGAGGAGAAATATCAGGTACATAAAAATGGAGATCTCTTAAGCTGGATTTACACTTTTACAATTAAGCTGGATTTACAATTTTTGGACCAATTTTACTGTTGCAAAATTGAATTCTTTGGTCATAAGCTGAGATTGGTGATCTTAGACCACATAATGTGACATGCTCAGCGGTGGCTGATTTAGTGCTACTGCAAACAAAGACAGCCAGTGAAAAAGTTCTGGCACCGTCAGACAGTTTTTATTAAATCTCAGCTCGTCTAAAAGCCATTAACAGGAGGAAGGCATAGGATGACACAAAACCCAAAATGTGAAAGTTTAACAGCTAATGGAAAAACATTTTCTTTTGTATTAAAGAAGCAATCTGTTGCAGGTAATGTAACCTGTAATTGCAATGAAAACATACTTCAAACTGTGTATGCATTGTGAGTTGTTTTTTAAGGAAAAGGGGTGGAGCTGAGAAGGTCAGTTCCAGCTCCATCAGACTGAAATGAAGAAACTGAAGTCTGATACATTGCACAGCAATACTGCGAATCACCAGTTAAAAGATTTGCATGATTATTACAAGTCTAGAAACAAATTACAAATGGCACCTTTAATTTGCACTGAAGCTAAGCATTGAGTTTTGTTACCTGGTGTCTCCTCTGCTCTCCTCTGCAGCTCGGTCTCCACCTGATCCATAACTTTCTCCAGCTCATCCAGAATCTTCTTCAGATATTTCACATTGTCGTGATCAAACAGCTTTGTCTGGACACATTGATATGAATTTCTTATTTACTCACACAGTACTGCTTATTACTCTCAAAAAAAACAAACAAAAGGTACTAAAATTTTCTCGCATAAACAATATGCATCATCATCCTATTTGTGTTAATCTAATAGCCAAATAAAATATACTATTTTAGAACAAGTGGACATTTCTTACTTTTAGGCGTCTCTGTTTTGAGATATAAGCATCTTTAAGCTCTGGGTTTTCTTCTGCCAGTTTCTTCAGCTCAGATTCCGTGTTCCCGATTTGTGCTGTGAGAGGGAGAAAATCACATTAGTAATTGGTAATAATATTAATTCCTTTTATTTATATTTATTCACATCTTTATTTCCATCTATCATTTTTTAAACTGAATGCATTTAATTCACACCTTTAATTCAATTTTAAAAAAAGTCAGCTGTAAAGAATGTCAACTTGGACCTAGAATGAAAAAGGCTCAAGAACAAAAAGATCTATAACTCCAATAACCAGAATATTATCTGTAGGGATCTGTGGAATTTATTTTATAGTTAAAGTAGTCCATGGCCACAAAAAAAGTTGAGAACCCCTGATCTATTAGATACAAAAGTAAGTTGCAAAACAAACTCTTTTGAACTAGAAGGAAGAGCAATAAACCATTAAAAAAAGAAGAGGAGGCCTGTTAGCTTCTACAGGAAACATAGGGAAGCTGTGACTTCTTAAAGTGTCAGTAAGCAGATAATTGTGTTACTTACCGCGGATGCGTGTGTTGGCGTAGGCCGGGATATGAGAGTCCACAGTGAGCTCAGGATGGAGAATGCAGCCATGTGTGTAAGCATCCATGGGCAGTGAGTCCAGCAGCTCACGATAATGCTGAACTCTGTGATAATATGTACTTCCTGTCTCTGGAATCAGCTTTGGAGTTTTTTCTGATTCATGCAGGAAAAGCACACATATTAAATTCCTGTTTCTGAGGAATGTAATTAATGATACTGAAAATGAGTTGTATGAAGAGTTCCTATGAATTGATCTTTGAAGGTGCAGTTTGTATGTTTTAGTGTTTTTAAACTAGTAATATCCATATAATATCTAAAATCCCTTTAAAAAAACTGAGAGTCACAATATTGGCATGAAATGAATCCAACTACTGTTTAATTCCAAGCTTCAGTTTATATTTTTTTCTGGCCCTGAAATTAGCCAAAACAGCTGCTTAGCTCTGCCCCTTTTTTTTTCCCATTTTCTCCCCAATTTGGCTACCACCCCAGGAGGGTAAAGGTTAACATGCTTATTCCAAGACACGTGAAGGCAGCAAACCACACCTTTTTTAAAAAAAACAAACAAAAAAAAAACTGCTGTTCATGCCATATCACAGAATAACACATAAGCGCTATCTACCCTCTTCTTCATACATGATTTCTCAGACACCCACAATTGGCTAGTGTTACTGTGATTGACAGGGGAGAAACAGTATGCCACCCCTTCCACCTAGAAAGCACAGCTGTTGCTCCCTGGACTCAAATCCACAAATCGCTGTGGTGTCACTGGGATTTGAACTCATGATCTTCCAGCAATAGAGCAAACTCTTTTTTTTGTTGCGGTATTCAGAAGCCCAGCTCCGCCCCTTTTCATTAAAAGGTATCTCACAAGGCATTCATATTTCAACAGAGCAGGTAGAGATGAATGAGAGGAAATCTTGCGAATGTTTTCACTCTGATTACAATTTGTCACACAGTCAGCAGAGGGCTCTAAAATTACAAACTGCCTCTTTAAACAAAAACTACATAATAACACAAACAAATCACACACTCACCATAAACTGTGTATCACCTTTATCCAAATTTCTGGTCATGATGAACTTAAAATGGTGATGAAAACACAAAAAATGTAAACAGAAAATATATCAAAAAGGAACACTTTCTTCTAACTATAATGAACATGAAGGGTAAAATTTTTTTTTAAAAAAAACAACATGCAACAAATTATATAAAGGGTTTTTATTTTATAAAAGTAAAGTAAGGTTTATTAAATGGATATAAATAAAATGATAGACAACACTGATTTTTAAGAATACAGACAAGTGAGCTAATTCTATTCAGCAGCATAAATACACAATGAAGGTCATGTGTAAGTTTGCACCTGCCAAATGACTAAATGTAAATATAGTGCTGGTCAATATGATAATATAATATCAATATTGTGATAAATGGTATCATGGATATCTTCAGATTTCCACAGTTGTTTTTAAAGTTTATTAGAAAACCTGTATAGCATGAGACATACTGTGTATCATGGAAATCAAGCATTGTGATATGATATTTTTATCATATCGCCTACCCCTATATAAATGTAAATATTTGACTAATAATTTGACTAAACTTGTCAAAGCCCATTTAAGTCCCCATAATAAGGATTAAACGAGAACTTGGTGTGTTTACCATCATTGAAAGTTTCCTCTAAGTAATCCATGATCTGAATTGGGTCACAGATGACACGATCATCATGCACCAGAACAGGAACCTCGCCGGCTGGGTTCAGATGCATGAACCATGGCTCATTGTGTTCACTCAGAGGCAAGCTCACGTCATACTCCTTACACTGCAAACCCTTCTCAGCTATGGCCAGCCTCACCTGCAACACACATACAACAGACACTGTCCTTGAATGTCTCATTGTTCGGGCCCGTTTAGTTTGGCTGTATATGGAGCATCTGTTACTGAACTGATTGTGGGGGATGAGTACTTCAATTTTTCATGCGTAAAAACAACTAATTTTATAATTTGACACTTTTAAAATGACTGATGATTTATTAGAATTACTAAAAGCCTATTCTATACATTAAAATGGCAGCCATTTTTAAGAATTAGTACACAGACAAATATCAAAATTAAGGTCAGTTAACTAAAGGTTAGGTTAGTTAATTAAAAATATCTCAAATATTAAAGCATGTAATAATTGTATATTTAAAATATGTATCAACTTTGTGACTAGCATGTAAAGCATTTCTGTGTAGTACTAAACTGTAAATGTATAGCATTCCTGTGTAGTACTAACTGTAAATGCTCATGAAATTGTTTTGCACTGTATGTGGTATATTGTATTGAGCAACTTCAATTTTATTTTATTATATTTATTTATTTATTTATTTTTTACTGAAACTGGAATTTTCCACTGACAACCATCAAGCAAACCCTGTGTACAACACCCATATTTTGCATTATTTTATCCCAGTGTATAAAGTACATGAATGAGGGAACAATAAAATGTTTATAATTGGTCAAATACATATGATCATCATGACTGGAGCCATGAAAACATGAAGGTCACAATTCATACAGCATGTCATGCCTTAAGAGAAACAGAGAGCACAGTGTGGCAGCAAGAAGCTTGCCGTCTCATCGCTCCAGGGTCCCCGGTTCGATCCTGAGCTCAAACCTGTATGGAGTTTCACATGTTCTCCCTGTGTCCATGTGGGTTTCCTCCAGGGTCCCCGGTTCGATCCTGAGCTCAAACCTGTGTGGAGTGTCACATGTTCTCCCTGTGTCGATGTGGGTTTCCTCCAGGTTCTCTGGTTTGCTCCCGCCTCCCAAAAACATACCCGTATGTGTGTGCAGCAATGTTCCTTCCCTGCAATGAACTGTGATAGGATCCGGGTCCACCATGACCAGGATAAAGCGTTTACAGAAGATGGATGGATGGATGAATGAATGAATAAATTCATTAACAGACACCAATAGTATGTCTGTAACCACACCCTATTCAGTATAAAGTACTGAAAGCACAATTTTAGAGGTTTGGCCAGTTTGTAACCATATTGTGCTCATGTACTCTCACAATGTAGGGCTACTACAATATATTAGTGCCCAAATGAGCAATTTATAAGTGTATAGGAAAAAGGGAGTGGGGCACCATTTTGGACACAATTCTAGAGTTTATTTGTATTTTGTTGGAACTTAATGTAATAACTGTAGGTATTAAGGCAGCACTATATGCCATAATGCAGTAATTCAGTAGCTTTTTTTTTTTTTTTTTTTTTTTGCTCCGTGCTCCATTTAACGCTGTGACCTCCCTGATTCCTGCTGACTTTGTCATGCTTCCATATTCACTTACCTTCTGTGAACTAAATGACTGGGTCCAGTGATACAGAACCAGTTCCGACTCTTTCTTTTTGGTGCTCTCTATTTTTGCCTCGCTGCCTTTCAGCATCTCTGCACCTGTCTCTTCCTGGAGGAGAGACTGCTTCTCGTCCTGCGCCGCCATTTTAAATGTCAATACAAGCAAGAGAACCTTTAACTGAGTCTTACAACAAAAGTACACATGCAGCGGAGACGCTGTTACAATATTCAGTTTTTATTAACAGGTAAAATCATGAGGGATTTTTTAAAAATATAATATGCAGTTTTTAAGCTCTATTTTTTTTATATATATATATTTAAAATATTGTTAAAAGTTAAAGTTATTGCTCCTATTAGAGCGGGTCCGTTGTCCCCGGTTTTCTACCCTCGCAACTTAGTTCCTACTTGCGATTGGTTCCTATGTGTCTTAGTTTCAAGTAATAATTAATTATGATTGTTTTACGAAAGGAAAAAAAATGTATAACCACTGTTTCCTTCTCATATAAAACGCAGTTATCTCAAAGACTTTGCTGTCATTAAATAAAATACGTTTATTACTTAAAAGAAAAAAACGCTACATATTACTAAAACACTAGTACAATTCACCAATAGGTGTCACTGTATTACCGTTCCCCATGTTCTACAGTTCAGAAATGTAGTAAGTTTATAGAGATTTACTACGCCTAGGATTCTATTCATTAAAGCATGATTTGGGATTTTGTAATACAAATACAGTGACATTGTTCCTATATAATAGGTTTATGAAGTGTACATTTTGTCATAATTAATTATCATAAAAAAAACAGACAATGATTAAACATATTGCTATTCTGAAGCACTTGTAATATAGCTTATAATTGTTTGGAGAAACCTATAGCTGTGTATGGAGCATCTCTTTATGTGTTACTGGTCTGACAGTGGGAGGTGGGGGTAAAGTATTTAATTTCTGAACATTCTTTGTGCCTAAAAACAATTTACAATATGATGACATATCATAGTATAACTCACTTTTAACATGAATGATGGATTCACTGAAATTCTATACTGAGATATCCTAACAGCATTTCGTTTAAAGCTAAATATGCAGCGAAATATCAAAATGAAGGTCACAATTTATACAGGTTCCTTCCATCCATCCATTCTCTGTACCACTTATCCTACACAGGGTCACGGGGGAGCCTGGAGCCTGGAGCCTATCCCAGGGGACTCAGGGCACAAGGTGGGGGACACCCTGGACGAGGTTCCAACCCATCACAGGGCACAATCGCACACCCATACACACACTACAGACAATTTGGAAATGCCAATCAGCCTACAACGCATGTCTTTGGACTGAGGGAGGAAACTGGAGTACCCGGAGGAAACCCCCAAAGTACGGGGAGAACATGCAAACTCCACGCACACAGGGCAGAGGCAGGATTCGAATCCCCAACGCTGGAGGTGCGAGGTAACAGTGCTAACCACTAAGCCACTGAGCCCCCCATTTATACAGGTAATTTATATAAAAATATCTGAAATATTAAAGACAGTTGGTAATTAAATTTCTATACTGTACTTTGACTGCTTGATTAGCATGCATAGCACTCCTGTGTATCACCACTTACTGGAAATGTTAATGAAGTAGTAAGGACATAAGTATATTTTATTTATAAAGCACATATAAAACAACAAAAGTTGACCAATGTGCTGTACATAGCTAAGAGCATATAAACTATGTATAATAATAAAAAAGAAAAAAGAAAGACACTGAACATATAAAATGCTGCTAAAAACAGAAATATATATGACTACACAGATGCTCATTTATAAAAGTGTGTTTTTAGTCTTGATTTAAAAACCATATCTGAGCAGGCATAAAATAGTCTTAGTATATAATAATAGTACTAATAGTACTGAGCTGCACTTCTTGTTTTTACTCGAACTGTAATCTTACACACATATCTTACAACCATCAGGCATTTTGCACTTTGCATAATTCTGTTAACGGCACATTAATTTGTCCTGCTTTATAAATGTATACAGATGCCATTGATCTATAATTAGCCATTGATCATTATGGCTGGTACCATGAAAATAAGAAGGTGACAAAACCTACAGAGATTTCCTATGGTTCTGTTACTTAAAGTACGGTTTTGGATTTATAATGCAAACACAGTGACATTGTTCCTATTTAATAATGAGACGTATGAGCTGTACATTTCGTCATAATTTTGTCATAATACATAATTGTCATAAAACAACAGACAATGAAGTTAAACCTATATTATTTTAAGCAATAATCCATATAATAATAACATGATGTTGCATTATTTTGCCTAAATAATTGTAGGCCATTGTAGGATATATATATATATATATATATATATATATATATATATATATATATATATATATATATATAATTATATATAAAATAGCACAATAGCAAAACAATGCAATCTTCACTATCACATTTGTACAAGACAAAGACAGATGTTTGTATGTGGTTTTGTTTACTACAGTGACAGGCAATAAGACTACCACCACCACTAAAGTATTTTTCTTGCATCATATTCCTAACCACAAAAAGAAAAAATCATGCTTATATTCCAGGCCACAATGTTATACTGTGACCAAAACTATTCTGTTTTGTCATTCTAGTGCCATGATATTATTTGAGTAGTTCAGCTGATGGCTGTGGAGTGGTATAACCCAGCATGTTTATTAATATACCTTAAACTAGGTATATTAATATAAAAGTATTACTACTAATATTACTATCTACAAACTAATAGATTAAAATGCAACAATAAGTAATTTCTGGAGATTTCAGTACAGGTCATGCTGTACCTACTGCTTTTTCCTAAATAGCACCTGTATGGCTTAGAATGAGTTTGTTTTATGTGGTAATAGCTGTCTAGATAAATTCACATTAATAAAACATGTCAACAAATTGATAATATTACACAGAGACATGACGAGATTTTCAGAAAACACGTTTCGATTCGTGAATCAGTTCACCTGACTGACTCCCGCTCAAAGAGTCGTTTAAAAAGAGCCGATTCGTTAACGAAACTAGGGTTGCCTGATATGTCACTTTTGGTTAGTTTGTGCAACTAAATTGTACTTTGGCAGGTGGACAGGTGGATGGATGGATGGATGAATTGATTGATTGATTGATTGATTGATTGATTGATTTGTTTGTTTACAGGGCAGGATTTTTTTTTAACCCTTGTGTTTTGTTTGCATTGTCTTTACTGCCTTCTTGTTTGGCATCCCAGAGACTCCAATAACACTGATTTCAAAAGTAATAATTTTTCCTTCCAAATGTGTCTATACCATTTTGTTCCATATATTTCAAAACTCAGTACACTGAAAATAATTGTATGGTTACCCCTCTTTTTTCAACAACAAACTGGGCTTTTAAATTTCAGAAATGTAAAGAAGTACGTAAACTATGTAATTCTATATGTAATTATAGAAATATGATTAGGGCAAATAGGGGAATATCTAATATTTTATTATGTCATTAAGGATACACGTGAACAAATATATAAAACTCATTTAGAGATCAGGAGATTTAGGCTATTATCCGGGAAAATAATATTAGTTATATTTGGCGTCAATTTGACCCCAATGAATACATTGGCCTCAGTCCACACACACACACACACATACGCATACACAGCTCCTCAGACCCAAAAAATGCTGACATACACTATGTACGGTAGTGCAAGGTGCAAAGGTTGGATGGAGGGGTAGAGGGAATACTTCCGTTTGTGACTTGCAGATACATTTTTTTTCATTTCTCACTCATAACAGTTTTTTTTTATGATTTCTGCCCTTGTAGATCTGGCACCTTGCTCATTTTAGAGCTGCTGCTGTACAGACAGAGGGTTCAGACTGGTTCTGGATCTCTCTGACAATGTCCATGGCTGGTTGGGATCTGGGAAGAACCTCTCTCCTCTCAATTTGAGGCTTCACGAGCTACTCCAAGCAAATTCTCCTGTGATCCCTGACACTGATATCCTGCCTTGGTATCATAGTTATCCAAAAACCATTGCAGTTTTTTTTTTCCATGCCACTCACAGCTGCTCCTTTATGCATTGTGCTCATCAAGACAATTCTGTTCTTCTTGCAATGTTGTGCAAGCAAACACAGATGAAGTCACCTTCCTGGCCTTCATTTCAGTGAACTCTTTTGGACACATTGGCTTGTTTTTTCTAATGGTTACTCAACACCAGAGATGAACTAAATACACAAGAAAATCTATTATATTCAATCACGTTTTATAGCTGGGGTCTTTGAGACTGCAAACAGACGTTGTGTATACATTTCTGCTGGTGGTATCAGTACAAACCCATTGTTTATTATCAGATCCCATAAAATTCAGAAAAGTCATAAAGTATCAAGCTCCAAAAATCTATCAGAAAGACTTCGCAGAAGAGGTTATTATAACAGCTAAGAGGGACTAAATCTGGAATGGGATATTTAAAAAACACATATAGGTGTGATGATCAGGTGAAACTGTGATGGCCGTGTAGTGTAACTTCATATTTAAGAGATGCACAGAGGGATCCCAGCTTCTTGACACTGTAATAATCAAATATATTGTGATATTCAAGTTCAGGATTGCTGAAGTGCAGTTAAACTGATTATAAACTGATAGAACCTGTTGACAGCAGGTGCCTCATTGGGGTTGAAACGAAATCAATCTGGCAACCCTGAATTCATCGCTAGCGCTCCGTCTGCCTCCTCATTCACACTCGCACTCACTCCCACACTCTCCCACACACACGCACACACACGCCCTCCAACCCTGCCAGCCGCCTCACATCCATCTTCACACTCTCCCGTTCATGTTTATTTGTTTATGTTTATTTATTCTCCATCCGGGAAAAGAAGAACACACTGGAAAAGAAACGGAAAAAAAGAAGACAAAAACATCAACAACAAGAAGGAAAAAAGGATTATTATTCATTTCTGAATGACGGGCGGCCGGTTCGACTTCGACGATGGCGGCACTTACTGCGGCGGCTGGGAGGGCGGGAAAGCGCACGGGCACGGCGTGTGCACGGGGCCGCGCGGCCAGGGCGAGTACAGCGGCGCGTGGTCTCACGGCTTTGAGATAGTCGGTGCGTATACATGGCCCAGCGGCAACACGTACCGGGGCTACTGGGCGCACGGCAAGCGGCACGGGCTCGGCGTGGAGCGCAAAGGACGCTGGGAGTACCGGGGTGAGTGGAGTCACGGGTTCAAGGGCCGTTACGGAGTCCGCCAGACCCGGGAGTCACCCGCCAGGTATGATGGCACCTGGAATAACGGACTGCAAGACGGATACGGGGTGGAAACCTACGAGGATGGGGGTGAGTAGAGATGAGGAATGATGTGTTAAACCACTGGAAGTGTAGTTTTAAAAATAATAAGTGAAAACACACACACACACACACACACACACACACACACACACACACACACACACACACACACACAGACAGACAGACAGACAGACAGACAGACAGACAGACAGACAGACAGACAGAGGGGCATGGTGGCTTAGTGGGTAGCACTGTTGCCTTGCACCTCTGGGTTTGGGGGTTTGAATCCCACCTATGCCCTGCTTCATCTGGGTATTCCAGTTTCCTCCCCCAGTCCAAAGACATGCAGTGTAGGCTGATTGGCATTTCCAAATTGTGCCCTGCTATGGTTTGGCACCTTGTCCAGGGTGTCCCCTGCCTTGTGCCCCAAGTCCCCTGGGATAGCCTCCAGGCTCCCCTGTGACCTTGTGGAGGATAAGTGGTATAGAGAATGGATGGATGGAAGTAAACAGGTAGCAAAGTTGATCCTTTGGCCCAATGCCTATTTTGAGTCCTTCTTGTACAAGTTGGACCAACGTTGGCAAGGTGGCTGATAGTCAGCCCTGGTGGCCCAGCATTGGCCCAATGGACAAAATGGACAAAATTACATTGGGCCAGTGTTGGCACCCAGTGTTGGTCTAGTGATTTGGCTGATATTGGCCCAATGTCAGTTCTGTACCTGAGTAAATATATAAATAAAAAGCTTCAAGACATGAGATGGGATCTGATTTACACAGAAGAAAATAATGAGTAAAATATAATTTTTTCAAAAATGTTGTTTGCATTTGTTCATTTGTTTGTTTGTTTGGCTGGTTGGTTGTTTTTAATAAATTTAACTTCATATAATTTCAAGTAAAGTCTGCTGATTGAAACTGTTAAATATTGTTAAATATTGCACACATAAAACAAGTAAATCAAACCTATATGATATGGGTAACGCTAATATTAGACTTAGAATTAGATTAGAAAGTTTATTTTACAAAATTAAATCAGTGAGTGAGTTAGCACTGTAAGTTAGGCTAGACTGAATGTTAAGTTTTAAAAAACTGGTGAGCAAATATTTATATGCAATTCAAAGAGCATAAGTACAAAAAAAAAAAAGAATAGGTAAATATTGTGAAAATGCAAAAAATTTTACCAGAATAAGGTGAATAGAGAGTTGGAAGGCAAATAATACACACAGCAAGATAAGCTCCAGTGTGAAGTCATAAAGAGTTTTGTTTAGTTTTTGAGTAAATTATCCCTATATGGTAGCAAATTATTATTAGGGTGTTATTTTTATGTTAAAAGTAATTATAAATAATTGTAATTCAGATGAGATTGTAATATTATCAGATTAAGTAATCAGATTCGTAAATCTGTAACTGTGATTATAGCAAGGTTTTGTAAGTGGAACCCTCATTTTACAGTTACAAATCCTAATTTTCATTTTTACTGTCATGTTGCAATTACAAATTGCAATTTACACACTAACAGCATTTACGCAATTACAGCTATGAATAATTGATTACGCTGCCAAAATGCACAGATTTGAGGGGGTGGGAACAAGTGAATGCTTCCAGAGGGCTAAGTGAACAGTGACAAGTAGAGAGATCTAGAAAGTTGAGAGGGCTGCGGTGAAACTGCGACTCCAAGGCGTCAAGCATGCAAAATGGTGCTCACGAGATTCATTTTATACAATATTGTCATAATCATCATGAACCATGATAAAATATTAGACACGTTCTTGTTTTGTAGGTACATATCAGGGTCAGTGGATGGGTGGGATGCGTCATGGTTACGGCGTGAGACAGAGCGTCCCGTATGGCATGGCCATGACCATTCGCTCCCCTTTGCGAACTTCTCTATCGTCCCTACGAAGCATGCAGAGCAACGGTGCTGTGCTGCTGCAGGATGAGGCCTCTAACGTGCCGGCCAACGCACGAGGTGGCTTCGTCTTAAATGTCCATGGTGAGAAGAAAAAACGCCCTTTGGTCCGGCGTGGATCGTTGTTCGGCAGCCTTCGTCAGCTCCGGAAGTCCGAATCGAAAAGTTCGATTTCAAGCAAGCGCAGTTCGACACGCAGTTCTGCCATGAGCCGAATCAGCTCGAGCGACGCCGAGGACGAGGACAAGACAGACATTGAGGACAATGTTGACACCGAGGACAAAATGGACGCCACAGTGACCGAGTCCTATGCAGGCGAGTGGAAAAACGACAAGCGAAGCGGCTTTGGAGTGAGCGAACGCTCTGATGGCACCAAATACGAAGGGGAGTGGTTGAACAACAAGCGGCACGGATACGGCTGCACCGTTTTTCAGGATGGAACCCGGGAAGAAGGGAAGTACAAAAATAACACACTGGTCCGAGGGATAAAGAAGCAGCTCATTCCACTCAAAAATCCCAAAACCAAACAGAAAGTGGACAGTGCAGTGGAGGGAGCGAGG
Source organism: Pangasianodon gigas (assembly GCA_022758105.1). Lineage (NCBI taxonomy): Eukaryota > Metazoa > Chordata > Actinopteri > Siluriformes > Pangasiidae > Pangasianodon > Pangasianodon gigas. Next base: position 14,702,152 of record CM040475.1, read on the forward strand.
AGAGCAGCCAATGTCGCCAGAACCAAAGTGGAAATCGCCCTGTCAAGGTAGGTGGCCTCCTGAGGGTACCATAAAAATCTGGCTGCAGAAATAATGATATTTTTTCACAATGTTTCTTACACAAGACTCTGTCATCCTTTACTAATATAAGAAGAGATGTTAGAGGAGAGTACTGACTGGCTCTGCACTTGGGGTTCTGTTTTAGGGACTGAAAGGTTGAGAGTTCAAACCTAGCAACTACCAAGTCACTAAGTTCTTTGGGAGATTGTGAGTTCAAATCTCAGTGATGTCACTGTCATGGAGTTAGAGAGAATGTAATTATACTGCTGTCAGCATGGGAAGACCAACCTTACTAGCTTCCCATCAGTCACAGTTAAGCTAGCCAATCTCAGGTGTCTGATAACAAATGCTATATTCACACTAGCAAGCGACAAGCCGTTTGTGTCACTTGTAGTCTCTTATGTGTGTAGCGACTGCTACTCTTGTTAACTAGTTAAACACAAATGTAATAATGCACTAATCAGTGTTGTTTTATTTACACTTCTGTACGTCCTAGAAATGTTACTAGCTTCACTGGCAGATTAGCCAAGCAAGCTAACTGTACTAGCTACGTACACTCACCAGAGGCACAAATGACCACCTGCTCCTTCTTTACATTTTTATTTTTCTCTGTACTGTCTGTATAATCATTTAGAGATATCATATGCAAACAGTAAATATGAGCTAGTGGCAGGTAGGAACTAAAGTTGTGAGTGGGGAACTGAGAAACATTGCACCACACACAGCCCTAGCATTGATTCAAATGTCACTTGTCTCAAAAATTATGGCTCCATGATTGCACGTATATAGAAAATTAATAGTTGCCTGTTGCTTTCGTTTGCTAGTGTGAACATAAGGCGGGGGTGTCAAATCATATCCGCAAAAGGCCAGTGTGAGTTCAGATTTTCATTCCAATCAAGCAGGTGCCACACCTGATTCCACCTGTTTAATTAGTTGAGCTTCGCTTTCAATAGCCTATCAGGTGTGGTTCTGCTTGGTTGGAACGAAAACCTGCACTCACACTTGCCCTGTCTGGATACGGTTGGACACCCCTGATGGCAGTCAGCACCCTCGTCTGAACTTGTTCAGCTGCCATATGGCTGCCTGAGCGGCAGTTTGAGCAGATGAGGTGACTTTACGTGAGACAGCACATTAGCCTTCACCTTCCCAGATTGGTAGCTGTTGTGTAATAGTGGACATTCAGGTAGTGGCTGAAGCATGGCTATAACTACATAAAAAATTGCAGGACTGCCAGAGAAACCACTGCAAAGCAAAACCAAAAACCTATTATTATTATTATCATCTTTATTACAAGTAGTGGTTTTGTTATTTATATATTAACCACACAACTCAGTTTGGACTTTGGATAAAAGCATCTGCCAAATGAATAGACATAAAAGCTTTCTGCTTTCCCATGTTTTATGGCCAATACTTTGATGAGTTTGGTCTCTCATTATTTGTCCGCAGAGAACTGTGGGAGTTTCCCTTATTGTATGTATGTTTATTGTATCGCTTCCAAAACCAGTCGCTGCATTAGAGTAGCATTTTATATTCAAGGCCTAAAGTGACCTTTCAATCAAAGCAGACTGAACACATTTGAAAACTCACACATGCAGTGACATAATACAAGCAAACATAATAAGAGGTTAGTATTCATGAGGCAAAGGATATTTCTGACTCATTTTATAGACAATGTGGTTTTATTATGCTGTGGTTATGCAGAGCCTATGTGCTGCCCGATTAATGGCATAACTATACCAAGCTTGAATATTACTGCACTACAGCATCTTTTATTTTTTTTATGTGAACAGTTAATGATATTTAGTAATCTAATTTTCATTTTAGTATTAGGAATGCAGAAGTTCTATTCCACCCAGATGAAAGCGTTCAGTAAGCACTGAATAAATGATTATTTCGAACGGATTTGGGGATTTCAGGGAAGAATATTGCTTATATGTGAAACCTTAAACACACAGCACAAGCAGCACAAGCTAACGTGCGGTACACACTTGTTTTTGTACGCTTTTCGCCACCCGATCCCTCCATGTATCAGTTTCTTATGCACTGCACTCTGTAAATAGAGTCAGTCAAATCTCTAAAGATAAAACAGAAAAGTCTCGCAGCTATATTCAAATTACTGAATCAGCTCAGGAAGTTTAGAAATCAGAATACATGATTAGCCCATTAATATTGAAGTTTCTTTGAGTGCTACACTCAGGCAAAACTGTGCTGATATAGCATTTTACAGTATCCCAGTATTTGATTAATATTTGAGGAACATTTCATGAGTGCACTGCATACTGATCATATACTATGTGTAGTATGTTATAGTTTATACTATATTTATAGTGTATAGTGTAACTATAGTGTAATATGCATTTGCTACCTTATACCTTAATCTATGTTATAGTACTATATACATACATAGTATATAATATGACATTATACTAGCAATATACTAACAACTTTCCTTTGTATCACTGTATATTATACTTTTAGTATACTATACTAAACTTACTATACTATACTGAACTTTATACTGTTCTAACTACATATTGTACTTTTAGTACTATTGTATACAATCCTTTTAGTATACTGTGCTCTATATTATATTAATTGCTGCTAAATTATGCCATTCTTTATGTCAACCTAATTGATAAAGTATATCTACCTTTACTGTAATATATCTTTACACTGTAATAAGTAGTACTATACATTGTTCTATCCTTTATGCTATTGGAATTGCTTACTTAGTGTACTATGCTATAACTTGTAGTACTAAGTATAATACTATAGTGTACATTTAGTGTACTATACTATACATTTAGAATATTTTAAAGGAAACACACTACTGCACTATAATTTTAGTATGATATACAAAATCAACTTGAATATACTTGAATATAGTATTATATGCTAAACTTTATATTGCACTAACTACCATAGTATATTATTATTATTTGAATATGCTGTACATTAGGCCTATACTACTAATTAATCTATACGCATCATATTATACTACTTAAACTTTTCTATATATTATATAACATGTTAGTATATTATATTTTATGCTATCCTAACTACTCATTTTACTTTCGTACTATACAAATTACCTTTTTTTTGGTTTGTAACTAAAAAATTGTAACTAAAATATGGCAGCATTTTCTAGACTTTATTCAAATTCAGATGCTAATCAGATAAAATGCTAATTCAGACAGGTATATGCCATTGCAGTTCTCTTATGAGGCATAATTCAAATTCACTTGCAGAAACATATATTTGCATTTGCATTTTAGTGCTTAACAATGTACAACGGCTAAAATTAAAATGCAAACGCAATGTCCATTTCACATTTTATTGTCAGTGTCGTAACTGGTGTCTGGTGTTATTCTGCTATATTGAAAAAAGTATTAGCATTCCATCCAGTTGCTATTGCATTTCCCTTTCCTCACACTCCAACTATGCCAAAAATAAAATACCCTTGCAATCTCATTTGCATTTTCTCCCTTTAGCGCCAAAGGGAGGCACGTTGCTGATGCATTCAGTGGTTGTTCCTAAAAAATGTCTGTTATAGTTATAGCCCAATATTGTACAACTCCAAAGTGGACTGTTATTAAGCTAAACTAGCACCCACCCTAAGCTTGTGAATAACTTGATACAAGTTTGCAAAGTCAATAAAGTTTGACTAATGTTGCTGCTCTATGAGCAGGTCAAGAATCCCTTCAACCCGTAACAAGAAGAAACCGGTTTCAAGTGAAGTGTCTTCCTTGCCAAGTATTAAACTCTCCCTAAGAATAGTTATGTCCATATTTTTTGCATTTAAGTTTGACTGATAGTGCTGTCTCAATTGACAGTGAGAAAATGAAAATGCAATAGCAAATGGATTACTACTGCTTTTTTTAATATGGCATAATCATACCAGTTTGGACTTGAATGAAATTTCAAATGGACTTTGGACATTTTGGTCTTTACAACTGTTGTACCTTTTGTAACTGTTATAAAATTTGCATTTTCTATTAGCATCTGAATTGGAATAAATTCTGAAACATGATGTCATATAAGAACATGATAAAGTGCAATAAACATGAACACGAGAAATGAGGCGGAAGTTAAAATTTTATTGATTAGTAATTTATTAGACGAGAGTAATGAACATTGATTAAAGGAAGCTAAAATTTGCTGAACACAACTTCTCATCTCCAGGTTATTGACTTCATTAACATTTGTAGGGGTGTGTGTGTTTGAGGGGGTGGGCGGGTGTGTGTTTGAGTGTGTGGGTGTGTGTCAGATCAGCCAGTCGATATGATTAAGCCATCCTAGTTAGCACGTATATACACACACACACAGCAAATGAAGTGGCCAACGTGCTCACAGTACTTTACACCACATTAAATTATGCGTTGCAAGAAAGAATGATTTTATAATGTAGCTATAGAACAGTATGTGCAAACACACTGTACCAGCTGTGCGTGTGTGTGTGTGTGAGTGTGTGTGTGACCTGAGATAGGTTAACCACACACAGCTTGGCATTTGGTCCTCCTGGGAGCGTGGATACACTCCCTATCACGCGCACACACACACAGGGGTCATTACGGGGATAATGAAATTAGAGTAAAGCCATTGTACTACATCTTAAATGTGTTCATTTACAGCAGAACTCATGTTCATGTTAGACCTCTGTGGGATTTTGTCATGTATATAAATACCTCAGCATTAAATTCACTATAAACTTTTAAGCTAATATAATACAACAAAAGCTTGTTTATGAAGTATTTGTCCACACACACACACACACACACACAGACAATTACAGGAAAATAAATTAAATTTAAAAATAATAAATGAAATGTACTGCATTGGTTAAATGCTGCAACTTCTCTAAATAGATATAATAAAATGTATTTTATGACATTATAAATGCTAATTTGAGACTTCACACCTGCTTACTGCTTTCTGTTCATGACATAATCTACATTTATTGGGAACACCTTATATAGGAAATGTTTACTAGTCATATACATTCCCATTTTATTAGGTACACCAATATAATAACTAATAAACTAGGAACTCAGTTAAAATATAATCCCTTAGTATAATATAATGACATGTTGGCTATTAACACTATCTATCTATCTATCTATATATATATATATATATATATATATATATATATATATATATATATGCAGTATATAAATTTACCATTGTCACTGAAGGTTACAAGAAAAGAAAGCAAAGAAAGAACTAAACTGAAACAGAAAAAATGAAGAAGGTGAAATGAAGAAAGAAAACAAGCTAGGGGTACAAAAAAAGAGAGTAGAAGAAGATTAAAATAAAATAAAAATAAAATAAAAACTTAAAAATAAAAGGATTAAAAAAAAAAAAAAGAGCTGTAATCAGAGTCTCTCTCGGCTCTTGGAGAGTAAGTGCAAGTGAAGCTACTGATTGGTCAGCTGCTCTAACGTCTAATGTTATAACATCATCAGTAGGCAGCGGGCCTCCAAACAATTTCAAGGAAAAGAAGCACAAAACTGAACTGAACTGTTTCACTGTGTGAAACAGTACACTAAACGAAATCACGTGAGACGTGATGGTGAGAAAAACCAAAAACTATTTGTCCAAAAACATCTGGGAATTTGGAGGGAAGACTAATAACACTACTATCCTGTGTCAGAGACTGCAAAGAGAGTAGAATTCTGTTCCACTAAAAAAGTTAATTATGTTTGAATTGTGTTTTTGTTCAAATAGTTTTTGCTTTTTCTCACCATCACATCTCACGTGATTTCGTTTAGTGTATTGTTTCACACGTGCAGTGCAGCACAGGCTATAGCATTACAAGGCTCATGGATAACGTTCAGTTCATGGAAGAAGAAATAATTAAAATTACTATAAACATTTTCTCAACATAAAACTTCATTATGTATTAAGTATGTATTTGGCTGATTACCGAGCATGCACTCATGAGGATGGGAGAAAAACAGCTTAGCTACTTCACCCTGTCTAGGGATGGGCATTCAGAGTAACTAGCTTATTTTATAGTCGAAATCTCAAACAAGCAAAAAAAACCCCACAAATTATTGATGATTTGTTAATTAAAATAAATGGTGTGAGGCATTGCAGTGAGGCATGAGTGCATTTTTTGTGTCCAATTCAACAAACCAAAGAGAAGCTATAATTGTTTTCAATATTAACACAGGAAAAAGAGAACGTGAAGGTTTGTTTTTTAACTTGGGAAAATAAACTGGATGCCATTTCATAAATGCCATTTTAAGCTTTATAAGAAATTACAAGATTACAGGTTTATTATCCTAGGTCTGTGTAAAAGAAACATAATAATAATAATAATAATAATAATAATAATAATCATCATAATCATCATCATCATTATTATTATTATTATTATTATTATTAATTTTTTAAAACAGATTTAGGACCACTATATTGGGGTTAGAACGCAAGAAATGGTGGTTTGGTGCAAACCCGATTAATTTTGTTTTTCCGTTTCTGATCCCTGACTGGCAGTTGGAATTCAAACTGACCAACATTCTGTCACTGTATTTCAGGGAGAAAGTTTTATACTTTAATCGAAATCCACAGCACACCTTTCGCTTAAAATGATCTCTGAATAACTTTATGAATATTCTAGGAATAAGAGAAGAGTGGTTGCTTTGCAGTCACTGTAATGACTTCAGATCTTACACGGCTCAGTGACAATTTTAGAAAGAATGAACTGGGGATATTTTGTGTAGAGAAATACAAGGTCACAGATTTCAGTCCTCGAGAGCCGAGATGAAATTTGCTAAGCCTCACACTTAAAACAGGATCAAAGTTCAAATTAGTTCAGTTCATGTGAGAATTTAGGAGTACAAATCTAAATGATGGTAGCGAAAAGAGGAAAAGCAGTATTTTAACGAAACCAACAAATTTACTGTAATGCTAAAATTCACTGAGTGGCCAGATTATTATCCTCATTATATCCTACAGTTGTCTTCTGTTGAAATTATTCAGATGAAAGGTTAGCGAGTGTGTGTAAGGCCATGAAGGACATGCATACTTGTTTACCATGTAACACTATCACTCTGATACACACACAGCTTTAGTGTAGATATCCAGACAACTCCAGTCCACTTTAACACACATGTGAAGATTAACATTTACTTAACTGTGCATTCATTCATTCATTCATTCATTCATCTTACTTGTGAAATCTGTTGTATATATAAATGTATTGAATAGCAATTAACAAAAGATATTATTAGTAATAACTATTTGTTCATTTTTTGTTCATTATTTGTGTATATGGTGGAAAGTGGAGCATTTTAATGTAAGTGTTCTCTCTTCCTGGTAATATAATACATGGTAATATATGGTAAGTGTAAGAATAAGAGAGAAGACAATAGAGTATTGATGCTAATAAAGCTTTGTTCATTCCTGAGAGCTCTTCAGTTCCGTCTTACTGTCTCACATGTCCTCTTCTGATAAGAACTGTAGTTAATGTTCTCTAGTTTCAACCGTCTCCAGTCCCAGGTGTTACCTAGTTTCTGCTATTCCCTTATTTCCATTTGTTCCAACTTCCTAGTTTCCCTAGTTTCCTTGCTCTCTAGTTTCCACTGGCCCTATTTTGTTTTGGTGTTTTTACTGTATTCTAGGTTCTTTGCTCTTTAATGCAACATTATGTAGTGTGAAAGTAAGCAGTATAAGAAGCCCATGGCTGTGTGTTTGGTATAAATGGTGATGTAATGAGTGTGTGTTTCAGACTCTCCATGACTGTGTGTTTGGCCGACGCTGTTTTCATGACATCATCTTGTTGCTTCTGTTCAGGACATTTAACAGAACAGTAGTAGATTGAAACATAACACCGTTCATTGTTTTCTTCTCTGAAACGAGCTTCAAAATTAAGAAATGTTTGGATGGAAGCGTAAATCTAAAAAAATAAAGTTTATGTAGAGGACGTGTGGCACTCAAAGAGTATGTTTAATAAGCATGGAGCCCCTGCCTTCTCTTCTGTGGTGTGTGTGTGTGTGTGTGTGTTTAAAATGCAGTGGTGTGTCAGCACACTCCTCACTCCCCGGCTGACTAAATAAGGCAAGGCAGCTTATCACCACTGGACAGAAATACACAACCCAGTACACAGTGAAACACCACTTCATCACTATTGATTTAGCCTGTGTGTGTGTGTGTGTGTGTGTGTAAATCCAAGTATATTAAATTTTTTTCTAATGTATAGATAAATATAGATTTGTAATAAATGTTACAGTTTTATATTGTATTTTATACAATTATGACATATATTGACTATCTATTTATTAATTGGTTATTTATTAATCAAAAATTAGAAACAGGTATAGGCCTAGACAGATATTTCTCAAAAAAGAATGATTAGAAACATTGGTTAGGACAATCATAATGTAATGAGGGCAGTTATTTTGCATTTTGTATTCTAGAACCATTAGTACTGATTTAAAACACCTCCAAACACCTTTATGAGATCATATACACACACATATATATATATATATATATATATATATATATATATATATATATATATATATATATATATATATATCTCACAGCGCTGTGGAATTCTTGATTCTGATACGTCAGAAGGTGTTGATTAATTTTCTATATCAATAGCTCTGAATGTTTTGTCTGCAAGGGAAATCATAGGTTTATATTAATGTATTCGTTTGTATTCCTTCTTTCTTTCGGTGGCAATCCTAACAATAAATACAGTTAACTGATGTTGAATATATGTATACTCGTCTAACTTTAGCTAAGTTAAACACACACTGATAGATTTAATTTCATATTAAAGAACTCAAAATATTCTCCATGTACCATGACAGAAAGAAAGGACACTTCGCAAATCCCTTGAGCCCCAAGAACGTGTAAGATGTGGGAGAGGGGCAGGGCTTCCAGGCGGTGTTTGTTAAAATCAGAGAGTTTAAAACACCAACGCAAATCATTCCCGATTCATATGTCGATAGGCTCGTCTCAAATAACACAAAACAAATAACATTTGGCAGAAACACCAGTTCACTGAACGGGAAAGGACACAGGACTTGCATTTGCTTCTTTTAGTGCTTACCTTCGCATTGTACTGACTTTATCTAAGACCTGCGAATTCATAAATTCATAAATTCTTGTGAGCCAAAAAAAAAAGGCAGGACCATGGTATCCTTGGTCAGTAAAATTATTATTTTTACACTAAAATATTGCTCACACTAAAATTTTTAAATCTTATTGTATGGTGTACATCTGAAAATGAAATGAAAAGATGTCCACTGACATATGCTAGGGTGTCTGTGGTAAAATTTTATTTTCTATTTTTTTTTCTCTCTGCCTGCTAGGAATGATTATTAGCAATCTTGTATATACTGTAGGTGTGTAACACTGTAGGTGTGTTCTACTAATCATCCAAGTCAATATGATGGTTTTCAGTGCCTCTGAAAGAGGACAGCATTAAATGTCATATAACAGTGCAGTGGCTGTGAGCATTCAGTTATTCAGTGAGAGAAGCTGCTAGAATTTTGTTAAAGCAGACTTGGTAAGATGATCTCTGCTTGCTAGCCTTCAGTAGTTTATCAGAACAATGTAGAAACAATGCTCTCTCTGATTCTCACCCTGTTAAAATAATCTTATATCAGACTTCAAGTGACACACTGAACCCGGAAATCATGTTTGTGATTCTGATGCCATAATCAATACAAGTAAAGCAGGTCACTAATGGATATATTGTCATAATGATGTATGTCATTCTGTATGTTTACAGTGTCATTACACTCTCTAAAGCTTCAGAGACATGATAGAGAGAGAAATGTTATCAGAAAGGAGATAACACCAAGATATTACCTTGAATTAGTTGAATTAAAGTAGAATACATTTTTTTAGATTGAATGATTTTTGTGCATTTTCAGAAAATAAAGATTGACCCAAAATTTCATTTCTGCTTCGGTGCCTTCAAATGGAACTTGTGAATTTGTCAAGTTACTGTATTTTATATGGATGATGTAAAGGCACAGTGGTGGTAGAAGTGAGACAGAACCATTGGGAACATCAGCATTTTCATCACATGTATTGGTAAATTACTAAGAAACAAATTCTGCCCAACTAAAATTACGCTCTGATGAAATCATTAATCTTCTGAAATTATTAATAACACAAGTCTTCTCATAGACACAGAGAACACAATCATTTGATCGTAGTTTAAGTGCCAAGCTTAAGTAGTGTTCCTTTCTCTAACCTTTCTGTAACCTTTCTGTAACTGCTGAAGTAGAAAATATGTCTGTCTTAAACAGAATGGGATTGAGAGCTAAAGAAACTGGTTATTAATAGGAGTCATATTTGAAGTTCAGCTTTGTAAGTAAACAGAAATCATGTTAAAGGGAAAAAATGTTGTTCCTTTGTATTACTGTAACCTAAAAATTAATTTAAATTTGCCAGCCATTTAAACAGAAATGGTAGGGTACTGAAAGAAAGCAGGCATGTGTGTGAGTGTGTGTGTTAGTGGGTTTCAGAGACTGCGGTGGTCTTGGACAGTGATACTATGCTGAGCGTGCATTACTGTACAAAAATATTCCTCAGCAGCAAACCCATTAAAAATTCTTAGATCTCTATGAATAGCGCAGTGAGCCTGTGACACCTGCACCAGCACTTAGTAATCACACAAACTAAGCAAGACCAAATCGTTTTTTGAGGTTTTATTTGATGAAAATGACATACAGGGATAATAAGGACCTGAATTTGTTTTGTTCAGTATGTGCTTTTAAATTTGCCACTGAGGTAGCTGAAGCCTAGATCTCAGTAACTTTTTGTTTCCACCACAGTGCTAAAGTGTGTGTGTTCGTGTGTGTGTGACCATATGGGTTTGTTTATTTTGTGATTTGGATCAATCAGCTGGAAATCCAAGTGCCATTCTGTGCTATTCTATTGACGGTAAAGTAAAATGGAAGTAGGTGAGGCTTGATTGGGCAATTACACACACACACACACACACACACACACAGTGTTGGCAAGCAATGTGACCTTTCCTTCACCGGGTTTAATCTTTGAATACCGGGTGTTGAATTCAGTTCAGGACACCGGAAGGAGTGTGTGTGTGTTTGTGTGTGTGTGAAAGAGAGAGACTGTTTGTGCATGGACGCTACAGTGTTGCCATGGTGATTCGTCCACTCTTCTTGTTACACACTGTTTTTTTCCAGAAACTGTGGGTGGAAAAAGAGAAAGAGAGAGAGAGTGAGAGAGAGAGAGAGACAGACAGAGAGAGAGAGAGAGAAAGAAACCTATTCAATACTTAGATGATGTTAATTTAGCATTATGTGTTTCTTTTATTAAATCATTAAAGTGAATTAAGTCTTGAGCTCTTCATATCTTTATAGAATATAAAACCAAAATCATTGTTATTAGACTGTGGTAGCATTTTATAGGCTAACGTTAATGTTAATTAGGATCACATAACTGCTGTTAATAGTGTAAATCTAGTGATAACAGTCTCAGCTGAAAGGCTTTCTAAATTTGTAGATTAAGATCACTGAACTTGTTTTAAAGCAGACTGTACAAGTAAGAAATGATTCCACCCCAAATGAAAAATGAAGCAGACCAAAATGCTTGCTTGAATGAGAAAATAACCCAGAAGTAACAAAAACAACAAGAAAATTATAGATCATCAAACTGCATTCTAACTGAGTTTTTAATTCACACTTTTTTTCACAGCCTTATTAAAGAATATTTGTTACTTACACCCCTGTTAAGGTGGCTAACTTGCATGTTAATGGTTGTTTTGTGGTATAGATGATGAATGAATTGGTAAACATGGCCTTGACAAGCTTGCACAAGCTTGCAAAAAGTCATTTTCCTGCATTCAAATTCAGATTGCACCTGGTATAAAGACTGTTACTGTCACCTTAAATTAGAAGTCTAAAATGTAGCTTGGAAATTGCAAAAACAGGACTTAATTTATGGCGACTGCTGTAATTATATCAGCTGTTTTGTCTCTTACAATGTGGTTAAACTTGGAGTGGAATATTTCCCCTTTGAGTCCTCACTTGTAAACGTTTTAATGTTGTGCCAAGCTAACTCATGCTGAATGTTACAATTTCTGCAAACTTCTTTTAAGTGTCCATAATTCAAATTATTTTATCATTTTCAAATTAATTTAATTATCAAATTTGCTGATTTTTAAAATATTAGAACACCCGTCTGCCTAAGTATTCGTGATTACACAGCTTTTTTAATTAGTTATCCAAATAATAGTTGTTATTATAATTTAGGTAATATCAATCCATTTATTGCAGATCATGTGATGAGCTAACCGCTAGCAACCGCTAGCAACAGTGGTGTAGAACTATCAAGTAAACTGTAGCTGAAAGACCCGCTGTGTTACCTTGATTTTGAGACGTGCTGTTGTGTTTTCGGAAAATAAACAGACAATTTACCGTTGTCTGTAAATAACAATGTCACCAGAAGAAATTAATCTATTGATTCATATCTGCATAATACAAGAACATTAGCTAGTTTCTTTAATTTACGAATTACTTTAATGGAAGAATCAAATCAATAATAGGCTTTTTCACACCAGGAGCTACGTCCGCTTATCGTCCACCATGACTATAAGCGTGACTATTTTTCACAAAATGGTCTTTCACTAAATAGTGCTTAGGGTATGGATTTGGGACACCCTTCAGCTTCACACTTCCATCACTCTTTTAAGAAATGGCTTTTTGTGTTGTGTGAAAATCCAACAGAAGGTCATGTGTGTGAAAATTCAAAGCTGGTTGTACTTCCTCATTGAATAAGATCTATTTCAGAACTAGACTCCAGACCACTGACCTCTCATGCATTTTAATATATTTGAGGGAATTCTTAAGTACTGAGAACAGAGCTCCACTTAGTCCAAAAATATGTCTGACATTTGTCATGATCATCAGAGAAGTACAATTGACTGATGATATTCAGATTGTTTTGGGCACAGGCTCACTGAAACTGGGCATTTAAATATTGGAAAAAGACAGGAATGGCTGACAGGAGTGGAACCCACTGGGGTCTTTGGCTGTTGAAGGACATCTGCCTGAAGGTTTGGCATGTTGTGCTTTCTTAGATGCTTTTCTGCTCACCATGATTGTAAAGAGTGTTTATTTGAGTTGCTGTAGACTTCCTGTCAGCTCTAATCAGTCTGGCCATTCTCCTGTGACCTCTTTCATCAACAAGACATTTCCACCTGCATAAATGCCACTCACTGGATGATTTTTTTTTTGTTTTACACACCATTCTTTGAAACCCTAGAGACTGTTGAGTGTGAAAATCCCAAGAGATCAACAGTTTCTGAAATACTCAAACCAGCCCGTCTGGTACCAGAAGCCATACCATCATTTTTCCCCATTTTGATGTTTGATGTGAACATTAACTGAAGCTCTTGACCTGTATCTGCATTACACTCATGCCACATGATTGGCTGATTGGATAATTACATGAATGAGCTGTACACGTATTCCTAATAAAACGCAACAGTTTTAAATAATGCAAAATAAAGCAAAAAAGATCTTCAGGTAGAATTTATTTTCATATGTGAAATTCTCACACAGCAAAGCACTGAAGTCCTGATTTACTACATGTAAAAACATGCAAACTTGATAACACTCATATAGAAAGTGTGCAAATGATCAGAAGATGGTCAGAAAGTTTAATGAAATGATGACATATAACCGCAGGAAAGATGATTTCTTATTAGATTTGACACACTGCTTTTTATTTTGCATTAATATTGTATTTTGAGCCGTTTTTCAGCAGCCCATAATCAGCATAATACTGAACACACAATTTTGTGTGTGGGGTAAGTTTAGTTTCAGCTTAAACACTTCAGAAGTCAGAACTCACCACAGCATCCGAGAACAAACAGCGCACGCAAAAACCTAATTTGTGTTTTTTCCTCCTACTACTTTGCATGTGATGTAACTCGTATTGTTTTTATGTAAATCACCTGTAACACAGTCCATTTTTGCATGCGCATTTCTTTGCACTCGCAGAATTAGTGCTTGTCTTTTAGGATCTTAGTAAATCAGGGCCTCAGATTTGTCTCAGTGTTGAATAATGAATTCTTAAATAATAAGGACTGGCTGAGTAAAATGTTGGATTAGTGTTTGATAAGTGATTAAATAAAATCAGCTCAGGACATGTATAATATCTGTATTATATTGTAATGCTTGAGTTTGACTGTCTCATTCAGGAAGTTTTTAGTGAGGATATGGATAATGGATGAAGTGTCTTGTAGGGGATTTAAGATAGCATGTAAGCTTGGTATGTCACTCCTGAAAGTAGTCTGTGGCTGAACGCTAAACCATAAACTATAACATAAAAACCCACCAATCTTTGGATTTTGTGTAGGTGCTTTATTTGTCTTTTTGTTCTGACTACAATACCAATACAGCAAAATTCATATTGTGATATTAAAAACATGTTTCAGTTAAATCTCTGTCCCATTTGATCAGTTCAATTTAAATTTTTACACAGTCCAGTACAAGAGTGTAACACACACACAGTTTCCAGTAAAAACAAAGAAATGTTATAAACATACTGTAACTATACAGAATAACTCAGTAAAACACACACAGGAAGTAGCGAGGCAAATTTTGGCAATTTTTTTTTACCATTAACCAATTATAATTAGGTGATTATTAACTAATGGCTATGCTAATGTATTAAATGCAGCATTGCATATCAGTAACAATCACAAACTTTTAAATGTACACAAATAGCTCTTCACTATTCATTTCTTATATTCAGGAAATAGATACAGTTTTAATATTCGTATTTTGATGTGTAATGTGATTGCATTGATATTACTGACTTTAAGCTATGATCCTGGAGTAGTTTGTTGGCTTAAGCAGATTAAATGTGTGTATTCATCTGTGTTCGTGTGTGTGCGCATCCTTGTGACCAGATTATGTGCTTTAACATATCCCCTCCTGTCTGTTCATAAAAGCAAGATGTGGATTTGACCAAAGCAGGGGGTTTGGGACATGTGGCAGCACAGACACACACACACACACACATCGGCAACAGGTATAGAGAGAATAGACAATTGTCCATGGCCTCTTCATTACCTTGGGCCTTCAAATTCCACAGCAAATAAGTGTTAATATTTATGTCCCTGTTTGCCACTGACCTTTCAAACACCAACCAATATGCAGACCTGCCAAACCCAAAGAGGAATAATACGTAGTCCTGCTGAAGGGGGGAGGGAATAAAAATGCAGTGTGCTTGAAACACACACACACACACACACACACAAAATACATCCCCTCCAACTGCTTCCCACAGCCAAATTCAGGTCATGTCTTTTCTAATGCTAATTCATACTTGTTTTGGTGCCTTAGTCATGGTTACAGGCTTGCAGCCACACACACACACACACACACACAAGAGGTTATACACATTACAGACAGCTTACTTTTTTAATTTCGAGAATACACAGACGTTGTAATATGCTACCTTTACAATACTGAACTGAGGAATCTGAGGCTACAGTGGGCACAGTTTAACTGAAACTAGACTGTTGAAGATTGGAGAAAGAGCAGGTGACTGCTCTTCTGCTTCTGCTGTCTTCAACTGTCCAGTTTCGGTGAGCCTGCGCACCCTGTAGCCTCAGATTCCTGTTCCTGGCTGACAGGAGTGGAACCCAATGTGCTCTTCTGCAAGGTTTGACGTGTTTGGCTTTCTGAGATGCTTTTCTGCACACCACAGTCGTAAAGAGTGATTATTTGAAGGTACTCAAAACTATATATCAACCACTTCTTCTCCATCCAAACTCCCCCCCCCCCCCCCCCCCACCCGTCTCTCCACTGTCAATCAGAGTGACGCTAGCCAATCGTGGGCGTCTCTGAGCTCATGTATGCGGAAGGGGGTAGATAGCTCTTTCCTCCAAGTGTGTTAAACTGCCCTGTGATGGAGCTCGAGCAGCATCGCAGGTGGGAATTCACAGACGACCAAACTGGGAAGAAAATGGGGTGAAATAAATTTTTTTAAAAAGCAAATAAAATAAAATAAACCTCCCCTGTAAATACCTCTAGAAAATTATTTTTCTCTACTAAAATAAAAAGCTGCCCTGTTTATCAGAGTGATTGCACTAGCCAATTGTGCAGTTAGCACTCTCGGCCACATGACATTACACAAGGAGCAGTTCAAAAAGATTATTGGCTTGCTTTTTTGTGTACGTCTTACAAGATTTTTTCCACACTTTGGTGTTTGATGTGAATGTTACCATGAACTGAATCACTTGACCGGTATCTGTGTGGTTTTATGCATTACGCTGCTTCCATGTGATTGGCTGAATGAATGAATGAATGAGCAGGTGCACAGGTGTTCCTGGGTGTATACTGTGTTTACTGAGTGTATAACAGTGCATAATGTTAATATATTAAGGAATATATTGGATATATTATTATGTGGTTTGGGACCGTAAATGGAAATAGTGTGTCAGAGTCACTAGAAAAGGGAACATCATTACTATTGCTATTGTAGCCTTTCCAATAACTAGCTAATAGCCTGGGAACTAATTGGCAAATTATGAATTTATTATTGAATAAGTACAGAAACCACAGGAACACTACACACATATGGTTCTGTAATTACTGCTGATGCACAAAATAAAATTATGGAAAATGATGGTATTAAATTTGTTCACATAGAAAGTAACAGAAAAATAAGATAAAATCAACAACAGTAATTGACAGGTGGAGATCTCTGACAGATTTCTGCGTACCTAAGCAATCACACGTTTAGGAAAAGACCAAAGAGCTGATCTTATTTATCTGTTAATGTAAATTTATTAAGGACACAGTATGCAGACCCAAAAAAATAAGGTTTAGCGTTTCTTAAAATGGCAGATGTTACAGTAAGAACTCGAACTAGACATGAATTCTAGCATTTGGGACAGAGCCATTAATTAGACTAGTCAGATGGTGGTGTGGGCGGGACTTTACCATTCACAACACACCTACGCTGATGTCTATTTAGAGCAACAGTTAAAATGCATATACTTGAAATATGAACTCTTTTTGTGCACTGTGATGACTGATGAATTGAGTGGCTAAAATTCAGGATCTCTCCCTCTTTGGATTTGTGTGTGTGTGTGTGTGTTCACTTTATGCCTTTAGACTAACATTCATTTTACAGAGCAGAGAGGAAGGAATAGTATGACGGCTAAGTGCCTTTGTGTCACTGTGTATAGAATCATCAGCTGCCTCTATCTCTAATATGTATAATATGGTGCTAGCTAAAGAATTGTGTGTGTTTGTGTGTCTGTGTGTGAAACAGGACAGCCCATGCCAGAACAAAGAGTGAATCAGCAGACCAGGCTGCAGTTGCTGCTGACCAGGAGTCAGATCTTGCAAGGGCTATAGCAAGAGAATTAGCTCCTGACTTCCAGCAACCAGGTATATACACACACACACATACACACACACACACACACACACATACACACACACACAGTGAACTTGTTGTTTTTCTCTGAGCAGCAGGCAACTAAACCCTACAAAATGAAATACTCATATGATGTACAATCTTGCCTGGGCAATATTTTAAATCCTAACTCAACTGCTGCTGGCAAAGTAATGAATGCTTTACACTTTGCCTTTATAATAACTGAGTCACAGCCAGCGTGAACTGAAAAGTGTTGCGGAGCGACTGCAGCTTGCTGAGTAAAATGTGCTTAAGCTCGATAATCTAGAGATCTGGAGTTGCCACAGAAGAGAGCTGCTGTCTGGATAGAAAGGACTAGAGGTGTGCATCAGTACTGGCATCCCTCAGGACTCAATAAAATATTACAGCAGTGAGCAGTTTTTAATTTCATGCTAACCCAGTCTCACCAAAATAAAAAAGACTTACTTGCAGCACCTTCTCTATGTAATATCAACACACTGATATATACCGATGAGCCATAACATTAAAACTATTGACAGGTAAAGTGAGTAACATTGATTATCTCGTTACAGTGGCACCTGTCAAGGGGTGGGATATTCAAAAAGAAAGTTCAAAAAGAAATAGTGGCTTGCTTTTTGTATATGCCTTACAAGCCTAGTAGCAGCAGTGGATTAGAGCAGAATCAACTAGTGGGTCACGGTTATATGGAACTAAATTGGGATAAAATTGGGTCTTTAAACTCTGTGTGACAATTGGAGCTCTTATTCTTTGAAAACATTTTGCAGTTTTTTGAGTTTTTCATGCCATGGTTCATGCCACTTAAAGGAGTTTTCTCCCACACTGCTTTCACACACTCAATTATGCCGAGCAGCTGAAACTGGTTTTACGGGCAGATGTAATGTAAGACCACAGCTATTGAAAGCTGTATCTATGACTACAGTGAACCACTGTGTTTGGTTTGGAAGCACACAAAGCTTTTGGAGGGACTTTAGCAGCACAGCAGTCAGCTTGTACCATAACAACACGACCATTCATGTCCAGCATTGAAGCAATCATTTCTTCAGTTTCAATTAATAATTCTTGGTCAATTCTGTCTGTAACTGTATTATACTTAGTCCCACCCAGTTCGATTTTGAGATTGAATATTGTTTCAACTTTTAAGAACATGTTATTAATAATTTCACAGCATTCCACAATCCTCATGATAGATAGATAGATAGATAGATAGATAGATAGATAGATAGATAGATAAGGGCCTACCAATAACAGCATTAGCTCAATTGGAAAATTTAGAGATTTTTTGGACAAAACCAGCCAGATTTCAGTTAAGAAATTTGGAGTTTATTCCTAACTTAAATGATTGGTTTATGTTGTTAGGCATAAGGGTGAAAGAGAGAGAGAGCTGTCACTGAGAAAGTTCTGAAGATCATGTGACCATATTATCAGACTAAATGAAAGAACATTACTGATGATGAAGGTGAAGGGGCCAAGAATTGATCCTTGGGGCACACCTTGAGGATTTATGTTTCCCAAATGGACACCTGACAGTGAGATGGTATAGTAAACCAAGCAAGAGCAGTGACAGAATGACCAATATTCCATCATCAGCTATGTCTGAGATGAGATAGCTAGCCTTATCAAATGTGGCAATAAGCAAAATGAAAATGTCAGGAGCACCCCTGAGTGCAGACTACGAGAGTTCAATGGTAACTCTTAAAAGATGATTCAATGCTACATAGTGGATGGACCCTAAACTGTAAAGTTTCACAAGCGTTTGAATAAAACAAAAAGAATACGTCTGTAGTAGACTAAAACCAGGCTTCTGGAGACTTAATGTATCCAAAACAGTTTTAGGGGGCAGACGTACAGTATGTAGGCCGACTCAAATGACTTGTTAAGAAGAAGGGAGGTAATAGTTGAGCAAGCTCCAGGGTTGAGACAGCAGGTGGAGGGAACTGATTTAGAGATAAGGACAGAGATAGTGTAACTGAAAAACTCCCATATCTCAAAACAACATACTCAGGATTCCTGAATGATCCAGAATTGCTGTTTAACAACTAACACTTCACACTTCTGACTCACATATAACAGTAATTAATATATTTAGTTTTTTGGTGTTGTATAGCTGGGGCCATGTAAAAAATCTGTTCTTACCTCTTCAGAACACTACTTAAAGGAACTTTTACTAAGGAATCAAAAAATTTCTTAAGCTAAGAGCTTGGTTAAGATTGACCCCATTGCTACAAATAGCAATATATTTCACTAATGAATTTTGACAGTCATTGTTTGTTATGGTAGCATAATTCCTCATGCTATATAATGAGCCATAACATTAAAACCACCTGCCTAATATTGTGTAGGTTCCCCTTGTACAGCTCTGACCCATCGAGGCATGGACTGCACAAGACCTCTGAAGGTGTGCTGTGGTTTCTGGCACCAAGACGTTAGCAGCAGATCCTTTAAGTCCTGTAAGATGTGAGGTGGGGCCTCCATGGATCGGACTTGTTTGTCCAGCACATCCCACAGATGCTCAATCAGATTGAGATCTGGGGAATTTGGAGGCCAAGTTTGAAGTCTTTGTCATGTTCCTCCTGAACAATTTTTTGGAGTGTGGTAGGGCGCATTATCCTGCTGAAAGATGCTGTTAGGGAATACCGTTGCCATGAAGGGGTGTACTTGGTCTGCAACAATGTTTAGGCAGGACAAAGTAACATGCACATGAATAACAAGACCCAGGCTTTCCCAGCAGAACATTGCCCAGAGCATCACACTGGCTCCCCCGGCTTACCTTCTTCCCATAGTGCATTCTTGTGCTATCTCTTCCCCAGGTGAATGACGCGCACGCACACGGCCATTCAGATCATGTAAAAGAAAACATGATTCATCAGACCAGGCCACCTTCTTCCATTGCTCCATGGTCCAGTTCTGATGCTCACGTGCCCATTGTAGGTGCTTTAGGCGGTGGACAGGGGTCAGCATGGGCACTCTGACCGGTCTGCTGCTACGCAGCCCCATACGCAGCAAGCTGCGATGCACTGTGTGTTCTGACACCTTTCTATCATAGCCAGCATTAAATTAAATATGCTTGCCCATTTTACCTGTTTCCAGCACGTCAACTTTCGAGAACTGACTGTTCACTTGCTGCCTAATATATCCCTTGTAACGAGATTACCATTGTAACGAGATATTCAATGTTACTCACTTCACCTGTTGGTAACGTGTTGCTTTTTTTTAGTAGTTTAGGTGACTGTACCCCTCCTTATCTCCACACTCATTGCAATTACACTCACAGTTGAGACAAGGTCTTGTTAATAAGTTGTTATCTTAAAATATTTAAAACACTTTGGACAGCTCCTAAGCTGTGAACTTTTTGGCAGGAAAAAAAAAAAAGATAAAGGAAAAATCCACCTTGAACAACTTGCCCATTAGTCTTTATAATTAACATGATCTTCTTTGGTGTCCAAGATTTATTTAACAATGAAACTCTGATTTGATATATTAGCTGTAACTTCTTTCATTGACATGCTGGTCTTTCTATGGTTTTGTACATTACCTACAATGCAATTCAACTACCTGCTGACAGTGGTGCAGTTGGATTTAGCCCTTCGCTTCATTTCTACCCAAAGAGAGTGATGCAGCGGCACTTTAGTCCTTTAGTCTGTCCATTTCTTTTACCTTCTCACCTGTACTCTACTCTCTGCTCATACAGATTAGCCTACAAAGCTTTAATTTGCATGCTAATACCACCGTCAGTGCCGTCATGCTAATACCACCATCATCACGGCACAACCGCTAACTTCTCACAGGAATAACAAAAATACAGCACCAACCAACAAATTAGCACCAGAATCAATAATTGCATCACAAATATTTCAATATAAACATGAAAATGTGTTTCAGAGTGGAAGTTTCCTTTAAGAAGAAGAAGAAGAACAAGAAGAAAATGTTTGCTGCCAGCTATATGCTTTTCATCAAATTGAGAAGAATTACTGTTTGTGCTTGGATGGATTTACTTAATTCAATTAATTAATACTGTAGTCATACCCATAAATTAAACTATATACATCATACTAAGAAGAATTAATGCCTGCATGTGTGACTGACATTGACGTTAGATTAGCACAGAAGTGTGTGACAGCAATGACCTTTCGGTGCAGCAGAGCCTGCTCCGTTCACATCTAAAATCGCCATGTTGGAATGGCTGCAATTGCAGAACAGTGATCGAGTCCCTGACTCACAGCAGCTGTCCATTCCTTCACTCAGACCTGTGAACATGTGACCTCAGCCCCCTTCTTCTGTCCTCCCTCTCTCTCGCTCTCTCTCTCTCTCTTTTCTACCCTCTGGTGCAAGGTGCATAGTTGATAGTACATAGTCACCCCTAACCTCTTCGCACACTCCTCATGTCGGCATGTCACTTAAATACGCATAGGGCCACTTGAAGTGGGTAACCTTTCTAAATTATTATCAGTGTAGACAAATGTATATAGGAGCAAAGAGTTTGTATGCACGTATCCATGCTCTCGATTCTGGGTTTTTTTTCATTTCCATTGCTTTCTAGTGTCTGTGCATGGAATCTGTATTGTATGTGAACAGGAATGCAGCTTTTAGGCAATCTCCTGTCTAGCAAGGGATAATTGTGTGTTTCAGAAAAACAAGATCAAAAACCACTTTTGCAGTTCATAGCATGTGTGTTTATAAATCCATGCTGGAGTCATATCATTAACACGAAAAGCTGCAATGATGTGTTTCTGTCTATATTCTTTAGATTTTGATATTAAAATGTTTTTCTTCCTTGTTACCCTCCACTCTTCTGGGAAGGCATTTCACTAGATTGTGGAGCGTGGCTGTGGGGATTTGTGCCCAATTAGCCACAAGAGCTGATACTGATGTCAGGCGAAGAGGCCTGGGGTTCAGTTGGCGTTCCATTTCATTCCAAAGGTGTTCAGTGGGGTTGAGGTCAGGGCTCTGTGCAGGCCACATGAGGTCTTCCACACCAACCTTGGCAAACCATATCTTCATGAAGCTTGCTATGTGCACAGGGGCATTGTCATGCTGGAACAGTTTGGGCCTCTTAGTTCCATTGAAGGGAAATTGTAATGTTACAGTATACAAAGACATCCTAGACAATTGTGTGCTCCAAATGTTGTGGCAACAGTTTGAGAAAGGCCACATATGGGTGTGATGGTCAGGTATCCACAAACCTTTGGCCATATAGTGTATTTGTCTACTGTGAATTATACAAAATATCCTTTTATTTGAAATTAATGCTCAGGCGTATTTAGTGGGAAATAATTTGGGGATGTTTTAGGTATGTGCATAGTAATTATTGTCAGGCTTATTCTGATGTACTGTTATTTCAGCTTCTCGTAATAGAATGGTAGCAATCCCACATCATCACTGAGTTTCTATCTGATTAAAGGGAGATGAGGAAAGTGATCCTAAAGCTTTATGCAGGCCTTATTTTGAATCTGTTTAACAAATTGCAGATTAAAATTCTTTGGTATTGGTTCAGAGATAAATCTCTGTGCAGTCACAAGAGCAGGCAGAGGATTAGATCAAGCTTTTAATGCATTTTTGACTGCAAATTGTAACAGTTAAAGATGGTTAATATACTATATATTGTTTATAAATGGAAAGGAATCAGAGTTGTAAGTGACCAAAGACTTAGTCATGAGTCTGTTTCTTTAGTGAATTATCCAAACCATGTGTGGAATTTACATGGACAGCATTGTGCATAAACAGACTGATACACTGATTATTATTATTGAGTTACTGCTTGAAATAATGATCAAAAGAGACATTAATCTCTCTAAGCATTTGCTGTTCCTATTTGTTGTCTTTAAGTTATGCAGGCTTAAGTTGTCAGATTTCTCAGAAACACCATTATTCAACTCCAGGGTTATGTTTTTTTTGTTTAATCATTCGTTTCATAACTTAAGTTTGATGAACATGAATTTGATTCATGGACACTTTTCCAACAAACGCAAATGCCGGTACTGAATCTGTAGTTTGGGACGTAGCCATTGTCGTTTATCACATTTCTCTTTATCTATACCACAATCTTTACTCCTCAGACCAGTTGAGTTGTTATCTGTCTGTTTTTTCCATTCACATATTCTTTGGCAAAAATTCAGCATTCATATGAAAAATGGATAGAAAGCTCATGAATGTATGTGCACATCATCTGGCCTTTTAATCTGTGTTCCTGGCTGGAGTGTGAATCACAACCAACATGGGTGGATTGGAGGGAAGCATATATACAATTTTTTCAGATCTTCAGATATCAGTATATCAGATATCTGCTTTAATGCCTTGGTTACTGACCTTTCCCCCTGCTCGATCTTATGTTCCTGCTCTCACAGGCCTTGAGTACATCAAGCAAAACTTCACAGACCATGTGGAGGAGATTAAAGAAGCTCCACTAGAGTTGGAGAAGAAGGAGAAGAAAGAGAAGTCTTCATCAGGCAGTCCTTTTTATCGCCGTGGCACGACTCCATCACACTCGCCTACTCACAGCCCGACTCCCTCACCTCCATTATCGCCAACGAAGAAAAATCAACAACTAAGTACTGGTGTGACACGAAAGATCAGCAAAGAAAGTGCTACAGCAACCCGTAAAATTAGCAAAGACAACAGCACTCTATCCCGTAAGATTAGCAAAGATGAAAGAGCCACCATTGTAGCTGAAATTAGCAAAGTTCCTGCCATCAAAATTCAAGATACTGCACCACCAAAGCCGCCCAAGCTCAACGAGCCATCAGTAAACGGCCAATTACACACTGCTTATCATAGCTATTATGTGAAAACACATAAGAACGTCCCTCCCCCAGACGAACCGGAGGATGAAGAGCCTGAAATGACACAGTCCAGTTTAGCTCGAATGCCACCACCGCCAAAGATGGTGCGGTCACCCACGCCAAAACTAGAGACAAAGCTCAGGAAACAAGAAAGTGTAAAACCAAAGAGTCTCACTGAAACCAAGAAAGCCAGTGTGGAGCTCACGAATGAGGTGTTAGAAGATGATACGGTAAGTGCTGTCCTCCCTGTTGTCTCTATCAGGTGTAAAAAACATATCATAAAGCATTGCCTGTGAGATGTCCAGTGAGGTATATATATATATTTATATATATATATTTCTTTTGTCATAACTATTTGTCTAATTTACATTACAGGGTCCGAATTCTATTTTAGTTGCCATGGTGATGCTCTTGAATATTGGATTGGCCATCATTTTTGTACACTTTTTGACATGATTGCACTGTGTTTCAGGTAAGCCACCATTTGTTGATCTTAAAACGTGACTTAGAAATGTAATCGTGTTTTTCTATTCCCACAAATGTACAAGTTTTTTTTTTTTACGTGATCACATTATTGGATCATGAAACTATTTCAAGGGAATTACATATGCAGAGGTGCCAGCATCTACGGTTTATCTGTAGCATTCACAATTTTTGACAACTTGCTACAGTGATATGGGAGATATGTTTACAGCAAAATAGGAAACAGCGTTTTCTTCTTTGTCAGTGAAAGCAGTGGTTAGACCATACGTGAATAAAATTCACCCATCGGAAAAAACATTTCATTGAAGCGGAAAGGACGTGAATGCTGCATTTGTGAATTCGCAAGCCTCTGTCTTGTGAGCCAATAGAAAACAAGAATTCTCTTTAGACATGTTTGTTATTTCCTTACTGTTGTTTCGAAAAAAGGTTTCCAAACAAATTAGGTAGCTGATGTTATCCCAACATTCTGTAAAACATCACATGTTATGTGCGAACAAAATTCTGCGTCTGTATCATGTGACCAAAAACGTCTGGCTGCATCTGACTGAACGAGGTTGAAATGGGTTAACTGTATACCAGTATTTTATACAGTATTTTCCATTTATGTATTTACAGACAGGTCATTTGATAATAATAGATCAGGGTAGGATGTGATGTGCGTCACTACTGCTATTTTCTTTCGGTTAACCTATAATAATTTCCTCATAATTCCCACCCATTAGCTACTGTAGTTCTCCGCATCATATGACAGCTACCAACTGGGGAGGGTGAAGGCTAACACGTGAAGCCCGCCAATCTTTTCGAGCAGCTGTTAATGATACAGCACTGGGCAGCTGAACACTTGGAAGAAAGCGCTAACTGCCATCTTCCTCATCACAGAGGTCCACAATTGGCTAGTGTCACTGTGATTGACAGGTGAGAGAGTAACACCATCCCTTCCACCCAGAGATCAAGGGCAATTACGCTCTCTTGGACTCCGGCCACGGATAGCTGTGGCATCTTCGATATTCAAATTGAGATGTCCTGAGAATAGGGCGAATGCCGCTTGCCACTTTTGGACTGCAATAATTTCTTTCTTTTAAAGATATTGTGTAAAGAATTATTAAACATCTTTCACTACAGTTGTAGACAGAGTATTATAATATAGATATGGACAGGACTGCAGAGCAGACATGCAGTAGGGTTTTGGTAAAATTCCGTTTTTTTTCTCTTTCTTCTGCTACGATTTTCTTGTAAGCTATGTTGGCACTTCTGCATATGCAGATATAAAGGATGAAATTACACCTTGTGTAAAATTAATGCCATCATAATAGGGCTGAAGTTTGTGCAGAAACATTTGATCATGACCTTTATAATAAAGATACTGTTGGTGCACCTTGTAGGTGTACAGTTAGAGGCTATAGCTCAGTTTTTTTCATGCACAATGTGTGCTAATTGTACTCTGCTCTTCTGATCACAGGACTGTTGTTGGCTGGATATTTTTGGTTGGTGGACTATTACACTGAGGTGTTTAAAGGTTACTGATTCACTTACACATCAGTGTCACTGCTTTGAGAATAATCTACCAACCATATAATATCTGGTCAGCAGTACCAGATATTTACACTGATGAATGGGGTTGAACAGGGCAGAGCAGCAGATGGGCTACAGACAGTAGCTGCGTTTACATGGACACTAATAATCCGATCGTAATTGGACTAGAAGCACAATCAGATTTAAAAAGTCACATGTAAACACGTCAATCGGAATGAATTGGCCAAA
>CM040475.1:14731683-14736683 GCA_022758105.1 Pangasianodon gigas
GGCCAGTCTTTCTCACTCTAATTAGACACATGTAGCACACTTATTTACATTTTGGGCAATAATAGTGATTGAACTGTAATAAAACATAAGAAACTTAAGCAGTTCAAAAAAACTTCTGACTGGCAGTATACTAAAATGACACCTAAGCAAGAATTGTAATGAGGACTGTTATTCTAAATACCAATTTTGTGCTTTGTAGCTTATCTTTATTTACTTTATTCCTCTTTAAGAGTATTTTCCCCTGTAAACACTTTCATTAGACAATTACAAGTAAGAATGGAATGATATGATATTTCTTTCAGTGGAATTTCTTGCCAGCTGTAACCTTCTAATCATTTTTATTCCTCAGTCATGGAAATAACACAGTGTTACATTAAACTGGCGCTGGTCCTTGGCCGTGGGAGCAACAGAGGAAGTTTTGGAAAATAAGAACGCCTTTGGAGGACGACGTAACTTTTCATGGCTCGTTTAGCCGTGTAAAAGACTGACTGTTAGAAAAAAAGAGAAGAGCAACGAGAAAAAAGGAGAGATGTGTGTGAGAGAGTTTAGGGTGTGCTGATCCAAGCTGGCCGCTCTGTGTGGAAACGTTCGGTGCACTTTTACATGACAGGCACAAACAGCTGCCTCGGTTCGGAGATTTATGCTCAGTGCCAGAGGAATGTGTTCATTGGACTTTCCACGCTAGTCAGAGAAAAACGAACACGCACCACGGCCTCCATCGCCAGTCTTATAACATTTCACAAGCATTACTGTTACTGTAGGTAGGCATGTGCTCAATATAATTGCAGTTTTATGATATTAAAAATATTAAAAATATTGCTTTTAATAAATTACTTTTTAATTACTTTGCAAATATTACTTATCAATCCATATTCTCCAGACTTTACCATAGGCAGCAAGTATTCCAAATAACGATATTATAACGTGTGTTAAATATTGTGATATATCGTAGAACTGATTATCAGCACATGTCTATCTGTAGGAACATGCCCTGCTGCATGGTAGCATTTAATTAATTTTTCTCTGTTGTCCTCATGCACTCAATCGCAGATGTATTTCAGTTCTCCATTATTTTCACTTTATGATATTTTTCAGAAAGAATTTATTGTATAAAATGTGCAATATGATTTTTTTTTTTCCAAATTATATATCACACCATATCACACCAAGGGCATTTAGCCAACAGCTCACTTTGTTCCATAATTGATTACAAAAGAATAAAAGGAAATGAAAATGATATGACGATGAGATGACGATTAAGATGGAGAGGACTGTCTACTGTAATAAGAATCGCCATGCGCACAGCCACATGGGTGAATATTGTTTACTAAAATGTAAAGGAGATGAAAATGTTTATGCTGTATGTATTTGTGAATTGAGCATTGCTCATCATGCATGCAGTTTCTTTGATTTGGTGCGTTGACGTTCATGCAAATGACTAGGCACGTGCCGATAATCGCCTAACATTTTATCACAGTTTACATTGTATTTTAAAAAAATAATTACTACTTATGTTTAAACTGTACCTCTGAATAAGGATATATATATTTGTTTTTTACATAGCTACACCATTTTAGGAAATTAAACAAAGAATATAAAAACTACAACTTCAAAGGCAACCTTAAAATAATTCATGGAATAAAATAAATAAGAATTTTGTCACCATGATGTTTCCAAATGCAGCATATCACAGTATCAATGAAAAGTGCAACAAGCAAAACCCATACAACTACACAAAGTAGCATCACTTCTATTGACACTCTTTTAATACCAATATTGCATTATATCATATAACCGATTATCGGCACATGCCTACAAGTGAGCAGTGAGAAGTAGATGAAAAATTATTTTTAGACATGCTTTAGGTAAAAAGGTCTGAGCTTTGTTTGCATGTTAGAAAACATAATATTCAAAATTCTCTGTTTGGTGTTGAATTAACCCCTTCAGACCTGCTTTTTTTAATATAAAACATTACAATTGTTGAAAATCTACAATTTCACACTTTATTATTATTCTGATGCCATCAAATATAAGCATCAGCAGTCAAAACATTTGTAAAGTTACTAAATTACTGTTCCTTACTGTTCTCTCTTTGATATCTCCATCAGGTTCCCTTCAGAATGATGCAGATTTTGTTTTTTTGTGATACTCAATAGGGCAAGGTTCATTTCTGATTGGTTATCCACTAGAGATGTAACAATCCGAGGAGTTGGACTGATGCATTGATTAACATGCAACGATTGAAATTATTCGATGTGACAATCATAAATCGATTATTATCCAATAAGGACAAACAACTGGTGTGTAAAAATAATTCATATTTATAAACTGATGTGTAAATAATTTAATCAGGCAGCCAGGTGATTTGCCCATAACATCTTTCACATTTTCTTCCTAATTTTGTCATTTTGCCAAGTCCCACCCACTAGCTATCTCTCTCCTATCACACAACAGCTACCAGTGGGAAGGGTGAAGGCTAACATGTGATTCCTCTGAGACACATGAAGCCACCTAACCACATCTTTTTGAACTGCTGTGCATGGTATGTCACAGGGCAGCGTAACACGCTCAGAGGAAAGAACTATCTGCCCTCTTCCACATACTTGACCTCACAGACACTTATGATTGGCTAGTGTCACTGTTGCGCCATTCAAGAGCGCTCGTTCATCATTTTCTTTTGCGAATTCAAGGTAGTAATGATAGGCCTAACCCAGATTCTGAACAGAGTTCATCACTTATTGATTAGAAGCTATTGAATCGAATCGGATCGTATCGTAGCAGATTCTGTGGTATCATCAAATATTGAATCGTTGCCTTATCAATCAAAATCATATCATATCGTGTGTAAGCCTGAGGTTTACACCCTTATTACCCACTAACTAATCAGCTTTTATACATTTATACATTGTAGATGTAGAAAATTCCTGAATCATGTAATGGACACGGGGTGTGAAGGGGTTAATTCAGGTATGTGATACATTGAACAACGGATGTGTTGCAATTAAAGAGTCTTTAACTACCGTTTACCTCAGAGGAATGCAAAAGAAGAAAAAGGGAAAAAAAAAAAAAAGAAACAGGTCTTGTCTTAATTCTTTAGTAAGGGAACACTACATTGTGCCACTGGTTTGTTTCATTATTGCTGGCACAGAGTGGTGATTTTATTGGACTTATTACCAAATCTGTGTGCATTTATCACTTCATAGAAGGCTTATTTATTCTATAATTAGTAGCGCATCGGTTTTGTTTCAAGACATGAATGAAAAAGGGCTTGCATAGGCTATGCTGTATTTTTTTTATTACTGCTTTGCATAATTTATTTAAAATCCACTATGTTCCACTAATAAGTCCAATATTTTAATAAGGCTGTCTCTTGAGACATACATGCACTACAGTGCACTACCAAACAAATATGCTGTTTTAGTCAGTTAAGACTGGAAGGTCGATTTCTTTCAAGCTTGATTGTACATCATCTCCTCTAGCATGCTGTGTTTGCAACATTTGTTACTTTACTCACAGTCGCTTGCTAGCTTCTCAGTTTAGGCAAAAATGCAATGCAGGGATATTGAATATAACTGTGCCTACTGAATATTATGATGTACCACTGATGATCAGTATAAACTTACGATATATATAGCTCCAGAAATTTTAGGGCAGTCAAGCAGAAATATATACATCATTAAATTATATTGTATAATATAAATTCTATAGATTATAATGTTTTAAATAGGTTTACAAGCAAAATATCAGAATGATGAATATACTAAACTTTCAAACTACATATGTACAGAAAATAAAAACTATTTTTATGGTGTTTTACATATCTAAATCCTTAACTATAAATCATTACATGGTACCTATTTTGCCATTTTAATTTTCCCTTTTTTTTTTAATTATAATTTTTGTGAATATGTGTTGTGCAGCAAACCTTTTGCATTGTATATGGCCTCTGTTCATGTTTTCCCAGTTGATTTATTATTTTACTAACTAATCAAAGGGCAGAATTATTTTTCTAAAATGAACAGCTATTGCACAAAGAAAACATTTATAAACAACAGTTTTACTCTGTTTTTACAAAGGTTAGTCCGTAACCCAAGTTGGTATTTTTCTAACGTTTTGCACATTTATTTTATGGGTGAATGACTTAATAATCAATTGTGCCACACCTTTTTGACAAAAAAAAATATATGTTTGATTCAGCTGATTAATAATATAAGCTGCAAGGAGCCTTTATTGTAGATATATTCTACCACTGGAAGAGAAGAAAGGTACGACTTTCGGCATTTGAAGCATATTTAAGCCCCAGTGACATTTGTACTCTGGAGATTGTGATAAAAACGATCTGTGTATAACAATAAAAATGTTATGCATAAAAATTTATCTTGTTATTTTTTTTGTAATCCCCTTGTAGTGTTCACTACTTAGAAACATTGTGTCCTGTTCCTGCCTGTCTCTTTATACTGTACCATTTATTTTTAAATCGCTGTTTTTTTCTACATCTCACTGATGATTAATATACGTACATAATCGTGATGGAACAAAATCCCAAAGTCCTTCCTATGTTTGTGGGTCCTCAGGAGAAAATAATGTATGGAGGAACTGGAATGCCACCAACACCACCTTTCTGCTTCACGTTTCTTAATACTAGACATTTTTAATGAACACTTTTATTATGTTCTGTACCTAGTTGTTTAGAAGAGCATTTCAGCACTGTAAGCAGTGCGATAAATAACCGAGCCGAGCTCAAATCCTGTCAGCGATTTCCTTTTACATGCCTAAACGTAGACATGGAGCGTATATAGAGTTGTGATTTTACAGATTTGCTTTCACGTGTGTAATCGTACACTTGTTCCGAGGCCATGATGAGCCTGTAGCATTCTGCTAAATTTAGTTTAAGGCTCGTAAGCAGTGAACAGATCCTACTGACTGTTTATTTAAAAAAGCAATGCCAAGACATCAATAGCATGCAGGTCATCTTTCCATACTTAACATAACTCTATCCA
>CM040475.1:14741683-14780107 GCA_022758105.1 Pangasianodon gigas
TGCACTGAAGTTACAAGGCTATACAGGTAATAAGTAAAGTAACAGGTTATAGTCAACAGTTTGGATTTTTATTGGTTTCTTTTTTTTTTTTTTTTTTTTTTTTTTAAATGGATATTTCACTTTTTTCACCTTTTATTTTTAAGGTAATGGATGTGCTGTGTAAACATTGTGAGGCTCATTTTCTGGTGAGGTAATGACTGTTTATAGCTGTTTTAATGTAAGTGATAACAAGAACTAAACTATATGGCCAAAACTTTGTTGACACCTGACCATCACATCACACTCATGTGCTTGCTGAACATCTCATTCCAGATTTAGTCCTCCTTTTGCTGTTATAATAACCTCCACTCTTCTGGAAAGGCTTTCCACTAGATTTTGGAGCGTGTCTGTGGGGATTTGTGATCATTCAGCCACAAGAGCATTAGTGAGGTCAGGCACTGATGTTGGGATATCGACGAGGCCTGGGGTTCAGTCGGTTTTCCAGTTCATCCTAAAGGTGTTCAGTGGTGTTGAGGTCAGGGCTCTGTGCAGGACACTCGAGTTCTTCCACTCCAAACCATGTCTTCATGGAGCTCGCTTTGTGCACAGGGGCATTGTCATGCTGGAACAGATTTCGGCCCCTTAGTTCCAGTGAAGGGAAATTGTAAAGCTACAGCATAAAAGACATCCTAGACAATTGTGTGCTTCCAAGTTCCAAGCTTCCAAGTGATGGTCAGGTGTTCACAAACTTTTACCATACAGTGTAACTTGTCTCATGGATGTTCCACAACATTAAGTGTAGTGATAATGCTTAAAAGTATGATGTGTCTTTTTTAAAAATAAATTTAAAAAGGTAATTGTTGATAATTTGCTGTGGTGTAAGACGAATAAAACATTTTGGGTTGTGCTCTTACAGGAAAACAATTAACTTCATTGAGGTAACACTTCACTTTAAATTTAAAATGTATGGAGTTGCGAATGAGGGGTTTATGGAGATGAATATTGGCTGAATGGCTGATTTATGGTTCTGCTCCACCTGCCTCTATGGACTGGTTCAGAGAGTCACTTCCGGGATCATAATCATGAGCAGGATGTAAATAACGTGAGGGCGAGTATGAAGAACTGTAAGCCAAAACTGAATTTATGTCTCTGTGCCATTTTAATTACAAACTAAATATCATATTTGCTGCTTCTTGTTCTTTTTTTAACCAAGACATTGCTTAAATAAATTTAACAAATTAAAAAAAAATTACTTTTTATCTATCGACTAATTATAGACATATACTGCAATGAAATAGCAGTTAATGAGCCTATCGAAACTTCCGGTGTTGTGCGCTGTTTCTGCGCATGCGCACCCATAACTTCATGCTTCTTTATATATTTTAATGCCGGATCATAATCCTGGATTTTGTCATATGCCTATTAAAACATGCTACCTGTAGTTTTAATGGATGAATTTTCTGATAAAGTCACAGAAAAAAAAGTAGAAAAAACAACACAAAAATACTTGTGAAATTACTTGAGGAATAATCCTACAATAACCCATAACATACCATTCGAGCTATCTGCGTATATAAATAAAATAAATAATGTAAGTCTTAACGCTTTGTGATGGTCGGACAGCTTCTTTTAGGTTCTGCTCTGTGTTTAATGAAGCTGAAACTTATGGCTCTCCAAGCAAGCAAACGCGCTACCGTAAAGCGCGATGTACCTGCGCACGCTAATTTCAGAGTAGAGAGGTTGGCAAGGTTTTCCGAAGTGCAAGTGGGAGGGTTTTGTTAGCTACAGACTGTGTTAAGACCAGAAACGCATCTTTATTCCATTAATTTCAGTTTTAAAAGCTTTAAAAATACATTTAAGTTATTTTTTATACAAAGATAATCATGAGGTGCTCACACTCGTATTCTTCCGACATAAACACAGCACTGAAAGCTGCCGTGTGCCTATAATCCCTGAGCGCGCGCACTGGCTGAGTTACACATAGTTTCATCCTCCCTATAGAAGTGCCCTAAACAGTGTGTGAAATAAACAGAAGGTGCTCCCTATGTAGTTCACGTTATATCCATTGGGAATTTATCCACAGCTCGGCTGCATTCTTCCTGAGTGAACACTGACATAATGTATGCGTCATACCGGAAGTGTGGTTTTCTATTGTTTACACAGCAGTACCTAATAGTAAAGGCGGAAAATTGAAAGTAAAAAAAAAAAACTTACATTCATTCTAAACTTCATTTAAAAATATTAATAAAAACAAAATTCGGGGGCAGTTTATTTGAATGGACAAAGTGTGAATTTTGTTAAGAAACGGGATTGCTCATTATCTCAATGCGTTTAACATTGAACACGTGACAGGAAAGCGTTATTACGTCAAAAGACCATAAGAGCCAATCATGTTCTGATATGCAAATACAGGCCATTACAGGAGAGTATAGAAAACCTGTTCATGATAACAAGGTAGAAAGCTGAAGTTGAGAAAATGACGGACTGCATGTGTCGGGGGTGTTATGCAGGCTCTGGAGCCTCACTGCATTATATTCCAAAGGATCCAGAGATACGACAGAAGTGGATTGATTTCATTTACAAAAACCGCACGGCGCCTAAATTTAAAAATCTGGATCGCATAAGGATCTGCAGCGCTCATTTCACTGAGGAATGTTTCACTAATTACCGGCAGAAAATGATGGGCTTCGGGAAAAGGCTCATTCTTAAACCTAATGCTGTCCCGACCATAGCTGTGCAGCTGGAGTTCACAGCAGCAGTGAGCAGGACTCGACAGGTAAACCTCCATTTCACTCACCAGTAGCTCAATAACAAACACATCCCACTGCCCCAGTATCTGCTAGCTCTCTGACGCACTGCTCTAGCACAATGCTATTCTCTAACCTTAGACATTTATTTACAGCCAGAGCAGTGAGATAGAAATATCAACATGCACTTACACTCTGTAACACTAATCTCTATTTTTTTCACTAGCCTTAATCCCAAATACCGGCTTTTAATATTGATAACGTCGCTTTAACTAACGGACACTTCGAGTCGAAAAGCGCTTCCGTACTGTGACGTCGTGTCAAAATAAAAGTCCTGTGCGTACGCAGCACTTCACGCCCGTTTGACATCATGTAACTTCTTCTAGAGTGTTTTAACATTATTAGTTGTCACACTGTATGAGATGATCCCAGTAAAATCTTGGCCATATTCCAAAAAGGCTGTGCGGTCTCCATGTCTGATTATATGATGATGAAAGATGTCCTCTAACAACAGAGTTGCGACTAAAGAAAATGATGACGTTTCGCTTGCGTCATTAATCAGCGTGATCAGGGCTCGTGCAGAAAGTAAGAGAAACTTTGAGATTTATGTAATAAGGATCTTTTTTCTGTCCACGAACATCCTTCCATCCATCCATTTTCTGTACTGCTTATCCTACACTGGGTCGCAGGGGAGCCTGGAGCGTATCCCAGAAGACTCAGAGCACAAGGCGGGGGACACCTGGACGGAGTGGCAACCCATCATTTGGCACAATCGCACACACTCACACA
The DNA here is from genome assembly GCA_022758105.1 of Pangasianodon gigas. Lineage (NCBI taxonomy): Eukaryota > Metazoa > Chordata > Actinopteri > Siluriformes > Pangasiidae > Pangasianodon > Pangasianodon gigas. Next base: position 14,745,199 of record CM040475.1, read on the forward strand.
CCCATTCACACACTACAGATAATTTGGAAATGCCAGTCAGCCTACAGCGCATGTCTTTGGACTGAGGGAGGAAACCGGAGTACCCAGAGGAAACCCCCGAAGCACAGGGAAAACATGCAAACTGCATACACACACAGGGTGGAGGTGGGATTCGAACCCCCAAACCCAGAGGAGCGAGGCCACCGTGCCCCCAAATATTACTGTACTTGCAGCTGTTCTATGAGTTTTGCGTCATCCTACAGCGTCAACCGTCATGTTATAGCGGCGGTCACACTCTGAGATTTCAATAAATATTTCTGACACTGCCAGAACTTTGTCATCAGCTGTCTTTGGTCACAATGTCACTAAATTGTCCACCAGCGAGCACACAACATCCTGCGTTCTAACACCACAGATCTCAACTCACGACTAAACAATTCTTTAATGATGGGTGATTTTTGTCTGTGACAGAACATGCCATTGATTGATGACGTAAGCAGAACAGTGTATAAACCCGGCTTAAGTTCCTATCAGCGCAGAGAGCATAATGCAAGGGATGGGATGAAGGTGTAGTTTAAAAACACTGTGAATTGTGATGTCACTATATATGTGTTTCCTTAATTTTGCAACAAAATACTTTACATGGTGTCGTCGCTTCCTGCAAAAAATGTCGGGGGAAAAAATGATTTGTTTGCCATTCTTCTATAATGAAATTATCTTGCTGTGTATCATACAAGTTCTCTCATGTTTGGCTTCCTTGACTTTCATTGTTTACTGATAAGGGAGAGAAAAAACAGAACACACAGACAGTTATGATATGCAGAGAGTTGATGAATATTGGTTGGATTCTATTATATTTATAATATATAATATTTTACAGTTAAACTTCACATCTGAAGATGAAGATATTAAACCTATTAATGACATAAAACCATGCTGCCATAGTTTTTGCCTGACATCAGTGCCTGACCTCACTAAGGCTCTTGTGGCTGAATGGGCATTCTACTCATACAACATTAGAAAAACATTAAAAGACTAGAGAAAACATGGCTTATGATAGAATCACATGACGACTTCAGTTCAGATCCATGCTGAAGGACACAAAGGGCAACATATTTCATGTGTAAAGGATTTCATGCTCATTCAGTAAATATACACTGATCAGCCATCACATTAAAACCACTGACAAGTGACGTAAATAACATTGATGATCTCACAGGTGTCAAGGGGTGGGATATATTAGGCAGCAAGTGAACAGTCAGTTCTCAAAGTCGATGTGTTGGGAGTAGGGAAAATGGGCAAGCGTAAGGATCTGAGCGACTTTGACAAGGGCCAAATTGTGATGGCTAGACGACTGGGTCAGAGCATCTCCAAAACAGCAGGTCTTCTGGGGTGTTCCTGGTATGCAGTGGTTAGTACCTACTTAAAGTGCTAACGTCTTGGTGCCAGATGCCACAGCACACCTTCAGAGGTCTTGTAGAGTCCATGCCTCAATGGGTCAGAGCTGTTTTGGTGGCACAAGGGGGACCTACATAATATTAGGCAGGTGGTTTTAATGTTATGGCTGATAGGTGTAATGGGTAATGATTGTATTGGATGAGTTTTTTTTATTGTTGTTTTTTTGGACTTTAGGAAAAACTGGAAGAAACCACGGCTGAAACACGCCTTTGCCCCTTGTGTCAAAGACGTCAAAAGGACAGTGATGCTCTTTCTTTGCACCTGACTAAAAAACACAGTGTGCATCCAGCATGTCTCGATAACCTACTCATCACTGTGAGTATTTTAATATTACTGTTATTTCCACCTTTGGTCACCCAAAATGACATTTTTAAATGATTCATTTTGTTGGATTTATACCAAGAAGAAAGCTACTACATGTTCCAGACTATGCTGTATTTTAGCATTAGTCCACTTCTTACAATACTGGTTTAGTCAAGTAGCATCAGTAGTTTGGCAATAAAAAAAATTGCAAACAATGATGAATGAATGAATAAATTATTTTGGGCAAAGTAAACTTGCAGTAGTTGTAGGCTGCATTAACCTCATAGCTCCAGGGCTAAAATAAAAGAAGCAAAGACATCAAACATATCATTGACTGATCAGTTCCATTTGAGTTACATGGTGTACATTTGATAGATCATCAAACTATTCCATTAATTATTTCCCTCTTCTTTCATCTCTCCCTCCTGTTTCTCAAGGCACCTTACGCAAACCGTTCCAGTGGAGGAGTCAGAGAATCCAGTGCACAAAATATCAGTAAGTTTAAGCCTCATTTTCCATCAAGATTATTCACACATGGATATCATTACTATTCATACTTATGTAAATCGCTTATGGTATTGGTTTTTATCAGGAATTAACATTTAAATTTCTTTCCTTGAAAGATGGCACCTCACAGCAGAAGTCCTGCGAAAACACCAAATCCCCTTTAATGGCAGTTCAACAAGATGGTTTTTCCCAGGAAAATGATGCATGTGATGAATCAGGAGTAGGGAACAGAGGAAGCATCTATGGTGACACAGAAGCCTCAGTCAAAGATGATAAATCCAGTGATAAAAGCAATGCTGCTGCTGATGGCAATGTTAACCACCCTTTCAAGTGTCACACATGTCTGGAATTCTTTACTAATAAGTCAGCATTGAATGCACATTATAATTCAGCCACTCATATCCAAAAAATGAGAACAGGAGCAGGGAATGATGGTGATTCCTCAACCCCTATTCTTGCTTACCCTTATGTCTCTACCAAACCGTACCAGTGTGATGTGTGCCACGTCTCTTACTTTTATGCCTTCGGCTTGGAGAGCCATCTAAAGTCTGTACTGCACCAGAGTCGTACCAGGAAGGCTGTAAATACTGCAACTAAATCCAAAACAAATACAGAAACTGGAATCGTTGTGGCAAACTTGGCAGGCACCACAGTGGCTAATGCCACACAGTTAGCTAGTGCTAAGACCTATAATTATGTGACACAAGCAGAGACGGTTCAGCTTCAGCCTGCTTCCTCATTGCTTCCCACTCCAGTGGTGTCAGCTCAGGCAGTGCCTACTGTTCTCCCTCTCCTAACATTAGCTCCAAACTCTGTTCCACATGCCATTGTCCCCTCTGTCTTTCCTCCACCTGGGACTTCAACTACTCAGCTAATACCCCAACCTCAAATGCTAATGCCTCTTATCATGAATGGGCTTCAAACCCAAAGTGCAACCCCAGATGGCCCTCAACAAATTTTGCAGCAAGCTGTGCCAGTCCTTGATCTCTGCTCAGCACTGCAGACTCAAGGACTTGGCTCAAGTGATACCCAAAGTCAGTCGGCAGCTACTGGAGTCTCCAGTGCATCTCAGAAAGCTTTAGAAATGAATACAACGGTTGATGGGGTAGGAGTGAAAGTGAAAATGGAAATCAAAGAGGAGCCTTGTGATCAAGCGGTATCACAGATGACACCCTGTACAGCAGATGCTATTAGTCAGGTGGGTTTAAAACAAGAGTATAACAGCATGTGGGATGGAATTGAGGATAGCATAGTGTGTGGTGACAAGCAGCAGAGCAAAGCCAAAGGGGTGAGTGTGGGGAAAAATTCAAAAAGACAACGTTCTGATGCAAATAAGGCCTCAACAACCCAGGCCTCACCAACCCAGAGTTCACCAAATGTTACCAAATCCAGTCCTGCAAAATGCAACTCCTTACATGCTAGTCTTGTCTTAATGCCTTCAAGTACCAAGGCTTGTTCAAACTTGTCCTCAGGACCTCCAGTACTAACCGAGTTTCAGTCTCAGGTTCTGTGGGCCTTTTTCGAGTCGCGAAATGAGGCTGATTCTGAAATTCCACCAAGAGAAGACTGTGAAGCCCTTGGCAGGGAAGTAGGACTAACTGAGGATGAGGTACGAAAATGGCTAGTGAACACCCAGGGCACCAAAGACAGGCACCGTGCAGACGTACAGTCTCACTATGAGAGACAAGGAAGCACTGAAGATGACGAAGACGCTCTAATGATTGATGAAAGTGGGGGAATGGTTCTCCGCTCCACTACGGACTTCCTTTCAGATGAAGAGGGTGTAGATGATGAACAGACCACAGTGGATAAAAAGAGAAAGAGGGGCATGGATAAGGAGGATTCAGAGGAGGAATCAGGAGGGGCAGAGTGCCGATTTCTACCTTCACTTAGAACAAGCTGATCCTCCAGGTGACCCTCAAGGTTATTCAATCCCTCATATATTGTTGGAGTCAGTGTTTCTGTCAGAGACTGAGCCAAAGCAGTGGCCTTTATAAATCCACCAATTACTTAGCCTCAGGGTCAAAAGTCATTTCCAACATCATTCTATATATTAAACGTTGCTGTGGTATCTTATAATTCATTACTCACTTGCTCCTGTTTTGGGAGCTGACTGATGAACACACACTACAGTTTTTCACTTTTTGTTACTTTCTAATCTTACCACCTCTTCAGCTTTTGTTTCATTATGATTAATATGTACAGTAGGTATGTTCAATCATGTATAAATACATTTAATATTAAAATAATGCTTTATATGGTGTGAAGATTAAATTTTTTGCTATTTGTACTACACAAGCTTGGTTTTTGCTGCACCGCACTTGGTCTTCATGCATTGTTTTTTTAATTGCATTATTGACTACAAGTATGAGTATAAACAAATACTACTGGTTCAGCTGGTATGCAGTTTTTTTTTTAAATTACAGGACAATTATACCCATTCTGTGCATTTTTCGCATAGGTTTATTCTCTATACACTTGTGCAGCAAGAAATGAAAACAAAAGTTTTCACCATACTTACAGTGTTTTCACAGAGACACCAGTCCTGAGATATTTTATTAAATATTCATTAAAAACATTTAAATTACACATAATTACAGTATATTTCAGTATTATACAACAGTTAGTTTCATTCCACTAATTTGATTGGACAAGCCACATTCCAAGAGTACTTATATTTAGTATAACTGCACTGGGACGTTTCACTGTTCGCTCATCTGTGTTCGCTACATAAAATTTCACATAAAATTCCACTTCTAGCAATAGTTCTAAATTGTTACTACAGAAGTGTTAATGACATCATCAGCTGACATGGCAAAGGACACATTTTACATGAATATAACTTTTGACTTAAAATATGCAAGCTTGTCAGCATATTGCATTTACATTTTGCCATTGCCACTTAAGTATTAGTAGCTGCCCTGTGAGTTTCTCGTCATCCTACGGCATCCTCCTGTTGGTGGCTTTTAGACGACCATCATGGCAGTGGTCATACTCTAAACAAAAACTGTAAACAATAATTTTCTGACATCGCAAGAACTTTGGATGTCTTTTTTCGCAATGGCACAAAAAATTGACAAAGGTTGACAATCGGGTCCAGATCTGTTCACTGTGAAGGCCGTAACATAATTTTCATCATTTGCTTCCTTTATCAAACCATTCAGTGACTGCTCTTGCCCTATGGATGGGGGCGGGGTCATCCTGGAAGAGACCACGCCCATCAGAATAGAAATGTTTCATCAAAGAATAAATAAAGGTGATCAGTCAGAAGAAGTTTGTATTAATTTGCAGGGACTCTTCACTCTAAGGGGACATGTGGACCCAAATCTCATACACACACACACACACACACACACACAAGTTTTAAAGTCATATTGGCCAAATCAACACAATTTCATTTATTAACCTATAATATTTATTTAAACACCCACTATTCGGTTTTCTGACAAGCTTTCAGAAACTTTAAGGTCCCCGTATCCATCGCTCACTAACACAGACCTCTGGGGGAAGCTGTATCGTGATTTCAAATGTGTTTATATGATATTTAATGAAATATGTTAACTGGAAATTTTGGCATCATTATGAATACATTCAATTAATATTTTGAAAAAGAAACATTTTTAAAACTTCCCTCAAATCTGCTAAATTTTCCCCACAGACTCCCTCAGTTCTACAGTATATACTGTCTGGCTGCAGATATTGGTTTATTTGTGATCAAACTTTGCAGATTTACACATTATTGCAGACATATATTCATTTTTTCATTATTATTAATGAATAAAATATTTGTTAGTTACAATTATATCACAGTATATGAGCTTTAAGAAGCTCTGCGTAGTGATCTGGGCGAAATGTCTGAAGATACACCTCCATTTTCCCCCGAGTTTTCTGCTCACCACCGAGACCTTTGAGTCAGAGAGAGGAAGACAGAAAATGATATAAATGAATGGTCACTTCAACACGCTAATACACAGACATTAACGTGCAATTTTATCATCTATCTAGATGTATCCGTCTGTGTATCAGTCTAATTTATTCACAATTTTAATGAATACATTACTCTATCTAGCATGATTGTCAACTAAGTGTTTGAGGAAAACAAAATTGAGAACTTTGTTTAAAAAAAAAAAAAAAAAAAAAAGTATTATTCCTATACTTACGATACTGAGCAGCCTATACTCTCTGATAGGTATACTCTCCAATAAAATGGTTATCTGATATAAAATGTAGGATATTCAACGCACACAATATTACCATAATTGTCACTTCAAAATATTGTCAGTAAAGATAATGCAATTTTGCTTTGTCTGGGATTTGATTCTTGTATTAATAATCATGGTTTGTGATAATACATATGATAAAATATTCACACATCTCCTCTCTTGAATAAGGTTCTCTCACAGTTTTTTTTTTTTCATTTTAGACATATACGACATTTATATTTCTGTAAACAGCAATGACAGTTCTGTCTGCCATGTCTTTTAACCTTACTCTCATGTGGAGAATTTGTTAAAAAAAAAAAATAAAATAAATAAATAATAATAATAATAAAGGGGAATTAGGGGTTCTTATTCTGCCTTCCAAATAGGACAGTGCCTATAGCTACCTAGGCCGCCTGCGTCTGCATGAAAGGCAGTGGGAGTGACCGTAATTTGAAGTGTAATTTGAATGACAACAATATCAATGCATTGGTGATTATTACAGTATATTGTATAAATAATTATCAACACACGCCTACTACTCTCTAATCACCTAATTTTTGAGCCGTCTTCTCGATACTCTGCACCGCAGACGTCATCTCGACCCCTTCTGAAACAAGAACTTCGATCTCTCCTACGCAGTAGCCAAAATCGGCCTGATCCAGATCTATCCGGACTCTTCTGTTGTCCCCTTCGTCCTCCAGCGTATAAGAACACCGGACGGTGGTAAACTCGGCAAAACACTCCAGCTTCAAATCCTGCAGCCATTTTTCAAACTCAGCATGAACATCTTTGGCTTGTTCTGTCTGTGAGGAGTCTGATGTGTGTTCTGTGTGAATGCCCATGATAGCCGTAAGTTCAGCTCTGATCTGAAGCAGATCTGTGATCTCTCTGTAATTAGTGCACACATCCTGTGCTCTTTTCTCTGCATTCAGATGAGATGACGGGGGCCGTTTTAGCTCCCAGGATCCCTCACGTTTTCTCAACCAGAAATTTTTTAGGGTTAATGTGAAGTCTGCTGAGTCGAAGTACTGGTCTTTAAACTCGTACTGACCCATACATACAGCTAGGAGGAGAGAAAAGAGAGGGAAAATGTCAGCTCGTGTTCCTACACCTGGTCAGTGATGGTCCTATGGTGCTGCTTTCGACTGATGGATAGGGTAGAGGGGGGGTAATAAAATTGTGCAATGAAAAGAGATTCCATCTAGCACCCTAAAGGGTTCATTGGTTTACCCTAATTACAGATTTAATGCAAATTATTTATTTTTGTATGTTAGTTCTATGCTAAAACTTAACCATATTACTTTCAATCATGTTACGTGCAGCCATTGTAAATAAACCTTGTAAAAATGGTGAAACAAACATTTTCTTAGAGTTAATGTTGCAAAAGGATTTTAAAAAATCATTTTAAAGAGTAACAGGGACTAAACAGGACAGCACTCATGGAATTGCCCCTATACCCAACTGAAGAAGCAGTGTAATAGTTCAGTTATTCAGTGAAAGAAGTCTGTTATTATTTTAAAGTGGATTTGTTAAAAGACCAGTGTTCGATTCCCCGACAGGGAGATTCACTTCTTAGAGATTTTAAACTGCCCTCTAAGGTACTAAGGAACTTTTACACCTGCACCATCGAGAGTATCGTGACAGGAAGCATCACAGCCTGGTTTGGGAACAGCACCATGCAGGATAGGCGGACTCTCCAGAGGGTGGTGCGATCAGCTGAGCGCACCATCCGCACTGAGCTCCCTGACCTGCAGTCTATCTACAGCATGCAGTGCTGGACCAAGACCAGGAAGATAGTGAAGGACCTCAGCCATCTGAACAATCGACTCTTCTCTCTGTTGCGGTCAGGGAAGCGCTTCCGCTAAAGGAAGGCCAACACAGAGAGAATGAGGAGGAGCTTCTTCCCACAGGCCATTCGGGCCCTCAACCAGGACAACACATAGGACTAGAGCTTGGACTTGTTTGCAGAACACTCACTCCCTCAGCCTGACTGCACAAACTGCATATATCTGCACCTTATTCAAAATACAGTCGTACTGTTTCTGCCACTGATCTTTGTATCTGTAAAGTCTATTTTTATGTCATGGACAGTTGAAAAAGCATTTCACTGCACATCGTACTGTGTATGGTTGTGTATGTGACAAATAAAATTTGAATTTGAGAACAATCTAGAAACATTAGTTTCACCTCTTTAAAGAAGGCTTTACAAGTCTTGTCCAGTGTTGCTAACTTAGCGAATTTGTTGCTAGATTTGTTGCTAGACTTTTGACATCTCTTTAGCGACTTTATTTCAAAACAGAGTCTAGTGACAAATTTGTATTCTCCAGCTCACAGCACAACTGCTGGTTATACGAGATGAGAGAGCAGGTTCAATCAAGTCAAATCACTAATAGTGTGTAAAATCTCACTGAGTTGCACTTGTGTGAGCCAATGTCCCCATCAGCCAATCACTGATCACCATTGTTCCTAACAACCAATCACTGATCACCATTGTTCCTAGCAACCAATCACTTATCACCATTGTTCCTAACAACCAATCACTTATCACCATTGTTCCTAATGACCAATCACTGATTACGGTTGTTCTCAAAGATCAATCAGTGATCACCATTGTTCCCAACGACCAATCACGGATCATCATTGTTCTCAATGATCAATCACTGATCACCATTTGATCTTCATTTTAAAGTCTCCTTGGCAATATATACAAGTAATAAAGTGAGTTATTCCATCCATAACCATTTCCTTCATGTCTATTTCTGACTACTCCCTATCACTACCTCTTTTCTTGTGTGTTCTTTATAGAAATTATAGTAATGGCAACTTATTTCTATAGGAAACAGTACTTTATTTTTTTCCATTTTCATAAATCTATTCACCATCAGAAAATCTTACTTCTTCATGAAACATGTGTTGACATGCAAATGAACATGACGATTCACTGTATATGCAAATGACTCTATGACGTCATCTCGCGACTTCTAGTCACATTTTGAGCATGCATTAGCTACTTTCCCCTGAACAGAGTAGGCAACAAATTCATGCAACACATCATACGTGGAAACTTTTTTTTTTAAATGATATCTTAATCTATACTAATATGATCACTGATGATGTTACTTACAAACCATAACAGTCTTTAATCAGAAATCTAGCTGGGAATGAAACACACCTCCAATGTCCTTCAGTTTCTCTAGGATGTGTGAATCACACACAAACTTCCTCTCCACCTCCACAGGCATTACTCTGAAATAAATCAGAAAAAAGGAAAATGTGCAACTGAACAGCCATTTAAACTCATCATGATTACATTGGGCTCTGTGTATAATGATAATGTACTCACTCAAAGCTTTAGGCAATCCCATAATGCATTTAGAAGGCTTTACTTCCGGCTTCTGGGCAAGAATTTCAATATAAGAGTTCAAACACTTAGGTGCATTGTACAGCCTTTTAATTTGTGCATTTGCAATTTCTTTAAGTTGCCCGAAAGCTGAAAATTTGTGAAAATGAATAGTAAGCCAATTAAATAAATAAATAAATAAATCTGTATGACCCCCCACATTAAATGTTAATTTTTTTTTTTTGCTTCTTCTGATACTCTTCTGATAATCTAAAACATATCATTAAAATAAAATTTGGTAAATTGTTCTCTTTGAGCCAGTTGCATTTACACTCCATAACTAATAAAGCATCTATCTGGATATTTGATATTTAAATTTGTCACTGAGTAACTATAAAAGGCCAAAATATTGAAAATAATGTATGCATGCATGCATGTATGTATGTATGTATGTATAGATAGATAGATAGATAGATAGATAGATAGATAGATAGATAGATGTGAACAACAAAAAAATACATGCAGAACAGAAAAGCAATTATGAGGAACACAGACATAAGCTGGAGGGCAATTATCTCTGTCTATCTGTCTGTCTGTCTATCTGTCTATCTATTGGAGAACAGTTAGTCAGACAGAGAGACAGACAGACAGACAGACAGACACAGGCAGATAGATAGATAGATAGATAGATGTGAACAACAAAAAATACATGCAGAACAGAAAAGCAATTATGAGGAACACAGACATAAGCTGAACACAGACACAGTTATCTGTCTGTCTGTCTGTCTGTCTATCTATTGGAGAACAGATACACAGACAGAGAGACAAACAGACAGACAGACAGACAGACAGACAGATAGATAGATAGATAGATAGATAGATAGATAGAGAAAGGGGCACATTGTATACAATAATGTAGATTATACACACATAAGTAGAAACATATAATAACAAATTATACATTATTAATTCTGTGTATGTACGTAGGCTCTGCATAGAGCTTGTGTTGTGCAACCCATGACATTAATAGTGTATTAGTATATCAGTATTAATCACAATTTTCTATTGTGAAATACAATGCAGCACAATACAATAGAAGACAATACAATACAAAAGGTTTCATTCTGCAGAAATATTTATTTTAGCCTTCACTGAATGGTTTTGTTGTATACAAACAATTAACAATAATACAATAATTGACATTGTAGAATATGTAAGGAATAAAAATCAACAGGGTGTGCTGTTACAGGAAAATAATAAATGACTGGGTGGTGTAGTACGGTCTGGTGCATAAAAGAGCACGTCCCAAAGTGTTTTATTCCTCTTATACTATAGCCATTTGCCATCAATTACAATTTTACATTTATTGATGAATGATATGTTGGGATTTTTAGGCATTTATAGTTACATTTAATTTTGTGGAACGTTAGCAAGACAGCCACAGTAAGTGCCTGTTATCACTTACATTATAGCAGCTATAAAGTCTCTCTTTTTTCTCTCTATTTAAGTCTTAACATTAACCTTCTATAAAATAATTATATAATCATACAATTATATATGTATTTTTCTTTGTTTGTTCATTTATTATTAGCCTTAGATTATGTGTAACATCCACCATACAAGTTGCTGTGTAAGCTGAACAATATTAAAAGACTGAAACTTTTTTTATATCTCATATTTCCATCATAAAAACAGAATACACAGCGCCAGGGACATGGGAAAACCTCTAGTGTCTGATGAATAAAAGCAGTGTAAAATGTATAAAATTATTTATTGGGGTAGACTGCATAATGCAAAATGTAAACATAACATTCACAGCATTTAATTACATTGTTATTCTTTTACATTACGTTATATCTGACACTTTCACTGTCTCTTATTGTGCCTATTGTCCTGTTATAGTAGTTATTGTACGGTCTTGTGCTGTTTGCACGTGCACTTTATGTAGTAATGTGTAGTCGCATGTAGTTTTGTGTTGGTTTATGAAGCACCATGCTCCTGGAGGAACGTTGTTGAAATGAATGTATGGCTGAAATGACAATAAAGCCACATGACTTGACTTGACTTAATGTTTAACATCTGAAAAGTGTTAATTATTTGAGTAAGACTTTTAGAAATTATACAGTACTGTGCAAAAGTCTTAGGCATCCTATTTTTTTTAGTACAAACTTTGTTATAGATTTTTATTTTATGACTTCTACATTATTGATTCAGTACAAAAACATTTTAGATTTCCAAACATTAGTTTTCCAGCACAAAATTAAATGTTACAGAAAAATATTTGTAATTGTATGTCAGTAAAGAAAGCAGCATATTACATGAGGCCACTTTTCAGACAAAAAAACAAGAAGTATAAGAAAAATAAGAAGCAAGTGGGACAGTCAAAGTCTCCAGAAGAACTGTGGCTGCTTCTGCAAGATGCTCAGTAAAACTTACAGCTCATTTCCTTATAAAACTGCACACACTGCACCTGAGACTACTATTTTTTTTTTTAAAGCGAAGGATCGTCACACCAAATATTGACTTTGTTTTATTTATTACAGTTTACTGCTCTTTGTAGCATTTTTTAAATGTAGAAACATTTACTTTCATTATTTTTGAAGGCATCTTTGCTCTACAGCATTTCTTTGCATGTGCCTAAGACTTTTGTACTGTATTTTCACATTTTACATAATAGATACCATGATATACCACAAAAGTCTGAATTGTAGGAATGACCCTATTATAGAAACAATGGTGTATTAGGTTCAAGGTTCGAGGCTCTTTATTTGTCACATACATATTACATACATGGGATATGATATAGTGAAATATTTTTCCTTAGTGCCTCGTCCCACAGCGCAACAACGAACAGAACAACAACGAACTAGATATACACACCCATAATAAAAAATATAAAGAATATAATAAAATCTAGTAGACTATATGATAAAGAAAGTTTAGCAGCCTTTAGAGGAATGTAATGTAGAATATGAATATGCAGAAATAGAATATGTTGAGTTGAGCTGTAGGTCATAGTATTAGAATGAACAGCAACAGGAACTACTCTGAGTCGTGCTGTGATAGAAAAGTAATCAACAGCTTCTGACCAATCAGAATGGAGAGTATAAGCATTAATGAAAGGCAGTGAGTTAAAAGTGCACGTTGTTTAATGGGCTTATCGGTTTAGTTAATCACTGTGGCTGTGGGTGAAAATGCGTCCTGGTTAATGTGTGTGGGCTTTGGGGGGAGCTGTTGTGTGTTTACTACAGGCTACAGGGAGGGAGGGAGAGAGAGAGAGAGAGAGAGGGAGAGGGAGAGAGAGAGAGAGAGAGAGAGAGAAGAAAAACTTTTCAGTGTTGTAGAGCGACAGGAAGCGCTGCAGTGAGTCGTCACCATGCAGGTAAACGCTTTCACTAATTGCTTTAGTGTTAATTAAACCACGTTATGGCTGAATTAAGCCCCGATTCTGGGTGTTAGCGACTTGATTGCGCTGGAAAAAAAAAATCGGCGACTAATTGCTATAGCGTGTTGAATTCTTGCAGTGTGCGTTTGGTTGGATTTAGGGAGCTAAATTGCAAACTTTTGTGCCTCGTAGCTCTTTTTTGTAGCTCGCCGTTTATTATTCGGGCGTTAATAACTGTGCACGACGATCAGAAAAATAGTTATGTTTGTCACTAATTGTGTTGTTGGTGAACGATGAAGTTAGGTGTCGAAGGGCAGGGTTCGGATTTGTTAAGCAATGTAAGAAGGGTAATCAGTGGGTATGTTTAAATTTATACCCATCTGTTAGAGGAATCTAAAGGCATTAATTAAATAGCTTTAGTCGGTGTAGGCCTCAGTTTCCGGCGGGCGGTGTGCACTGCGTACCCCACCAACAGGCTACAATCTGCGGATAAGGACACTAATCAAGGCCGTGGCTTTAAATGAGAAGGGGATAAAAACCTATTTGCGAAAATTCAATTAGTGCATTTTGACTTTGACTCTGCTTTTTCGGTATAATACCGATCCATATCCCGGTTCGCTGTACAATTTGACTGTTTGTGCTTCAAGTTGTGGCTTTAATTTAAGTTAAAAGACGGCTCTCACAGCTTGATAAGCGATGCATAATTAGTTAGCTAGCCAATTTTGTTTAGTTTTTTTTTTCTGGATGGCTAGGTGAGGTGGCAGGCGATTTTACTTCTTTGACTTAAATCGCTATATCGTAATGAAATGATCCTTACCTTGATCAAAGTTGGAATCGACTAGTGTTCAAAACAGACCGGAATGAGTGATCTTTAAACGTTAGGTTTCGTGATAATCGAGCTAATTGGAGTGTTAGCTAGCCAGGATAGCTAACCCTGCCAATTGGTTCTTGCTAATGAGGCTGTGGCTTAATTAACAAAATTATCAGGAGTTAACGGACGCCGTCGGGCTCTTAAATAAATCTGGATTACACGAAATGTTTCGTAGGTATCATTTTTGTAGGCTCTGTTGGACTTGGGTGAGTTCAGAGTACTTTTATTTAGGCGTGTAGGACAACTGTGTGTAGCACGAAAGCTAATTGGCGTAGCAGATAGACCACTGCAAATGGACACTATTGGCATTTCCTTAACAGTTGCATCATACAGCGACATTTCTCAATTCTGTCTCATGCAAATGAAGCAAAACTGCGCATAATTAATGATGAAGTAGTATTTTCAGCCTGGGGATTATTTAAATGATGTTCAGACGACGAGTTGTTTGTTTGTTTATTTATTTATTTTAAAGCGACATTACACTGCAGCAAAATCATCACGATGAGTTTTTGATGTGATTTGCAGTTGGCATCAGTGTTGATGTTATTATATAATCCTCAATCAATCTTTCTGATCATTGAAATCATTTCCAGCACCTCTACGGTGTTAATTAAGCTGTTAGGGTGGATTGTGTAATATTTACAAGTTACACTGCGTTGTCTTTAGCAATATAAATAGACTGTTTATTTATTTATATAGGTATTTATTTATTTGCAGACATGTGGAGCAATGGAGCAATTGATAGGCAGCTAGTTTTTTGTTATAATACTGTGTCTATACAGTCTAATATTTGATCTTGCTTTATCTTGACCCCTTTACGTCTCGTTTTAATGGGATATTAATTACACAGATCTGTAGGCGGCAGATAATTGACCATATTTGCTTCCATAGAGGGAAAAATAATTCTTCAAGCGTTCATTTGATAATTAAGGGTTCTGCTTGGAGCCCTTTCTGATAGGGAAACACACTGCTGTAGGTTTCTACACTGAACCCTTAAGAAGAACAATTAAAATAAGTTTTCTGAGAATGTTACTTCGTACCAAAATGATGGCACAGCACTATATTTCCTCTTTCTTAATACTGGTTATACCACAGAACTCTGACTCTGTGAACTCTCTGTTCAACTCTCGAATCTGATTGGTCAGAAGCTAAGGTTAATGCTGCGTCTGCTAATTCACCCACTATCCATCCTAAATAGTATCCGAGAGTAGAATTAGTGTGTCCCAAATCATGGTGTGTTGAAATGAGTATCCCAAAGGTACCCAGACGGTCTACTATTTCCGGTAGGTTTTTGAAGTGGAGACTTTTTCAGCGAATATTGCCCACAACTCCTTGCTTGAGGGAGGAGGAGTTTTGTGACCGTTTGCTTTGCTGAATTCAAGGACATATTTTAGAGAGGTGTAAATGAAATGTAGAAAAACAAATCAAGGGAATGGTAAATTAAACTCTATAGTATAAATTATATAAGGAATAATGAATGGATGAAGAAAAGCTGAAATGCAACAAGGAGTTTGTTTACGGTGACGGTGTGCATAACGAGGCAACAACCTGCTCTTCCATTACATGTGTTAGTTAGTATGTCCCAGTATTTGCATACTCTTTTTATATACACTCAAAAGTATGTACTTTTTCTTCACAAAAGAATACATACTTATAGTGCATAGTATAAGTAGGTGAATTGAGATGGAGCGTACGTTTCTATAAGAGCAGCTCTAACAGTAATTCAGATGTATGGTGGACACTCCACATAAGACTAATAGTAAACAGATTCAAAGAACGTGTTATTTAACAAATAATAAGTAAGGGATAATCCAGGGCAAGGGGTGCATTACACGATTTTAATGCACGACGTGAAGGCAAAGAACCACCTGACATGAAGCCTTTAATGCCTCTGTAGAATGCATTAAAACCGTGTAATGCACACCTAGCCGTGGATTATCCCGCTTATACCATGGTCACTTGCCAGTATTGACAATTTAAAGCCATCATTGATGTTTACAGTGAAAAAATTGACTGAAAGGATAAAAATAACGATTAATTATTAGTTATTTTATATGCGGGTCGTTAAATCTAGAATTCAGCCTGCTCTAAATCATACACAGATGAAGTAGTGTGATAAGATTACATTTATTTGAATAAATTATAATAAATGGTTATTAAAGAGAGAGAATTAATGAGTTTAACTACTATATGCAACTATAACTGTGTTACAATGACCAGTAATTGTAACTGGTTACAATTGTTTATAGGCAGCGCATTAACTTAGAACAGTGATTAAATTGATTGGAGCTACCTGTGCATTCAGTGGTTTGAATGCACACCTTCCAACCAATCAGAATCGAGTATTCAGTTGTTTAGGTTTTATGGAAGGAGTCTCCAGTTTTAGAGCTTTAACAGTCAGTCATTTATTTTCTGTTATGGGGAATCTTCAGGACAGAGGATTTTGTGCATTTTGGTTTCTTGATAGCATGACAAACTGCATTTTTTTTTTTTTTTTGGTCTTGTTAATGTTTTATGTCTTATTATTGGGAAAGAGACAAGAGAGAGGCTCATGATGCAGCGATTGTTCGTAGTTGTTATAGAAGGATGTGATAACAGGAAGTAATTTGTCTCGTGGACATTCCGTAAAATTAAACGTAACTGTAAATTAGTGGTGCAGCTAACGATTATTTCGTATATCATTTTTTCTCTGATTAATTGGTTTGATCATTTCTAAAATATTTTAAATACCAGAAAATATTTCTTTGCAGGATTTCATTCAACTAGCTAATACTACTAATGAACTCTTAACATGAGAATATTATCCAGTTCTTATGTCAATCAAACGAGACCCCCGAACTAAAGTAAGCTGACTGTATTCAGCACATGTTTTTAACTATGTCTTATTCGAGCCCTGATTTGTTCAATTCTGACCAGACAAATTCAAAATAAAGACAAAATAAATCTCTGCTGCCTGTCTCACTAACTTGAAACATTCTGATGCTAAATTAATTTTGCTTGCGGTGAGGTGAATACATGAATAGGTACGAGGTGAGTTGACTCTTAGTTTTAATACCTCGATCAATGGGATTGACTTTACTGTGAGCCAGAAGCAGGATAGTGACTTGGTAACACACAAGATATATTAAGATATATATTGTGTATGCTGTAAAAATGTAAAACTGTAGTGTTTATCAGAGCTACTGGGTCAAAAAAAATTGTAACCAATTACAAGCTGATTGTTTTGAATAGTATTTGATACTCGTTGCCCAATGCTGCATAATGCACAAGCAACATGAGTTGTGTTTAAGTGAGAAAACGTTAATCTTGTAGACCAATCATTCATTTGTGACCATGTTCACTTTTAATCGACTTGTCATACAAACTACCAACATTTTTGACAAAGTCTTACAAGATAATGTTTTCTGATTGGGCAGGAAAGATAAATATGACCATAACTGTGCAATACAGCTAGAAAACTAGATAAGCTAGGACAACTCTACACAGTTGTTAATCTGCATGGTTCAGCCAGGTACATTCCTGTTTCTCAGGTTCACAAACAAATGGTTAAAACTGAAATATTACTCGCATGACAACACAAGTTATGTCATGAGGAAACAGCGTAGTGTAATGTGAAGTGTTTTGATACTTTAGAACTGGTCGTACTGTTTCCTATTAAATTGTTGTGGTATAAGAGGAATGAAATGCTTCGGGACATGCTGTTAGAGGAAAATAATCAACTTTGCGGTGGAAACGGTAATTCTGTTTCACGTCAGGCTGCATCATACCCACACCACGTATTATAGCCAAAGCATTCTTCACCACCATCAGAAATTTTATAAGGAGTGGATAAGGACAACGGCTATGCAGTTGTCCCCTCCCTGGAAATTGATATACTTGTTTTTGTTCTCTTAGTCTGTATTAATGCATTTAACTAGATACAGTCGCCTCCGAAAGTATTGGAACGGCAAGGCCAATTCTTTTGTTTTAGCTATACAGTGAAAGCATTTGGGTCTAAGATCAAAAGATGAACATGAGATGATAGATCAGAATTTCCCGATATCTAGATGTGTTAAACAACATGGCAGCTTTGGTGGCAGATCACCAAAGAGCAAAAGTACTGGAACAGATAGTCTAAAAATAAATAACACTTAATATTTGGTTGGCTATCCCTTGCTTGTAATAACTTCATCAGGCTGGTTTATCCTTTATAACAACATATAGTCTTCAGAGGTGAAACCCAGGGCTCAAACCAAAAGTAGACGTTCGGAGCTATTAATTGTTTAACAGGGCACACCTCGGCAAAAAGAAACACCTGTCAGTCACATGTTCCGGTATTGTTGATCACTTGAAAAATGGGTGGGTTCAAACAAAAGGTGTCATGTTCTAAGTTGTTTAACACATCTAGGTATGTAAATATCAGGAAATGAAAGCTAAACTTCAGATCTGTCATCTCATATTCATCTTTTGCTCTTCAGTGTATAGCAGAAACAAAATAATTGGCCTTGCCGTTCCAATACTTTCAGAGGGGACAGTAACTAGCTTGTCACACATCATTATATTATGTTAGCTGCCAATTTTTTTTAACCTACACACTTAGCTAGGTCTCTGGGCAACCAAAACATGGGACTGGCCAACACACTGGAGCTTTTACTTGCCTGAGGGGCAGGCTAATTAATTTATTGGTTCGCCACTGGACTTCCTCGCTAAGTTTCCAGACTGTTATTCTTGTTGAATTTCATTTGTTTTGGCTTAACCTCCATGGCTCTCTGGTGCCATCCACAAAAATTTCAGATTGCTTTAAGGTGTTACAGTGGCTAGATGTTTCAGACAAATCTCATTTTAATTTGTGATAACGTCCTTTGGAAGCGTAGCTGTTAATTTGTAAATATTAGGTTTGGCATGAGTAATTTGTATTCTCAAGTACTCATTTGTGTTCGTTGGTATTCACTGCGCTATTAGTGTTTGGAAGCTTTGTCTACGCTATAGAAAAGTACACGTGTCAAACTCAAGGCCTGAGTGAATTTGCAAAATATTATACTGAAATGTCTTAGAGTAACTACTACTACTACGGGGGGGTCATGACCATTTTCTTGAGTTGCGGTGCATGATGTGTTCATGCATTTTGAGTGGATGCTAATGTCATGTGATCATGAATTTTTCACCCAATCTTGACAGTAGATTGTGCTTATATCTTATAAATATCTTAATGAAAATTCCATTGAACATGACACACACACACAAAAAAACAGATCTAACTTCTCTTTCTAAATATGGAGAAATAACAACAATGACTTTGTTGACCTTTTATTAGCATTGTGATAGCACAGTTACTGTGCCAAAAAACAATGTTATTTGACACATACTGTATATATTCAACTGCGTGTTATGTTAACCTCCATGAATAAACATTTGGAACGTTCCTAAAATATTTCAGGGGGTTCAAACTTGAAATCCTCCCTTTCCCTAGCTATACCTCTGGGTGATGGCCTGTAGTGTGGTTCACTGATGGACTCCAAATCCTGAAATGCCTCACCCAGAAAAGCTGATAGGGTGCAAAGTCAAGAGAGATGGGAGACTAAAGACACGTTTGTTCTTAGCAGAGATAATCCTGTGTGAGTTACTCTTAAATCTTATTTTGAAAGTTATATATTTTTGATATGTATTTAAAAAGAAACCCATCATCTAATAGTTAATACAGAAGAATGGGTTCTGTTAGACCTTCTTTTTTCTAGGCAGGTCCTAATAACCATAGATTATGGCCCTTCAAAGGCTCACAAACATGCTGATGTGGCCTGGACAGAATTGGAGTTTGACACCCCTGGTGTAGGCAATAAACTAATGGTTTCTCTGCCCTGTGTAGTTCATTATGTTCAAATTGTGAGCCATGTGGGATTCACCCAAAGTCTGATAACTTCAGAAATATCATGTCATGTGACCTAAGAACAACTATTGATCAAAGATGTTAGACTGTAGATACATATCCCTGAAACATAGTCAGTGTAGTAGAAAAATATGTTGTCTCAAAATGCATTATTGCTTAAAAAAGCCATTGATAGGTGGAACTGAAAACACAGCGGTATAATTTTGGGGTACTCCAAGTTATGCACAAGGTGAACACGTACATTCCTCATTTTTTATTTTTACCTTATTTTACTTCTGCCACTGTTGCACAGCTACTGAAATGGGCATGACGCTTACTGTAGGCTTATTTTCTGGAACGTAAACAGGCTATTGTTGATGTATGTTTATTTTAACCACGGCTACCAAGTTAAAATAAAATCCTGTCAGTGCAAGTCCTAACTAGTTGTCTAGTTGCCATGCAATAAGCTAGTACTTAATAAACTCATGTGAGAAAAATGTAAACTGTGATTCTGCATGCTATTTGAATTTGCAGTGTATGATAGCATTGAGAATAATAATTTGGCGTAACATATAAAATAAAGTGCATTTTTAATTGGGTTTTAAAGAGGACAAAGAAGAACAGTCTTCTGGAGGATGTGAAACAAAATTATGTAACTAAACTAAAGAAACTATTTGTACTCTACAGAGGCCAGTCTGGTTTTAGGAGCAATCAGTACCATGCCATATATGATAGCTAATGGTGTCCCTTTTATTTCAGGAGGAGCTGGGAGAGACCATGGGTGGGGACAGCGATGGGGGGTCAGTGTGGCTGTGTCCTTTGTGTCAGCAAGGTCAATTAGACCGTGATGGTCTTGCTCTGCACCTGGCTGAAAAACACAGCGTGCTTCCTGCTTGTCTTGATAAGCTATTGGACATTGTGAGTAATTATTATTATGTCAATGTGATCTCGTGGAAAGTTGTTGTGAGGGTGATTTTGTTGCATTTTATTCTAGTGAGCTCATAAACGCTACTACCTTTTAATCTTTCCCTAACCTTCAATATTAATAATATGCATAATATTCATAATTTACATACCAGTTAAGTTGTGTGGATTATGTGAAAGACTATAAATATTAAACAGTACCATTCATCACAAATCATAAGAATCCAACACAATTTACTGTAGCTTTTTAAAATTGTCTTTTTACATTGTTAAGGCGGCTCCCAAGCACTGTTCCAGTGACGAAGTCAGAGAGTCTGGTGCACAAAATGATATCAGTAAGTCTAGGCTTCGGTTTCCATTGCAGGCATTTACTACTAGTTAGATTTCATTAGCATTCATACCGATAGAAATGAATAAATTTTACAAAACAAATATCAATGTTCCATTTCATTTATCTTTTTTCAAGATGGGACATCACAGCAGCAGTGTTCAGAAAACTCGCCTTTAATGGAGTCTCAGAATGAAGCTATCTCTAGTATAACTGACCAAGATGGCTCCTCCCAGGAAAAAGAGGTGTGTGATGAATTGGGAGGAGTGGGAAATGAGGACGACTGGAGTAACACGGAATCAAATCAAGATAATGTTACCCAGCCTGAAAGATCAGAAGCCTCTGTCAATGATGATAAATCCAATGATAAAAGCAATGCTGCTGCTGATGATGTTAACCACCCTTTCAAGTGTCACGCATGTTTGGAATTCTTTCCCACTAGATCGGCATTGAGTGTACATTATAATTCAGCCACCCATATCCAAAGGATGAGAACAGGAGCAGGGAATGACAGTGATTCCTCAACCCCTGTTCTTGCTCGTCCTTATGTCTCTAACAAACCCTACCAGTGTGCAGTGTGTCGTGTCTCTTATAATCATGCCATCACCCTGGAAAGTCATTTAAAGTCTGTATTGCATCAGAGTCGTAGCAGGAATGCTGGAAATGCTGCAACTAATTCCACAACAAATGCAGGAAATGGAAATGTAGCAGCAAATGTGGCAGCCACTACTGTGGCTAATACCACACAGTTAGCTTATGTTACGACCAGTAATTGTGTCACACAAGCAAGCCTGACTGCATCCCAAGCGATGACCAAAGATGAAGAACAGGTTAAGCCTCAGCCTGCACCCTCATTGCTTTCCTCCCCAGTGGCCTCAGCTCAGGCAGTATCAGCTTTTCTTACTCTCTTAACCTCTAGTCCAAACTCTGTTCCACACTCCATCCTCCCCTCTCTCTTTGCTGCTGGAACAGGTGCTGCACCAGGCACAGCAACTCCTCAACTAATAACCCAGCCTCAAATGCTAATGCCCCTTATCTTGAATGGACTCCAACCTCAGAGTCCGACCTCAGAATCCCCCAAACAACTTTTGCAGCAAACAGTGCCAGTCCTTGGTCTCAGTGCAGCACAGCAGGCTCTCTTGGCCCAAGGACTTAGTGGTTTGCAAAATCAGTGGGCTGCTTTTAGACTCTCCAATGCAGCTCAGATGCCTTCAGATGAGAATGACAATAGTGCTGATAAGGGAGCAGGCACAAAAGTAAAAAATCAGGAACCACAACAGGAGTCTTGTGATCAGCAAGTGCCACAGACGTCTGAAGAAACCTGGACCACAGATGATGGTTCTGTGAAAAGCGCTGTTAATAAGGTAGAGATTAAACAAGAGTGCACCAGCTTAAAATATGAGAATAAAAGTGAGGATAGCATAGTATGCACTGACAAGAAGCAAGAGAAGGATGATATGGAAAGCACAGCTGAAGAGGGGGGTCTGGGAGAAAATGCAAAAAGAAGTTCTGATGCAAATAAAGACTCAGCAGGTCAGAACATTCAGTGTAGTTGCCCATCATCTTGTCTTACCGAATCCTGTCAGTCTCCTACACACAATGATAAACATACTGTTAACAGTTCAGAGGTGAAACATAGTCCTGCAAAATGCAACCCCTCAGACATTAACCTTGCCTTAATGTCCTCACAGCATAAGAGTGCCAAGGCTCATGCAACGTTGTCCTCAGGACCTCCAGTACTAACCGAGTTTCAGTCTCAGGTTCTGTGGGCCTTTATTGAGTCTCGAAATGAGGCTGATTCAGCAATTCCACCAAGAGAGGACTGTGAAGCTCTTGGCAGGGAAGTAGGACTAACTGAGGATGAGGTACGAAGGTGGCTGGTCGATGCCCGCCGTGCCAAAGAGAGACATAGTGCAGAAGGAATGGAGCATGATGAAATAGAAGGAAGCATTGAAGATGATGAAGGTGCTCTAATGATAGATGAAAGCGAATATGGACAGAGTCCATCAGCTACCAGTAGTCATGCAATGGATCTCTCTAACAGTTCTGAAATACGCAAAGAAAAGGTGTATAGCCAAAACCAAGGGGACTTGTGCTTAACCTCTGACTCAGAAAATGAAGAATTCTACACTTCTGTTATTGTGACAGATGAGGAGAGCCAAAGTAGCTCGTTGAAAGAAGAGCCAGGTAGCCCAGTTAAACAGCCTTCACAGATAGAAACATCAGGGGAAAGGTCAAGCGGTGGAGGAAAGGTTCTCCGCTCCACTACAGTCTTCCTTTCAGATGCAGAGGATGAAGATGAAGATCAGAGTGCAAAAAATAAAAAGAGAAAGAGGGAGATAGATAAGGAGGAATCAGAATGCAAAAAGGAGAGGCATGATGCTGATCTTGATCTTCAGTTAGAAGCACAAGCTGATCCTCCTACTCCTCTTTCGGTTACAGTTGACCATCAAGGTCTTCCAGCTGGAATCTTGCATCCCTTGCCTCTTTCCCTTTCTCTGGCCCCATTTTCTACTCAGTTATTCAGTCCCTATGTCCTCTCAGTTCCGTCATCTGTTGTTGGAGTTGGTGTTTCTGAAGCAGACCGAGCCAAAGTAGCGAACTTCACAAGTCCCTCAGCTGTTACTCGCACTCAGGCTCCATTTTCTGACCCACTTCATGGAGCAGCCATTGGTTCTCTTGCGCAGTCCACCCAATTCGTGTCCAATGGCAGTGAATGTGAGTCTGCCTTAGATCTCAGTATAGGGAAACATCAAAGTTCAACAACCTCCGCCTCTGTCTCAGCAAACAGCAAGGTATCTCTACAAAAGACTGCTTTGCTTGATGGTCTTGGATTAAGGCCTACAACTGTTGGTGTTCCTGCAGATGGGAGTCTTATTGTTGTTCAGGTAAAGCCTGATACTGCCATTACAATCCCAAATACTAACACTACCATTGGTAACCACAATAGCTTGGGTAAGACAAGCACAGTGTTCATGAGGGCTGCAGAGAAAGTAAATGCCTCCTTAAAAGAGAGTGAACAAGAAAAGGCAAGAGACCAAAAAAGAACTAATGCAAGAAGGTTCAGGGACATGAGAAGGTCCAGGACTATCATTCAGGCTGACCAGCTTGACGTGCTGTATGGATGTTATTTCAAAGACCCAAACCCAGGAAAGCATGAATTTGAACAAATATCAGAGTGGGTGCACCTGCCAAAGAAGGTGGTACAAATTTGGTTTCAGAACATGAGGGCTAGGGAGCGTAAAGGGGAAGTTCGCTTTATCAGTGATGGCACATTGGCAGCTGTAGGTAAACCACTTATAAAGTTTACTTGGCCACTAACTAAGCCCATTTTTTCAAGTACCCCCAAATCCAACTCAAGCCCAACAACTCCGGGCTGGGTCCCGTCTAAGCCACAAACTGGCAATGACACCCAAAAGACAGAAAAGCTTATGGAGGTCAAAGAACCACAGAAAATCCCTATCCAAGGTCTGAGCAGGCCAAAGGAAATGGCATCAACTACCACTGCCAGCAGTACAACATCAGCACTCAAGACAAAAGGTGAAGCAGTGAATGCATTTACAATGGTTAAAATTGCCCCCAAAGCTGTGGCGCCATTAGTTACAGTTCCAATACTGACCAGTAGCTCTGCCATTCCACAAAACCCTCAGAAGACCAAGCTGGAGGGACAGAGTGAAGCAGACAGGACAGAGGATAAGGATGGACAAGATCAAGAAAAACACATCCCTGGGACAACCAACCGCATGGTTCCAAAAGTATCCACTACGCCAATTAACAAATCTCCAACTGTGGCAACTCAGAAACACAATGGCATTAATTATTGGTCTCAGAAGGGTCAAATTAAGATCAATACTTTGTCCAGGGAACAGCTGGGCCTGAGCACCCCACGCCCTATCATCACTTCAACTTCTGTCGTAACTCCATCCATGACAGTTACTTCACCACCATCCAGTCAAAACCAAAAAGAAGCAAATTATATTCAGCAGCACTCCACCCCGAGAAGACCACGAACACACTTGAACTGTCTTCAGCTGTCCATTCTCCAGTCTTGCTATGAGACCTGTGCCCATCCTAATGCATTAGAGTGTGAAGCAGTGGGGACAGAGCTTGGTCTTCCACTTAAAGTGGTGCAGATCTGGTTCCAAAACACACGTGCCAAGGAGAAGCGTTGGAGGCTACAACAAGAGAAGCTGGTAAGATCATCTTTACACTTTAAATAAGCATGTTTACTGGTCACTACAGATACAGATTTTTTTTTCTCCATTTAAACTATACCTGTCCATGTAATTCTTCATACACTTCAAGAAAGTGATTAGTGTCCACATGCATATCTACAGTGAGAGGAAATAATTATTCAGACACAGTTTGCCATTTAGTATCCACTTTATTAGGAACACCTGCACATTCATGCAGTTATCTAGTCAGCCAATCATGTGGCAGCAGCACAATGCATAAAGTCATGCAGGTACAGGTCAAGAGCTTCGGTTAATGTTCACATCAGACATCAGAATGAAGACAAAGTGTGATCGTGGCATGGATGTTGGCACCAGATGGGCTGGTTTGAGTATTTCAGAAACTTCTGATCTCCTGGGATTTTCACACACAACAGTCTCTAGAGTTGACACGGAATGGTGTGAAAACAAAAAACACTGAGTGAGTGACAGGTCTATGTGTGGAAATGCCTTGTTGATAAGAGAGGTCAGAGGAAAATGGCAAGATTGATTTGAGCTGCCAGGAAGGATATAGTAAATCATGTAATCACTCTTTGCAACTGTGGTGAGCAGAAAAACATCTCAGAATGCACAAAACATCGAACCTTGAGGTAGATCGGCCAGGTCCCAGTCCTGTTAGTCTAGAACAGGAATCTGAGGCTATCATGGGCACAGGCTCATCGAAATTGGACAGTTGAAGATCACCTGGTCTTTTTCCAGTCTCGACCTGTCCAGTTGCGGTGAGTCTGATTCCTGTTCTTGACTGACAGGAGTGGAACCTGGCCCATCCACCTCAAGGTTTGATGTTTAGTGCATTCCAAGATGCTTTTCTGCTCAACATGGTTGTAAAGAGTGCTTATTTGTGTTATTCTAGTCTTCCTGTCAGCTCAGACCAGTCTGTTCATTCTCCGCTGATCTTACCAACAAGGTGTTTCAGCCTGCAGACCCTCCGCATACAGGATGTTTTTTGTTTTTTGCACCATTCTGTGTAAACTCTAGAGACTGTTGTGTGTGAAAATCCCAGGAAATTTCAGCAGTTTCTGAAATACTCAAAGCAGCCCATCTGGGACCAACAACCATGCCATAAAGTCACCAAGATCACACTTTTCCTCCATTCTGATGTTTGATGTGAACATTAACTGGAGTTCTTGACCTGTATTTGCATGATTTTTTTGCATTGTGATGCCACACTATTGGCTGGTTGGATAACTGCATAAATGAGCAGGTGTACAGGTGTTCCTATTAAAGTAGACAGTGAATATATCCAGATTTACTTCAGATTTACACATGTAACTATGTATAAATAAGTACAAAAGAGATGTTTTTTTAAAAAAAAAAGCAAAATTAATAGGAGACAAAAGGATTCGGACACCACAGATTACCAGCATTAGTACATTCTTGTAGAGCTGGCAATTACAGCTTTGAGACATCTACTGTAAGATGTAATTAGCTTTCTGCAGTATTGTGGTTCAATTTTGACCCATTCTTCTTGGCAAATCGTCGTCAATTCCCCAAGGTTACGAGGGTTACTCTGATGAATTTGCACTTTCATAATAAATTTTCATTAATTTTTGATGGGATTCAAATCAGGAGATGAGCTAAGCCAGGCAAGGCCTTCTTGAGTTATTTTGGCTGTATGTTTGGGGTTGTTGACACATCCACCTTCTCCCCACATTCAGTTTCTTGCCTGATGAGATTAAATTCTTCTCTAATTAGTACTTCCTATAATGACGTGTAATGCCCCAGTACCATTTGCAAAGAAACATGATGAGCTGAATTATTGCCAAAGAGTTTTTGTTTCATCTGACCAAAAAGTATTGTTTTGTTTTGTTTGTTTTTTTTTATTTTGCAGGGTTTTTTTTTTGTTTTGTTTTGTTTTGTTTTTCTTGCATTAAGGCAAGCAGTGGAGTTTTGTGTGGGGTGCAGGAACAGAAATGATTTTGGTGCATACTATAGCTTATTGTTCTCTGTGTAACTGTTTTTCCTGCTGCTTTCAGGTTGTACTGCAGCTCTTTTCGAGTGACTGCTGGCTTACCGCACTTAGCAATAGTCTGAAAGTTCATTGGGAAACCTTGTGTGGTGCACCTGGCCAGGGATGATTAGTTGTAATTCCATGAACTTTCCTTTTGCATGTTATTAAACCAGTTGTACTGACAGCGATGTTCAGGGTCTTTGCCAGGGCTCTGTAGATTTTTCTATTTGAGTGTTTAATAATGTTGTCCCTGAGAACATCAAGAAGCACCTTCACCATGAATGCTATCTGATGTGTTAGGAGTCTTCCCAACAATTGGCAATGTCTCTTATAATGACATCAGGTGTAATTTGTGAAAGAATATTTTTGCCACATTTATATCTAGAAACTGATTTATTTTTATGTAACCTTTATGCACATATTTTAGTGCACAATGGATATAAAAAGAAAACCCCTGTTAAAATGGCAGGTATTTGTGAAGTAAAAAAAAAAAAATGAAACGAAGATCATGTGAAATTGCAAAGTATACAAATAAAGTGAAAAACGATCAGAAACTCTTTTTTAGGGGGGAAAAAAAAGAAAAGAAAAAAAACTTACAATAACCTAGTTGCATAAGTGTGCACACCCCTAAACTAATACTTTGTTGAAGCCCCTTTGGATTTTATTACACCACTCAATCTTTTGATTAAGAGTCTATCAGCATGACACACCTTGACTTAGCAAGATTTCCCCCACTCTTTCTTCCAAAAACATTCTAGAGCAATCAAATTGTGAGGGCATCTCCTGTGCACAGCTTGCTTCTGGTCACCCCACAGATTTTTAGTTGGATTCAGGTCTGGGCTCTGGCTAGGTCATTCAAAAACATTGAGCATACTTGCAGATGCCTGAATGTTTTGCACTAAAATTGACTGGTATTTGTAGCTATATGATTTCCCAACCTTGATAAAAGCTGAAGTTCTGGCTGGAGAAAAGCAGCCTTAAAGCATGATGCTGCCACCACCATGCTTCTCATTGGGTATGGTGTTCTGTGCTTTTGGTGATGTGCTTTTTTTTGTGCCAAACACATCTTTTGGAATTATGGAATTATAATATCTTTTTGGAATTGTTCTCATCAGACCATAACACATTTTGCCACATGGATTGGGGTGATTTAGTTGGGCTTGGATTTTTTTTTGTGAGAAAGAGCTTGTCTAGCCACCCTACCCCATAGCCCAAACATGTGAAGAATATGAGAGATTGTTGTCACATGCAGAGAATAATCAGGACTTGTCAGATATTCCTGCAGCTCCTTTAATGTTGCCGTAGGTCTCTTGGCAGCCTCCTTGGTAAATTCTTGTATTGTCCTTTTGTAAATTTTGGAGGCATCTCCTATTCTTGGTAATGTCACTGTGGTGACCCATTTTCCCCACTTGTTGATGATGGCCTTCAGGGTGTTTCATGGTACATCTAATGTTTTGGGAATTCTTTTATACCCCTCTCCTGGTCGATGTCTGTCGACAAGTGAGATAACATACAGGCTTTGTAAGCTGCTTGTGGACCATGGCTTCAGCAGTCAGATGAAACCAAAAAGATGTCAAGAAAATCCTCCAGAAACAGCTGATCTTTATTTTGGGTTAATAAGAATAATTTCATTGATGACAGCTGTATGATAATTACTTTTGAACATGAGATTGAATGTGATTGGTTCATTCTGAACACAGCCACATCCCCAATTATAAAAGGGTGTGCACACTTATGCAACCAGGTTATTGTAACTTTATTTTTTCCTATTTTTCCTTAAAATGTTTATTATTGTTTTTCATTTAATTTTTATACGTTGTAATTTCACTTTGAGGGTGGAAAAAGTTCTGACATGATTTATCTTAGTTTAATTTTTTTACATCACAAAAACCTGCCATTTTAACAGGGGTGTGTAAAATTTTTATCCACTGTAGCGTCCGAATACTTTTTCCCTATCAATTTTGGTTTTTGAACATATTTTTTATGCTTATGAATACATACTTTTTTGTTCATATTTACTATTATAAAGTTAAAGACATTATGTGTAAATTTGAAGCGGATATATGCACTGGAAGTATATTAAACAAAACCAGAAGTGTCCCAATACTTATTGACCCTCACTGTAGATTTTGTTACAGAACTGGCCTGAATTGTATAGTTTCTAGCTTGTGGTAAGGAAGTGCACAAGTATTCAAATAGCCAGTTAACCGTTTGCAGCACTAGTCTGGCAATATTTTGACGCAGAGAGTAGCATTGCCGTGATATGCACAAAAGAGATCAAACATTTTCAATAATGTCCAGTGCAACTCCATTAAAAGTTTAAAACGCCACTTGGGTAACTTATGTTTCAGATGTAGTTTATTTTACACCAGAAGTGACGCTGTGGCATTGTCTTCACTGCTCCACGACACAATTTCTCACCAGACACTGCTTTCATGTTGAGCACTCATTTTTGTATTTTCACCGGATCAGGAAATATGCAAATATGCACTCACCGTCCACTTCATTAGGAATACCTGCACATTTATTCAGTTATTCAGTCAGTCAGTCGTGTGGCTGCAATGCATAATATCATGCAGATACAGGTCAGGAGCTTCAGTTAATGTTCATATCAAACATCGGAATGAGGAAAAATGTGATCTCAGTGACCTTGACTGTGGCATGGCTGTTAGTGCGAGACAGGTTGGTTTGAGTATTTCACTGCTGCTGAACTACTGATCTCCAGGGATTTTCACACACAGCAGTCTTTAGTGTTTACTCAGAAAAAAAAAAAATAACATCAAGTGAGCAGCAGTTCTGCAAGTAGAAACACCTTGTTGATGAGAGCGGTCAAAGGAGAATGGCCAAACGGGTTTAAGCTGATGGGTTGTCTCTTGCCACTCTTTAAACCGTGGTGAGCAGAAAAGCATCTCGGAACACATTAAACTAGGGATGTCCCGATCAAGTTTTTTTTTGCCCCCGATCCTGATCCGATTCATTTACTATTGAGTATCTACTGATACTGAGGATCTGCTGAGTCCTGATCCGATGGGATCGGACTGATCCGCTGTCTATTTTATATGGCTCTTATCAGTTAAGAGCCATGGCTCTTATCTTAACAATTCCACTTAGTGCAGCACTGGTTTTCTTTTCTTTTGTCTTTTTTTTTAACAAAATAACTAAGTAAACAAACTAAAAGATGTCTTTAGAAATAGCTCTTATTAATTCCGCTTAGTGCAGTAGCAGTCACACCTGATAAAAGACCTCGTAGGTGGTCACGAGCCTTGTTGTAGAGCTCCGGTAGAGCAGCGTCTGAAATGTAGTGTCGAGAGGGTAGGGCGTACCATGTCTACAAAAGCTCCAAAAGACGGCGAAAACCTGTATTCTCTACCACAGCGATGGGTTGGTCATCCAAAGCGAAGAATTCAATTACCCTCTCTGTAATCTTTTTGGCCTTTTTGCTCTTGCTGTCAAGAAAATTTTTCTCTCCTTTTAAAAGTGCACTGAAGTGTCTGTTGCTTCGGTGCAGCCTTTGCCTGAGTTACCTGAGTGAACTCGCTGTATCCCGTTGAGTGTTTAGTTTTTAAGGGCGTATCAAATTGGTAGTATTGAACGCATCTTTGTTGCTACCGCCTCGTGAAATGCATGCATTGTAGACATGACAAGTGGCTGTTGGAAATGCTTTCATTTTCCAATTTAAAATATTTCTGCAATACACTGCAGACATTTTAGCTGCGTAGTCCTGCCGCAAATTGTGCTCTCCGTGACAGCTGAAGTAAAACAAAGGATCAGGCTTCGGTTAGTGCTCAATAAAGCTGGTACAGATAAGTGTTTTTTTTTTTAAATGCCTTAATCAGCCCTGATACCAATCTTTGAGATCGGCTCGGTACATTCTTACGTTAAACCTTGAGGTTGACCGCGTAGGGGCCCACTCCTTATTCCCTATGGCCACATAGGAGTCCACTCCTATCAGCCAAGGACAAAAATCTGAAGCTACAGTGGGCACAGGCTCACCAAAACTGGACAGAGGAAGATTGGGAGAAAAAAAAAAAAGAAAAAAAAAAACAGTTGGTGGTTTTCAGATCTTCAGCTGTCCAGTTTAAGTGAACCTGTGCCCACTGTAGCCTCATATTCCTGTTCTTGGCTGACAGGAGTGGTCTACTGTTCTAGCCCACAGAACTGCTGCTCACTGGATGTTTTTTGTTTTTCATACCATTCTGTGTAAAGTCTAGAGCCTGCTATGTATGAAAATCCCATGAGATCAGCAATTTCTGAAATACTTAAACTTGCCCATCTGGAACCAACAACTAAGCAAAGTCACTGAGATCACATTTTCCTCTATTCAGATGTTTGATGTGAACATTAAGTAAAGCTCTTACTTGTATTGGCATGATTTTATCATGCTGCTGCCACATATTTGGCTGATTGGATAATTGCATGGATGTGTGATGGATGTATGAACTTGCATTACCATTTTGGTAACAAAATTTGTTAATGCAGTGAGATTTTAACTTCTTCACCCTGTGAAACTTTCACCCTAAAACTTTAAGTTTGAATTTTAACTGATGCCTTTGTTAGTTGATGCCTTTGGAACTTCTGAATTTTGCTCTTGAAGAAATTGGAATGAACACACTTCTCTCTTGTTTCCCTTTATACAGTCTCCTAATTCCAGTGACCCTTCCAAGAAGTTGGACATCAGCTCGGGCACTTACCTACAGTACAATGCGCTCAGAGCAAACCGTCCAATTCTGCCCAAACCAGTACAACTGACAGTTCTGGAAAGTTCTCAGTCACCTGCCGCGGGTCAGCCAGCAGCTCGCGAAACACTAAGAGGGAAATGCGAAGTGTGTAACGTAGAATTCGAGTCCAGAGCTGCTGCACGAGACCACGTTTTCTCTCCTCGGCATCTTGCAACACTGCGAACCACTAACTTTGGTCAGTCTGCAACACAAATTAACAACGGATCGGCTGGTGTTGTGAGCCAGGCTTCTTCAAGATCACCAGCTAGCAGCACTAGCTAAGAAATGAACTTAAGCTGCTTCATTAAGTGGACCCACTAGGCTCTTATGCTTTTAATCGGCAAAGAAAAGGTGCTCGTTTTTAAAGCTAATAATCTTTTAATTCTGCACCATTACAGTGGGCCTGAAGAACTCTCCACTTTTGGATGTCAGCGAGATTTGATCCTAAACAGAACTTATTTCAATGACTTGTTGCCACATCATTTCACTAATAATAATCAAATGAATTGGTTATACTGGACATGCAATTGCTTATGTTGTAACGGTCTTGTTTTATGTCTTTCACTGCTTTGTCTCTGTTTTAAACATCTGTTTCTTTTGTGCTTGTTTATTATCCTTTCTTGCTAATTCAAAACACTCTGGCTGTTTGGGAAAATCTAGCAATGGACCACCTGAAACTCATCAAAAGTTATTCAGCGATTACGTACATGGTACTGCTTTTGCTTGAGCCTGAATGGTGTTCGGCATTGGAGTTTTAATTCAGAGTTCTTATATTTTGATCAAATTCTATTCGATTTTTAAAACGTCATCATTGGGAGTTTTTGCCTGACAAAGTGAATAAGATCATGGGTGTATCAAAAATGTACAGATAGCTGATGCGAAGTAAATAAGACAGTAGGCAAGTGCCGATATTTAAATGTCACAACAATTGCTTTTTTATCACATTTTACAATATTATCACAATATAGAATCGGAAACACGCTTCTGGACATTTTTTTTAAGACTGTTATGGAATTCTAGTGAACAGAATTATGGGATACCTGCAATGCCGCTTCAGATTTGCCCAGAATAAGGGCCCTTAGAAGACAGCTGTCTTTGTTGCCTTCAGTATGGGATAGTTTATCTTGGGGGCAAAAGTGCTGCCTAAGTAGGTAGCCTCCTTCCAAATGAAAGGTGGTGATATATTAAGTGTCCACAGTAATATTGCGATATATTGTAAAATCAATTATCGGCACATACAAATAAGAAAGTATATATTGTTTTTTAGAAACTGAGGGAGTTGGCAAGTGTTCTGAATCCAGACACTCGAGGAGGCTGTTAATGAAATGACACCTCCTCCGTTTGCCATCATGACAATCATACATTTTTTTTCAAACTCCACTGGCTAAATCGAAAAATGTCAAATGGTTGTCGTGCAGCACTTTCTTCCTTTAAAGGTCTGAAATATTTTAAGGTTTCCATACTGCTTGGAATAAATGTTTGTATTATAGTGATTTACTGTATGTCAGATTTTACTGAAGTGTTGCCAGCTTTTGCTGTATTTTATTAACACATGGACAGGAAAGGATCAGACCTAGCCGCTGTGCAAAAAGCCAAAGTTAATTCTATATGCTAGCGCAATTTTAAATGATTTTGATATAAATTTGTGCAACAACAAAATTATATGAATTGTATTTCTCCACTTTGTTGTTTTTCCCTCTTCAGTTTGTCATAACCCTAATGTGTTACAAATAATCACTGCTTGCACCAGGTTTTTATGGGAGATAAGTCATTTTATACCCTTTTCCTCATTGTGTTTTATGTGGGTGCAAACTGAGTACTTGTGCTGGGTAGGAACGTTTTTCTAATGCATCTCCAGCTGACCACGAGGTACTTTCAGTGGTTTTTGACAAGTGTCGATTTGTTGATACGGAAACTACTCAGTGCGACAATGTGTGTGTTTGAAGGAAACGAAATACTAAAGAGAACTGTCATTTCATTTTTTTTTTTTAAGTTGTATATTGTTATTCTTATTATTAATGTTACTATTAATAGTTTAACAAGATGCAAAACTAAAAGGTAACTTTTTAAAAGGAACTCTATTATGAAAATGGTATTCCAAAGTTAATCATCTTTCTCTTGCTTTCTGTCAAAAAAAAACAAACAAACAAAACAAACCAAAAAGCATTTTGAGAGAGAGTTTTGTAATGGATTTCCCACACCTTGACACTTTGAGCAAGTCCAGGAAGGACTTTGATATATTAAGCTGAAAGTGTGTGTATTTCAGCCAAAACAAAGTGGAGCACTTGGATGTGTGATGATTCAGAGGCGTGTGGCGTTTTTTTAACGCACCTCCGTTATTTTTTAAACACTCTGTGTTAAGCTGTAGCTCGTGTTCGCTGAGCATGAACTGAACGCAGTGCTAAACAATGGGATCACACAGTGTTGCACTGTTCGAAGTTGAGAGGTGGTGCAGAGACCTGCTTTTTGACTGATTTATTATTTTTTTGTTTCCATTAACACTTATCACTTGTTATAACTACTACTTGCTATTGTTTTCATTACTATTATCACAGTTTGATTATTATTAATTCATTACGGTTTTTAATAGCATCTTTATCTTCATTGAGATGGTCTTGGTATACTGCGAACTGATGGTGAAAGTGTTGTTATGAACTATTAGAATATTGTTTAAGCTTGTTTTTCCCCTATACTTGTACCTTCATTTTGTGTTGGATCTCCTTTGTTTTCTTATACAGAAAAATAAACTGAACTTCACTTAGTGGTGTTTTATTTGTCAACCCAATTAACCATCGAAACTTTTTTTTTCTTTTAATACTGCTATGTTATATCACAGTTCTGTGTATGTTTTTTTTTTTTTTTTTTTTTT
>CM040475.1:14780207-14964041 GCA_022758105.1 Pangasianodon gigas
TTTTTTTTTTTTTTAAATCAGAATAATGCTAAGTGACACCACTGGCACTACAGGAGAGCTAGCATGCGAGTTAGTTAAAATTATTCACACGCAAATACTGACTGGGCTGACTCTTTATATAATTCTTTTTTTTTTTTCTGAAAAACAGCACACAATTTAAACTGTACATACACTGTGTTATCTTTTAGTCAATCACAGCCATAAATTACCAAACTTTAAAAAGTGGGTTGCCTGTGATTGATTATGAGTATTCACTTCCGACATCAATGCGCTGTGACTGACACAATTTCATCCAATCACAAATGAGATTGTAAAGTCGAGTGAGCCACAGAAGAGAAACGTTCAGACGCACAGCCAATGGGAGCGTCTGATATATAACGGAGGCGGAGCTAAACTGCGGCAATTGTCCTATAAACTATTGAGTTTGCGCCTGCAGTGACCTAACGCCCCGCCCATGGCTTCCATTTCTGTTCTGGATCACACGGCGCAAAGCGAATAATACACATTTGGGTTTTTTCCTGAATAATATTGATGTGACTGATAATTATAGCGAACACAAGTCCTTCCTGGTCACGGCACGACAGAGAGTTTAGTTGGTCTAGCGAGTAGCAGTGAGTTATTTCTGGGAAGTGGAAAAGGTTTGAGTCTTTTGTACAGGAGACGGGCCTCTTTATTCCTCTTTTTAACTTTAGCGGCGTATTTTCCGCCGTTTTTTTTCCACCTTCTGCCCCTCGCGCTCTCCCAGCGGCGTGAGTAGAAGCACGAGGTGCGCGCGGAGTGGCGGGAATCGGGCCGATGGCGGAGTTCGGTAACGGACTGGCGGAGGAATCTCTGCTCGACTCAGACCCCGGTCATCCGGAGCTGGAAGATCCGGGTGTTGGTGACGAAGAGCCGGGTTTAGATGAGGGAGAGGCCGCTATTGAAGACCCGGTGAGTTAAGGACGTTATTACAGCGTTATTAGCGTTACCTCACGGCAGCGAGTCTGTTCTTGGAATTACATCGATATCACATGTTTATCTGGCTGGTATTCGCCCTGTTGGCCTTTTTAGTCTATAACATTCTTAGGCACCTTCTTATTAGCTTTATGGGGAAACGATTTTAAAATCCGTTGGCGCGGTCCGCCATTGTGGCTCGCGCGGTGCTCGCTGTGTTAGCTTTAGCGCATGGCGTTGGCGGCCATGTTGGCGCAACATTGGCTTTTTTTTTTTTTTTTTTTGGTTTGGTTGGTGGGGGGAGAAAAAAACGTTCGTCGCAAAAAATGCGAGAGGGGGGTAACGTTAGAGGGTAGGACAGGCCGCCATTAACGCCGCTGCTGTCTGCAGAGAGGCGAAAAGCTCACGGTAAAACACGCCTCTTTTTATTATTAGCGAGAATAAAAATGACTGTCTTTGCTAGCTAGAATGCTAACAGCAGCAGCTTTGTGGCTTTGGCACTGTCGCTGTTTGCTAGCGCGGTAGGCTAATGTTATACAGCCGGAATGCCGATGAAACTGTTTTAAACCGAATATACGGACAAGAAGACGGCTAGCTGTGTGTGCGTTAGACTCTTCTGAAGGAGGATTAGCCGCTTGATGGGTTGTGGTTGTAAAATGAGCTTTTCGCTAACGTTAATGCTCATTCGGCTAGCCGTGGGCTCTGCTAATTTATTGCGCGTTTGTCAAACGCTGGTGCATTTTGTTTCACGCATTTCTGAACCGCGTCTTTATCGGATCCTCTAATAGCTGGACATTGTGCATATGCTAAATAGGCATGCATAGTTGGAATAAATCTAAGCACATTGTTTCTTGATGGTGTTGCTTTTATGTATTGTGAAAATGTGTAATTTGTGGATAATAGGCTAGATCTGAGAGCCTTCACATAGACACTGACATGCCGATAATATGTTCACTGTCTACAACACACACACACACACACACGGTTGTGATTCAGATCATAAAGGTTTATTATTATTATTATTATTATTATTTTTTAAAATCTTGTAATATGATCAAGCATGGATGGGTTTGTGATGAGAAATTGTGTGCAAGTGTGTTTGGACGGGGCATGGTGCGATCTGCCCTGCAATGCAGCACTGCCACAAGAGCATCACACTCCAAGCGTGTGTGTGTGTGTGTGTGAGAGAGAATGGCATCACGCCTTTCTCTGTCCATTAGTGTGCTACACACATGTAGGCTACGCCGCAATCCACCTACTATCAATACAAATCGGGGTGTCAGAATGACATCAGCGCTGTTTAAACACCTCAATGGCAAAAGCGGTTCATCTGCAGTATTGTAGTGTTATTGTAGGAAGTGGATTAGGGAGCACGTATTATACGTTAAGTGATTTAGGACACGACACTACTGATCACCGGTAGGCAGTAAACGGCACACAGGCTATGTAGTATGATGGTGTGCAGTTTAGGACATAATCCAAAAGATTGTTATTTATCAACAATAGATGATGCAAGATGATACAGTTCTTATTGTGTTCGTGTGTGTTATAATTGGTCATGTAAAGGTTGTGCACGCGAAGAGGGGTGTGTGTGTGTGTATGTGCTCTGAATGCACCAATTATCAGAACATGCCTAGTCCCTAGTCTGCATCTAATTCATTCAGGCACATTGGAGCAGAATAATAATAATAATAATAATAATAATGATGATGATGATGATGATGATGGATGCATTGGGTAGCATTGTCCCTGCACAGCTCCACGGCCCCCAGTTCGATCCTGAGCTCAGATTACAGCTGTGCACAGTTCTCCCCATGTCCGTATGGGTTTCCTCATAATTTTCTCCCACCTCCCTAAACATGCCAGTAGGAGGAATGGTTACTCTACATTGTCTCTAGCTGTGAATGAGTGTATGAATGTGTGTGCGTGCGTGGTGCCCTGTGATGGACTGGTGTCCTGTCCTCGGTGTATTCCTGCCCAGTGCTCCCAGGATAGGCTCCAGATCCATTGCAGCTCTGACTAGGATACAGCGGTTACTAAAGATGAATGAATAATAGTAGTAGTAATATTATTAGCATCACAGATTGCTTTATATTGCTTCAAAACATAATAAACAGAAAGAAAAAAAATGTAGTTGCAAGTATAAATTTGAATAAACAGTTATAATGTGAAGCAACTTTGCATGGTTTTTAATCCTTAAACATTTAAAAACCATCTCCCATTCACGCATTGTTTTATCCATCCGCAATGTATTAGTTAACAAGCTTCACTGTAGACATGAGCCAGTGCTAAATTCCTATGTCACAATCTTGACCAAACCATTAACCTCAATTTATAACATTATTATTCTTTTGGCACAGCAGTTCTGTCAGTACCGCTGTGTACTCTCATCCAGTGAACAGGCGTGCGATACACATGCAGCACTGCTTTACGCTTGTACAAAATATACTAGACAGCTATGTCTCTTTGACTAGGACAGATTTTACAATGGGGGCACAAATTTAGATGGTTAGTGATGATATTGTGTCGCCTAAATTTCAGGCAATATTTTATAACAGCTTGTCGACATGTACAAGTTGTCATTCGTACCTGCACAATACTCTAACTTGTATTAAAATGCCAATTGATGAACATTTGTATTAAATATTCATATTATTATAATATGATTATACTCATGTTATTGTTGTAATATTTAAAATGTCCACAGGAGCTGGAGGCCATTAAAGCCCGGGTGAGAGAGATGGAGGAGGAAGCAGAGAAACTGAAGGAGCTCCAGAACGAAGTGGAGAAACAGATGAACCTTAGTCCTCCTCCTGGTGAGTGTGTGTTTGTGTGAAAAAGAGAACACTGCACATTGGGCACTGCTGACAAATAGAACCGTGCTCGAGCAGGAACACAGAAACAACTGGGTCACTCTAAATTTTCTTTTTCTGTCCACAACCTAGATTCTTTTCAGGAACAGCACAAAAACACTGCCTTTATCTTGGCATGTGCTGATGTTAAATCATCACATCACATGATAATTTCTTACCATTTTGTCTAGGATTATGATATTAGCATGCGAGCCTATTTAAGTAATTATTGTTTTCTTGTAAGTCAGTATTTTAACTTTTCTAAAAATTTTCCAAAAGTTTTCTAGTGTTGCAGAGTTCTGTGCTTCATGTTGCTCTGACTGGTCAACAGAATTGCAGGATTGTATCCTCTGAGGAGAAAACATGGCACGGTAGTCACTGAGTGCCACACTAGGAC
The DNA here is from genome assembly GCA_022758105.1 of Pangasianodon gigas. NCBI lineage: Eukaryota > Metazoa > Chordata > Actinopteri > Siluriformes > Pangasiidae > Pangasianodon > Pangasianodon gigas. The sequence continues at coordinate 14,784,390 of CM040475.1, forward strand.
ACACTACGCTAGCCTACTACTGGACATATTTGTGAATCCAGTCAGAGACATTAATCAGGACGACTGTGCGACCGTTTGATCAATCCATGGTCTGCTCTATTTTTAGCTCCACTTGTACGTCCTGGATAGAGGCGCATGGTACCTGGGTAAAAAGGGTAACCAAATGCAGCACGGTTACTTAAGTATAGGATTATGGCTAATATGCCGAGCTGAGCCATGCTACACCGTCCAGTGGGGGGAAAACTCTATAAGCTTCCTTATTTCGACCAAATTTGAAGGCAGCATTAGGCACGTCTCTTGAAGCTCAAAGAATTTGGTTAATAAGATAACCAACATATGATAAGAAAATGCCTACAATCAATATTGTAACAGTGAGAAACCCTTTCCTTATCATTCGTGAATTCATTTAGAAATAGTAACTGCAATACAAGCTTAAGCAGTAAATACTGGCACATGTGTTTGAATTTTTAAACATGATGCCCTATTTTTGCTTTTTTACTTTAATATGAAATTCCTTTTGTTTTTCCCCACAGCTGGTCCTGTCATCATGTCCATTGAAGAGAAGATAGAAGCAGATGGAAGATCAATTTATGTTGGAAATGTGCGAGTTACTCTTAGACTTTTTGACTGGTTGTAAATAGTTGGTACTGCTGGTAAATTATTTTACTAGTAGTCATTGTGTGGGGGTGTGTGTGTGTGTGTGTGTTTATTTATTTATTTATTTTATATAGAGGCTGATGCCCTTTAAATTTAGCAGTAAGACAAATGCTTTCATTCTAAAAAGGTGTTTGAGTATATTTAGTAGTATTAGTGATATTCACTAGTAGTATCTAGTATTTGATCTAATAATATTACAGAACTTGTCATACATACAGGAAATTATTTAAATAATGCAAAAACTAGAGACGTGCATCGAGACTGGGGTCCCATGGGACCCAGCAGGAATTAGTGGGTGTAGTTTTTACTTTTTGTGGGTAAGAGCAGTCAGTCAGATATGAAGCCATATTCATTAATGGACTCTTATACACTACAGCTTGTGCTAATTCAGAAGTACTACATTGTTTCTACAATCAAACATTGTCATATGTTGAATAAAGTACGACTCCTTGACCTTTTGATAATGTAAGAAGTTATCATGAACTTAGAATGTCATTGTGTCAAAATGTTTTTGTGTTTTGTCTATAGGTGGATTATGGAGCAACAGCAGAGGAGCTTGAAGCTCATTTTCATGGCTGTGGCTCTGTGAATAGAGTCACTATCCTGTGTGACAAATTCACAGGACACCCGAAAGGGTAATCAGCAAAATGCTACATTCTGTCTCTTCATTACTCTATCACACTCTCTCAATCTTTTGTTACAGTTCATTTTCATATGCTTGAGCAATGGTTTTACTTCTTATATAGCAATGATACGGCTTATTTTTCTCCTGTTGGTTAAAGCTAGTGTGTGTAGGATTTTCTGTTGATATAAATCTTTCTTGTTGGCATATGCCGTTTATCTGTTCTCAGATTTCGTGGAGACAAATCAGATTTGTTCTTGTGGATTTTGTATCATTACCCAGTAGAAGTGGGTGGCATGATGGTTTTGTAGTAGTATACTGTTTGGGGTGCAGCCTTGAATTCACAATGAACGTGTTTTTCACTTGTCACTCAACACAACCCCACATTATGAAATATCCTTCTGTGAATGATATAAAATAGAATTAAAGCCGTTTTCTAAGGTTGCTTTCACCTGTTTTGTAAATAATTCTACTGTGCAACGTTTTTCCATCAGTTGGCCTTAATCAGCTGATGTCTTAATTATTTCACCCATCTGACTTAGGTGATTGTCTGCTGATTGTGTGTTTTAAAAAAAAAATTTTTTCCCCCGCGTTTCAGGTTTGCATATATTGAGTTTGCAGACAAGGAATCTGTTAGAACAGCAATGGCACTGGATGAGTCCTTATTCCGTGGAAGGCAGATAAAGGTAAATGTGTTTAAACAGATTTCAGTTCAATGGGAAAAAAGATCTATTATTGACTAGAAATGCTGATGGGTAGGGAATCTCAGGTAAAAACTTTCATAGCTTGTGGCCCATGTGACTACCCACAAAAGGACTAAAGAGCTGAACATTAGTAACACATTTACAACTGTAGCTCAATATTTGACCTTGATAATTAGAGAAAATATTGGAAGCATTTCTACAAATGAGAACTGTAAGAATAAATCCTCACATTTCTTGCTCACAATTGAATTCCTTCGTACTGTATTTTGTCTTTTGAACTGTATTCTTAGCAACTTGTGAACAATTTTCAGGTTGGGGCAAAGAGAACGAATCGACCCGGTATCAGCACCACAGACCGCGGGTTTCCTCGGGCCCGGTTCCGCTCACGTGGAGGAAGTTTCTCGTCTCGGGCTCGGTATTACAGTGGATACACACCACCCAGAGGAAGAGGACGGGCCTTCAGGTGAACAGAAGACACACCTCAGTCTTGCACATATTAGTGCACACATTACTGAGTGAACATGTTAGATTATTGAGAGCGATGCAGCCTTCACATTTATCCAACATAAGGAACATAAAGGGCAGCTGTCCTTATGCTGTCTTTCAAATGGAAATTTTCAGCACAGAACTGCGCAGAAACCTGTGCAGCTTTCTTAAAGAGTACACACTTAAGATAGAATGGCCAGCAGATGCTCCATGTCCAAGTCTTAGGACGGAAGTCGTAAACCATATTTCTAAATAGTGCACGTCAATGATTTTTAGGCAGAGATTTTGTTCAGCATCTCTTAAAAGCTTCATGAAAACTAGGTTAGTATTTTTATTACAGTATCCGCAGGATGAGATAAAACTGACACCCCCTTAATGCTTGCGCATTATCAGTCATATGTATAATAATGTAATAAATCATGAGTTAAGATGACCTTTACTTAGCAAACAGTAAATGGTAATAGAGCAGTGCAACACTTTTCCCCATTAGCCTTATATTAATTCTATTTGTTAATCCTTTACAGTAGCTGGATTACTACAGTAATTCTGGGAAGATGTTATAATGGAACTAAAATAACATTAAAAAACCCCAGTGCTTTTTCTGCAAACAGAAATGGCATTATCAAAGCAGCGACCTGTGCATTGTGTATTGCTAAAGCATATGATTTCTATGCTTTATGTGAAACTCTTACAGACAGTCCTGTCCATCAGAAATTTCAGTTAAAAGTTCATAAAACCTTTTCTTCTCAGACCTAGTGGATCTGTCAAAGTGAGCGCGCTTTTGATTAGTGAGTTTATATTACTCTTACCCGACTCGGGTTATAAAGGAAACTCCTGCCTCCTGTTTTTTGCATTCCTGACTATCTATTAGGATAATGGATGCCTTATAATGATGCCACTGCTCAATCAGCCTGGCCCCCGTGAATTTCCCAAAATCGCTTCATAATTTCTCGGAGCAGGACAATCTGCTAAAACATTTCTTTTGTCAGCTGCTCATTGGACCATCCAACAAGTCAATCAGATGTCATTTGGGCATTTAACGGGTCGTTGCTCCAACCCCTGACCCCCCCCACCCCCCAAAATGACCGGCTGAGCAACTGAAATTCGACCCGATGTTGAAGATTAACCTGAACAAGCCGATCTTGGGTTTAAAACTGCCTCTAATCGTACAATGTACGCTCTAAAAAATGCAGTAACGTTTGTGTTTAGCCAAAAAAAAAAAAAAAACAGCTTCACACTCACCTATGAAGCTAATTAAGATTAATTAAGACCTATTTTTCATATATACAAACATTTAAGCCCTATTTTTTTAAATTTATATTTAAAAAAATAATAGTAAATACATTTTAGTTTGGTAGCCTAGTAAAGTTCTTGTGATTAAATCTATGCATTAACATGGAGGGTAATAAAAAAAATTAAATGTTAAACATTTGTTCTCATAATCCTTTAACCTTTAAATTAGCTTAAATTATGATATGGCCACTTGTGGTAATATTAGAAATGATGTGGCATTTTTTTTATCAATGAAATAATGTATTCCAAAGGTTTTACACAAGATTATTAAACAAAGAAAGAGAGAAAACAAGGACCCGTAGAAGACTGGTGTGCTTATGGTGCCTTTTAAATGAGGCAGACTTCTCAGGATCATGTGTAAAGGCCAAAATGCTGTCTGCATCAACAGCCTCCTTCATATTGGGATGCAGGGGAGTAAATCAGACTTGGCCACAAGATATTATAGAACCAATCACTGGCACATCTAGTGGCTAGTTGTCATACGATTGATATACAGGATGATTTTATACATCTGTATTTCACTTCCAGAATAGAGGTTTCATTCCTGCAGCCTGATATTGATTTCAAGTATTTAACTTATTGTGTATATTGTGACCTGTGCTCTAATAAAGCACACAATGGGGGGGAGTGTGTGTGACTAAGGTGTGTTTGCATCTTTGATTGGATGTTCTTGCATGTTTGTGTGTCTCAAATGCTTTGTTGGAGACACTGCATGTCACCTGTTATGTGTTTGTGCTTGAAGTTTGTTTCCATCCATCTGTTTTACACACAAAAACGTATTACAATTAAGTGCTTACGCTCATCTGAGATGTAAAACTTTGGTATGGATTCTGATTGAGGCTTGAAAGATTGTTCCCGTTATCTGCTTCATGCAAACAAAAAGGATATAAAGAATGTGGCCGTTAACCCATCACAGATTGTGAAATTTTGTGTAAAGTTTGTGATGCGTTCACGCTGAAAATGCGGCGAAATGTAGCGTACTATTAATACCTTGATGTGAAATGAAATGTGGAACTCTGCACCCTTTTTGCACTCTGTGGTTTCAGCCTGTAGTATGCACAGGAAGGAGCAGAGCCATCAGGGGTCCAACACCACAGCTGCAAATAAAATGGGCATACATATTGTTCATAGGTTGTTAATAGGTCCGCTATTACAGGTTTGTACTAACAGTAGCGGCATTCAGAATGGGCGTAGTCAAGGTGTGGGCAAATTATTAGCCCGAGAGCCCAACTTGGTCCTACAGTTAGCGAAAAAATTTTAACGGTTGTTTGTTTAAAGGTAACATGCTCCGTTTAGTTCATAGTAGTGATATGGTGTGAGATACTCTTTTTCAAATCCCACCATTTGCTGCATTATGTGCGTGAACCTGGCTGTTGGTAGAAACCATTAAGGTGCACTGTATTAGTAGGCATACAGTGCAGTGTAGTGCAACAACTAGAACTTATGTTTTTTAGTAGTATTTGTATAGTATATTAAAATACGTAATCAGCTCAAACTTTGGAGTTTTTTTTTTTTTCTTTTTCCCTTTTTTATTAAACCCTAGCTAGACTTCCTAGCTAGCTAATGGGCTAGCTAATGAATTGATTTGTCCACCCCTGTAGTCTCACAGTAGTGTTGTTATCGAGTGGTATACTGTAAACGGCATGCGGTTTGGGACGCAGTCCTTGACGGTGAAGTGTAAAAGTTGTGGTGTGGGTAAAGCTATGATACATGGATTGGAGACAGATTGATTCAAATGAATGATGAATTACTGGGTCTGTGTTATGGTCTGTTCATTGCTGTGTTTGGTTTCTGCTCTTCTGATGATGTCATCACCCCTGTTGAGAATATTGATGGGAATACAATACAGTCACATTTTATTTTTGACCATTTTGTAAAACATCTGGATGGAAACATTGTGTGTGTCCATCATCTCTCCCCTACAGTGACCAAAGGAGCCCTAACAGAGAGAGATAAAGAGGGAGAGAGGATGTCTTCACTTCCCCCCCTAGATTTAACACTTTAATGCGTTTGCATTTGTAGTACTAGACGAAGCCGAACGCTTCATACTATAATAATATAATAACATATACATTTAAAAAAAAAAAAATCTATTCTTCAGTAATGCAGATGACATGGTATACATTATACTAACTGGACATTCTGTATACCTGAAAAGTATTTGTATAAAAAGAATGACTTACCTGTATCTCAAATAATAAGCCCCTTTTTTGTACGCATAAAAAATTTGGTGTCCTCCATCTTCAACCAAAAAAAACTCACCCTCTTTTTCTCTCTCTTTTTTCCAGGGGCCGAGGGCGATCAACATCGTGGTATTCCCCTTACTAATAACTCCCCACTGTCATTTCCCCTTTTTACTGTCATCCCTCCTTTCCCTGTTTAAAAAAAAAAAGAAAAGAAAATAACCCCTCTCAATAAAAGAAGAAAAAAAGAAGAAAAAAAAAAGACAAAAAAACACAAAGAGGGAGAAAATAGAAAAGAAAAGAGCATCTCCTGGACAGACTGACTGACTGACTGGTGTGTGTGTGCGCGTGCGTGTTGCAGTCACCCCGGTAAGGTACCGAGATTTTGGGGCGGTTCTTGGTTGGCATTTGTGAAATGTTTAGAGAAGATGGTGTGATCTCAGGCTGCAGATGTGTCTCCTTTGGTCTGGCTGTGAGTTTCTCACACAACACAAGGAGCAAACTGTTTTTCCTCCTTTTCTTCTATTGTACCTTGAAGATGTGTGGAAAATTCCCCAAATGTGATAACGCTGTATGTTTAAGTAGATATCTGAGGTTGCCAGATTTTTTTTTTTTTTTGGAACTGTTAACATTCACCCATCCTCATTTTTTTATTGTTAATTTCTTTCTCTTGTTTGTTTCTATCACTCACCTGCATTCTTCCTCTTTCTGTCACAGCTTGCAGTTCAGTTCAGGGTGTTTACTTTTTTCTTCCCAGTAGTGTTTAACTTCATGAGACATGCCAAGTTCTTTTTCTCCTGATTTATTCTCCAACCATTCTTTGCATTTTCATCAATTTCTTCCCCGTTGACTCATGGTATTTGGCTCTTTGAACATTTAATGCTGGCACTGAAGTTTTCATTATTATTATTATTTTTTTTTTACCTTCTGATTTCTTTGTCCATCATCTTTACCTTCTGTTTCAGCCTCTGTTCATTTCCTTCCTTTCAACTTCCCTCTGTCTTTGCTAGACTATGGCCACTAATGACTCAAAGGCATTGAATGAAATTGAATCCATTTTCCATTTTCAGCTTTCTTTCCAAACCTACCTTACTGCCACTTCTTTTTTGCTTCTTTCACTTTCTCTCTATACATATGTGCTCTACCACTTCCGACCACTTACACATATTTTAGCTAATGCCCCCCGCCCCCTTTCCCGTTCCTTTTCCGAGCCGTCCTTGTCTGGTTCTTCCTCTCTTCTCTGTTTCTTTCTTCCCTCTCTCTCTCTGTGTACTAGACCACTTCTTGTCGTTTCAGGTTTCAGGACCAGTGGAGGCTGAGTACTCCTCCTCCCCCTGTGGCTGCAGCGCCCCCTACAGTCTCACCATCGTCTCTTTCTCTCTCTGCTCCCTCTATCCCTCTATCCACACTCATGTGGGGGGGTGGGGGTGGGGCACAGGGTGACCCCCGGCCCATTTACTACAACAACAAACGCTGAACACACGCACTCTCTCACATGCACTAACACACACACATACATACATACACACACACGTACACACACCCCACCACATATTTATATAGCGTGAGCAAAGCAGCTTGTTAAAGTGGGAGAGAATGAGACGGTGAGGACAAGAACAGGTTAAAGGTTAAAAGGGAGGGATGCATTTCTAGGGCCCTAGAGGACAGATCCTGGGAATTTAAGGCTATTTAAGAAGGAAAGGAGCAAAGCTTTTATTTGTTGGGAGGGGGGTTGTGTGGAGAGGTTTTTTTTTTTTTTTCTCCTTGGGTTTTTTGTTTTGTTTTTTGTTCTGAGATGGGGAAGTGGGTTTGGGGGGAGAAAAAAAGTTTGGCTTTTTTATTTTTTAACCCATGAGTCTGTAATTAGAAAAAAAAAATAAAAGATTGTAAAAATGAAATGGGTTTGTCATTTTTTCCATCTTTTCTCCCTTAGTGAAATGCACTACATACAGAATTAGTTTTTCAGGATGAAAAATGTCTAATAAACTGTTGTCACTGCCTGATTAAAATCTTGGTTTTAATTTTATGGCGTTAAGATTGTTATAAATTAACATGATACACATTTCTAGTAGCTTCTTTTTCTCTCATCCTAGACAGCACAATGTGCTATGTTAATTATTGGATCATGAATTTATTTATAATACACTGGAATCATGATATGGCTGTAATTTTCATTAAAAGAGCCAATTTAATTAGCATGTGGAAACACAGTTCATGATTACCCTATTGATATGAATTCTTTCCCAGTGAAGGCAGTATGTAGACAGAGTGATATTCCATAGCAACTACTACATTAGAGATTTCTTCCAAGCCATCCCTCGTTTTGCAATCACCAGAAATGCATTACCTTGTCTCATTGTCTAAATGTGTATATGCTTTTTATGTGGATCAGAACAAAGTACACTGTGTTGGCACTGTTCTTTTGTGCATGTGGGTCAGGTCAGTTCAGGTGTGCTTTTTGTTTTTTTTTTTTTGGAAAATTTCAGGACACAGCCATGTTTTTTCTTACTCAGAACTTATGTTTTGCTGTACTTGACTGGGTTAGAATTTAGTTTTCTTTTGTAAAAAAAAAAAAAAGACAAAACTAAAAAAAAAAAGGTTGATCATCTTTATTTTGAAATTCAAAATGTCAGCAAATAAAAACCATCCTGTCTCAATCCAGCTGTAGACAACCTCAACTTGCACTGAAAGTATGACACAATTTCAAAACATGATCTGAACATTATTCCTCTTTTTGTTTTTCTAAAGCTATTTCTTATTGAGTCTGGGTTATCCAAGTCCTAGAATGAAACACACTCAGACTAGATCTAGGTTTTATCTAAAACTCATGTTTAGTTAGTGTTTCCAGGCTCTGCCCCAAATACTAGAACACAAGCTTTTCTAACAATGTCTGCCAAAGTCCTTATAGTGCAGTCTCTGCTTTTAATGGCTCAACTGTTCTTTTGCAAGAGCAAATTAATTCTGATCAGTCTGATGCCCTGCATTGTTGATCTGTAGCGTGTCAGTTGGATTTCATTTTCAGAAAAGATGAAATACTAAAACCCTTAACCATCTAAATAATCTTCAGTGAACCCCATGGAATGAATGTCACGACCAACATAAATTGTTTAATGGAAAGAACTAATAAACATCCTGGTTCTGTACAGAATTTGGGTATTTTCTCCACAGTTCTAATAACCTCTACTATTGTATATCTATCTATCTATCTATACACACACACACACACACACACATATAGATAGATATATAGATAGATATATAGATATATATGCGTGTGTTAGTCTTTTTGGGTGGAGCATTGTTCTTTTGTTGTTCAAGAACCAGCCATGTTTTGCCTATTCAGCTATATTTGAAATAAGGAGGAATTTAAAGGTCCTTTTTTTCCTTTGTAAAACTACTAATAGTTCATAATTTTAAATGTCACTGACCAGAAACTAGAAAATGGGGTTGATTATTTTTATTTTGAAGATGTAGGCAAATGAAAAGCATCCAGTCTCTCCAGACGTAGAGAACCTCTACTTGCGTTTCTTGAACACTGAAAAATGAAGAAAGGAAGACAAAATTAATTTTAAAATAAGACTTAATAGCAATATCTGATTAGGAAAGAGTCAGACTTACTCTTCTTTTTGTTTTTCTTCTTCAGCAGTTTCTTCTTCTTCTTGGGTCTGGGATTATCCAAATCCTAGAATGAAACAACACACTCAGACTAGATCTCATTTTACTTAGTGAAGAGCTAAAGGTTAGTTAGTGTTTCTAGGCTCCGCCCCAAACGCTAGAACACAATCTTTTCTAAAAATGTCCACCAAAGTCCTTACAGTGCAGTCTCTGATTTTAATGGCTGGACTGTTCGTTTGCAAGTGTAAATTAATTCTGGCCAATCTGGGGCTTCGTCTGTCCATCCTGGGGCTTTGTACTGTTGGCATGCTGAGCTTCAGCTGGACACTACTACCCTACAGGCTTCTTTGGTTTGTCTCTCTGTGTAAAACTCAACAGAGGATTTCCTTTTCAGAAAAGATGTAACACTAAAAGTATTAACCATCCAAAGAATCCTCAATGGAACCCCATGGAATGAATTTTATAACCAACATTTTACAAAATATAAGGAAGACCTCAATTGTTTAAGGAAGCATTTCTATTCTAAACATCCTGGTTCTCTACAGAAAGTGTATTTTCTCCACAGTTCTTATAACCTCTACATGTATATCCTCACACATCCATCAATCTGTCTTCCTGTTTTCCTGACCACCTATTCATGATTTATCAGTCCGTCTCACTCACTGGTGCCTCTCCGCCGGTCAGCGCTGTGATGTCACCGAAATGGGTGATGCTCTTCAGCTGTGAGGACATTCCCATCATGCGTCTCTTCTTAGCCTTCTGATCTCGTGAGACACTTAGACGCACCATCATAGACTCCTCATAGTTTTTCCTGAGACATGATTAAACACAAAAAGTATTCAAAGATGATGAATGGTGTCTGTTATGGTCAGACACAGGCACACAGAAAGATCAATATTCTAAGTCATAGGAATTGGTGAAAAGAGTGATGTATTGAACTAAAAATTATTTTAGTACAAGTTTTAGAACAAAATTTAGCACAGAAACATGCAGGTCCTACAAGTCTCAAAGACGGATTGTGATCTGCTCACTCAAACCACATTCAGAGGTGCTAATGGACACACATGGACACTTTGTGTTTGTGGTGTAAACGCTAATGCAACTCAAACAACACTGAAGGTCACCAGTGTGGCCAGGTTTGCGCTTCTCATATGGAATTGAGCCAAGTCGCTGTTGTATCTGATACACACTAGGTTTGTGATATAACAATTTAGTCATCGCTACATGGTCTTACACTGCCATGCTGTTCAGTGTTTACTCCATTTATATTATATTACCAGATCTTTATGCATTTTGCACAGGAGGAATATTCCAACATTGGAATATTCTGGTAAGAGTTATCGCTCAAAAATAGGCCAGAAGAGCAGTCTTTTTCTCACCAATAAAATGGGAGATGAGCCAATCAAATGATTTGCTGAGGTGTTTGGGACCCTAAGCTCCTGGAGAATGTTTTGAGTTTATTCATATGAAATAAAACCTATCAATTCCACAGAAAAAATTCAGCCAAAAAAGCACTTTTCAGGACTTTTTTTTTTTTGGCTAAAAGACAAAATGTTTTACCTAAAAAAACAAATTGGCCTACAGTAAAGTGACAAATCGAACACTGTATGAATAACATTAATGGTGATGATAATTATAAAGTGATTAAATACACTGTTTTTCCCCCTCTCTTGCACCAGTCAGCACTCAGATGTGTTAAAAGGATTTAAGCAGCAGATTAAACAGAGAAAATGTTGCCAAAGTAAACAATGGACACTGATTTGTAAAAGGATTATATTGAAAATGCACAGTTATGTTTTATTTTTACAGTGATCATTACAGAACCAGAAACCTAAAAATCAATTTTTTTGTGGCTGCCACTGCCAGCAAGCAGTTCCCGACTGCACAGCTAACACACCCTCCCCTACTCTCCTTAAACCTCTATATTGCACAAGTCTAATACATGCTGTTGTAGCTGATATTCTATCTGCGAGTTGGACGACTGGCAGACGTTATATTAATTAAATCTCTATAGGCTATTAAACAGTGTATACCAGTCATGCAAAGTGTCTCATACGCAAGCTTCTTTGTTCCCAATGAGCTCATATACTTATTCTTTACATATATTTATTTGTTTGAAATTGGATACTAGTAATGTTAGGGATTTTTTGAACTGACGTCTTGCTTTCTGCAGTCATGAAATTTGTCTCAAAGATGCATTCGGGATGTATGGAAAGGTCAAGTGTAAATGGATATCAGTGTCAAAGAAATGTAAAAGAGTTACATGGTTAAAGCTATGCTATAGCAGTATAGATAATGACCTCACAAAACAAAAAACATTAATTAACAAAAAAAAAAGACAACATTATTTAACATTGTTTTTCTTTAAAATGGGAAATGACAAGCAGAAACTGAAGATCATCATACTGGTATATCATAGGAAATTTATCAAGCTGGCTCGTTCCGTGTCAGTTCAGATAGGGTTGTTGCTGCATGTTTCTGATTTTGTTAACTTTTATTTATTTGTTGCTTGTGACCTAGAAATAAGTAATCTGTAAAGTATTTTGGCTGAATTCTAATATCACGTTTTTTCACTCCCCTGAAAAATACATTTTCTCATTAAAAAAAAATCTTATCTGGGATAAGAAATATTGAAGAAAATATTAAAGAAATATTATTCCCAGTCATATAAAACTTGGCAGACATAAAGACAAACTTGATTTCTAGCTGTTTAAATGCTCAGAAGTCACAATAGAAAGCCATTTTTTTCTTATGGGGTCCTCAAAATGGGGAAAAAGTGCACAATTTCCAAACATGAGTGATATCAGTGGTTTACAGACCCCCACTCTAAGAGACACAGATGCTTAAAGTCACAGTAATCCACTGACTATGTCAATTGACAATGACAAAAATTACAAGTTTAATTAAATTTGTGCCATTCTGACATTCCCAGATGATGAAATCTTGAAAAATTGCATGAAATATGTTTAAAGTATGGTCATGTTCCAAGTTGCAATGTTCTTCCATGCTGTCTTCAAACTTAACAAGATATCAAGCCATGTTTTGCCTAGAATCAACTACCATTTACATAAAATGGACATAGAAAAAAATATATATACATGTATGACTTTATAAAAAGTGCTACATAAATTAAATCAAAACATTTAAATATGTTAAACGTCAGCAACCTTCATTTATTTCAATTATCAAGAACAAAGTTCAATTTTAGTTCTAAAAAATATAAATGAATGTCTCAGAATGAACAAAATCTGAGACATGCAGCAAACATGCCTATCTGAACTGACACGGAATGACCAATCTGTTCCACACTTACATTCCTCCATAACTAAGTCCTCACCTGTGCTGTTCCTCTCGGATGTCTCTCTCAGTCTGAAAGTCTTGGCGCTCGCGGATTTCCTCTGGCGCGTCGCTGTACTGCTGCCGGAGCTCCCCGATCACTGAACTACGGACCGCCGCTTTCCTGCGTTTATCCACAAGCTCCTTCTGCCTATCAGCCTCCGTCAAATCACCATCTGTGTGAAGAAACGTGAAAAGGAGAGAAAGTGAGCCAAGTGCACAATGTTTCATCTTTGGAAAAAAAAAGAGCATTGTGTTAATAAATCTGACTGTGATATATTTATACAACAGTATAGTATGAATCAAAGGCAAATCGGACAAGATTTCACGTTTAATATTTAATTAATTACACTATATACCATTAATGAGGCTATTACATTAACAGGCTGGTTTTCACTAGCTACTGTATCACTACTAGAGATAGTACGAGTAGAGAAAGATCATTGGGTAAATTATGAATGGAGCAGCACAAAACACTCAACATGGAGTCTGTATTACACAAGCCCCACCCCTCCACTAAGAAGAGCCAATCACCTTGTTGGTTACCAAAAATGCCTGGCCTATCAGATTCTTACAATGACGAATGATCAGATACAGGGCGCTTAGCTGTGTTAGTTATGAAGAAATGCACATTGTGTTATTGGAACCACAGACCACATTTTATTCACAGCATTCTGTCAGATTTTAACAGCTGCGTTTGACAAATCTGTGTCTGAAACGTCATCGTCGATCTGCTTTCGGTATAAAGATTGTTGCCGAGGTGGCTCCTCAGTGGACACACTTTGCTAGCCGGATTATGATCCGTGTTTTATAACCCTGTGATGATCTACAGCACTCACATTCAGTTTGTGCCTGTGACCAAACACAGTTCCTCTCATTTTCTTTTGCTTAAATGTAAATTAAAATGTTTTACCATAATGCATTGGGGCGATCTTTGGTGGGATGTATTTCTTGGCTTTGGGGGTTGCCTTCTTCCCAGAATCTTTTTTATTTCCAGTATCATCATCATCACCACCATCATCTGATTCCTCGGACTGATCAAGCTGTGAAAAAAACAAAAGGCAACAGATATCAAAATATAAATATTCTTAATATTGTTTAATGCTAATATCACAGAGCGAGAGTTAAATGATGAGCTGAAGAGTTTTACCTTGCTGACGAGATTCTCAGGATTCGGACGGAAATGTAAAGGATCATTCTCAGCTGTGACACAGGAGGAACTGTTAGCAAGCAGCTATAAGAATACATGCTAACACTAAGGGTGTGATCATATACAAACAGGTGACAAATTAAAGGAATTAGTAAGTTTTTTTTGTCTTAGAAAAGTCTCCAGCCACCAAGAGCCACCAGAACAGCTTCAATACCCCTAAGCACAGATTTTCAATTCTCTGGAAATGTACTGGAGGGATGAACACCATTCTTCCAAAAGATTTTCCCCTCAGTTGGTGTTTTGAGATCACGGTCACTCCAAATGCTCTCATGGTAATAGGTGTTCTAGTGGTATGATATCTGGTGACTGTGGCAATACCATTTAATTTACATCATTTTCCTGCTCAAGAAACCATTCACTGAGCCTGCACTGCCCTGTTCATGGGGGCGGAGTCATCCTGGACGAAACCACTCCCATCAGGATAGAAACGTTTCATTACAAGATAAAGGTGACTGGTTAGAAAAACTGTATTGATTTGCAGTGATTCTTCCCTCTAAAAAGACAAGTGGACCCAAACCATCCATCCATCCATTTTCTGTACTGCTTATCCTACACAGGGTCGCAGAGGAGCCTGGAGTCTATCCCAGGGAACTGAGGGCACAAGGCAGGGGACACCCTGGACAGGGTGCCAACCCATCGCAGGGCACAATCATGCACACTCACACATCCATTCACACACAACGAACAATTTGGAAATGCCGATCAGCCTACAACGCACGTCTTTGGACTGGAGGAGAAAACCGGAGTACCCAGAGGAAACCCCCAAAGCACAGGGAGAACATGCAAACTCCATGCACACAGGGCGGAGGTGGGATTCGAACCCTCAACCCTGGAAATGCGAGGCAAACGTGCTAACCACTAATGCCCCCCTGGACCCAAACCATGTCAGCAAAATGCCCCACAACATAACAGAGTCACCAGGTTTTCCTTTAATTTGTCACCTGTAATTTGTTTACATGTTAAAAATGGAAAGCTGTAAGCAGATACCATGATGCACAATAAAAAACTACCATACTGGGTTTGACGATTATCATTCCAGGAATTCTGACTCGTGCTGTTTCACAGCTAAAAGAAACACTGATGATTTTTTTTTTTCATAGATTAGAAGTCTTACCCAGACTGCCAGTCACAGCAGTGCGCACTAATTTATCAATCTGATACTTCAGCTTCTGATCGAGAGGACGCATCTTCTCCAGAACCTAGAGGAGAGAGAGGAAACCTTTTCAGAAGTTTCATTTCCATGGGAACAAACTCTGCGTTAAATATAGTTTTTATAGAAACCATAAAACTTTGGCATACACAGTGCCATGTGGTGGCAATATTACATTGCATTAGCATGATAACCTAACCTTTTGTTACTGGATTTGAAAAACTGTTTTCTTCCAAAAATATGACTCTTCAACCAGCACTATTATTATTGTTATTATTATTACTATTATCATTCACTTAAAAATATAAATCTGACTGAATAAACACCCTAAATAATGACAATATTAAACTGATTCAAACACAAAAAATAAAGAAAATAACTAACTAACTAACTAACTAAATAAATAAATACATAAATGATTACTCATCACTTCTACATTTCACTGTATTCAAGTGGATCACTGACAGAATCTGACCGTTCTTATGGTGACCAGCCTGTGGATGGCGCCGTTGTCCTTCAAACTCTGGCCATCTGCTTTAATGCTTATCAAATGTGCAACATCTTGAAGGTAAAATAACAGCAGGTGGTATCGCAGGTCCAGAAAGGACAAACCCTGTAAATAACAACCATGATCAGAGAGAACATTAGAGGCCTTCATGTGTTACAGGGCACACACTGCTTTATAGGGCCAAACTCTTACCTTAGAAGTTGGACAGGTTTTATTCTGGACTTTCTTTATCACGTCTCGAACGTGGCTTGTAACAAACGCCACCTGAAATTTCAAGGAGAAGAATGTTTCTATTCTGTACGTCAGTATAAACTCTATACATCCTGGCCATTAAGGGTGCATTGTATATTTTTATATTCAGTTTATTAATTCATTGAGGTATTTGATTTCAGGAGCTAAAATATCGAACAGTGTGTGTGGATAACGTACAGATAATGTACGATCACTGCACAGCTTCCAAATCACTCATTTGTTCCTGACGATGTCTCGATACATATCATTAATTCCATAAACCAGATTAAAAGTCCTCAGTTTCTATCACTGTAGTTATTAAATTATTCATAGTACAATTTAATGACCCAAGATTTTAAAAATGAAAGCCTTTATGTTATCAAGTCTGTAATTTCCACTGGGTGAAATCAGGGCGAACACTAAAATGTGCTCAAAAGTGGAACTATAAAGAAGCAGGATTAGGAACCACTTCATTCCAAACCTGTTGTGTGAGCGTGTTGAGTAGTTGCACGGCTTTAGGCAGATCGTCCTCAATCACATCCTGGGAAAGGAGAGCAAAACTGATGAATACGAGAGCAAAATAAAAATACTGTGATTCTGAAATAAGAAGATCCCAAAAATAATGGTCATGTCTCTGCACAGAAAACGGCACCGTCTACACTGTTATATACTGAATGTTTTACTAATGCTGAATTCTCTAATTTGCTTCTCAGAAGGTAGAAGGCGTTGATTAATTGTCTATAAGAGCACTTCGGACAGTAGTGCTGAATGATATGTTCAAGGTTCTTTAGTTGTCACATACATATTACATACATGTGATGTAGTGAAATGTTATATATTTACACTCATTCTAAAATTTGAGCATTTTTATAATCTAAGCCTAATAATAAACAGATTAAAATGTGTTCCTAGTTTACTGACATGGTGAAGTTTTCTGTAAGGAAATATTATAGAAGTCGTCTCCAGTGTTAACCCTTTGTAACAATCAGTATGTTTTCCCACTGGAAGGTCTTCAGGACAGTCTTTGGTAACATTACAAGCTGCATTTGTGGTTTATTAAGTTCATGAGAGAAAGGGGGGGGGGGGGGGACTGTTTATAGCTGCTGTGACATAAGTGATAACAGGAACTTGTCTCGCGGACATAGCACAGCATTAAATGTAGCTATAAACGGATAAAAAAATGGTACGACGGACCATTCACTGAATTAAGAACTGTAATAAGTGGTAATAACTGCTGTGTTTTAAAAGAAGGTGCTGCTATAGTAAAATAATCAATTTCGGAGTGATGATGGTTAAATGATCTTACAGCAAAAACGTAAGTCTTTGTTACTGTACATATTTGTACATGTATAATGAGAGTCACATACTGGATCATCATGCTTTTTGTAAGTTCATCTAAAGTCAGATTTTTAGCTAGATTATCAGTTTAGCTCCACACATTTCATTAGCGACGTGCTAGTTTCATACACCCGTTAGCTAGTTTGCTAAACCAGCTAGCCTCTGCATTAACAGATTTGGATACATTTGCATGTAGTGCCACAATTTTATCAATAAATTATCTATTTATGAAAGGACAGTTGTGTATAACACTATTTAGCAATAGTTCTCGCATGTAAATCTTAACTTTATGATGATTATTTACGGAGAAAACACAACTCACGTTCTGTACACTGACAGCCGCCATCTTGAACTACGGCAGGCACACTGGGACACACACATTTCTTTCAGTGGGATTTCACGATGCGCAATTTTCGCTCTGGGAGACTGGCTCTATTTATACGAGTTTGGTTTGAGTAGCGAAAATATAAAATATATTTTGTTATACGAAACGTATTGTATATCATATTATTCTGCTGTACTTATACGACGATATCTCCAGGTAAATTACCACTTGGATGTGTGAGGTATAATTTTCTTTTTTTTTTTTTTCTTTTTTTTTTCTAATTTCCTAGAAATTCAATGAACATGGGGTTTAAAAAAAATTATTATTAGCATTGTTTTTTCTGTATCACCACTCACTCTTTCGTATCTTTCCCAAATAAAATGAATTAATAAATCATATCTGATTGTCTGTGTTTTTAGACAAGCCCCGCCCTGATTTAGAGATTTTTTTTTTTTTTTTTTTTTGTGGGTGTTATTGCTATTTTATATATGCTAATACATTTTTAGGAGTAGTCCAAATGTAGGATATGTACATGTATTTTATTCATTATTTTAATATTTTTTCAGAAAAAAGGTTTTGCTACCCAGGCTGCAGTTTTATCTGTGACCGCTAGATGGCACTAAATCCCACATAATCACATAATCACTGGGGATGAATGAACACACACTTGAGGGAAAAGTATTTCAACTGCACAACAGAAACATGAAATGAGAAGAAACAGAGGATTAGAGAAGAAAAGTGACAGATGGAGAATAAGGGATGAGAGAAAAGGATAAAGCCTTAAGGTGTGGATGAGACCATGGTGTTAATGTGAGATAAACCCTGTGTTACAGTATTAGTCAGGAACTATGAGTGACAGAGGAAGAGAGAAATTGTGTAATGCAGGAAAATAGGGAAATGAGAAGCAAATAGAGTGTATGGAAGTGTAATCTAGGGCTACAGATATAGCACAGGCATTTCAACTACTAATTTAATTTTTCTGAAAGTGGACATTTTTATAGGAGAGTGAAAAAAATCCAGGAGCAAAAAAATTCAGGGCTCCAGATTAAATATAATATAATAAAAGAAGACTATAGGGATCTACAGAAACAGCAGAGTTCCTCTTCAGCCATTTCCACATTCAGCTCATCTTTGTTTTTATATAC
The DNA here is from genome assembly GCA_022758105.1 of Pangasianodon gigas. Classification (NCBI taxonomy): domain Eukaryota; kingdom Metazoa; phylum Chordata; class Actinopteri; order Siluriformes; family Pangasiidae; genus Pangasianodon; species Pangasianodon gigas. Next base: position 14,803,193 of record CM040475.1, read on the forward strand.
CTCCAGGGTTGGGGGTTCGAATCCCACCTCTGCCCTGTGTGCATGGATCTTGCATATTCTCCTCGTGCTTCAGGGGTTTCCTCCAGGTACTCCAGTTTCCTCCCCAGTCCAAAGACACGTATTGTAGGCTGATTGCCTTTTTCAAAGTGTCTGTAGTGTGGACGTGTGGGTGATTGTGCCCTGCGATGGGTTGGCACCCCATCCAGGGTGTCCCCTGCCTTGTGCCCCGAGTCCCCTGGGATAGGCTCCAGGCTCCCCCGTGACCCTGTGTAGTGGTATGGAAAATCGATGGATGGATGGAAGAAGCACCAGAAAATTGGCAATGTGTGATTCACAAATGATTCGTTTGTCTCAAACGACTCTTTCAAGTGAATCGGGTGAATCATTTCATGATTATGAATGAATCTGAAGTTTTGTTCTGAAGTTCTTCATGAACCTAAGGTGTTTTAAGATATTTTCTGCTACACCATGCAGTGTTGTTCAGACTTTGTGGCATTTCCATAATCAGATACGTGGTTGCTACCTTCTGTTCCCGTCCTGTCTTTGGTTTGGCTTTGATTTGGGCTCAGCTGTGTCGACTCATCATGAATCACATGATCCTGAAGCACATCCCTTTGCACAAACTTTGGTGTAGAAAACTGGCCCCAGGTCAGCAAACATAATAATATGTTTACAATCAGCCATTCCAACACTGGGCCAACATAATGTTGTCCATGGGGACAATGTTGGGCCGCCAGGGCCAACAGACTTTAAATCCACCTTGCCTCTATGCAGGTAGAAAACTGACATCAATCATTCTGTTGGGCCAGTGTTGGCAGGGTTGTTATGAAAAGTGCACCTTTGCCAACGTTAGCCCAATGTTGGTACAACTTGCATAGCGACAGCCAACATAGTCAACCGAAATAGAGTTTGGGCCATCATTAGATTGCTACCTGGGGCTCAACATGATTAATTCTTAAGTCTAAGGTATACTATAAGTATCAATTTATATTATACAGATATTTAACAAATCCTTGACTGGGGCAATCAGCAAGAGCAGTGATATTTATTGAATTCGTAACTTAGTTGGCATAATAATTAACTCTATTATAAATGATTATAAGGGCATTAGGCTTCAGATGAATTTCAGTTTAGGATTAGATTACTGAACTTGTGTAAATGTATCAGTGGAATGATATGATAAATTTACAGCATGAGACTCATACAAGTCAATATCATATTTTTCAGTATTTTAGAGTATTAGCTAACAATCCTGTGATTAGCTAACAATCTTGTATACTGGGTATACTTTATTATCTATATACTTTAGTACATAACTCTAACTGTGTGTCTAAAAGAGATTTCCCTATCATGATATAATAGCCTGATATCATCACACATAATTTCAATAATCATTCTCCTGAAATTTAATCTTATAAAGCTAGCATTACCAGCTTTGGTATAGTTATTATTTTCATAATAAAGTAAATTGTAGTTAGTTAGTTATATTTATTTTCCTGTCAGACAGAGGGTCCTGTTTCGGTCAGTGGCTGGGTGGCCTTGAAAACCTGCTGTCCTTCCTGTTAAACATCTCACCATGATGGACCTTACGGGAATCGCTAATGAATCAGTGTCTGGACCTTAAAACACACACACACACACAATATTGTCTTTTCCCAAAAACACTCTGCTCTACATGTTCATGTTTTACAGTAATAAGCTTGCATCTTTGAATGTGCAACAAAAGCTGCAAGACAGAAAATAAAAAATAATAATAATTTATCTGTATTGTACAGACTAATTTTTCATTAATAGATCGTTTCTGTGCTAAGTCCAATTATATTATTATAATTATAATATATGTTTAGCAGTATTTCAAAGGCATTCTGTTTATATATACAGACAGGTGACAAATTAAAGGAAACAACCGGTGGCTTTGTTGTGCTGCAAGTGGTTTATGTCCGCTTGCCTCATTAAGAGTGAAGCGTCACTGCAAATCAATACAAAGTTATTCTGATTGATCACCTTGATCCTATAATGAAACATTTCTATTCTGATGGGCGTGGTCTCTTCCAGGATGACCCCACCCCCATCCACAGGGCACAAGGGCTCAGTGAATTGTTTGATGAGGATGAAAATAATGTAATGATATCCTATGAGGGAACCAACTGAGGGAAAATCTTTTGGAAGAATGCTGTTCAACCCTCCAGTCCTGAGAACTGTAGAACGTAACATCTTACATGACTAATAAGATTGTTTCTTATTCAGATTCTGAATTTATTAAATCTGTTTCATTTGGAGTGCCTGCCATGCCTTATGATAGTTGTCTATGGGTGATTCTATTGTTCTTAGTGCATGAGATGTATCACTCTATAAGAATCAAGTGCTGTACAGTTTAAAAAGAAAAAAAAAAAAACCTAAAGGTTGTCCTCTGGAGAAAATGAATTGCAAAGTGAGAAAAATAAAGACCCCGGTGTTAAACTGTCGACCTCTGACCGAGCGTGGTGATTCCAGCAGCTTTGCTCTGTGTTTCTGTGTTATATTACAAAGAGGAGGAAGATAAAGACACACTGAATGTCAAAGGAGCTCTGAGTGTCCTTTTACCGTTTCTCACAAGGGCATTAACAAATATATTAACACATATGCAGGCAGAGAGAAAAAGACACCCCATGGCTGTTTCTGTAGCTCAGATCACAAGCAATAATGCTTGAAAAGCAAACTTGCTGGAACATACTGACTTTTATAAACAGATCAAACACAAGCTCTGATTTCAGCTCACCATGAATAATTCTTCTTAGTGGGCCAGGTTTATATTTATTTAAAAAATAGACAAGTTGATTGGAGTTTTGTGACTACTTTTTGGAAACCTCAAACTGTCCATATCTGATATCATTAGTTAAAGTGATTCAAATTACCTTTCTGAAAATTACACTTTAGTACAAATACAGTATGCTGTGCCAGGCAGGAGCACACAAACTAGCTAGAAAAATGCCGTTTTTTGTTCACTGAGTGAGCAATAGTCATCTATTCTCAAGCTCTGAAATCAGAGCTTGTGTTTGAGCTTGTGCAGATGTAAAGATAACAAGTGTTACTTGAAGTGCTACACAGTCAAATTAACCATATGATAATCATTGGAGTAAAAGTGTTTCCTCAAAATCCACTTTCAAAATAGTTCCTTTGCATATTGTATACTAGGTTAACTTGCTCACTTTACAACATTATTAAAAAAATGTATATGGGCTAATATAAGTAGACCAGATTATTACATTAAAAAATAAACTTCATAACAGTTTTGCGCCATTACATCTAGAAGTAAAAAAAAAAAAAAAACTCAACCTAGTGTACTCCACCTTGTGTAATTTACTTCAAGTATTCTTGCAAAGACATGCTAAATCAAACTTTAAGTACTGTATACTCCCCTTCAAGTATACTTAGATATGCTAGCATAACAAAAGTCAACTTATGTATACTTGACAGTCAACTGTATTTCTCTACAAGTATACATTAGTAGTAATATACTTGGATAAACTTGTATACATACGATGGTCTAAGGTACTTTATTTAACACACTAAAGTTAATAAAGTAGCTATTGTCCACTAAGAGTACCTTTATGGCCCAGTAGGTGTTTTTCTTCTTTACAAGAATACATTATGCATTAGTATGCCATATTAATACAAGCATTCATTAGTAGTAGTGTACTTGTAGTAAACCTGGACAAACTTGTTGTATACTTAGGATTTGCTTAGGATCTGTTTAACAAAATAATGTTAATAAGAAATTAATAAAGAAGTCATCATCCACAAGGGACCTATAGACCCTAAAACCCTATAGACCCTAAGACCTACAAGAACTAGTAAGTATTTGCATTATGCAATAGTTTGGTATACGTTAGTATTAGTATACATGTTTGAGTAAACTAGTTGTATGATTTGCTAAGGTGTTTTACAATATAAAGTCAATAACGTAATTACAAAGGAAGCCATTATCCACTAAGCGTACCTATAAGACTATTAAGTATCTTTCTTCTCAAAGTGCACATTATACTTTATTATAGTGTATATTATTGCAAGAACACATTATTACTAGTATGCCTGTAGTAAATGGATAAACTTGTTATATAATTAGGATTTGCTAAGGTGTATAACAAAATTAAGTTATTAATAAATTCATAAATACATTGTCATCCACTCATAAGGACTAGTAGACATTTGTCTTCTCTATAAATATACATTATACATTAGTACAAGTTTTCATTATTAGCAGTATACTTGTAGTATACATGGATAAACTTGTTGTATACTTAGGATTTGTTAAGGTGTATAACAAAATAAATGTAATAAAGCAGCCATCGTCCTCTAAGCGTACGACTGTAAGGACAATAAATATTTGTCCGACAGATTACGATAATGATTGATGGTGTATCTATGATAGAAATGTAGGCAGATTGGTATAGAGGTATTAAAAATATAATGCTTTAGAACTCCAAGATGTTCAACCTGTTATTTAGTGATTTTACCATCAAGATACACCTGTGCAAAATGCCAATTTTTTTAAAATGAAAATGTTAATAATAGTCATTTTCCCACTTCTTTATTTATGTTTTTAACTCTATGTTATGTCTATTGGGTTATTCAGAAGCCACTGTGCCATTCTTGTGCGGGTAATTGGCGTCCATGAATATGAAACACCGCTTAAACAATGTGAAGGACTTTAGAGAGACAAAAAGCTCGAGGTGCTTCCTCATTTCCATCTCTTGAGTGTTGGGAAGAGGCTGAGATGGCTCTGTGTTTACTGTAAACTTGGGGAGAAAAGATGCTGAGTGGCACCTAAATGCCCTTTCATCCACTTATCAATCCCATCCTCCCTCTTCCGTTCTTCTGAAGACATCAATAGCTGAGGTCTTAATTAAACAAGGAGATTCTGACCTGTCAGTCATATCAGAGTCAGAATCAGGAACACTTTATTCCCTAAACATACAGGATATACAGGAATTTGACTTGACAAATCAATATATAACACATACATACATACATACATATATATATACACACATTGTATATGGCATTTTGAATCCCAAATCTTGGTAGGTTTTCTTTTATCAGAGTTTACTGGTTGTCACCTTTTCTAAGATGGTGACATTAAATGTCATATAAACCGTCAGTGCCAGAGCATGGGGTATATAATTGTCAAATTGTCAAATTTCAATTGTTTTGATAAGAAATAAATCACCTTTACTCATCAGTAGTTTAACAGAATAATGTACAAACACAGATTTTTCTGATTTTTAGATGTTCAAAATGATGCTTGAAAATCTCAGAGCAGATTTTAAGCAATGTGTAGCACTTATTATATAACATCATCATCATAGCATAACATACATAAATATCTCAGATTGATTTATCATGTTCACATCATCATACTGATATATTTTCACACCTGTAATGTGAATTAAATGATTATTAGCTAAAACTGTCTAATGGAGGCTAAAAAATAAATATTCATTCACACTGATAACTGGCACTACGACCCTGCCCAGGATAAAATGGTTACCGAAGATGAATGAATAATAACTTAGTTGTAAGTGTTTCCTCTCAATTTTGTGTGTTTATCCCCATAAATGATTTCAGCATCTTCTCTCCTAAGCTCTCTGTCCAACACTCAAGACATGGAAATGAGGAAACACCACAAGCTTTTTGTTTCTTCACATTGTTTAAGGAGCATTTCATATTCATGGACGCCAATTACTCGCACAAGAATGGCACGGCCGCTTTAAAGAGAAGCTTAATGTACCAGGTTAAGAAAGGCAGACTATTTAGTCGTTGCCTCAGGTCATGGAGATTCGACAATCTTTTGAGGAGAGGAACTTTAGCTGATCTGATACAGTGTGAGCCTTAATGGTTGTGAATGAGAAACTTCCACTGTGTCACTCTCAGGAATTAGACTAAAAGATCAAGCCATCTTGAGAGTTTGTGATAAACTACATCCTTAAAGTGTAGTCATGGTGCACCAATCCATAATGGATACATAAAATTGAGATATTAATGTTTAAAACAAATATTATTTTGAAATAATGATCAGGATGAAGATCAACCCTGCACATGTATATAATGTTTATTATTGTGACGTCTAGCATGACATTATTTTTTTTATAATGGTGTACCAATATATTGTCACCCTCTGCCATCTAGCATTTTCCTTCAGAGCATCTGTGGATGCAAAAGGTGAACATTTGGCTTTAAGGGGAAACTGTAACGCCAGTCTGTAGACGAAAGTGCCATGTGTTTAATTTGCCCCATCGTCACTCATGAGCCCCATTCTACTGCCTCATTTCTCTAATTACCCCACCCTTACTGTAAATTAGCCCTGACCAATAATCAGCCGGAGTTTAAGTGGATGCATTTCAATAGGCACCCCAGTGTGCAGCAGTAAAGTCTTTAACCTCTTTAACACGACTTTATCCTCATCTATAAGCCTAATGCTAACGGATTAGGAGATATATCAGGCCATAATTAGCCACACTTATTGATACGCATAAATACAACATTATAATTGTAAGAGCACTTTCTTATAATGGAACATCTCAGTAATTTGTTCATTTATAGCCCACAGTACTTACATACAAAAAAAGACTCATAGTACAAAGTATATGGATATTCAATGTATTGCGATACTGAATACTTTCCATTCAGGAAGATGTTAAATAGGTAGGCTGTATTTTTGGTAAAGCCTGTCCAATTTGTAATCAGTATAAGGACAGGTCTCTTCTAAAGTTCCTAAAGTGTCCTTCTCAGAGAAACCAATTAGATAATGAAAGGAAGCTCCAGTTCCGATCCCTACTGGTGTATAGTTTTTTTTAACAGTTAAAAAGATGTGCAAAAGATGGAGTCATTTTTAATATGATATTATACTTATATTGTAAATCATACTAAAAATTAAGCATTAATCATGACATTGAAATTTAACATGATGTATAACACAAGGTGTTTATCATACGCTGTCTTTGGTTTAACAATCTACTCCTAAGGTACGTTAACTTACCCAGCTAGCTAAGGTTACCAGAGAAGGTTATTGCTAGCTAACTTTAACAGGAGATTCCTCTTAACATAAATGAGAGGAAAAAAACATTAATATTAGCTGTTATTTGTATAAAGTTCACAGAAAAATGTTATAGCTATACCAGTGTTTATGAGCAGAAAAACTCTGGCATTCACTTCACTATCAAATTTGGTATAGCAGAACCCACGTTCACCCTCCCGGGTAAAAAAAAAATACTAAAGTTAAAGATGGTACCACCCCAGTGACAGTGAAATATACAGTTCAGTATGTTTATACACTCCCGGGCAAAAAAAAAAAAAAAAAAAAGGCAAAATATTAAGCTTTTAACAACAAATCATTGGTCAGGAAATTAAAAAGAATTAAACAAATAAATAAAGGAACTTAGTATGGGAGCTTTTCCCTTTGATTTCCGTAAATATTTCAGCCTCTTGGCCATGTGTTAGTCTGAATTTTACATCAAATATTTTAATCATTATCATAATTTTACCTTTGCGTACAAGCAGACTATATCAGTGAATTTCCCTGTTTCTAGCTTTTCCCCAAACACGTCACTAAAAGTAAACCAGCAAATGGTGGCACAGGACGTCTCAGGAGTGCATTTATTTAATTCTTGCTAATTTCCTGACCAATGATTTGTTCTTAAGACCATTAAAAGCTTAATATTTGCCATTTTGGGCTTGGCCCATTTTTTTTGCCCAGGAGTATATATGAGAGTGCATAGATGTTTGATTTGCGTTTGATGCTAAGTGTAATTACAGTTTAAATGCAGTATTTTCACACTAATTTACCAAAACATCTGAGGAAGATGTTTATATTCTTGACATTTCTGTTTTATTTCCACTGTCACTGTGCCTTCCCAGAAGTGTGCTTATCCCTATGACCTGTTTGTATCTGTTTGCACAGGGGGATGGGAGGCATATGGAGTGGACAGTGTGTGTGAGCTGTGTCTGTGTGTGTGTGTGTGTCCTCCTGCCTATACAGTAAGCATCTGATCTGAGCGCAGCTGCAAACAGAGCAAACAGAGCAGTGTATCTCCCTTTACTCAAACACAGTCTAATTACAGTTTACTCTGCTTTTTGTTTCCCGCTTTAATCCGACAGACCCATTGTGATGTGCACGTGCCCAAATCCGCCCTCTTCCCCCCACCCCTCGTTCCCTTACACACTCTGCCATCCTTTTACACTCCAAGGCAGAAGTGTGCTACGCTACAAAGGCTTGAATGAGACACAATTAGCTGGGGCGAAGGAAACCCGAGCACAATGGGTCCGACTTTTATATTGCACTTTAAAAACCAACGCAGCACGTGCCTGGGTGAACACACACGGCCTCTCCGGCTTCTTATTTGTGCCTGACTATTGTGATCTGTTTGATGGAGGGCACACTTTGTCAGCACAAGTGCTATTAGCCAGAATGTGGCCTACGAAGTGAACGTAAAGAAGTTAAACTGTCATTCAGCTGCGTGGAAGTGTGGCTAAGTGGGTGACATTTCTGTCAATGATTGGATGTGACTCAAAAGCAAAGGGACATGTGGGGCAGAAATGAATGAAAAAGAAAATCCTGTCAGGGCCACCAAAGTAAGACAATCCACAAAATGGATTGGAATTAATCATTACTTGACAAATCCATGATTAATATTAGAACAGAAGGAAATGAAATAACTTTCTGTCAATCATTTAATGGGATAATTAAATCAGCTTGCCGTACACACTCTAAAACCATTTTCAAGGTGTGTAATATTAAAAAGGGTTTTCATAAAACTCTAAATTAGCCTTAATGGATCCTGAAATACTCTAATCAAATCAAATTAATTGATAATTAAGTGGAACGTGTAATAATTTTAGCAAGATATGTGTTAGAGGAGGTTTGATTTACTTTCTGTGATGCTAGTTTGTTAGACTGTGTGTATTATTGCTAACTCATGTCTTTGTCGGTTTACTAATGATAACTGTTGTTTGGTTTAGTCTGATAGCTAGCAATAAATCTACGTTGTGTTTTATGCTGTTTGCTAGTAGTAATTCTACTTTGTGGTTATCCTGTATGCTAATAATGCAATAATTCTAGTTTGTGTTATAGTCCATTTGCTAGCAATAAATGACAATTTAAAAAAAGGAAAGGAAAATGAAAGTTCTCCACGGAGGCCTTCTTTTAATGCATCCACTAGTACTTGTGTCTGAGTTTGCACTGGCATTAGGGCCAACTAGTCGTAACAAATAGTATTGGTGAATTTGACAAGAACACCACAGGTACAATGAAAGAAACATATTAAAGCGTTTTTTGAAAAGGATATTTCCAAAAAGAAGAAATAGCCCTAATGTTACTTTTTACAGACAAACCGTGAAGGTGGTTTTGGGGTAGGAGCCTCTTTTTGCTGAGAAGAGCAGAGTGTCATCAGGGATCCGTTGTGCCATCAATGCCATAGTACTCCAATGTAAGCAGGAGTTCATGAGGGAAGCTTTTTGAACTGAAGGTGATAGCATATATAAGCTAGCCTAATAGAAAATAATAATTAATAAATAATATTGACAACATTTCCACAACTATCTAAATAGCATATACACTATCTATGTAGATAGCTGCAAACACATCTGATATGCTTTTCTGCTCATCATGTTTGTAAAGAGTGGTTATTTGAGTTAGCGTAGCCTTCCTGTCAGCTTGAACCAGTCTGGCCATTCTTCTCGAGCTCTCTTATCAACAAGGCGTTTCCACCAGACTCTCACTGGACGTTTTTTTTTTTTTTCCGCACCATTCTGTGTAAACTCTAGAGACTGTTGTGTGTGAAAATCCCAGGAGATCAACAGATTCTGAAATACTGAACCCAGCCTGTCTGGCACCAACAGCCATGCCACAGTCAAAGTCACTGAGATCACACTTTTCCCTGTTCTGATGTTTGGTGTGAAAATGAACTAAAGCTCTTGACCTGTATCTGCATGAGTTTATGCACTGCACTGCTACCACATGACTGGCTGGTAAAGTGGCCAGTGAGTGTATGCTGGAGATCTCATAGGAGATCTCTGACCACATCTCATACTATCAATTCACAATTTATCTGGGTCCTTAAAGGGGTAACACTTCAGTCCTATAATATCTAATTTCTCATGATATTCTGTTTGTTTTATACGGCTTTGCTAAATATCAGAGAAAATTATTAGCAAAATATTTTTGATAATACAATTATGGTCATATTTTGATGTTACCCCTGAAAAAACACGTGAATTACTGCCTCTAAAGCAACATTGTAGCCAAGTTATTTTTAATAAAATAAAACAGCTGTAAATCTCAAACATTTCTTAATCAGTTGAGTAATATAATAACAACTTAGCAGCTAGCAAAGATGGTCTACCAGCTTGATCAGCTTGGCGTGTGTTTTGGCGGCTGGTAGTTGGTCAGACCAAGATGGATTTTTCTGCCATGTGGGTAGCATCATTCGTATAATCAAAAAATATTTTGATTATACAGTTTATGCCCAAGCCTTGCCTTACTTCAGTGGATAATCTCACCTGGATAATGTAGATTTGTACTTAAGAACTGCTGCTGTAATAAAGATTGTGATGCTGAACATCCTTTCAACACACTTGTACTGTTTAACGCTATATTATACAGTTGTAGAAGAGTAATGAGTTGTAATCCCACTATCCGGGGTCACACAGACGAGGATGAGTTCCCTTTTGATTCTGGTTCCACCCAAGGTTTCTTCCTCAAATTGTCTCTGGGAGTTTTTCCTTGCCACTGTTGCCTCTGGCTTGCTGATTAGCGTCTATATCCGGATTTCTCTAAAGCTACTTTGTCAGAACGTCTATTGTTAAAAGTGGCATGCAAAATAAACCCTTAAGTGGACATTTAATTTGCCCTGATATTCCTAAAAATCACTTTATTGTTTCTGAAATAAGGACATGGATTACCCAGCTTGCCCCAGCTGAACTAGGGCTAGATTTAATGCTAGATTGTGTTTTATCATGTTTTCTATAATACTTGTTCTTTGGTTAGCCTGTTTACTATAACACTCTATTATATATTTTAGCCTGTTTACTATAAACTCATTCTAGACATGTGTTCTTAGTTTACTTACTGTACTGCTGGCTGGTATATTGCTAATTTGTGTTTTAGCCTGTTTACTATAAAGCTACTTTGTTGGTAAGCATGTTTCCTGTAATGATAGTTAGGCTGATTAGTATTAATATGTATATGTTCTATGTCTCTGGCAAAACACTGAAAAAAGTCAATGATATGGCTGCTATATTTTTACAGTTTCTGAAACCTAGCAATATATGGGTGTACCTGATTTTACACATCTTCTTAAAATGAGCAAATTATGAAAAGACTGTTTTTTACACGTTCACATCCTCTTAGTCAGTATTACTAGCATAGTTTGATTTTGTGTCTACTGGAGTGCACACTATTAACACTCCCTAATAGTATCATTCTTCTTCTCGGGCTGACAAATGAGCTCAGAGTGATATTGATATTTCATCATGTATAAAGCTGTATTTACTGCTCACCGGTGTGTTTTCCAAATACTGGAAGAATTCAATGAGCTCAGAACACACAGGCTATTTATCGAGGGCATGTGTATGTATGTGTGTGTGTGTGTAAAATGGGAGATTATTGATTAGAGCAGAGGTCACAGATTGACCCTGCAAAAGGCCCACACGGGGATTCCTCCTCTTCCTCCTGTTCTGTCTCTCCGTCAGTGATTATCCACTGATCTTTTCTCTCATGAGCCATGATAAAACATGTCAACAAGTTTCAGTCCACCTTGTATTTATATAACGAGTCCTCTTTAATGATCGGTGAGATTAGATAAACGCTCAGTGCTTACGTGATATTGATCAAGCGATCTGGCTATAAGAAGAGATCTATATTAGAGTGTGTTTAACCCCTTATGTTTTTGTCAGGGTCAAAATGGAAAATAAATTTCTCTTACATTACTGAAATGATGATGATGAAGGTCATTGTAAGCCTGAGTAACAAGGTGGATAAAGTGAAATATTTATATTGATCAGCACTGTGATGAAGAACAGATAGTTTTGGAGATTTTAAAATGGCATGGGTCAATGAGACATTCTTTGCTAAGTAGCGAATGCAGTATGCTTATGAATAACAGCTCAGCGTCTTTGGCGCTGCCTTAAAACACTAGATTACACTTAATGGACTTTTCTAAAACTCGAAATATTGATATTGGAAAGCAGAGGATTATGTCTAATGGGTTTATGATGAATTACTATTAATGCCAAAGATACAAGCAAAGCAAAATCTCTATTCTGGGCAAAGTCAGTCTTTCCGTCTGTTTCTCCATCCTGAATGACAGCTACTAGCAGGACCTTGATTGAGTCCCAGTGGGAGAAGTGACTGGAATCCACTCATGATTAGTGGGAGGGCTCGGTGTAGGTTTAAACCTTACACAAATCAATAGCTGATCATCACCACAGTCGGACTGCTATTGTGTGACGCCGTAAAGCAGAACAGCTCCTCGGATTGCACACATCTATTGTGGGCTTAATCCTTAAAACTCAATGAACAAAATTTACAGGCATTTGTGCAGCCAGTCTTCTCAGGTTCATAACTCAGGAGATGAAATGCGACTCAGATCCTCAGAATCAGTAGGACTTGATGTTGTTTTGTTGAAATTGTGCAATCCTGTGCAGAAATGTTTTTCTTGCAATTTTACATTTAGGAAAGAATCTGTGTATCAGCTTGTGCAGAACATCACATTTAGCTATAACCAAATCAAAAACCTCTCTCACTCTATACACACTACAAAGATATGCTGTTTGTTTGAGAGAGACAAGTGCCAGATCCTGACACACTTCTTGCTGTGCCAGCTCTCGCATTCTGATCCTGCCTGATTCGTCCTCTACTTCTGCTTGGCGCTTCTGCTCTTGTGACTCACTTTCTGCTCTTTTGGATAGTTCCACATGGATACCCTAAAGGTTTTTTGCACTTCCTAAAAACCATTTAAGCCCAAGAGTAAAAAAAAATGTCGAAAAACCTAGATACTGTAGCTTTGTACCTTAGAGCTGCTACTGAAATCATAAAGACTGTCCTGTGCTCATCCTAGGACTCTTATTCACAACCTGATCATACTGAACATCCATTCTTTATACTGTATAATATACAATTGTAGAAGTGTATTGATTTATAATCACACTATCTGATGTATCCCAGAAGATAAGGGCTCCCTTTTGAGTCTGGTTCCTCTCAAAGGTTCTTCCTCATGTCATCTCAGTGAGTTTCTCCTTGCCACTGTCATCTCTGGCTTGCTTGTTTGGCATTAAGTCTATCTATTGGTTATTAAATCTATCAAGCTGCTTTGTGACAATGTGTATTGTTTGCATCTTCAACTTAAAAAAACATTTTTGTGCCTCAGCAACTAGATGGTGGAGGCATTATATTTTCAGGTTGTCCTTCCAAGATTCTCGTTAGAGCGATATGTCAAGAACAAGTGGTGGAATGTTTGTAGGATCTATATGGAATTATCACTGTAACCAGTAGATGAACTGATCAGATTTTGGAATTGATCCAAACAGGGTCAAGGTCACAGTAAGGTCAAATGTCTGAAATAGTTTTTCTTCAATAGCTTCCTTCAAGTATATTTTATGGGTAATTGTGGCATACAAATCATACAAAACAGACCTGTAGGCAGCTGAAGCATCCCCATCTATCCCACTGGCATCGAGTTGTACTTGTTTCAGTTTGCTTTTTTTAATTACAGTAACACTACCAGAGCTTTGAGTATCATTCAATACGGATCTGATACTGGTTTCTCCCTGTGCCAGTGTGGGTTTCCGCCCACCTACCAGTAACATGCTGGACCGGCTATGCTAAATTGACCCTATGTGTTAATGAGTGTGTGAATGTGTATATTGTGCAATGAACCACTGTCCAACCCAAAATGTTCCAGTGATAGTCTCTGGAACCACTGCAATCCACTCTTCGTCATAACAGTGCCCATAAGATGAAGGTGTGTGAGTGTACAATGCAAAACTGGTGGCAATAAACTTCCATGATTTGTTAGCTACATTAGCTTCATAGTAAAGAAGCAAGCTTCAGACACCAAATGTAGGTTCTGCTGATTGAAGGAACGATGGTGTATTTTCTTTTTGGCTGAACTATTTCTTTAAGAGATCCCATCTCCTGTTAAATTTCATGTAATGTTGCATTTCATGTGTATTTAATAAGCCATAGATGTATAAAACTAATAAATAAAGATTTTCTTGTCCTTTATGTTGTGTTATTACTTCACTTATCCAACGTTCATGAAGCCTCTGTCTTTACAAAGTCTGTTCATCTACTTAATGAAGGAATGTGATGTTTTCACGGTTATAATGGATCGTATATGGAGCTTATGAGATCTTTGACATCTTTATTATCTCTTGACGTTTTTTCTTTTTAAAACATAAAAACTGATGTACTCTTATGAATGCTGATGTGTAAACTTCTATTAATACATTATTCAAAGCTTATACGTTGCTATGATGTCTTAATGAACATAACCTTTGGTTAAAGAGTTACTGCATGAGTGTGTGTAGTGAGACGTTACAGAAGTCCTTTGGCACAGTGACCACTGATCCTGGGAACTTTCCATGTCATCCTCCACCACCACAGAGACACACACTAACTAGCGCTGAGCTGACGCTTCATTTGGCTTCACATCCACCTGGAGAGAAGCGCCAACGTCAACAACAGGTACAATTACCAGTGAGTCCTCCTTCATTAGGCCTGTTTTTGAGGGTGGGGATTTGTGAACAGGCGTTTTAACGGACGGGCCATCTCTTAATGGGTCACTGGGGTATATCATGTGTGAGAGGACGGACATGGCAGACAGTTCACATGGAAAAACCATGCAGTAGACAACGATGAATCGGTAATGACCCTGGTCAGACAGAGGACATGAGCTCACCTAGGGAACTCATTATTGCACTTTATGGGTTGCGAATTATAGACTGATACACTAATTATGACAAAAAAAGTCAAGCACATCACATGGTCAACTGCGACCAGTGGTTTGACCGAACCACAAAGTTAAAGGCTAATCATGTCTGCTAAATCTTTGGTTGATTACACACTCTGCTTTAATATACAACATATCAAGGGGATTTATTAATGCTTGGGCAGTGTGTAGCATAGGGGGAAGGGTCTGCATTATTGTTACTGTCACATCTGTTTGCTATAGGTACCGATTACTTCAGAACTTTCCGAACTTTATTTTACCCACTAATAAAATGTTGAACCTTTGCATATTTCTGTTTTAAGCTGTATTAACAGCAATCTCGTTCTTTCTCTATGAATGAAGCAATTATAATAATACAGTCTAAAACCTGCTCAAGATAGCATGCATGTTACGAGCTAGCTAACTTGCGCAACTGGCGAAGTGATGTCATAGCTAATTGTGTGGGAGTTGGGTAAGTACACAGTTAGCTTAGCTAGCTAATGGTTAAATCTCTACCTCATGAGGATGTTGCTATGTAGCTATGTAGTTAAAACCATGCCAGTAGGTGGATTAGCTACTCTAAATTGCCCCTAGGTGTGAATGTGTGTGTGTATATGATGCCCTGTGATGGACTGGGGTGCCACCGAGGGCGCCCACTTCATCACTGTCCAATCAAGCACACTCCACTACAAATGAATGCATATCTTGTGTTGTGCTTAAAAGTCATTACATTTTTCCACCTCTCTCCTCACTCTTGTAAAGAGAGGAATTATTGTGGAGGGAAAGCAGCCATCGTTTTTTCCCCCAGTCATCCATAAATCCAATCTGCGTGAAACATACCAAATGAGGCCATCGCTCTCTGCCATGTTTTCACTCAATAAAAAACAGAGGCTGTAATTATCTGTGATTTTTTGCTGCTGTTAATTGGAGCTGCATCATCTCCTAACCGTAACACAATGTGTGTGTGTGTGTGTGTATGTGTGTGTGTGTATCTGACGTTTCTGATACATTTCTTAATTTAATGATCATTAACTGGAGGCCAGGTCATGGAGACAAAAAAAAAGGACTATTGCAGGAAAACTGCTAGTTTTATTCAGATTATTATCTGTAAATCCCTGTACAGACTTTCTGCGTATGACATACTGAACATTTAGCCATGAGCTTACATACATGTTGCGTACATAATATAGTTGACTTACAAAGTAGCAGTGAAATGATTACATAATGAAATAATGTGTAAACTTAACTATGTTATCTGTAACATACAGTATAGCTTAAGGTCACATGCTAAGCAGTTAGCTAGCAGGTTGTTCATGTTTACCTTACGCTAACTGCTGACGAGCTAGCAGGCTATTCACTAGCGACTGAAACGGTTAAAATGTACATATAACGTACATACGAAATTATACTTCTAAAATGTGCTTTGTTTTGCTAATCAAACTTTCATACAAGCTAAATCCACAAATCCAGCTTACCAGCTTCATGCATTTTATCTTTTAAATGAATTAAAAAGATTTAACCATGACTTTATGAAATGTTATTTATATTCAATTCTGAAAGTTGACAGCGCTTAACACAGTCAGTGGAAAGATTTGTCTTTGGTCATAAACTTTTCAAGTTCTTCCTCTTTTCTTTTACACTTACTGAAGTAAATTTTTCCTCATTGACTGACACGCTGTAAATGAAACTCCCTCTTTGGCCTCGCGCTGTTTTCTTAGTGGATCGTCCATCATTTCCACATGCGCACGGCCACGGCAGAAAAGAGAATTAAAGTTCTCTATCTTCCTGAGCGAGGACTAGAACCCTGCTACTACCTATCTATCTAACACACACTCCCTCTCTGCTTCCTTTAATTAGGCTCTTCATGCGCTGAATGCTTGATTTGAGGACTTGATTAAGCCTGGCTTCTCCGTTCCAGTCCCTAGCTGCCTGATGAATTGGTCTCAAGCTTATTAACTGACTAATTCTGATCAATAGAGCGATGATGCCGAACATTGGCAAGACAAAAGAAAAGAAAAAAAAAAAAACGCTGCCTACTACACACCACACAGAGAGTAATCACAGCGACACAATCATTAACTAAACTCCAAGCAATGATGGCCTCATTATTCACTGTGGTATAAAATGAATAAATAAATGAAAAGTATAAATAATTAGAAACAAAAAAAATAATAAATGTGGCTTAGTAAATGATGTATTCACAAATTTGCATATAGAGATAAAATCTAAAATCTCCTACTAAAGATTTACATTTGTGGAGTTTGCCAATTCAATTCAACAGAAACTAATTATAAAACTTTTCTACCTGCTGTATTCTGATTTGTTAAGCTGTGTCATGTGACTGGTAGTAAAAACAGGAAGTTAGTGGTACTCCTTTAATGATGAATTTGTAACTGGTTTAGTAAGTAATTAAACAAATGCACTCCTGAGACGTCCTGTGCCACCATTTGCACATTTACTTTTGCTGCAGTGAACTGTTTGAGGAAATTCTATTGCTAAGGAAATTCACTGAATTATTTACTGAATTCACTGAAAAGAAGATATTAGTCTTCTTGTGACTAATATCTTAAGAAAAAAACATCCCAGAAGATATTTTTGGAAAATTTTGTACACCCAGACATGTGTTAGTTTGAATTTTACATCAAATATTTTAATCATTATCATGCTCTTTGCGTACAAGAAGACTATATCAGTGAATTTCCCTGTTTCTAGCTTTTCCCCAAACAGTTCACTGCAGCAAAAGTAAACCAGCAAATGGTGGCACAGGAGCTCTCAGGAGTGCATTTGTTTAATTCTTGCTCCTTTTCTGACCAATGATTTGTTGTTAAGATTATTAAAGATCATGTTAGATCATTTTGGGCTTGGCCTTTTTTTTTTTTTTTTTGGCCAAGAGGGTACTTTTAGAATTGTATATAATATTTTCTTTAAATTATTATTTTTCCTTTATATCATTTGATACCTTGTCTCACTGACGAACATATTGGATTAGATTGCTCTTAGTATTCTAATTTGTCTAAAAAAAACATTATGATACTAGCATTTTAATGAACTTGGGGGAAAAAAATTATGTCCAATTTTATGTAAGATTTGTCCAAAATTCTTCTCTAAGAATTTTATACATGACATTCCTTCAAATTTAGCCAAGACATCTGTCGTTGGGCTTTGAATGTCCCAATATATGATTTATTACCACATACCCAATCTGTAGCATGCTAAAAATATATTTTAACTGAAAATACACCGGCCTTAAATATTATGTATTAAAGATAATTTAGATGAACTTCTAATGTGGGTCTAAATTCTCTAATTCACTAAATAATCTCTTTCTGCCTGAAAGTAATGCTAAAGTGAGTAATTATGGATCTAGCCTGTAAAAATCTTTCCACCCAAGGTGACAGTGGTTTTCTTTAGTATGTACACCTTACACACTCACTCTCGATATATAAGTGCATTTTCTTGTGGGTGGCCTCGTGTATGACCTCCCTGATCGGGACACTTTGTTCCCCAGAGAACACCATGAAAGGAAAAACTACCAAATGTCCCTCATCTCCTTCCGTACACCAGCCCATTCCCCCCATGACACTTTAAGCGAAGATTCTGACCACCCAGTAACCACAACACTCCACTTTGGCCCAGAAAACATGTGCTTTAGGAGATTAAATATGTCTTTCTTCCCATTATTGATTCCGAATGCAACTGTGATATCAATTTTGAGTGGATATTTTGTGTCAGGAAGTGCAAAAACACGGATGTTGGAGAATTGTAGTTGAATCACACAAGGGACCTGAGATGGGATTCACTTTTTATGCATTTTTTTCTTCGTCTGTGAGTAATGAAGAGTGTGTGTAATGGACACCACGGGCACCGTTAGGGCTGCCTGTATTGACCTCTGTCTCTCCTGCACAGAACATGTGTGTGTGTGTGTTGATGGGAAGCCATTTTTAAGATGATGTTCTGACCCATTAGCTTGACTAGTGTGGATGAAAACACATTCTCCATTTCAGCAGCATTGATCCAGACTGCGTAACGGCTGAACACCATGCTAAAAAATTTTTTTTTAAGTAGCATTTTTGTCATTTTACTGAAATAATGTCTTATAATCAGGCTAATAATCAATCTATGTATATGTGTATAATGTATGTATTTTAAAAAAAAAAAAAAAACAGCTGAATAAAAATAACTGAATCCTTTAAAAATCTTTAATTGTAATTCCTAAAAATAAATTTTGTAATGTTATTGTTACTTGTTTTTTTTATTTTTATTTTTAGCATTTGATGTTTACATCCTAAAATTGATTTTACTTTAAAATATGGCCATTGGGGTCTTTAAATATCATATTAAAATTCATTTAATATAAATGAGATATATAGTTATATATAGAGAGACATAAATAGATTTTTTTCACTCAAAGTAAACCACAAATAGCAATCATATAAGGCTAAAGTTTTCAGTTATAATTAGGATCTCTCAGGTGTAAAGTCCTCCATCTTGAACATCAAACAGCTCAATATGGCTTTGCTTTTAAGTGGCGCTTTTTTAACCCGTGGCTCCTCTGAAACCAGCGAGTGTGTAAGATGGGAAATCTGAGTGGAAACTTTAGCCGTTTAGCATATGGCCTTCTCGACATGCGAGGGTAAACACGGGCACAGGGTCTGTGCAGTAAAACAGGCTCCTG
This sequence comes from Pangasianodon gigas, assembly GCA_022758105.1. Classification (NCBI taxonomy): domain Eukaryota; kingdom Metazoa; phylum Chordata; class Actinopteri; order Siluriformes; family Pangasiidae; genus Pangasianodon; species Pangasianodon gigas. Next base: position 14,822,834 of record CM040475.1, read on the forward strand.
GGGGCTCGGCTTTAACGCACACACACACACACACACACACACACACACACACACACACGCACAGTAATGGTGGTCTCCTGATGTCCAGTCAGACCTCTGACAGCACAATGACAACTCGAGGTCACACCACTGTCCCTCTGTCTCTCTTTCTCTGTCACGTTCCTTCATCCTCTTTACACCTCCTGACCTTCTTCCTTAATTTCTACACTACCCCCTTTAAAAATCACATAAATATTAATATCACTTGTCAAAGCCTTACTTTAAATGTAGTTGATCACCCAAGACATGTCAGAGTTCAGCGGCTCGTCTCAGACCACTTTGACTTGCATATGTGGTTTCGCTGTATGGCATGCGGTTATCTATAATAATGGATAAAAAGACATAACAGGGGTAAAAACAGTAGTAGACGGTGTTTTGTCTATAAGTGCATTTTAAGAATTGGCGATAAGTAAATTGGTGAGGGCCAGAATAGGGAAATAAATAAAGTAGTTAGGTAAATGGAATAAGCAATTAGGTTACTTAACTAACTTAACTAACAAATAAACAAATAACTAAACAAACAAATAAATAAATAAACAACCAAATAAAGAAAGAAAGAAAGAAATCCATTATTTGGTGCATGATGTGTTATGGTTACCTTATATATATCTGGACCTTTATATGTATGTTATATATGTTTGCAAGATTTGTTATGGATATTTTTACTTTCATAGAATTGTGTTAATATTTTTAAACAGGGATTACAAACGAGTTATGTTTCATTTTGGTTCATTATGAACAGAAACAATATTTCTACATTCCTGCTCCAGTGTTCCATGATTTTGTTCGCACTTTTGATTACATTAAATAATAAATTTCATTCGTTTTTGGTTTTTATTCCCAGTAAAGTTTCTAATCTGTGTTTTTAAATGCAAATTTCTTTAGGATGCCTGTTAACAACTGGCCAGGAATAACAAATTTCAGCTAGCCATTGGTGTACAGTATACACTATTGAAATATAGTTGAAATAATGATTATATGTATAAGTATAGTTACCTGAGCCAAATTCAAAGGTCAAACTATGAGAATCACTGTTCAGACAAAGAAAATCCACTAAACCTTTGGACTACATTTATTAAATTTCCCCAATTCCAAACATGGCATATAAATATAACACGTGATTTTCACTTGCTTTTCTCGCGCAAAACAAATTTGAAAAGTATAAAAAAGCAGTTAAAGAGAATGTAATTCAGCTGTCCACCAACAAACCACTTAACTAAGCACTATAGCTTTTAAAAACATAAACCTCATAGAATGCATAGAGCATTTTCTGTTAGCACATCAGTCATCCGTGAGGACGTCCAAAGTGCTTTAACCCCACTAAATAGCGACAGGTTTATAAAAAAAAAAAAAGAAAAGAAAGAAACTCAGAAAGCGCTGAGACAGGGGTGTTAAGGAGTTAGATGCTGGAGGCTTAGCTAAGTTTGAGAGGCCATAAAGGCCTGTTAGGGTACATTAGGCTGAGTGAGGATCATAAGGCTTCATAAATGTTTCAGCAGGAGGCTGGGTGTCCTACAGCGTGACGCTGCTAGAGAGCAATGTGGTTTTACGAGGAGGAACTGCTTTCAGACAGGATTAACCCATGGACTTGGCTCAATTTCTCTAACGAATGTTGGTTTTTTTACAAATGCAAAATGAATCTTTAAAAGAATTGAAAAATCTTTCTTATACAGCGCATCATTTTGTACACACACGTCATCAGGAGAATCCCAGAGTATGAATTTAAAATTGATTTTGCTATTAATGAAATCAGTGCTCTATAGCAGTCTATAGAAATCAGCACACTCACCTCGAGTCAAACACATATAACCCTTTACCAGTATGTTACAGATAACATGGCTTAATTTCATTACTTTTGAAAAGAGACAGAGTTTTCTAACTAGCCAAAAATTCTAGCATTTGGGACAGAACTGTAGTCATGCTTTATTTCTCTGCTTGACCTTTGGGAGGGCTGGGGTCACTGTCGATGAGCAAGGAAACAAAAGAGAGGGATGGACAGAGAAACTAAGAATGAGTGAGAGGGAAGAGACACACTCTGTTCAACTCAGACTAACCGGGGAGGAATAATGAGAGAATAATCACAGGGTCAGACACCTTAATGTGCTAAATTACAATGATCAGCCATCAAATTACAATGATCAGATTATCAGTTATAATCATCATTGAGAGGAAAAGAAGCTAGGTTTGGGATTTCACAATAAATGTTATAGTATTGTGATAAAATCTAAAGAGATGGGATGTAGTCTGGGGCTAGGAAGAAAAGAAAAACAGTATAACATACATCTACATCTAAAAGATTGATTTGGATTGTATAAAACAGGCACACATACACATATGAGCTGGTTCAAGGTTCTTTATTTGTCACATACATATTACATACATGTGATGTAGTGAAATGTTTTTCCTTAGTTCCACGTCCCACGGTGCAACAACAAACAGAACCAACAACGAACTAAGATATACACACAATATATATAAATAGAATAGAATAAAATACAGTAGACATATAATAAAATGTATTAGTCTTAGAGGAATGTAATGTGAATAAAATAGAATATATAAAATAGAATATGTAAAGAAAAAATATGCAAATATACAGCTGTACAGTGCATACAGAAACAATTTTTTTGAAGAAAAGATTTTATTTTGGGTAGTGAGAGCATGGGTAGGATAAGATTAGGTTAAGGTTAGAGGAAGGCTAGATTTAGGGTTGGGCTAAGGAGTTGAGCTGGGGTTAGGGTTGAACTGGCATTAGGGTTGGACTTAGGTTATGCTGTATTTACACTAGAGTTAGGGTTAAGCAATGATTAATTTGCAAATTTGTGATAAATGATATCTCACTGGGTCATGTATAATGCTTAATCATGGACCTAGCTGTATGTGACAATATATTGTATGTATGTATCACTTTATTTATTTATTTATTTGGTCTCTTATTGGTCGAAAACTTTCTCTATATTTCTGCACCAGTATCAATTAGAACTTGTCCTTGCCCTTGTGTATAAATAATTGAAAAAATATATTAAAATATATTTAAAATAAAAAATCTGATTGTATTAGAACTGAATTTAAGTCCCACAACAGCACTCAGTATAATTCAAAGCACCAGTGAGGCTAAAATCTGAGTGCTCATTAGCTACAGCACACACAAGAGTAATGAGTGTGACTGGGGGATCTGTGTGAGTGTGTGTGTGTGTGTGTGCCTTATGCCATACTGTTTCCATCTGAGTCCAATCCTGTGAGTACACACATTTTTTTTTTTTCGCTTGTACAGAAGTCACTTGGGAAAACTATGAGACAATGAAGGAATTAAAAAAGCAAAACACCAGAACCCACTCCTGTTTTCTGTTTTCTAATTAGTGATGTTCTGTCCCATTGCCTCAAACCATGTCTTTTAGATTTTATAGCAGTATAATCACAGCACATTTCAAAATCTTTCATCTCAAAGATAATCAAAAGAAACAATTGCACAACAATGTTAATGTAATGTACAACTGATGGAAATGTACAAACAATTTTAAATGAATGCTTTCATTTCACTTGTTCTGCTCAGCTCAAAATAACCAGAGCATCATCTTTTAAACCCTGGAGTTGATTACTTTCCTATAACAGCATGTCCTGAAGTGTATTCCTCTTATAACACAGATATTTTCTTCTGATTATAATTTTTTATTTATTAAAGAATGACATGTCATACTTTTTATACTTTTTATGTGCAACATGAAACAAGTTAGTCCCTCTTCTTACTTTATAGCATCTATAAACAGTCGTTCCCTCAGCACCTCCCTCTCTTTTTTTCCTTTTGGAAGTAATACATTGAAAAATGCAGCTTGTCAGGTTACAGAGAAACCACAAAGTGCTCTGTCTTCTGTTCTGAAGACTCTCCATTGTCGGAAAAGTTACAGCTTTACCTATGACTGTTACAAAGAGCTGACACTCGACACAAATATTAAATAAACATCTTGATTGGACGATTATCATAATCGGAATCATCATATAATTACACACTATAATGTGATAGAGTCAAACTGAAATACCTTATTTAGTACTTTACAATCTCTAGAGCTCTCTGATAGGCCTGTGTGTGTGTGTGGGTGTGTGTGTGGCACTGAAAGAACACTCTCCTCCACACTAAATCAATCGCTGTAACCCCAGGAGTTCAAACTCTGTGAAAAGGGGACCAGTCATGCAATTCATATGGACATGGACCATCAGAAAGGAGTGTGTGTGAGGATGAGTGTGTGTGACCACACCACAAGTGGCATCACCACAGGACCTCCAGCAGTGTGGTTCTGTCTCTAACTACCACTCTCTCTTTCTTCCATTCTTTCTCTTCTCTGTTTCTCTCAGCTCTCCTGCTGCTCTGTTTTACTGTAGTGGAATAACTGTGAAACAGAGACAAAAGCAAAACACGCACACACACTCACACGGCTGAGCTCATTGTGTCAGCATGCGCGCTGAGAGCTCTTTCGCATGTCATGAATGACAATGCTCGATTCAAACCTGTTAACACTGTTCTGTTAAAAAATGTAAACCCTGTTCACCCTGATTCCTGTAAAAAACCTCTTTCTGCAACAGTTAATTAATATCTAAGGCTAAAAAAACAGCTTTTGAGGCTGCTTGAATCCAAAACATCAACATTTAAATGCTAATTACTCCTTCTTACTATCACAGCAATGTTCTATATTATATTATCTTATAAACTTGCTAATTCTGTTTATAGTGCTTGTGTGGTATATTGCTAGTATTGTGTTAGCTAACGCTCTAGGTTAGCTAGGTAATGATTAGCCTCTCAGAGTAACACCAGCTGATTTAATCTATGTTTTATTCAATGCTATATTTTATAGAGTTATAGTCATTACCTACCTAGCAATTTAGCAATCTAGGATTACCTAGTCACCTCCTGACAACTCCTCTGTGTAATGTAAGTCAGCTAGCTGTATTTAATACCTAGTTTTATGACCAGATCGCTAGTTAGCTACATTCTATGTTGAGCTAACAGTTTAACTCCAATGATATCCCCCACTTTTAAAGCTAGCTAGCTTATTTGATTAATAAATTAGTTTATTATTTAAATATAAAATGAATAACTTTTGGTAAACAGTGTAACCCTAGGGTTATTTCTGTCAGTGTATACCAGATGAACGTTACACATTTCAGGTCTTTTTTTTTTTTTTGCATAAAAACTACACAAGTTGCAAATTTTATTATTATTATTTATCAAAGCTTATCATATTATTTAGCTAAGATAAAAGCCAATTCATCTATCATATATCTTGTAAATTGACGAATCTTGGAAATATGAGCCAATATAAAACAACTGTGTGGAATGGGGTTTCATCTTTCTGACAAAAAGAAACAAACAGAACCGCTCCTAATTATTAAGGAGCAATCACACCAAACTTCACCTCACTAATGCTGCATGTCACTCATAGTTGTGAAAAAATATCTAGCTAGATAGCTAATATTACTACTGTGCTCCCTTCCCAATTACAAATACAATAGCAATAGCTTCAGTTACATGGAATAAAAATTATATTCTGTCCTAGGATGCATGTTTTGGGATTGTTTTCTATCACATTCCAGTACAGTCCTCAATAAGTCATATTAATTAATCAAAGCCTTCAGCAATGAGAGAAATTTAATCAAATTGTTGGCATCAAAGAGCCTTGGAGCTGGACAGTAGAACCCAAAATAAAAGGAGTGTGTGTGTATGTGTGCGCGTGTGTTGTCCCAAGAGACCGACCCTCAGTAAAGGTTTACTGAAGCTTCAGACAAGCATCTGTCCATCTGCCTTGCTGCTACTGTCATCTGGACTCTCTGCGTCTCACTGTCCTTCCCTGTCTTTTTTAGCCAATATGGAGCAGCTTTACTGTGTTTAATCTGCCTTTCATCCGGTGAGCCACATTCAGGCCATTTTTTGCTGAGGATTATCTCTACTGTCCCAGTGGAAATCAGCAGCATCTTCACAGCAAAGACTTAACATGTCACCAAGCTGCTCTGGAATCTATTTGATTTGTGTCTTTTAAAAAAATGAAATCAAATCTAACCATTTTACCAGGTTAGTTCATGTCACATACAAATGTGGTCCAAAAGTCAAACACCACATTGACAATCAGAGATTTTTTTTTTTTTAATTTACAACATTTTAGAATTCTAAAAAATTTGAAACAAAAAAGGAAATATTCAATATTTTTGAATATTTACTATTCAAGATTCTACACTATTCCTAGCTCACTATTTAAATGTAAGCAAATTTGTGATATCAGCCATGATAACTCCTTTGTATAAAAGATTTTCCCTGAGTCTTATATCTTCCTTTGAAGCACATGTACAGATGACACCCCGATGGATTTGATGGATTATGGATAAAATAGAAGCATTTATACTAGTGGTCTGAGACTTTCATACCCCGCTGCATTTTTTTTTTTTTTTTTGGTAATAATTCATCAAAATGCAATAATTTTTGACTATGTGCCATTCACATGAACATAACCAATGATATAATGTAACATATCACATATGAAACAAATGAACTTACAGTAAAAGCAGGCCATATCCTAATATTACTGGTTCACTCAGAAATGTCTCGTTTTGATCATTTTGATCTTTAATCCATGTTTTTATTTCAGAGCAGTATTCCATGCAGAAGCTAACCACAGTAACAATGTTAACACTAAAACAAGACAAAAACATAAATTTCCTTTATAACACTTTATAAATATCTTGTAGATGGATTTATACAGTGTATTTCCTCCAGTCAGTTTGAACCTCATCAAATTGCCACAAGGAAAAACAAATGTCCAAAGTTTTTCACTCATTTTGACAGAAGTTCTAGTTATTTGATTTTATTCTTACATAACCAGAATGCCAGAATAAAGCTAGGACTGGATTTAACTTGAACACAGCATACGGTTGGCTCAGTTTCTCCAATCTTATTTATACATTGAGCCTGTGAGTATCGATATAAAATAAAAGTGTTAAGAACTAATCTCAGCATAAACCTTAACGTAGTGTCCCACTGGCACCATCTCTTATTTCCACTCCCACCTGGACACACACCTACTATCAGTAGGCTGGCAGATATTTTTGGGGCTCTGTTTTCATCAGGATTGATCATCTCAGTGAGATGTGGAGATTTTAAAATAAAATTTTACCATTGCTGTAAAATCGAAAGCTCTGGTAAACTAAGTATTGACCAGGGACAACCAACCAGTGTGCACTTCTTTTCCAATCTGTTCAGAGTGTATGCGTCACTTTAAAGCTGCATTTATGGTTGCACTCAGCTAAGAGCCCGAGGCTGGTTTGAGACCAGTCCTGTGTTGTGTGCTCATGCTATTAGAGAATCAATAAGGCTAATTGTAGTGACTGGAGGGCCAGCTGAAATAGGAACTGACAGGTAACCACTTACAGGGAGGTGTGTGTGTGTGTGTGTGTGAGCGTGTGTGTAAGAGAGAGAGAGAAAGATGGCAGATCTTCTATGCAGTAAGGGCCTGTCCTACTACTGCATCTCTCTTTCTTTCTCTTGTGACATTTTATTTTACATCCATATATGCCTCTCTCCTTCTTTTTTCATAAAAAGTACCAGCTCCAACTGATATGTAAAGTTATGTACACACTGTACACAGTTTCCTCCTTGCCTGAAATGTCTGAGACATGTTTGATATGTGAAGTTTGCTTCTTTAATTTTACACATTTCATCTCAGTCAAGCTTTGTTGAGTTATTCAGTATCTCAAACAGACCTGGTGATGTGCTATGACATACCGTTATCTTTAAATATTCACAAAAGGATGTCCCAGAGCTAGAGACAGTAACAATGTCTAGCAGTACACAGTTTGGTATGATGTTGTATGACTCTGTGTTCAAAATGGTGCTGTATAAACATCACAGTGCATTATGGGTATTTTGTACCTGCTAGGGTACACAATTTAGACACTATCCTATTACAGTGCATTGTGGGGTTTAAGAAGTGCACTGGATATGCTTTCAAGTGTGACTGCAAAATTGAGAAACATGCAAAATAGTACACTATTTAGTGAGTAGGGTGTAATTTCAGACATACAGAGATTCAGGTAAAAGGTGTGTCTAATGATAATGTAGCTCCAGGTTTGCCTTTCTTGTTAGATATATTATCTCATAGCACCAAAAGTGAAGAAGCAAACTTCAACACACAAACTTCAACACAGGGGAACACTCAATACATTTACAGTTAATTTTGTTGTGTGTCACTTTACTTCATTTGTAATCAAATACAACACTGCACAGACTTACAGTTTTAGAAAACATGGTTCCTCAAGGGTTGTTCGCTAAAGTCTTTCTACATGAAACCTTCTCTGAGAAGAATACTTTGTAGGGCTTTACTTACAGTGCTTTGCATATGTATTCACCCCTTACCATCCCAATTAAGTCCCCTTCAGTTCCAGGTAGTAACACTACGAGATGTGGAAAAGTTCAAGGGGGTCAATACTTATGCAAGCCACTCTAGAAAGTGAGCAAGAAACGAAAGAAGCATTTAGGATTTTAGATTTAACCTTTATTTCCTGAGAGTGTAGTACACATTTTGCCTGGTATAGCCACACATATACCCCACTATTATCATAATTCTGACTCCCATAAACACTACATTCCTTATTTACATTTCTACAGTTCTTATTTAGAAAGAATTATTACTTGGAGGTCAACATTGAGCGTGATAATCCATATCCACGCCTCAGAGGAGGAATCAGTAATATCACATTAGTAGAGAGATGAAAATGAATTATAGATCTCCAGTGGTGAAGGGGCAGAGTTTAATAGCTTAGGAGGTTCAATCAATGCCTATAAACAAGCATATAAAATTCCAGGAGAGAGAGAGAGATAGACAGAGAGAGAGCGAAACAGTTACACAATGAGCGGTGAATTGAGAATTTGAGAATACCATAATCACACCAGGCCGTAATGTGTGTTTAATTGTATTTTGTATATCTTTATATTTGGATACATTTAGTCAAATATCACCTTTAATTGTTTTTTTTTTTTTTTGGTTGATTAATAGAAAGAAGGACAAAAGGAAAGAGTTGAGAAATGGGTATCTACTGTATCTGCCAATATCTGACTAATATGTCAATAACCTGTGGTAACTTTATCTAGCTAGGACAAGAGAACAAACTCTCCAGGACATTATGAAAAGAAAAATAATGCTGTACGTTTGCACAAAAATGTGTATGTGTACATGCTACATACACATTTTTAGCTTTAGTACTAACAGCTTTCACTACAGTGTTAACAATCTGTGCCTATGGTGTGTTTCTGTGGTAGCTAACGTTACCACAGGAGGTTATTGCTAGCTACTGACGAAAGGAAAGAGATAAGAAATGCATATTGGCCAGTATCAGCCTAATATGTTCTAACCTTTATTAATAGCTAGTAATACTTCCTGTGGTAACATTTTTCCACTTTAGTACTAGCAGCTTTCACTACTTTTCACTACTTTCATTCCATAATTTCAATCATGATTTGCTAACAACATGTATGACTTACATTAGCTAGCTTGTTTTTATAGCAAATCATGTTAGTAAGTTTGACAAAACTTCTTGACATCAGTTCTTTGGCTAACATTTCAGCTGTGTTGTTCTTTCAGCATTGCTCTCACTGGTGTGTACGTTTTTGTTGTGTAGTGTTTAAAATGCAAAAAGAACACACTTTTCTTATTAGCATGCTGCACTATCAGTAAAGTTATAAACATTGTACTGTATTTTGTTTCATTTTGGCCTAAAAGAGCTCCAGTCTCTGAAATGATCATTTGTCATCATACGGTCTGTAGACTGTAAGTTTTTGCCCCCAATGCCGCTGTAACCACTCACAAAATGTAAAATGAAGATTATAACGCCATATTTTTTGGTACTGAATATCAACCCAAATAAAGATTCATACACATACTTATTGTCATGATTGGTCATTGCTATCACTAGCAGGTACTCCTACTCTAACATTAGCAACTTAGATAAATAACTGTACCTACAACTTAGCAAAAAGTAGAAAATTCTACTGTTATAGAAGGTCTCTGGGTTTCATTGTAAAAGAAAAACAATTTTATAACCTGCTTTCTCAGAGTTATCCTGCATGCAATCTATAACAGTTCACAAAATTAGGACTGTCACATAGCAGAGATAGCTCGGACACTGTTATATCAACTGTAGCTAAGATTAAAGTGTAGAAAAAAAGGTTTATTCTACCCAAGTAACGTTATCTAACTGTAGTTAGTCCACATTCATTGTTAGTGTGTGTGTGGCTGATGACTGTAAGGTCAAAGGGTGACATAAGCGCAGCACTGACGAAGTAACGTAATTAGTCAGAGTGTTTTTCTCTCTCTCTTTCCTATTACACACACACACACACACACCCCCACAAAGTGGGCGGCAGATGTCAGAAAGGTCGCTTTTGTTTTCTCGTGTCTTCACTACACACACCTCATTGCAGCAGTCTATTGTCATTAATTTGCTGTTGGGGGAGGTTCATGCCCCTCCTATCCCACCCCTAACCATCACTTAGTAAAACACACACACAAACACACACACACACACATTCTACAATTCTCTGTCAAATTCAAATAACATTCAGAAGACACACAGTTACTATACTGCACACCTGCAAACACACACACCTGTGTATTATTGAGTCTATATATCATTCAGCTCTACAATTAAAACAATAACTATGAAAAGTATGTAAAATGATCCGGGTACCAACATTTATTAACCTGGAAAAAACTTTCCATAAAGTTTCCACAAGCAATGGGTTCAAATGATTATTTGACAAGATGCTGAACTGATTCAGTGAGACATTGCATCACGTTGATTCAGACGAATCAAAACACCACATGGAATGTGTAAAACAAGTCTTTACTGAATTAATGAGATTACTCATGATTCATGCTGTATGTTTTTTGTTTATAGTGATACAATGCCATGTTTAGCTTATAGCTATACATTATATGGATAGAATCACAAAAAAATGACATTTGCAATATAAACATGATTAGTTAGTTTAACAATGACATACAATAATCATAATAATAATAATAATAATAATAATTTTACAGCACAGTATCACAATTTGCTGCAAGTTGAAACAACCAACAAAACACCACTTCTAGTTAAAAACATACAGTGTAATAAATTAAGACACATTAAATCACAATAAAAACCACAAAAGGAAATTATAATGTTAAATATAAGCTACTTACATGTGTATTAAATAGAATAGAACAGGATGAAATCAAGAAAGACTGAAACAGTAGGCTGATAGAGCTGAAGAGGCCTTGGTTCTGGAAGTTTCTCTCAACGAGGTACACGACTGCATCACGAATGTCTTTTCCAGTGGAAAGAGCTACTGATCCCATGATGCTCTTGTGTATTTTCTCTAGTGTCTCCAGTGTGCTTTTAAGGATTAACAATCCTTTATAAAGTATTTTGTAATTATTGTGTATATATAGTCAATTTATTTGTTTGACATGTCCCATTATTTTAACCTAATTCATTCATTCATTCATTCATCCTCAGTAACCACTTTATCCTGGTCAGAGTCATGTGGAGACTATTCCGGGAATGTGGAAAGAGAGGTAGGAATACACTATTCCATCACAAGGCATCATACATTCACACCTACGGGCCATTTAGCATAGTCAATTCACCTAACAACATGTTTTTAGGAGGGAGGAGGAAACTGAAGAACCCGGAGGAAGCCCATGCTAACATGGGAAGAACATGTGAAACTCCACACAGACAGTAGCATGGGCTCAGGACTGGCAATGTTACATGCTGCACCACAGTGCCAGCTATTTTAGCCTAATTCAGCAGCTCATTCATTAACTTAGCTAGTGGTCTAGCAAACTATGTCGTAGTCAGGGTGCTTCTGGAAACAAGGCTGTTGAAAAAGTGGATGGTCCTGTCCAGTGCAATTTCCATCTTTGCGATACATTTCTGATTGATAGGGACTTCAGAGGAACTTTGGCGATTAATCACAATATATACAAAAAAAACCCCCCAAAACTGTACTTAGTAGCATATAGCTTAGCTTCATCACCAAACATCTAATTTATTACAGCCATCACAAATGCCATATTTACTTCCAGACCCCTCATTGTTCAGCTCTATTCAGGGAATGAAAACTCTGGCCAGGTGGTTATTGTTGTTGGGCTCCAGAATGTTCCTGGCGAATGTTCCAAGCACACTGCGTTTAAGCTGTAACATAGCCTAGCCTATTACACCTGATGCTAAGCTAGGCTAGTGTACTAGTTTGAACACACCAGTAATGTCCAGGATCCTATGCCTGAGCTAAGACCTGTGTCTTGAATTAGATCACAGCCATGCTGTGTGGTACGTTAGTGCGCAGGTTAGGATGGAGTCACAATGGTTGGTGAGTTAATTCCATGGTCTGTAACTGGAGGTGATTCCTGGAAAAGGCGGGAAACCCGTGGTGAGGTCCCGCTGCACTCGACCACATTTGGTGTTTAAAGGGCCGTTCTGATCTGCCGTGTGTGTTCCAGGAGAGGAAGGAAGAGCCGGGGACTGCATGAGCGGGCGTGCTGTGGAAAATACATTATAAAGATTGTTTAAATATAAATATTAAGAAGATATATACATATATATATATAATATTGACTATATAATATTGACTGACAATGATAGAATATAGTTTTCTTAGTTTTATATATTGTAATATATATATATATATATATATATATATATATAAACTAACAAATCTATATCCAATCATTGTCAGTCAATATTATTAAGTGAAAATCTTTTTATAATAAATAAATGTCAAGTAATATTCTTTCTATAAACAAACCAAAATAAATAATTCTATTTGCAGGAAATCTTTCTTACATAAATAAATATTTTTGCTGTCACTTGAAAACCTTTCTCAATAAGATAAACGTCTGTCATAAATGCACAGAGGATGTTATGACGCACTGCGGATGTAAAACGTGTAAATAATTTATGTGGAGCCAAAACTTCCCACCACAGCGGTGTCACAGAACTTCAGTCTTATATTAATGCAGATGTTGATAAATAAAGGCAAACTTTTTATTTATAAAAAAAAATAACCTGTTGCGATCATTATGCAAGGAAAATGTACGCATACAGCTCATTTAAACTCAACAAATAAGAGCAAAACTATATAAATATAAACGATGAAATTACATTAGTAACACATAGGCTATATCAGCAGTCTGTATATGCAAATAATAGTAGAGAGTTAATGCAAAGCCACATTATGTTATGTGAGTAAACTCCAAGTTGAATCAAGTTGACAAAAGGATGAACTTATAGCAGACCAGATAGCTAGTGTTTCACTTCTACATGTTACTGTGAGAGCAGGTGTGAAGTATGAACTCACTCTTGTGGATCTTCATGTGCTCTTTAAGCTCCTCTGCTTGATCAAACGTGCTGTCACAGAGATCACATGCCACCGGTTTGTCCTTGGCGTGGCTCCGGCGTACGTGGCTGTCATGGGCCGCATGAGAGGCGAAGGCTTTCCCACAGTGTTTGCACTTAAATGGCCTTTCACCTGAGTGTTGCCTGATGTGTGTGCGGAGGATGCTGGAGGCAGTGAACGCCTGCAACAACAACCATTTAAACTTTAATTAAAATATTATATACACTCCTGGGCAAAATAAAATAGTCCAAGCCCAAAATGGCAAATATTAAGCTTTTAATGGTCTCAACAACAAAGAACTGGTCAGGAAATTAGCAAGAATTAAACACTCCTGAGAGCTCCTGTGCCACCATTTGCTAGTTTACTTTTGCTGTTTGGGGAAAAGCTAGAAACAGGGAAATTCACTTATATAGTCTTCTTGTACACAAAGGTAAAATCGTGACAATGATTAAAATGTTTGATGTAAAATTCAAACTAACACATGTCTGGGTGTACAAAAGTTTCCAAAAATATCTTTTGGGATTTTTTTTTTTTCTTAAAAGATTAGTCATTATTTGGTTATCTGCTACACCTGATGCAGCCCATCAAGAGCCACAAGGCTTAAATATTTAAAGAAATCAAACATACAGGTTCCTTTATCTATTTATTTAATTCTTGCTCATTTCCTGACCATGATTTTTTGTTAAGACCATTAAAAGCTTAATATTTTGCCATTTTGGGCTTGCCCCATTTTTTTTTTTTTTGGCCAGGAGTGTGTGTGTATATATATAATTTAATTAATAAAGTTTGAAAAAGTTTTGAAATAGAGACAATATTTCTTGAAAATTTATTTGAAAAAAAAAATTTAATAATTGTGTTCCTTTTTTTGCCTGGTGATAAACTGGAAGCTATAAGCTTCCCTTACATTTTTAGCTAGAGTAGCCAGAGCAATACTAAAGAAACAAACTTCAGACAACACCACAATACTTTTAATTTGTGCTCTTTTTGTACATGGCTGAAAGCTGAAAGTGGGTGGAACAATCTGAAAAATTCATGGTCAGTTCAATGGAGTATAACATAGCTATATCCTAAATCCTTAGTGACGTCATGATGCATAACAAGATTCTGTTGTTGTTGTTGTTGTTGTTATTAACAATAGCTTTATAAAATAAAGATTTCCTTATCACGGTTTACACTCACACCCGTGTCAGGAGTCTGTAAGTCCCTCTTTTGTGTTGTTTTAAGACAAAAGGGGCAGGAAAACTTTTGTTCCTGCGCGCGAGTCATAAATTAAAGGCGTATAATCCTTGCAAACAATAGCACTCGGCTGTGCATCTGGCATTAATTAGCATGTAAGTGTGCACAATGAGCACACACTCGCGTTAAACACACCGTGAAATGGGGTGAAAATCGGCAGGGTTTTTTTCCTCACCTTGTTGCAGTAAACGCATTTGTAAGGCCGCTCTCCGGAGTGCACGCGCATGTGCTTGTTGAGGCTCGAGGACTGAGAAAAACTTTTGCCGCACACAGAGCACTGCACAAAGAGACAGGACAAGAGGGACAGCATGAGTGTTAGAGCAGGAAACACCAAACCTTCCTGAAATCTGAACATACACACGTCAGGGAGATGAACACGTTCAAAATTCCTCATCATTTCTAGGGCAGGATGACGTCAGAGGTCATGGTTCATAAGAATGACTTCGACATTGACGCTGTGACCTCTAACCTTTAGGGCTCGGTTTCCCAAAAGCATCATAAAGTAAAGATCATTACTGAACGATGAACTCTAAAGCTTTCCTGAAGTTTTCCTGAGATTGCAAATAAATAATACAAATAATGCAAAAGAACAGAAGAATAAAAATAAAAAATAATTCAGATAAATGCAGATAAACAGAATGGTGCAATTATACATATACTCTAAAAATTACGGTAAACAGCTGGAAACCCTGCTGCCAGTATTTTACTGTAATTTTACTGTTTTGTTTTTTTTTTGTTTTTTTTTTTTACAGTGATGCATGTCCCTATTTGCAGTAGTATTTATTTAACTTTTTTTTTTAATCTTTTTATATCTTTATTTTGATGGTGGATCAGAATGTTTGTGAGGTCCAATTTGCAGAAATGTGTCATAGTTAATATATCACATGTAGGCAATTCATTTTTAATCTGTGTTATTGAGTTAAATATTTTGGTTTACAAAGCTATGTTACCCGTTGATTTCATCTTGCAAAAATAATAAATTTCACAATATCTTACAGCTTTCCCCCCGATGTTTGCTTTTATATTGCTTAAAAACGAATTTTTAATTGAAATTTTTATGTTAAATTTTGAATTTTAATTGAAGTGAAAATTGACTTCATAACAAAGCAGCACACAGTATTACAGGTCCTTTGCTAGAATATACCATTTGTTTTGTCTAATTATTGAAACTGAGCATTTTATCAGCCTCAGAATTAAACACATATCACTATTCCTTACAGAACATTTTCTTTATTTTTCCTTGCATATTTTTTTAAACTGTCAAAGTAAACTGCTATCACATTATTTTGTATTTTATATCCTATTTACATAAAACAAAAAGTGCTTTCCTTAGACTTAGGAAAAACTAATATTCTTGTCTAGGGAAAAGATGTTACATATGCTACCATATAGTTTTTTCTGTCAAAATCTGTTTTATTTTTTCTGTAATCAGAGCAAAAAAAGAAAAAGAAAAAAATCTCAGTTTCCTGAATACCTGCTTTCATGAAATTTACACTTTCGATCACAGTGAAATAAACATTTAAACTCTAACACTACATTTTTGGTTTTATATAATGAAACAGAGACAATATTTCTCGAAAACTGATTTGAAAAAAAAATTGTGTGTATATATATATATATATATATATATATATATATATATATATATATATATATATATATATATATATATATATATATGTGTGTGTGTGTGTGTGTGTGTGTGTGTGTGTGCGCGCACGCGCGCGTGTGCGTGTGTGTGTGTGTGTGTATAAACTTGGCAAACGCTGACTGTGCTCTTTCTTGTTTGAATAATAACTCTATTCAGCTGTAGTGTCTTGCTTTAACAGACTCAGTGGCTGTTCACGCGCATGTCGGTATCGGTTGCTGTACCTTATGCGGGCGGTGTTTCTCGTGCACGTGCAGGATGTGGATGCGCAGCCGGTCTCTCTTCTCGAACGATCTGTTACAGAGATGACAGGGGAACTTCCGGTCTCCCTGATCCACACAGCGCGTGTACTTCAGGTGCTTATCTCTGTAGTATCGGTAAGCGAAGACCTTTCCACATCGATCACATTTATAGCCCTCAGCAGAGTCTATACACACACACACACACACACACAAATGAGCCACAAGTTCTAATTCCCTACTTTCCCTCTTTGCTTATTCCCTTCGTGAAATTTTAGGTTTTCTTTCTTTCTTTCTTTTCCTCGCCTAATACCTTTCATACTATCCTCTGCTTTTTCATTTATGCTTTCTTACATATATTTTTATTAATTAAATTCTTTCTTTCTTTCCTCAAATAATACCTTTCATATACCCTCTGCTTTTTATTTGTTTTCTTACATGTTTTTAAATTTCTTTCTTTCTTTCCTCACGTAATAGCTTTCGTCCTACCATCTTTTCTTCATCTGCTATCTTTCCTAATCCCCCTACTTTTGATTTTCTTTATTCCATATAGGCTATTTTTTTTATTCATTCTGTTCTATACTTTCTTTCCTTATCTCCTCACCTCAATCTCCTTTTAACGCTATGTTTATTTGTTTGTCCTCGTGCTCACCTCCGTCCTGCTCTTCCTCCTCCTCCTCCTCCTCTCTGAGGGACATGGGGATGCCCATGTACAGGGTGTAGGTGTCTCCGTACCACACCAGCAGCTCCTGCAGGGGTCGCACCTCGCGGCACGTCTCGTAGTAAATGCGGCCCGCGCGCTGCACCGCCACCACGTTCTGCTCCTCCGGGAAGCGCGCGCACTGCACCAGCGACATCCAACTGCCGCGCGCGCCGCCGCCGTCCACAAAGTGACTCAGCCGACCCTTCTCAAAGATCTGCAACATTACTGTCGTGTTTACAATCCACTCTAACACTTACATCATCATAATCTATAATAATAATAATAATAATAATAATAATAATAATAATAATAATAATAGTCCTAACCTCCCACATGAGTGTGTTGTCGTGGTGTGTTTTGATCTCGCTTGTGTTCACCGCTTTCCCGCGGTACGGCCCGAAGCGCGTGCCTTTAGGTATAGAGTTGCGCGCGGCAAAAACCCCGCAGTGGGGAACACCGGCGCACGAGCACCGGAGCACACACAGACCTGAGAACACACACACACACAATTGCTTTTCATCTTCACGCTTTGTCACTTTTTAAAATGCCAATTTAAAATTGAAATCTAAAAATAATTCATTGGAATTAAATCTTAAAAATCACGTGATACACAGGAGAATAAATCGCACACCTTCAGGCAGCTCGAGACTTTCTGTGTCGATGTTGGCAGGCAGCAGGTCTGAAACTGAAGCACAGTGAGACTCCAGCTTATATACAGAAATAAACCCTGCACTTTACTGACTAATGACTACTAATATTCTGATAAACAGAGATATAAGTGAATAACAATTTAGCAAAATTATTTATCAGAATGTATTTATTAGGCTATTTACTTGGGTGACTAGGAAACAGTAATAATAATAATAATAATAATAATAATAATAATAATAATAATTTAAAAAGAAGAAGAAGAAGAAAGACGAAATAGAACAACAAGGTAAGGAAGAAGAACACGAGATTATTATTATTATTATTATTATTATTATTATTATTATTATTATTATTAAAGTAATTTTACATTAGTTTTTTAAAACCTAAAGAAAATCACATCATTGTTTTATATTTGTTAGTAATTACAGCAGTATTATTATAGACAGTAATACTGATTGAGACAATATTTTTTTAGATTACAGTACCATAACAACAATAATACCAATAATAAATAATTAAACTGTGACCAATAATAAACACCACCACCACCACCAATAATAATAATAATAATAATAATAATAATAATGAGAAGAAGAAGAAGTAACATCTAAATTCTTAAGGAAATTTAATTCAGCGATTAATAATAATAATATTATTATTATTATTTAAATGAATGATAAATCATAATACCTGGGTCATTAGGTAGCAGCAGTCCTGAGATGGCGTGTCCGACCCCCTGCTGATGGTCTTTACTGTATCCATAGAGCACAGTGAACAAATCCTCCTGGGTGAAACTATAAGTGCGCTTCGGTTCCTCTATCATCTGAGGGTGCATGAAGGCGTCTTTGTTTGGAGAAGAAGAGGAAGAGGAGGATGAGGCAGGGCTGTTGAAGCCTGACAGAGAGCCCGGTGTGTGCTGAGGTCTGTGTGTGTGATTCGGTTGGATTATGTTGAAATATGGAAGGTTGAAAATTTGCTCATGGAGGATGGAAGACTGCTGGCTCAGGAAAGAATGTGTGTCTGAGCCGAGAGGATGAAGAGGAGGATGGAGAGGAGGATGGAGAGCAGGATGGAGAGGATGAAGAGGCTGGAAGGTGGGGTTTCTCCTTAGGAGGTTCATGCAAGAACCGGAGGTGGCCATCACCGCAGCAGACATAAGGCACGCTGAGCTGATGGCGAGGAGACGATCTGCAGATTCAGGCTTCCTGCTGAACTCTGTGGGGAAAAGTTTGACATTTTATACATTTAGTGATGGGTCGTGCACTCATCCAGAACATTCTGTGACATTCATTTATCTTTATTTCTATACTACTACTACTACTACTACTACTACTACTACTAATAATAATAATACTTTTTAGAAATGACTTAAAAATCCACTGTAAAATAAATCATCATCATCATCATCATCATCATCACCATCATCCATCAGCCTTGTATGTTATCTAGTGATCCACATAATTAATTAAGAAAATTCTTAATGAAATGTTTATTATGGATTAGAGTTTACAGTTACTAAATGATCAAAGTACTATCATTATTTTTCTTCATAATTCTCAAAAAATAGTGTAATTCAAAATGATCAGTATTCACCTGTTATTTATTTTATCAGTGAACAATGTAAAATCAACAGGCAAAAGACTGTAAATAAATAAAAAGGAAGTTATATATAGCTTAATAGGAATAAAACACTAGAAAAGTCATATGAGGATTATTACTGAATTTTAAAACAGGTAAAGGAGATGAAAATAAAGAATCTTAAACGCACGTGGTCTAATTAATGCTGTTTTATAAAGTCTGTATCTATTCTTATTAAATTCTTAAGGGTTCTTTGGTTTTTCCTTTTCAGAAAGAGCTCCAAGGAGAAACCTAGGAAGCTAAAAGCCTTTAATAATCCAAACAAGCAATCATTTTCTCTACAGAATATATACTATGGATTATTACGAAATATATCTTATCATGTTATTACAAAAAAACAACGAAAAATAGCAAAAAAACTGTTATATTTTAACTAAAAGAAACTAATTTTTTTTTTTTTTTTACAGCTGAGATAAACTCAGCTAAACTGATGGATCTGAATCTGTTAGTGGCTGTGAACACTGAGACTGTCATCTGCACCTGAAGCCCAACTGCCTGAGCCATGGATAAGCATTTCATTTTTATTTTTATTATAGGAAAAATATCCAATATATACCCAAAAACATAATACACAGAAAAGAGTAAAGTTTTACACATAGTTAATTTTTTGTTCTGTATAAGAACAGCTCATGATAAAGCATCCTGCTGCTGTATTGAGTGAATTGTGGATACAGGTTTATTTCCACGCATTTGTACACACACAATTACCAACATATCAGAAAAAGATCATTTCATTCGTTGTTGTGTTTTCATTAACAAAAGGCTAACAGCTCCCATGCTGCCCTGAGAGAAAATTCCTTACTTTAAAGTCGTTATGAAGTCGTGCTCTGCCATATTTTATTTTTCCTCATATGTTCTTTTCCTATCTAAACTGCAATAATAATAATAATAATAATAATAATAATAATAATAATAATAATAATAATAATATACTAACAATAACCTTTATTTAGCTGAGTTTGCATAATTTATTTTGAGTCCAGAACTAATTTATACAGAACCTCTAAAAGATTAAGAACCATCACTGATAAAGATTATTATTATTATTATTATTATTATTATTATTATTATTATTATTATTATTATTAAATAATATTCAGGGTAAATAAATACACTTCAGTCATTTAAAGATGTGTAAAATACCAATAATAGGATAGAGAAGATGCAATAATTAAATAAGAAACTAAAGAGGTGAACAGAGGTAAGAAAAATTTAACTTTAAAAACATTTAACATGCTAAAAACGAAAATTTTAGTGACATTTAAAGATTTTTTTTTTTCTCCTGGATGCTTCTTTAACAGGTTTTGCTGAAGATTTATTTCCCACCATAAATATTTACATTATGTGTAAAAGCTCTTTGTGGTGGGAAGTGATGCTTCAGTGCATTGTGGCTCAAACAAAAGTGTTTGGAGTCAAAGCATGAAATTCTTTAGGGAAGCAAAAACGTTTTTTTTTTTCTGTGATAATGCTTTAGAGAAATTTTTGTAACACCTTCATCTTTAAGACTGCACTTTAGTGTGAGTTTTTTAGTGTTAGATATTTGGTTTTTTTTAATATTTGTGTTAGTAATTGACTAATGAAATAATTACATCTATACAAATATTACTGCTAATAAAATATATTCAAATATAATAAAAACGTGCATAAGGCGAAACAAATCAGGGTCATGAGGGTCAGCAGTAATGAAGCGCCTCACTCTTTTAGCAGCTTTAAAGGAGGTGTCATGCTCCATAAACTTCCTGAGCCTGACTCATTACTGCGGGTGAACACACACACACACACACACACACACACACACACACACACACACACACACACTAGATTAACAAGCCCAATTAATAAATACTAATCAGTTGTATTTGCAGATTGGTGACTGCAGCACGTGCGTGTGCACACAGTCCCTGTAAACTATTATCGCTGTAAATATATACCGGTTTATGACGATTATTATCACGATATCATAAATAAAAATGCCTCTATAGCCTGTTTGCGAGCTCTCATTCTGCATTATGTTTCAAAAGGTTGCCATGAAATAGAACAGACTTTTTGTTTGTCCTTTACCTAGACACTTTAATGAGTGATTAATGATCATTCTCACGGTATATCGTAGCATATAATTGATTATCGGCGCGTGCCTGTCCGCCTTCGGCAATATGAACTAGTAGTTCCAGTATAATACAGGTTAAAGTGAAGAAATGTCAATCACTCACCGGAAAAGCAGCTTTTGAAGCAGATGGAGGGAAATCAGGCCCACATTCCTCTCCGATTTGAAAAACAACAACAACAACAACAAATGCAAAGTGTGTGTTTGTGTGCAAGAGAGAGAGAGAGAGAGAGAGAGAGAGAGAGTGAAGTGGATCAGTTGAAGCTGGGATGCTGAACTGGAAACATGAGGAGGAAAGAAGGGAAGTCTCTCTCTCTCTCTCTCTCTCTCTCACACACACACACACACACATCCTCCCCTCCCTCCAGGGGGATTTAACCCTCAGTCCTGATCCCCCTTCTTCCTTCTCTAAGACTCTTTCTTATGCAACAGTGACTTCTCTAATGTGTTAACTACCGCTGCCTTATTACAATAACCACACACACACACACACACACACACACACACACACACACACACACACACACACCACCTCAGGCTATTGTCAGATTTTCTTTAACATTTAGTGTTTATACAAGAGAATAGTGCAGTTATGCCACAGGGTGCATTAAGCACACAGTAGAAAAGAAGCTGAACTGAGTATTATTTAATCATCTTATTGTGGTGTTGAATTATTAATTAGTAATTAATTAATTAACCCCTATTTGAAATACTTCAGTAATATGTTTGATTATTTGATTGATGCGTGTGTATTTATTGCCCTCTGCTATGTGATAAGACATGGACTACTGGTAAAGGTTTGCAAAAGTAATGCAGTCAGGTTAATATGCAGGATTCACACAGCCTTACAGTAGAGCAGTAGTTTAAAACAGAGGTGATGATGGTCTACAGTCTCCGGAGCAATAGCAGGATGCAGGACACACAACCTGCCTCATTACATGGGCTGTAGGCATGATCACACCACAGGCATCATCTCAGGACCAGTCTCATGTAGTATTTGTATCCAGTATTTAATTTTGCGTCACATGTCCATGACCTCATTCACATCCTGTAACCTCACATGGAAAAAGGGTTGTAAAGAAATGCATTTCAAACACTAGATTGTGTTACTGGATAGAACACATCAGACATAAGAAAATAAATAAATTAATTAATTAATAAATAAACAAATAAAGCAGCTGGTACTAACCACCCACAACTGTCATCATCATCATCATCATCATCATCATCATCATCATCCTCTTCCTCATTATTATTATTATTATTATTATTAGTAGTAGTAGTAGTAGTAGTACACCCAAGCAGCTCGTACAAACCTCCCAAAACTGTCGTTGTGATCATCATCATCTTCTTCCTCCTCATCACTATTATTATTATTATTATTATTATTATTATTATTATTATTGTTGTTATTATTAAGGAGCACCGATGGATTTGAGATGTCCACTGAGGTCCCTGAGTGTGGTAAGAGTAAAACTGGCCCATAAAGAGGCGTCACTGTAGGTCTATAGTATGCAGGTCCAGGTCTGACATTTCCTCTAAATAACTGTTCTTCTTTTTTGGCTATATTCCTGATGTAATAATACTTATAATACATATGCAATTTAGCTGTTAGTTTCTACATTCCCCAGCGAAGACAGAGCAATGTTTCCCTGTTGCAGCTCTATATTTAGTGCTATAACCTGTTACTGTTACTGTCACTGATGCTGTGACTAAAGCCAGTCCTGTGTGTGTGCAGTTCTTCAGCCCAGCCTGGCTGTGAAATGACTCAGTGATCATTCAAACGCTTTTATTATTTATTTTCCTGATGCTCGAGCTTTCACTGCCACAGCAAGATCCAAAATTAACTTTAAAAATTACACTGAATAGACAGCAATGCCCAAAAGCTCCAGGAAAACAATGTAAGAAATATTTTCCACAAAAAAATATAATATATAAGAGAATATAAATATGATGTTAAGAAATAAATTGTAGCCAAAATAAACAGCATTAAGATG
Organism: Pangasianodon gigas; assembly: GCA_022758105.1. Lineage (NCBI taxonomy): Eukaryota > Metazoa > Chordata > Actinopteri > Siluriformes > Pangasiidae > Pangasianodon > Pangasianodon gigas. Next base: position 14,846,512 of record CM040475.1, read on the forward strand.
AATAAGACAAAAAATACAATATCTAACATGTTTATGAAAAGATGATCTAAAGCATCATAGTTTAAAGAGAAAACCTTTTATTTAATTAAATAAATTATACTAGCGATGCTTTTAAAATTTCTGCCGGTAAAAATGCAGTTATTAAACCTATTATTATTATTATTATTATTATTATTATTATTATTATTAGGTTCAAGCGCGCGCTCCCAGTGTTGCTAGAAAGCGCACGCGCCACTCACACACTCAGCACAACCACCCCGCTTTTATGCCGCACACACACTCACACTGCCGCACACACACGCTCACACACACTGCCGCACACACACTCACACTCACACACACTCGGGAAATAAATAAACGAGACACTTTGGTTTGAAACAGAATTCTTTATTTACAACAGTAATTTATTATTATTTCCAAACATCAAACAGCATCCGCGAAGCCGCATTAGTTTGCCAACTTGCATAACCTTTTTAAAGTTTTGCATAAAACGCTCACACACTAAATATCAGAAATACCGAGGCGCGTGAACAGATGAGCTCTCAATGTGCACGGACACACAAAAAATTCATAATAATAATAATAATAATAATAATAATAATAATAATACATTTCATAACGCGCAACACTGTCGGCTTTACTGAAGAAGGTCCATAAATTACATATTGCTTCGATTTCCCGTTGCATCATCATCATCATCATCATCATCATCATCATCACTGAAAGGGTGAAATCAGAACTGTACAAATAATAATCAACCCACAGCTGATCACAAAAACAAACATGGATGAGAGAGAGAGACAGAGAGAGAGAGAGAGAGAGAGACAGACAGACAGAGAGAGAGAGAGGGAGAGAGAGAGTGAGACAGACATACAGAGAGAGAGGGAGAGAGAGAGAGAGAGTGAGACAGACATACAGAGAGAGAGAGAGAGAGAGAGAGAGAGACAGGCAGACATACAGAGAGAGAGAGAAAGACAGAGAAAGACATACAAACAATGAGAGAGACAGAGAGACAGACAGAGATAGATAGATAGATAGAGACAGAGAGAGAAAGTGAGACAGAGAGAGACAGACAGGAAGAAAGAGAGACAGATAGAGATTGAGACAGACAGAGAGAGAGAGAGACTCCATCACTAGAGTGCACTCTCAGAATAAACGAGTATTAAACTGGACCTTTCTGTGGTGCTGGAGTGGTACTTCTTATCATTTGTACCTTTAATATGGATCTTTAACCTGGGTCTATCCATCAATGGTTATAGAGTGTATCTTTAAAAAAATGAAGGTACATAATCGGACTGTAATTACCTTTTCGAGTAAAGCTTTAAAGGTACACTTTCTAGGTAAAAGATATATTAAAAGTACAAAAGGTAAGCTCTTCAGTCTACCACCCCAGCGACAAGGAAAGTCACAGTGAGTGAAGTGATTGGGAACAGTGGTGAGCTCATATCGCGACTGACTGTACAGATGTAACACAAAGCTCTTCTGTATGCAACATTAAGGTCTAAGGCAACATATAGCGTTTAGCATCTTAGCTTCCTGCAGTTAGCACTATGCTACTGGCTGACTACAGAGCACAATCACACTCACAACAGAGAAACTACAGGTGTCGGTGGAAAGTGGCTGATAAAAACGCTTTAGAAAACCCCGCAGCGCCTCCACCTCATGGCTTATACCCATTTAAAATGGCGACAATCTTTGGATTCAAGAAGTGGCTACTCCCGACCAAGTGTCACTGCAGGACAACAGCGCTGGACTTCCAAACCGAGTGATGTCCAAATGTGATCTGAAAGTGTCAACCATAAAGGAGTAGTGTGTGTAAAGGAAGAGAAAAGAGAGACCTCTGGTGAGAAAATTTAAATAGTACATGGCCGACTTGGATTGATGTACAACTTTAGCAACAAACGGAGATCCGCACTGGTACTGCCATGCTGCTCAAACGTTAAACCGAATCATGGGACTGCCTTTCCCTGAGAAGGATACATAAAACCAGGTCCAAATTAAGGGACCTTATAAGACTGCTGTCTTTCTGGTGCATTTGAAAGGGACAGGCTTTATCTCCCCAAAGCCACACTGCCTACACCCAAATGCAATGTGGAGTACGAGGTGATATTTTGAAGGCTCTATTTTACAAATGTGGTGCTAGATAAATATCACAAAATATTGTATTACTGATTATTGGCACACGAAGACTGACGCATGTGTCTCTGAGCTCATTATATGAAAGATATCTCGTATAAAGAACATTTCTGATTAGCACCAGATCCTCAAAAGTAGTTTTAAGATTGCACTCAAACAGTGTCTCAGGTTAGTCCATGCTAGCTAGCTGGCTAGCGTATCAGTGTATATGATAAACATTTATAATCTGAACCAAAAATCCTGTTAGAAACCCTGTCAGGTTAATTCATGTTAGCTAGCTGGTTAGATGTAGAGTGATTAATATAAAAATTAATGAATATGACTTAAAATCCTGAATTCACATGCATGTATGAATGCCAAAAGACCTTTCTTCTGAATTGACTTCTATATATGGAAGTTCCAATCAATTAGTCTTAAAACACACCCACTCAGAACCGCTCTTATTTCCATATATGGATTCAAGACGCATCCACATTTGCATCCATGGCTTTAAGACACACCCACTCAGAACCGCTCTTATTTCCATATATGGATTCAAGACGCATCCATGTTGGCATCCATGGCTTTAAGACACACCCACTCAGAACCACTCGTTTCCATATATGGATTCAAGAGCCACCCACATTTGCATCCACGGCTTTAAGACACACCCACTCAGAACCACTCTTATTTCCATATAAGGACTCAATGATCTGCAGACCCTGTTGGTCAGAATAGCCACCCTGAAGTCCAGCGCTGCCCCACCAACACCGGCTTATCGCTGAGGAACAGATTTAAACATTATTAGTAGTATTTTTTTCCCCCAAAAATATAAACCACAATAAAAAACGTCCATCCTTAATACTGGGTCCAAAAACTGAGAGCGCAAAATTTGTACAAAATTACAAAACGAACAAAGCGACGTTTACCAAGTTATTGCTCGTCTTTTTGGAACACGACAGACAAAAGCAACACGTCAGTGCCGAGTTTATGGCTGTGTTGGGTTTTTAATTTTAAAAGGCTGAGAAGCAAAGCAATTAGCTGTACACCGTACACACGGCGAGCTCACACACGCGCTCACACACACACACACACACACACTCTCACTGTCTAAAATAACCCGCTTCATCTGCTTCAGTACCATAGGTAGGGCCAGGCGATATACCAATGTGATAAGCAGTAATGCTTTCATGACACTGACTCAACTGTTGCTCATGTCAGTGAGTGTATGTCTATAAAATCCTTTTTTCTTCTCTCGATCCTGGTTTTGAGTCGTCAAAAAAAAAAAAAATCATGGAACACACGAAATTTGCAGTGGAATCCTGTTTAGCAGCTAGCTTTACAAAATAATACTTTTTTTTTTTTTAAATTTATTTACTTTTTTTTAAAAGCACTGCTGTTTCTCCACAGACACTTTATTAGCAAACCACAATTTGTCATACATTATGAAAGTGTAAGTATCATGATATGATGCCTTGCCGATATCGCCCAGCCCTAAGCTTGAGGAAAAAAAAAAAAAAAAATCACACACACGTGAAAACATTCAAGAAGCAGTTAAGACCAGGCTGAAGGGGAAAACGGAAGAGCTGAAAATCCAAAATAAATATATATATATATATATTTTTTTTATTATTGGTATGTACAATCTATCAGCTAAGCACAAAAAAAATCCATGATTTGCTCTATCTGAAACTACTGGACCAAAATCCAAACTTTCTTAATTATAAATAGCAAGTGATACAGCTGAAGAAGCAAACGTGAAGTTCACTGCATCACTCCAGGATTTCTTCTCATCGCTAGCTCATTACAGATATCTACATATTTAAAAAAAAAAAAAAAAAAAACACTATACATGAGAATAGAATTAAATTTAAAGGAACTGTATCGCAAAAAAAATTGAAATGTACATTATGTCACCACTACGTCAAATGCAGTCATCAACCAAGACACATTTCATCTCATACGTCTGCTTCTTACATTCTACACTGGAGCTCTGCGGTTAATGTTGCTATCAAGTAACAAAAGTCCATCTCACTCACAATCTGTTCTGTAAATCTGTGCCTCAAACTACATCCAGTTCTTTAGTAATGCAAAAGACGACCCTCAAGTTTTCATTTAAGAAAATGTTTTCAACATTTTTAAGTTTTGATTATATATATATATATATATATATATATATATATATATATATTATAGATATAATTATATATATAACATTCATAAACATTCCTACAATGTTGCTGGAACCTTTTTTAGTTGTAGGAACGTTAAGACAAACCCTTTGCTGATGCGTTTCGGCAACATTCTGATAACATTACAAGAAATCATTTTCAGATCGCAATAATTTACGATTTTTTTATTTTTTTTGGTAATCCTACAGCATAACATTCTTAAAACCTGTAGAATCCTGAATGTTCCATTAATGTTATCTGTTAGCTAGAGAAAATTAATATAAATTTGTAAATACAGACTATCATGTGTTTTCACAAAAAACAGTTTATTAAAAAATAAAGTTTACAAAGTTAATCCTCGTTTTTGGAAAATATTTTCGATGAGATAAACTTTCCTTACTTGTTAGCTACATTAGTCTCGTAACTCCAGGGCAAAACTAAACAAGTAAACGCCGAATAAAAAGCACGTCTTGGCTGATGGACTACATTCAGGAGTAAAGGGGGAAACTGTGTACATTTTATTCCTGGCTGAACTGTTCCTTTGACACACCGGACAGAATAATATCTGATTTCACAAATCGTTACGCTGCCCGCAATCCATTTAGATCTGTGCAGAGTTTTAATCTTTAACATTACTCTCACTCTAGAGAAAAAAAAGAAAGATGAAAAAAAGGCAAAAATGGCTAAAATGTTGAGCGCAGCCGTGGTATTTGTGTGGGACTATGGGACGGGACAGTAGGAGAATATAAGAGTGTGTGTGGATTGGGTTCACTGAGAGAGAGAGAGAGAGAGAGAGAGAGAGAGAATACATTCACAGGATCCTGATGTCACCGTTTATAGGAGAGTCACGCTAAGTCACACTACGGTGAATGCGGTTTTATACATATACAACAAATGGACTTTGCCTTGTGTGTGTGTGTGTGTGTGTGTGTGTTTGTGTAGGATCCATAGATTTGAATGGGTGACACTCAAGGTCCAAAATATCAAATTTTGTGTGTGTGTGTGTGTGTGTGTGTGTGTGTGTGTGTGTGTGATCTCCCTCCAGCAGGGGGCAGTAGAGTTGTAGGGTTCTGGGGATGAGTAGGGACCCTCTGCAGGGCGCAGACTCGCTCTTGGCCCGTGCTGGTGGAAATCACGCTTTGTCGAGTCATGGTCAACAGTACTTCGGCTGAGAGAAATATCAAAAAGAGAACCAAGGGTTAGTCCAGTGTTCAACTCCAGCGAACTAATGGCTATATGAAATATATTTATTATTTTTTTTATTTTTATTGAAATATAGTTGTGTGTAAAATTTGTACACCCTTTGGACAAAATGAAGACATTTTATATAAACAAGTCATCTGGTGTGTTAGATTTCACAGATTCCATTATTAATGATCTAAAGCAACAAAAACATAATAGTGAAAACGGAAAATATTGAAATTTGACTCGGCTGATCAACTACTCTTGTGGTAAGGGGATTTTATTTTATTTTTTTTTTTGAGTGAACTGTTAGTTACGATATCCAGTAACGGAAATAGATAATTACTTGCTTTGTTGAACAGTTCAACTTTTCATTAGTTTAACACTAATCCTAATATATAACATAGCCATTAACCCTTTCATGCATAGTGTCCACACTTATGGGCAGTCAATTTAAGGCTTCTTTTTAGGTTTTAGGAAAATATAAGGTCTCAGTCAACTCCAAATCAGTTAAGAACATTACTGTAAATTAGCATAACCTATAGCTCTTCTGTAGATTATTTGTCATTCTCAATCTTTACAAACTTTCTATTTAAAAAAAGAAAGTTAACATGTTTTTTTTTGTGTGTCAGACTCCACTGATCACGTTAGATTTGACATTGGAAAATTAAAATTTTTAAATTAATATTATTTCAAGAATCCTGCTTTAGCCTTTTTACTCGTATTCAATCGTCCATTTACTTTTTAATGTAAGTAATATTTAGACAGAATCAAAATTCATACATCATGCAATTTTAAGAAAAAAATAGAGAGAAAATATAATAGAATCTGGATATGCGTATAAATAATTTATGCATGAAAGGGTTAAATATAAACCAATACTCTGAAATGGTTAATTGGGTAATCTTGGCAGGATAATAAATCTGTACAGAGACCTGGATGATCACATTCTGCCTGTATTTTGCACCAATGTACACTACCTGCCAAAAGTTTGGACATACCTGCTCATAGAGGGTTATTTTAGAACAATAATGAAGACATTAACAGTATGAAATAGCACATATGGAATTATGCAGCAACCAGAAAAAAGTGCTAAACAATTTTAAACCTAAATTATATTTAAATTCTTAACAGTAATCCTGATGAAGCTTTGTACACTCATGGCATCTTCTTAACCAACTTCACCAAAGAGGCTTTTCTTAACATTCTCAAATTAGCAGAGCTCCTCACTGCTTCTCCTAAACTACGAAGTTCTAAACTGCTTGTTTTAAGTACAAAGGTACTTATTAAACATACATTTTGAAATAAATTTACACATGCACATTAACTTTTGTCTTAGAAACAAATTTAAACTGTAAGCCTTATCAAAATACTCTTGACTATGTTTGATGCACGTTCATACTGAGTTTTCTTTATAACATACATCTATTTTCTTGACACAAGCCTCTAATTTTTATAAATTATACAGAGTCAGATGAGATAATTGACTCATTAATGTGTTCTTCAAGTGCCATTAAGTTCAATGATGTACTACAGAGACGAGGGCAACACATCATGCAGGTTAACGTCGAACTTTAAAAGCACTTTCGGCCTAATCTTGAACAATCGCAGTTAATTATGCGGCGGAGTGCCAAACTTTAGAAGGCCACCAAGAGATAATAAATAGAGGAGGTCATAACTCCTTAAAAGTACTAATGGCAAAATGCTAAATTATTCACAGCACCTAGTTACTGTAAACACTGGCCGGGAATAAATCAAAAACCAGCAGACACTGAACACCAAGTGCACACAGCGGCCTGGTTAAATATTCATACAACTTTACGAGGCTTAAGAGCTGCAGTAGAAAAAAAAACATTTTAAAACTTCATTGTTAGATGGAAGCTATGGTATGGCGCTAACCATGGCATTATTCACTGCCAATATTAGATGAAACTATTATGATTATGCACAGGCCATGTAAGGATTAAACCTGATGGAGCATGCTGTTATTGGAAAATAATCATTGGTTGGGTTGTGTGATGTGCCTGTATCCACCTGGAAGCTGAATACTTTCCTATAACAGCATATCTGGAAATGTTCTGCTGCTCTCAAAGCAGAGCAATTAGAATTTTACTTTAAATGTGATTTAATCACATTTAACAGAATGTTCATGTATCCCATTATCACTTACGTTACAGCAGCTATAAACAGCAGTTCCCTTTTTTCTCTCTCCTGAAGTTAATAAAACAAAAATGCACCAAAGACATGAGCTGAATGGTGTTTTAAGTTCAGCTTAAAATGATTCTGTGAAAAACTCTTTCTGCCTGTAAGTGTTACATGATATTAAAGCAATTCTCCAACTTTTCCAACATAATCTTTATCCACTGCATCTGTAGTCTACGTGCTATTACCATGGACAATATTTCTTCATTCCCTGTACTGAGAAAAGAGTATTAACTGTATTGTTACTGAAAAACCTGTTAACTCCAAACTCCCTTATAATTAATAAGTTTAAGATGGTGAATTCTGTCAAATTGGTACGAAGCTTTAACAAATTCGTCATTCAAATGTGTTTAATAAGTTAAGCTTCACATCTGTACAGATGATAGACTGCTTTTTCTGTGGTTATGTGTTAACTACACACTGTAGTCATGTGGGACTGGTCACATACAGACACCACAAAACCTTTGTGAAAGTGTAAGTAACCAGAATGTCTTCACCATATTGCTTCAGTGTTGCAAATTTGGAAAAAACAACAGAAGAACTTTTCTATCTCATCCTAAGACCTTTATTGTTAGAGTGTAACAGTTACTGTGTTTAATGCAATCAGGTTTTCTGTTCTTTTCCCAGAACAGAAAATGTGTCAAAGACATTTTTGTTGTTGTAATCACAAATATGCTACAGAGAGGGTGAATAGAGATTAGATGGAAAAACGCTGGAGTATTCCTTTAATGTGACTGATAAAACAAAGTGATATCAGTATACACTGATTTTTTTTTCCTTTAAGCAGACAAAGGCTCTTCTTGGGGGATACAACGCACAATCCGGAGCGACCCATAACTGTATGAAAGCCGCTCACATTCCACGACATAAAACGTGTGTGTGTGTTTATGCTTATACGGCCTTTGTTTATGTTCAAAACTCAAACTGCAGTAAAAAAACAAAACAAAAAAACCTCCGCCTGTTCCATCATCATTTCAGATTGCAGTCCTACACACTAATTAGAGTCAATTATTAATGAACTCATCTTACAGAAACCAGGACACTTAGCATCTCAACGTAAGACATTCTAACCTGCAATGGGTTGCATAAAAAAGGCATTTAGTAAATCCCAAACAGACGCCTTTTACCAAACTCCTGTGTGCAACACCATGCTTCATTAATGACGAGACGTTTCAGAGCGGCTCTCTGGAGACAGACACTGAGCTCATACGGCTAAAACTGTCAGCGTGTACATCACCTCTGTGTTACACTGGAAAGTCAGTATGTGACCTATAATATATGACGAGTGTAATTCTCAGGGGTCAAGGAACTGTAGGTATTACCCATAATGCATGGCAAGCATACAGCCGGTAAAACACTGAGAAACAGTTACAAGTGGCAAGTCTATAAATTTAATAAATATAACATTGAGGTTTGTGTATTGAGAAATTGTACTCAGCTAATATTAATATACAACTACAAGTCACATGTTTAGCCACCCTGTGCCCTTTTACGGTTCTTTCACTTCTTTCATCTATTAGTACGTGTGCCGAGTCTGAATCAGAGCAAAATTGATCATTTTGGTTTCTTTCACATTGCACATTATTATATGAACCAAAGAAAGAAAAAACACATTTGTAGAGCTAAAAATGCACTAGTAATATGCTTCTGTTCATTGGTCAGAAATTTATAGATGGAAAAAAAAATGGAGAATGCAAAGCCATCATTCAATAAATTACTACAAAATGATATAAATAAATGGATTAAAACATGATGTGTGTTGCATACAACTTTTGATTGGTCTTTTATTATTGGCCCAAATATCTAGAACACAACCCATCTCTGGCATCTGACATTTAAGGGTTTTCAACTAATGTTACTTGTTAAGATGAATTATGATAAGAACTCGTCTAGTGTTTGGTACAAAACCTCTCTCACATTCTCAACTAATATGAACTAGCTAAGCAAAACAACATTTCAAATTATGGACTGCAGTAAAATACTCGCGGGTTGTCTGGCGTACACTCTGTTAGTATCTAGTCCCTCACTACCTTTAGTTTCAGGGAAGCTCACTTAAGCAAGATTAAAGAAAATGTTTAGGATGAGACCTTTTTTTTTTTTTTATTAGAGCCTCAAATAGCTAGAGAGGACAAATCTCAAGAGACAAGAGACAAACTGGGGAAAACATCTGCGACTCTTTACCTTCCAATACAAACTAAAGTGTGTGTGTGTCTAACCTGCTCTGTGCCCATCTGGCCCATGCTGCTCATGCTGTTGGTGTTGGCAGTCATGGGCACATTCATGCTCATGCCGTTACTGTTATACACACCGCTGCTGGCTTGCTGAGTGTACATGCTGTGGAAAGAGGAGCAGGAAAACAACAGCAGTCACACAAAGTAAAACCTTCACCTTTATCTATATTTATGTGCAAAATGTTTGGCAACATTAATAAAACTCAAATTTCAATGAGCTTTTATGTGTGTGTGTGTGTGTATATATATACACACATACACACACACACACGCAGTGGGGTCTACTTTTTTATTTAAAATTGGAAATGAACAGAAGGTTTTAGAATTTTAAAATTTTTAAAACAATATATTTTAATATTCAAGATTCTGCACTATTTCTAGGTCATTATATTTAAATGTAAGCAAATGTGATATTGACCATGTTAACTGCTTTGTACAAAAGGTCAGATTTTCCTCATGTCTAATCTCTTCTATCGTTCAGACGACACTCCGATGAATTTGATTTAAAATCGATCATAAGGTCTTGCACAAACTTGTGGATTCCATGCCAGCGCGAGTGCACACTGCCATTAAAAGCAAAAAAGTGGATTATACTAAATACTGAGAAACTCTGAAATTCATGTAAATATTTCAAAGATTCTACTTTTCACCCAAATTGTTGTATTAAGTTAGAACAGACTGCAAAATAGAAGCATTTTCACTAGTGTTCTCAGACCCCACTGTATATTAAAAATAACCTTGATTGAGGAGTCATCACTCTGTTGTTCTTTACCACAGCGTCAACTGTTATTTACCGACACTGTTAACTCTTATGTTTTTATTCATTTATATCAACCAAAAATAAAATATTGAATAACACACATGCATCACATGTCTGCCTGTTTTATGATAACCACCGATTTTTCTGATCTTCATTAGAAATATGAATATAAAAAATGATTAAACATTATTAACCTTACACAGTCAGTGAAATTCAAACCTGGGTCAAAAGATCATAAGATCATAAGATCATAAGGTACAACGTGTGAGCATGTGTGTGTGCGGGTGTGTTCACCTGTTGGCGTTCATGTTGCCCTGCGTCCAGCCGTTCATCTCTGGAGACGACTGAAATGTGGCATTACCCTGTTGCATCATGGGGCTTTGGGCGTGACCCATTCTAGGGGACACAAGGGGACTCTGTGGGGTTGCTGCACCTCCGAACCCTCCGTCAGGCTGCTGAGTTATTCCTAACACACATGACACACACACACATAACACATATGATCAGTTGCTCTTCATTTTTGCACAAAAAAATAGGAAGAAAGAAATTAGAAATTATTTTATGGCTGCTTTAAGTTTAGTTCTGAACCAATGTTTCTAGTTTTAGTATTAATTTAATTTTAGCATTACATTTTTTTACATTTCCGTTTTACATAAATGTATATTTTTTTGTTTTAACTATATTTCTGCTGACTAGGCATGACTAAATTTAACAGTGGCCAGTTTGACACGTGATACCCTGAACCACGTCACAGATATATCCATCCATATCTCTAAATATATTTATACTGACATTTTATATTGTTCTGATATTTTACAGGAAGCTTCAGTCCACAACTCACTTATAAAAAAGAAAATTAGTAAAATAATCCTAATAATAATAAAACATACCGTCCAAATCCGCTATTAACTTTATACCACATCTTTTATAGTGCAGATTTCTCTGACTCTTCTGCCCTCTAGTGGCTCCACTATTATTTTCTAGGCGAAGAAATTCAATTGATAACCAATCAATAGCTGAAAACACTTTAGTTTAAACAGATGAACTAAATTAAAATGTGATTTCAAAAAAATGCAGCCAATCAGAGGGCAACTGTCCAGATTATGGGTGAAATAATGCAGTAAACTGCTGTTATGTATGGAGTGATACATAAAAAAGTAAGTGATTGTAATGGCAGCTACAACAGTTAGCTGTGAAAGATGGACAAAAGGATGTCAGCATGTGTTAGACAGAAAACACATAAGCAAGTCTGTTTGATTTACTGAGCATCTGAAGCTGAATGTGGTTAGATGGATAGACATTTTGACAGTTTGCACAGAATACTGAACTATTGGCTTTCAGCTTCTCTTCGTTGTTATCTTCGATAGTCTCATAGCTCTAGCGCAAACCTTCAGACACCAAACATTTCTTGGCTGATTTGCAGTCAAGACACTCAAAACATTTGTGTGAATTTTATTTTTGGCCTGTTTCTTTTAGGCTCCTTCAAATTTACGTTATAGATGAAGATTTAACATCCACACCTGAATTAGAAGTGCCACTGGGTTACAGAAAAGCACTACATAAATAAAATGTAATATAATAATTATTATATTATTATCATGATGATAGTGGCAGGCCTGTACCATAGCTGGGCGTGTAGGGGAAGTGTGTAGGGTTGGCATGGGCGATCTGGGCGCCGCCCATGGTGCCGGCAGCCATATTGGATGGCACGTTGAGGCCCTGAGGTCGCACGCTCATGCTGCGCTGCCTCTGACGCAAATGATTACTGAGCATCTCCCTCTGACGCTGCGCAAGCATCTGAGCGTTAATGGTCCCCTGAGAGAGGAAAAAAAAAACACAAAACATTTGACTACAATGTGCTATATTTCTGACAATATGTCACTGGGTTCTGCTTTTTCACTTTGTTAGGACGAACCTGATTCGGAACATTAGGTCTTAGAGGTAGGTTCATGCTTGACACTCCAGTCATCTGATTCATCATAGGCTGGCGATTCTGCAGCGAAATACAGAAAGAGAGAGAAATCTGTAATAGCACTGAATTCATGTTCTAAATAAATAAATAAATAAATAAATAAATAGTGACCTACATGGCAGGTGGACCTGATTAAAAAGTCAGATACAAATATCCAGGTTTTAATTAATCTTCATGCACAGTATGCAGACTTACATTTTTTTAAAAAATCATTTAACACTACACGGAGCTTAAAAATGAATAAAATAAAATAAATAAACACAATGAAATAAGGAATTAAGGTCAAGCTGCAGTTCCTTAATCATCCAGCAGGGAGCAGTATAGTCTGCAGCCGTAAATTATCAGGGTTCTAAAATCACTGTTAATATAAACCTATGTAAAGTGCTTACTTAATAAATTTACTAATATCATTTTTTTTTTAAAGAAATCATCTTGCACTGTGTAAACTTACAACATAAAATTAGAAACCTAATGCAACACTGCATATCTATATATCTATATATCTATATATCTATCTATCTATCTATATATATATATATATATATATATATATATATATATATATAGATATATATATACATATATACACAGTATATATACTGTATAAATTTACTAATATCAATTTTTTTTTGTAAAAAGAATGGCATTATTTTCGTGTATAATGACATGCTGATTTATGGTTGTCAGTGTCCTTTACCTGCTGTGCTTGTAGTCTGTGCTGCAGCTGCAGTCTGAGTGCATTAGGTTGATTTGGGACGCTCCCGGGTGGCCGGAGAACTGGTCTGGGCTGCATACGGATCATGGGAAATCCTGGCCTTGGCCCTCCAACTCCCCCAATGCCATGGTAACCAGCGTCCTGTATTGGAGCGAAGCCTCCTGGTGTGTTATGGGAAGGTGGAGCAGCATACTGCTGTTGAGGGTAAAGGGGCTTCTGGTCCATCAGCAGGCTTTGATCCTGACCTGGGAATAGTTCAGGGTCTAATGACGGAGCCTGAGAGAAAAACACACACAACAAACAGTCATCAACAATAAACCACTACAGGTTTTTTGACATTTTGTTCCAGAGTTGATACTGTACAGATCAGGAACAGGCAAGAAGAGGTGTATGAAGAAAAGCAGGGGCAAAAGCAGGGAGAACAGTAGGAGGAGGAAGAACAGGAGGAAGAGCAGTGAGAGAACAGGGGGGGAAAGCAGGACAAAGAGCAAAAGAAAGAGAGGAAGTGTAGGAGGAAGAGCAGGAGGAAGAGCAGGGGGAAGAGCATGAAGAAGGCAGGGGGAAGAGCATGAAGAAGGCAGGGGGAAGAGCAGGAGGAACAGCTGGAGAAAGATGAAAAGGAAGAGCAAGAGGAAGAGCATGGGAAGAGCAGGAAGAAGAGCATGAGGAACAGCAGGAAAAAGAGCAGCAGTAAGAGCAGGAGGAACAGCAGGAGAAAGATCAAGAGGAAGAGCAGGAAGAATAGCAGGAGAAAGATCAACAGGACAAGCAGGAGGAACGTCCGGGAAAAAAAACAGGAGAAAGAGCTGGAGGAACAGAAGGAGAAAGAGGAAGAGCAAGAAGAACAGCAGGAAACAGAGAAAGAGCAGGGAAAAGCAGAACGAAGAGCAGGGGAAGAGCAGGGAGAAGATCAGGAGAAAGAGCAAGACGAAGAGCAGGGAAAGAGTAGAAGGGAAATGTAGGAGGAAGTGTCACCTGTCCCACGAGTGCTGGAATGCCCAGAGCTCGATCAATCTCCTCCAGACCATCAAAGTCTTTGAGGGCAGTGTAGAGCTGATTAAGTAAAGCACCTTCATCAGCAGGTCCTTCAGCTGCACACAGCACATCTTCCTGTGGGGTACCATACAGGGACCTGACACACGCACACACACACACACACACAGACATGTACAGACGCACGCACACACACAGACACACACAAACAACTATATATAAACAAACCTAAAACACGCATGTGCAATAATATAAATTTATCAACTAACATTTTATCACGATTTACGTTGTTGTGTGAAATACATCGCAAGTCAAAATATGCCCTAACATGTTGCATACCTTTCTGTGTGGTTAGGAGGTGTGTTGGTACTGAAGTGTCCAAGAAAACAATATCATGAGGATATCGTAATATATTATACAGTATAACCAATCATCATGTACTGCATAATGTGCCTTATTTGTCTATGTCTGTGCGTTTGTGTGTGTTACCTGTTAGGATCTCCAAATGCCACCTGCTCAATGGGCATCATGCTGTCAGGCCATGGAGCTGTCTGATTGGGTGGAGCCGTCTGATTGGGCGGAGCCTGTTGCTGTGGAAATGTAGGGCCTGGCAGACTCATGTCCATTTCCATAGACTGGGCTGTAAGAGGAAAGTCAGAGAGAGACAGATAGACACAAACACGGGGACACAGATGGACACACCCTAAGAGTTTTAAGTCCTTGATTAGACCTAATCTGCATTTCGAAGACACTAAGTTTATGTATATGTGTAGTAAATGCATACCATTGGGCATCATCTGGCCCTGCAGCATGGGCCTGGCTCCTGGTTGGCTGTTGGGTCTGATTGGCATGTTTGTGTTTTGCACCATGCGTCCCTGCAGCGCCCCCTGAGGGGAGGGACTGCTCACCCCCTGAGACGCCCAAACATCTGAGAGAGAGAGAGACCATTTCTGTGATGATCCCTGTCCAAATTGCTTAATATACAGACTCTTTCAAACATTTATTTGTAGATCATTTATAAACATTATACTTTTTAAAATATTTATAAAGTGTTAAATAAATAATAAATAATATTAAAGTGTGAGACCTTCCTATTGAAATAAACTGAAGGAATGTTGGTCAATAGAGCTGAACAGTCAGGTTCAGTTAGTAAAAGTACCATTTAGTTTTGCCATTGTGAATTTAACTAGCATTAATATGTAAACCTGTTACAACTGACTAGCCATGAGCTGCGAAATTGTTAAATGATAGTATACACACTTGCTTATTCCTTTCTTTTTTCCATACATTTAACTGCTACATTTTTGTAACTCTATCCTATTATCCCATTTTCTTCCTTAATTTTCAGCTCCATCAGCTCCAGCTCCAGGAAACACACCTGTAGGTACCATAACAGTGTCTCCACTGTTATTAAGCGTCATGGACTCTTCTGCTAAAAGGTGCTTACCTGCCATGTTGGCCTGGTTGGTCATGATGCCTTGATTTCCTATCATGCCTTGCTGCTGCTGCTGGATGAGTGAATATGGAGTGGTGTTCCTCATAATTGGATACTGACCCGGCGAGCCTTTAGCTGAGACATTCATGTCCAAAGACACACTCCGCATGGGAGGAACCCGACCCGGAGGCCTCGGGCCACTGAAATCTAAACAAACACGTGCACGCACACACACAGACATACGCACGCACACATTACACAAGCTAAAGTGACAAATGATTTGTAGCACTTAATATGAGAAGCATATAGGTGCTATGACTGTCCAAACAATTTGATGCATTTTCAATAACTGTATATGTTTTCTCTCTCTCTCACACACATGTGCATGCACACACAGTGAGTACCAACAGGTATGGTGCAGCTAGAATTAGCAATAATTTTGTGCGTGTATGTGCGAGAGAGTGAGTGAGGAGGAAAAGGTGCTCTATGGACTGTTGCGTAAGAGTAAATTGTCAGAACAGTTTATAGCAGAGATGAAGGGAATAAGCAAAGAGGGAAAGTAGGGAATTAGAACTTGTGGCTCTTTTTGTGTGTGTGTGTGTGTGTGTGTGTGTGTGTGTGAGGTGTGTGTTCCTACCCTAATCTCTCATTAACGTGTGTGACAGTGTGAGAGAGGCAGGGCTAAGTCACATGCTTGGATTGTTTGCGAGTGTGTGTGTGTGTGTAATACCCAAGATTTCAGCTGAAAGTCTGTGTATAGTGTATAAAAACACAGACACGCACAACACGTACAGAGCTGTGAGTGTGGATGTGGTGTAAACGAGTAGGTGTAGTACAGCACTGTAGACAAACAGTACTTACTGCTATAATAACAGGAATTAAAGAGGGGAAGAAGGGTAAAAATATAAGTATTAATATAAACACAATGTGTCATCCACCTCTCTCAGGCATATGAATGAAACAGGACCACAGCTGAGGAAATATTATTTGGCTGGTGAACCATTCTCAGCACAGCAGTGACACTAAATTAGTATTGTGTGTTGCTTCTCTGTTGTACTTCTCTAATGCCGCACCCAGATTACTTTCTAAAGCATTGCGCAAAAGTTGAAACAGCTGACCCAGCATGTGGACCTCCTTCCCAGTTTTGTAGTGTATTTCCATGAATTTTACGAAAGCTGCTTTATTAGAAAAACTGACGGAAAATTTTTTAACTATACATCAGCCTCATAAATGACCTTGATATGATGATGAATTCATCAGGGTGACTGTGGAATTTCATGTAATAAGCCAGGACCTCTGCAGTTTTGGTTTTGTGTGTGTGTGTGTGTTTGTGTGTGAGAGAGACCCACTCGGTACTGCTCTGGGCTGTACCCCGCCCTCTCCTGTGATCTGCAGAATGTCATTGATGATTGCCTGCTTATCGACGGCAGCTGGCAGTGACATGGGACGAGCCTCGGAGAAAAAACCTGGTTGACTGTTCTGCAGGTCATCCAGGATATCATCCAGCTCGCTGGACTGTTAAAAAAAAAAAACACACACACTTGAAACATTTACATACCTCACTCTTGTACCTAAATACCATTCCTATTAATGTCACTGAATAATTCATTGTAGTTCATAGTATAGGATGAGCATAAACACCTTCAGCTGCCATTTTGACAAGGAAACTGTAACTGCAATGCCTTCTGGGTAAGTCACCATCCATTCCAACCAGGTCGAAACTTACCTGCTCTGCCTGTTCATATCCTCCATCCGGTTTCTCCTTCTTCACAGTGACCATGTTACTCCCCTCCACCTTAATCTCTCCCGTCTCTGTCTTTATTCCCTTGTCCTTAATCGTGTTCTCGTCATTGTCCAGCAGGTAGCGCAAGAGGGCATTGTCCTTTTTTTTCGGACTCACCGCTTCCTGTTTGATGATGTCGGCCACGTTGGTTCCGTCGTGGCTCGGTTCTTTCCCTGTCGCCTCGGCCGTGATCTTTGCCAAGTCCACTGGTGACGTGCTGTTCTGCAGGAGCCGGTGCAGGATTTTGTGCTTCTCCTTTAAGGAGGTAGCGCTGGTTCCTGATGTGCCAGGTTGATGCCCGGTCATCAGTTCCTTCTCAGGCGCAGGTGAAGGCGAGGACTCCATGTTCTCGTTTTTAGTGGTGAGAAGCTGGAGGAGCTTTGTGTGCCCTTTGCTTTCATGGATCTTATTTTCGTCTGAGCTGTTGAACTGACCCAGGTTGCCTTTTTCATCCCTTTGATGCCCAGCGTTGTCGTTTTCATGCCCGTCATGCCCGTTTCCACTTTGCTCATGCTCCCCAAATGACTCCATTTTGGGCAACACTTGAGAACCAACTCCTCCTGAGGCTGGTGATTCTAATTTTTTGGAATCAGGTGAGCCCAGAGACTGGCTAATGGATTGGCACTCGCTAAGAGCCTGAAGGGCATTAAGGGAACTGCTAGTGAACACTTGACTACTGCCATTGCCTGGGCACATGCCTGCGGGTGAATGGAGGGGATTGGTGGGGGCAAACTGGGCTGGGGGTAAACGGGGCGAGCTGGTTACCCCAGGACTGGGGCGATGCGATGGACTGCTCATTTTCATTGGGTATCCAGTGCCCTGAGTGGTGCCTGGGCAGCCAAAACGGAAATCTTTATGGACTCCTGGAGACGAGAAGGCATGAGTGTTGCTACTAACTATGCCCTCCTGACCCTGAGCATTTCCGCTCATTTGATTAGGGGAGGTCATTGTGGTCAGTGGCGTCATGGGTTTGCCCAGGTCAGGTGCCATGCCACATACAGTTGGCTCTCTGGGGGAGAAATATTTAAATAAATAAATACATACATTCCAAACCATTATTCTGGTAGACAAACACACACACACACATTGTATTGCACATGCGCACACACAGACACACTGTGTACCTCTGGAGAATGTGTAGTGACATGTAAAGCTGTGGCTCGTTGGTGGCCGGAGAGCGGACGAGTTTGCTCTTGGTGTGAGCCGAGACGATGGTGCCATCAGAGAGGGAGAACCGGTAGATGGGACTGAACGCCTGGCCGTGTCTCAATACTACACACAGGAAACAAACACACACAGTTTGAACACACTCTTTCAGTGTAAAGTCCGCTCCAAAATTCTAAGTGCATTACTATGAGCTATTATCGTTTCAATATTAATCAAAAACTGTACGTTTGAATAAACAGGCTTGTTAGACTAAGTAAAATATCTCCACTTCTCAAAGGAACTGAAAGCAAAAGTGCAGTAAAATTATTTTTATGTGGCGCACTAGGGAAGTTCACATGTGAATAAACGGACCAGTTCCTAGAAAGGCTCACTTTGCACCATCATCAGCACTGTTCCAGTGGATAAAGCGTAACTGTGCTAGAACTGCAATCTTGTCGGATAATTATTATTTTGACAATTATTTGATAGTTGATGTTAAAAATAAAAAAGGACTATGTGGATTTTGGACCTTTGTACATGTTTACAGCATTATTTTATTGTTATTGTTGGTAAAATTCATTAAGTTCAGACCTTCTTGCTGGTGACGTTTGGCATACGAAATATCCCCATCGTTCTGCAGGTGAAAGCGTTGAATACATCTCCTTACTAAGTCTTCCCATCCAGGCTTCATAGAGGCTCGTAACATAGTGGTGTCCAACGACGTGATCTTCCCTACAGACAAACACACACAGAAAACATAGTTCATATTCTGATTTTTTTCTAACCTGTATACTTGTTAACATATTTCAAGTTAAACCACAAAACGTTCCCATGTTGGTCAGTTTGAATTATATCACAGTTCTGTTGAACCGGATTGGTCAGAAGATATTGATTAATTTTCTGTAACAGCAGCTCTGACAATAGTACTGGCTGTAACAGTAATTCCAATTTATTTTGGGCCACATTGATTATTTTCCTATAGCACCATTTCCCCAAATGTTTTATTCCTTACTTGCTACTGACGTCATAATATGTGCTGATCAATCACAGGCTTCGCTTCAATTCTCAGTAAGCAGGAGTGTGTACTGAAGAGGCAGATGCCACTTTTGCTCTCTATTTTCTTACTTTCTTTTTAGCTCTTTGTAAACACAAGGCACCTCTATATTAATTTTATTAAAGTGTTTTCACTAGTCTCTGTCCCTCTTTTCTGTTTTTTTTTTTTTCTTAACTGTGAGTGTTCCTTTTGTGGCTGTAAAGTGACTCATTGTTGTGTATGTGTGTGTTGGCATGGTGTTACCTTGGAGATCTTGCCGTGTGGTGAAGCTCTCGTGTGTGGGGAGCATCGGTCGCTCCTTCATAGGTACTCTCCTCGCTACACAGATCAGACACGACTGCAGATCTGCAGAGAGAGAGAAAGAAAGAGGAAGAAACAGAGACGGGGTTTGTTTAAAGGACAGGCAGTGATTTGACCCCCAATCAATAATGAATGATATGGTGGCCCTGTGATCTGTGTGTGTGTGTGCGTGAGAGAGAGAGAGAGACCAACAGGAGCTACATGGCAGTACGTGACCTTTGAGCTGTACGTTGCCCTGGCGACGCTGTAGACATCCAGTTAGAGAATCCATCAGTCTCACGCACACCCACACACACATACACACACACTCCTATCACCTGATACTGGCTCTGTTCCATGCATTATCGTTCCTACTGCTTTCACCTGCCGTGGTTTATGTGATATGAACACACAGTGTGTCGCTACTGCTAATGTTCATTATTGGCTCATGAATGTTCAATACGCATTTGACTGATTAAGGGTGTGTACAAGTGTGGAATGTTCTGAGTCACAGATCTATATGAAAAGTTGCTAATACAATGTTAGAACGGGATTTATATCAACCATACGAAGCTAGCAGGAAAGATTTGTGTGTGTGTGTGTGTGTGTGTGTGTGTGTGCACTGAAGAAGATTCCAGAACAAGGCAGAAAGCTGTACAGCCTCAAGAATAATGTTTTATCAGTGATTAAATCTAGCAGCATATTCTCTGAGGAGAAACGACTGTACAGTGATAATCGTTGTACATTATTTATTATTTTATTACTCATTGTGTATGAGGAAACAAACTGTGTATGGTCTAATTCCTGATTCTCCTGCTCACTTGCTGAATAAAGAGCTTGTGGTATGTGATTAGTGAGTCGTGTTTTCTCACCCTCTCCCTCCTCTTTAATGGATTTGGGTTCTGAGACAGTGAAACACTGCATGGTTTCATATTTCTGTGCCTCCTGCTCCTGCGCCTCCTCTGGGTTCACCAGCATGCGGCATGTAAACGAGTGACTGTTCCTCCTGGAGCCCTCGCTCGACCACGGCACGCCATTCACTGACACACACCAACATTAAAGAATAAATACAGAGAAACAACAACTAATAATAATTTTATTATAAACTACAATACTTATTGCACTATAAGCCAATCTTACTATACTTTGTGGTACCACACTAAATGTTACTATTCTTTGAACTACTATAGTTGCATGTTATGGTATTATAAACTACTAATCTATAAGCTAATATTCTTTCTGTACATTATAATATACATTACTGTCCATTATAGTAACATAGTATAAACTGCTTTATTATAGGCTAATATACTTATTATACTAAAAATAATATGCTTATTATATTTTATCATACTATAAGCTATATTATAAGCTAATATACTAACTATACTATAGGTTCCTATACTATAACCGACTATACTTTTTGTTCAGATCTTAAGTCTCTATAGCATAAGCTAATATACTTACTATACTATTAATAACTATACTGTAACCACTATACAGTGCTATACGTACTGTATACTACATGTATACTATGACCTGCAATATAAAATGCCAATCTACTGTAAGTTACTATACTATAACGTAACGTACTATAGATTACTATACTTACTAAATGTTTCCTTAATATATGCTTCTATAAGCTAATATACCTACTATACTACAAGTACTTACTGTATGTTATAATAGTAGAAGCTGCTATACTAAAGGCTAACGTATTTACTACAAGTAACTATACTGTAACCTGCTATACTTACTGTATATTATATGTATACTATGATCAGCTATATTAAATATCTGTACTTTATCAATACTCTAAACCTAATGTACTTACTATACTATGTTTCCTTAGTATATGCAGCAATAAGCTAATATACCTACTATACTATACTAAATATAAGTTAATACAAATTACTCTACTTACTGTATAATACTATATGTACTTACTATAAGAAACTATACTGTAACCTGCTAGACTTATTGTGTATTACATATATATGATCCGCTATAAGCTAATATACCTAATGTACTATACCAAATATAAGTTTCTACAAATTACTATACTTGTGTTTAATACTTTTATGTATACTTATGTATAATACATGTACTGTTCTATAAGACACTATACTGTGTATTATGTATATATATATATATATATATATATATATATATATATATATATATATGATCAGCTATATTAAACAGCAATATACCTGCTATACTTGAACCTAATGTACTCACTATACTATAAACTACTATACTTACTATGTAGCTTTAAGCTAATTTACCTACTATAAGTTACTACAAGTTACTATACTTAATGTATGTTTTTAATATACAGTATATACTGCTATGCTATGAGCTAATGTACTTATTACTTTAATATACTTCACTACAATATCCTCTTATTCAGAGAGACTTAACGAAGTGCTTTGTCATCTCTGTCAAAAACACCTCCTCATGCTTCTATTTTATAATCTACTGTACTATAAGCTAATACACATAATACACTACCAGATACTATAAGCTGTTTTGGGACATTTTGAAACCTATATATTTATAAAACTTCAAGATCTTATATTGCAGAAGTGTATAATTCTAAGGTCTTCACTTACTATAGGTCAGTCTAGTATAAGAACTGTCTAGCATTATTTTAAAGAAGAAGGTAAAGGAGGAGAGTGTGAAGCTGTTTGTTTACCGAGTGATTTAGGCAGCAGGTTCTTAATAAACTCTGCGTGGTCTCCTACGTGTAAAATGCTGTAAACACTTGTGTTCATAAGCTCCTCCTGATTGTAGCGCAGGTACTGGGACACATTTTCCGACACAAACACAATGTTCCCCTCCATGTTCACCACAAAGAAGAAGCCATCCAAGGCCTAGAACAGAAAAAAATAGTACATTTAACCTGAAATCTTAAATAATCTTAAATAGAACATAAACTAGGATATGCATAAGAGCATAATCATGTATCAGGAAGCCGATAGCACATCATTTATTGCATAGGAATTATTTCTCACACAAACAGGCAGAGAAATGACGAGAGAAAGGGAACAGCTGAATAAGACTTTGGGAACAGATGAATAAGTGTGTTTAGTGTGAAATAGTGCGGTTCTGGTGATCGGGTATGTCATTGGTACGTCAGCTGCATGATCTTTGCCTATTTAATGTATGTAACCACGTGGGAAATTTTACTTCAATACTTAAAGCCTTGTTTTACATAGAAATTCGCAAGTTATTTATGATTAGCTGCTTACTTGAAGTATAATCCCTCATTGCAATGCTAGTAATACTACAAATGTTATTATCTGAGGACTGAACACTAGGAACAATGTGCTACAGTTTCTCTTTCTCTTTTTTCTCTCTTTTCTTTGCCAAAATGTTTTTTAAGACACAAATCATCTTCTCTGCGGTCCACAGCCGTGATGGTGTTCACTCACACACTTCATCTCATATTCTCCTGTTAAAAAATCCGCTCATCACAGTGCTTCTTATTGGCTGAATGCAGTACGGATGATAACACAGTGCATAACACAGAGAAGTGTACTCACTGAGTCAATATCAGGTTCATGGTTATAGAGCCAACAATTAACCCTGTGTTAACAGTTAACATTAGCAACACGTTTTTGTAAATATATCCTGACCTTGCTTCCTTAGAAGCGATGTTTAAGTAATAGACATGAAAGCAGGTAAAGTAGCTCTGTGTGTGTGTGTGTGTGTGTGTGTGAGAGAGAGAGAGAGAGAGAGAGAGAGAGAGTGAGAGCGAGAAAGAAACAGAGAGCCTTAAGACCTGCAACAGCTGCTCGCCCTCATTCCCAATGCAGATTACAGGCTGCAGCTCTATCAGTGTGTGTCTGTGTGTGTGTGGGTTTTGAAAAGTAGCACTTGCGGTGTCTGACAAGGACGAGTCGGACGAGTGTTAATTGAAGGAGCGCCGCCTCAGTGAGCATATGTGTTCCCTTCTTAGCAATGCTCTTTCCCATTGCCCCAGGCCGTCTCTATGGATCTGATAGAAACACAGCTGATTGTAAATCCCTAATCTCTCATCTCTTTATCTTACATTGCCTACAGGTGTCAAGTTGCATTTAATATGCTTTAAGACCGTTTTAAAGCTATTTAAAATGTGTTTTAAGTCCTGATTAAATTAGCCAGTTATGATTTATGATACATGAAGAAAAACTTTACAGAGAGTCAAGAATAAAAAAACCTAGAAAATCCTCCACAAGAGACACAGCATTAAAATGTGTTAAGGTTTAATGGCACAGTCAGTGAGCTTTGGATTTGTTGGCAGACACACATTTAACCAGCGAGTGTATCTCCTGTTCCATTTATTTATGAGTCCACATTTCCTCAGCACGTCTCTCTTTTTAAGAACCTACAGACACCCCGTACTCTATGACAATTAAATTAAGAATCCTGATATAAACCTCAAAGGTCCTGTCCACTCTTGGGAGTCCTCCTGATGTGTGTGTGTGTGTGTAGGAGTGGAAATAAGAGATGGAGGAAATGTGACACCACTAACATCACATTTCTGCTTCAGATTTACAAACAATAGCCATTTCTTAATAAATGTTTTTATGTCACTTTGTTTCTCTGTGGTATACTTAAACGCTAAAATTAAGAGATGCAGGAGCGAGAGACAGATGAGGAGCAAGAAGAGAGAAAGAGAGAGAGAGAGAGAGAGAGAGAGAGAGAGAGAGACGTGGCTCTCAATGATGGTCATTTTAAGTACATAGTGCAGTGTAAACACACAGTGCTGACTCCACCTCTATCAGTTTACACAATAGCATGTTCAGAAATGTGCTGATAGATGAACGTTACAGTGAACAGGTCGCTCGGCTCCGTCCCAAATCGCCACCCCATGGTGCTTACATAACCAACTCTACTACAGAGGGGAGAACGGTTGAGCTGCCAGGTTGAGTGGCTTCGACGCACACACTTATCAAAACAGAGAGGGCAAACCACACAAAGCACACACGCACACACACGCACAAACATGCACACTCTGACTCCAGACCAGTTGGATAACAGGTAAACGAATCAAAAGAATTAACTCAATAAATGAAATGAAAGTATATTGAATCAAATCTGCTGAATCAAATCCACTGAATCAAACTGAAAGTAACTACATGGAACCAAATCAACTGAATCATGTTAACTGACTCATGTCAATCAAATCAAATCTGTGAAATCAATTGACCCCAGTTAAGTTCATTAAAACAAATGAATCAAGTTTTTTTTTTTTTTTGCCAAAAATTCCCATCAACTTGCATTCACCTATAACAGGGAGGGAGTAGGCTAGCATGTCCATCCTCTGAGACGTAAAGCCAGCTATGACAACTTTACAAACAGCGCAGCGTAATACACTCAGAGGAAAGCGCTGTCTGCGTGCATCCTAATACATAAGCACACAGGCATCCATGAATGGCTCTGATTGACAGGTGAGAGAGTAACACCATCCCTCCCACACAGAGAGCAAAGCCAGTTACATGCTCTCAGACTCTCAGCCACGGATGGCTGAGGCATTTTAGGGATTGAAATTTGCAGTCTCTTAAGGATAGGGCAAACATTATGTAGCGCCACTCAGGAGCCAAAGTTGAATCAAGTTAATTAAATGAAGCCAGTTGAATTAAATGAAGTCAACTGAATCAAATCAACTGAATCACGAAATTCATATCAAAATAAGTGAATCAAATTAACCAAATTAAATCAACTGAATCAAGTCATTTGAATTAAGACAACTGAATAAACTTTAAATAAAATGTTTTTTTACATTTCTACCTTATATGTTATTCATTTCATGTCTCTTTCATTTTATTTTTATACGTAAACTGTAAAGCACTTTGAAAGTACAAAAGCACTGACGTTTATAAGTATAAACACTGTGTTATTTTTAATAATGATATTATTGTTAATAATGCTATTTTGGCCACCAAGTGGTGAAAGACCAGCTGTGTCTCAAATCACATACTGTATCTACACGTGTACGTAACGTGTTCACACTGGGAAATTCAGTGAGATTTTGGGCACTATTAATACCCGAATGATGTGTTAAAATCCCAGATAAACACTTCTTGCGCTCCACGATTGCAGCTGCTCTACATAGATGAAGTGGTGGACCATAAAACACAGCTGTGATTTACAATTTTTAAAATAGTCAAATACTCAGCAGCACCACGGATGGTGCTCCTTTGGCGGTGTGACTCAAAGATGTGAGATACCATGCAAAGACCATTTCTGTTTTCTGTCTTTTCTTTCCAATTTGAGGCTACTTCAAAATACTAGACAGTCAAGTAGATAGTATAGCAACGCACTGCATAGTGTATGATTTGAGACGGAGCCAAAGCTTTTTTTTTTTTTTCCTATGAGTGTTTAATTAGTCACTGTCAAGAGTGCAGGTGTGTATCGTCCCTCTGTTCTAAAGTCTCTCACAGATGGAGAAAGAAAACACACACAGGTTATTTTTAGCATCTGCTGTGTGTATACATCGATGCTGGACCTCTGGAGCTATAAATATTCCCTGATAAGCCGTGTGGTCCATTTATGTATCCAGCTCAGCCTGTTTGCTTTAATATTCAACACACACTCATCATTACAATCTCAGGGTAATCTGATCAGTTACACCCCCCCCCCCCCCCCCCCCCCCCAAATAATAATTTAATGTATTTTTAACAAAATTCTATCTTTAAATTTCAGAACTGGAAGCTTTTAATACACAAAAAGATTATATGATGTAGACACAAGGGGGCTGCCATGTCCCTGTTTGAACACCATTCGAATTTTCATAATTATTACATATTTTGGAAAAACAAACATTCAAACAAACAAAAACATCTATATTTAAAATGTTTAAGATCCCAGGTTCTACTTTTAGTCACCTAGGAAATGTCAAATTGAGATATCAGTTCTGTAACCATGAACATAATTTTTGGCTTTCTCACTTAAGTAAGGAGTAAAACACTTCAAGGGCATGTGCTTATAGGAAACTGATCAGTGACGGGTGGGGTGATGCAGTCCGAAGTTAAATATTTCCCTAAAACTTCAGTTTTAATCCTCTTGTGCCACAGCATTTTTCCAATGATTACAATTTTTTAGTAAGGGATGACGTCATCATTTTTAATTTTGGAACGCAAAACAAGTTACTTCCTGTGATTACTTACATTAACAGCTATAAACACTCATTCCCTCCCTCGCCAGCCTTTCTTTCTTATGATGCCGAGAAACTGCAAAGCACATTGTCCAAAAGTCTTTCCCAGGCAAAGTTATAGATTTAGCGCTGACTTACAAATCACTGGCACTAGAGACTCCTTCCAAAAATGCTAAATAAATGTCTCCTTACAGAAAACGTCACCATATCAAGAATTTTTTTAAATCGGTTTATGTAATGCATCTACCATCCAAGTCTCTGTTTAAGTTGTTACTATAGAAACGATAACATATTAAAACAAGTGCATTAATAAAACCTAATATGATTTGCCTTGTCAAAGCAGCAGTTACAGAAAATAAGTCAACACTTTGTGAACAGATTTGAGAATTCAGTAGTGATGTGGTATGATTAAAAATAACTGCATACAATAGCTAATCGGCTAATTTTAGATAAAGGTTTTTACTGACTCTGGTGCATTATATCACATTCTCTTCATTGTGTTTTAGCTGTTTGACCCACAGTGCGAGACAGAGGCACAGGCAAAGACTGAGTGGAGTTCCAGCCTTTTCTTGTCCGTGCATAACCTCAGGTTTGGTGTGTGTGTGTGTGCGTGTAACAGGGTCATTCTAACTCAGAACCCACATGCGGGAACAGACCCACCTCCAGCATCATTGGTCCGAGGGCATCTTTGTCAATAACACTTTGGCCTGTGGACGAGACATCGGCCTTCTGCACCTCGTCCTCACTGCACACAGCCGCTTTCTCTGAAAAACACACACAGAGAGACAGAGACACACATTAGAAAGTCAAATCCACCTAAATCAAACAGAATAAAGCAATGAAAGGGTTTAGTGTTAATAAACAGGATAAAAATATTTATGGTTAAAATAGGGGTAAAACTACACACATATTAGAGCCCAGAGTGCACACTACTAAAGCCACTGATTTTTGCAAATATTTAAAACTTTCTTGAAAATATGTGACAAAAATAGATGATTTTTTTCCTGTACATAATCCATTTTAAATTGAAATGTTAAATAAAAAAGTCTTCTAATACTAATCCATAATACACTCTGAAATTTTCTTTATTTTACACTTATAAAATTAAGGGAAGGTTGCTTTAAATTAACTAGTCTCATCTAGCTACGTTAGCTGGCTAGCTAATGTTTGTAGAGAAAACTGGCTACCTAACTTGGTATGTTATTCTTTACTCAACGCTAGATAATACACACATAAGCTAACACCAGTTACTTTTGTAACTGTTAATAGAAGGAAATAAAACTTGTGCACGTATTTATAAAGTGGTGTTTATTTACAGCGTGGTGAGGGAGCACCAAAATGGCGGCTAAGTGGCTTCAAAGCGCTGTGAATAAACGCTAGGTCTCAAAACATCAAGCACTATGGGCAAAATCTCAAAACAATTCAAATACAGCTGGAGATTTCATTTTTAAAGTTAAAAGAATCACTGACGTTATCTTGTGGATATACTGTGAAGTGTTACTTGAAGAATCATTAGCTAAGTTAGCTAGCCAATTTTCTGCATGTTAACTTACTAGACTAAACTATTTATTTGACACATTTCACACACATTATTTGAAACACAATTCAGTCTCAGCTCTCTGAATGGTTATTTCACTGAGGAACTGATTTTGTAAATCATTCTGGCAGATTTTGTCAAAGCACTAAAGCACAGTGCTAGTTAATGAGGTGTTTGACTAGCCTGTTAGCTTTAGCACCATTTTTAAGCTAACACATGACAAACACAATGAAGGCATAAGAAACGTCAGACAGCAAGACTTTCTGCATTAACCAAAAATATTTTCTGACTAAAATGCCATATGATGATGATTGAAGATTTTTAGGGTACATATGATAAATGATCAATAGGTTTGCTAACAATTTATATAGGTTTGCTAATAACTGCCAGCAAACCAGCAATGTCACTTCAAAACATGTGACTTTGATGACACTTTCATTTATTATCTACAAAAAGAAATACAAATTCTGCAATTAAATATTTGCCATTTTATAATTTTAATGATTCAACTCAAAAGTTTAGCTAAAAAAAAAAAACAACCCTTTGGGATTTGTGAGTTTCTAATTTTGATTAATAATAATAATAATAATAAAGATATCCACAACATCTCAGAAAAGTATATTGTGACTATTTATAATATATTTTATAATTTACGACAACCTTCATCATATCAGGGTTATATCATATCACATACTGTATCTACATGTGTGCGTAACATGTTCACACTACCCATATCATTCAGGGTCATCATATTGCCTAGCTCTACTATATTATATTTCTTAAATAAACAGACCGGTATAAATAGGCTAAAATGAATGACAAAACCATTCAGTCTATGTGGGACTCTTACATCTGCTAGCTTCAGTAGTGCTCCATCTGTCACCTACTGAAGCCTTGGACACGGCTGAATAGAAAGATCAGGAAGTCACAATTTTTTCATGATGACTTTGAATTTTATACGTGAAAATTTGAGAAACATTTGGAGCTATGATGTTTTTCAGGTATATGATGGCATATGCTCTTGAAGAAGCCATTAAAATGTTGTATTTAATGAGAATCAGAGTTTAACACCCAGTTTTTGAAAGTGCATCAGAGGTGCTCTGCATCATCTTGGCTACACTGCGAAAGCTCATTGTATATACTGTATCTAATGTATCTAATGCTCATCTGATTAGTTTAATCAGCATCTGAGGGAGTCGGATGTAGCAGGAATGTGCTGTCCAGATCCTGATTAGCAGATTAACTGTGCTGGGATGACGCGTAGCCATACGACAGAGCTGTCTCTGTGTGTGTGTGTGTGTGTGTGTGTGTGTGTGTGTGTGTAGCAGCAGCACTAGAGGCTGTGTGCTCAATCACTGAGTCTCTCCTCCACTATTTTACTCCCACTGGATCGCTGACGCTCGCTTCGCTCTACGACATGATGACGCCACCAGAAGTGCGCTTATCAATCACAGGCTGTGTCCCAAACCGCACGCTACCACACTAAATATAAAATCAAAATAGTATTCTGTTTGTGGTACATACTATTTAAGTATTTAGCAAGTGGTGGTAGCTAGGTTAAGTGTTTGGCAGACAAAACAAGGCTTCCCAGGTTACCATGACAACTGGCTGCTGCCAGTGGCTACTTCCCAAAGTGCACGTTACTGTACTAAAGAGTATGTGAAATTAGAGAGAAAGAGAACGAGGGAGAGGGAGAGACGGACTGCAGCCACTGGCGTGAGCTTTGCATTACATTGCTCACTATTACATAACCCAAGATCAGTGAGTCTCTCTCACACACACACACACACAAACACACACACAATGAGTCAGGAACAACCCCCAGCATTGGCATGACTCATCTACGCGCACACACACACACACACACACACATCTGATGCTATGCTTAACAAACAGGCGCAAACACTCGAGCAGGTGGCAGTTACACAATACGGAATCATATCCACATTTGTCTAATTGTAATATGCACATTTGTTAGTGTTTGTACTGTAGGTGTGTTACTCGCTCCTACCTTGCTCTTTTATTTGACGAATCTGTTTCACAGTTTCTTTCAGGATTGCACATTTGTCAGGCTTGACATTGAAGTTATCGATGTCATTGATGTTGGCGAAAATCAGCTCGGCGAGTTCTTCGATGTATTTATTCTCCTGCTCGCGGTTTCGTTTCTCGGTGCTTCGCTTGGGGCTGTCGAGAAGAAAACAAAGATCAGTGCCTAAGTCCGCAAACTATTAACTCCAGCTGATGTACGCTAACTCTGGAGTGTAAAAATAAAACTGTAATTATAAAGGGCTAAAAAGTATGACATTTTTTAATTAATTCAAAATGTAATCATGAGCAAACGAATGGGATATACCACTACTTCCGGGTGGTAAGACTAAGACCATCCCACTTTTGACTATTTTCCTGTAACAGCGCCCCCATTGTGCTTTACTCCTTAATTAGAAGAAGCCTTTCTGTGCCACATATACAATACAGCACAGCAAAATTCTTTTTTCACATATCCCAGCTTGTTAGAAAGCAGGGGTCAGAGCGCAGGGTCAGCCATGATACGGCACCCCTCGAGCAGATATGGTTAAGGGCCTTGCTCAAGGGCCCAACAGGAGCAGCTTGGCGGTGAAATTTAGATGCATGCACCAGAAGAAAACGTCTTATCCTCTGTGAATAAAGATTCTCATTTATGCAAATAAGTGAACAAAGAAGGCAAAACAGGAAGTGGTAACACACACACTTACCTAGGACCCAGGAGCTCTGATGAGCATTCTTTGCGTTTCTGAGACTCGACCCTAGCAGGGTCGGATGAGTTTTCCCCTATGCCGCTCATTTTAATACATATCAGCAACTGCAGAGAGAGAACACACACACACACACACACACACACTGCTGTCAGCACACAGACTTGAAGAGCACAATACACACTCATATAAAGAAACAAACAAACCGTATTTAATTTTCTGCACATTTTTCTAGGGCTGGGTGATATGACTAAAATATCATATCGTGATACTTGAAAACATTTCTGATACACAATATGTATCATGATACATAGGCTTGCTAACAACCTTCTAGCAAAAAAGACCTTCTGCTTAATAAAATTAAAAAAACTGAGTTTGAGGATATTTTTAGTTCATGTCTATAAAAATAAATTACATAACACGTGACAATTTTAAAGATTCAGCAAAGAGTTTTACAACATCTAGTCTGTTACTTTCAAAACACATATCACGTTAAAAATATAGCACAATACCTGTGATATCTCAGAAAGTGCATTGTAACAAAATTGACCATAACATGGATATTATATTTGCATCGCAGCGATACTAGCCAATTCGTGCTTTAATTAGCACAACAGTGTTATAATGGGTTTGAACACACTGACATTAATGAAAATAATGAGACCAACAACACGTCACAAATTCAAGCAGCTAACATGCAAAACCCTGATATACCGGACGAGAGGAAATGTAAGGACTCTGTCATATTTAAATCCATTCATCACATTGGGAAAAGTGAACTGCAGCACACGTGATGATGAGAGAAGCTTAGAAACCTATAGCTACCAGTTTATCAGTGTGAAAAACCCATACATGTGCTGTTTGTTGTATTTTATCCATATAAATAGATGTGATATAAAAAAAAAAAATTAAATCTACTGGAATGATTTCCTCTGCTATGAAAAATCACACAAAAATCAGATAATGATGCGGTGCAGATCCCAGCTAATCAGCGCTAATTAAAGGACGAGACGTTTGGGGTCACATGATTTGGTCACATGGTCGATGCTGGGAGGCTAAAGCGCTGAGCGAAAAGTGGAGCAAAGGCGAAGTCAATCAATTAGATTCTACAATAGGTCTGTTCTCCAGAGACACACACACACAAAGAGACAATGTGAGAGAAAGATAGCGAGACAGGAAAAGACAGATTGAGAGATAGAGAAAGGGAGATACACCCATATATAAAAAAAAAAACAAAACACCCATATATAAAAAAAAAACCACTCATATATCAAAAAAAAAAAAAACAACCCATATATCAAAGACGCACCAATTTGATATCGAGTATTGGACCCATATCTCAGGATTGATCGCTATCAGATTCAATCCACTGTTTTTATCTTTGCCGTGAAAGTGTGTGCTTCTGAGTATCCGTTTTCTTCATCTTACACAAGGTCATATCACTCAAGTGTAAATGTTATTTCCTTCTTAAGGCATCAGTCACACAGTTTTCTGTCGCGCTTGAACACACTGCAAACGACACCTGATGGCCGACATGAACTCTCCATACCAGCAGGGGGCTGCATTCATATTCATATTCATATTCATAAAAATAAAAATGAACTGTGCTGCAGCTCTGCAAGTCTTGCCGCAGAACACACTGATATTGTTGTAGAAAAACTGTAATATAAAGGTAGATTCTTCATTTTTTAACCCAGAAACCATGAGGGATACAAACTTTTGCACCCAGCAGTATAGTAAATACTGTTGATTGCAGCAGGAAGTGTTGTAATACTAGACACTTTCTGTGTAATGTAAATGTATGGATCCAGATAACATGCTGTTTCAAAGCTTGCAATTTTATGTCACCATTAAAAAAAAAAGAAAAAAAAAAAGAAAATGAAAATCCTATTCATCAGGGCCTTTAAGCTAAGAGAGAAGAACTCTGAAAGTGACTCATACACATCTTTCGCACACCTTCTACTTAATAAAGAAACAACTGCAAGGTTAACACTGACAAGCTTTTCCTTTCCTGAACACAGCCCCACTCCCTCTCGAATTTTGAAGAAAAAGTGCCACAAGTGTGGAATCTTTAAAATTCTATGACTGTAATGTTTAAAACATTCAAGACCTGTAACAATCAGCACCTCAACATTGAAAAAACGGTCAGTAAGAGACCGGTTCGGGTTATCGGTCACCAGCGCCGTTATATATGCACAGGAAATGACATCGGCATCCTTCAATGCATGTGGAAGTACAGGGAAATGAGCCGTAATGAATTATTGAAGGTGAAATGCATTTTAATAACCGCCGCAGATGGTAATGGACTAGAGAATAAGATGTGGCTGCATAGTGGGGCAGAAAAACTGGTTAATGGGAGCTTCAGCAAATAGGTCACTGAATAACATCATATATAATAGAGCTGTTACACGAGGAGGAAGTGAACACGCTGTATTACATTAGACTTTGATGCCTGAAACCTCCTGCTACATGGCTTCATATGAAAGAATCTTCAGTATCTGAAACAGCCAGAAATATGAGACTGGTCTGGAAATGATACATATATTATATATACATATATATACATATATACATATATTCCAGACATATTTTCTAGACTATAACATCCACAGCAGGTGCGGTGACTTATGCAGCATAGCAAGTGGGCCTGTTCCAATATTCAAATTAACCGAATGTTGATCATAAATACAGTAACTTTAATTTATACGGCGACTTTCTCGCACTCAAGACTGTTTTATAAGTAAACGTAGACGTGTGTTTCCTAAAGGAAATCCTGTATGTGTGCAAGAATCTGAAAGCGGTGCAAGGATGAAAGAAAGATTACATTTTAAATGAGATATCATTTAATATATAAGATATCAACTTTTAACATTTAGGAAAAAAATTGAGGTCATGAATGAAGTGATTGCGTGGATGGATGAAAAGTAAAGGAAGGAAGGAAAGGAAAAGTGGAAGGAAGGAAGGAAAAGGAAAGGAAAGGACAGGAAAGATAAAGAAGTGAAAAGGAGAAAGAAAAAGAAGAAATGAAAAGGAAAGGAAGAAAATAAGAGAAAAGGGAAGGGTAGGAAGAGGACAGGAAAAAGAAGCAAGGGGTAGGAAATGGAAAGGAAAAGGAAAGAGAAAGAGGAAGGGAAAAGGACAGGAAAGGAAGGAAAAGGGAAGTGGAAAAGGGAAATGGAAAAGGGAAGAGGAAGGAAAGCAAACAAAAAGAAAGGAAAGGAAAGGAAGGAAGGAAGGAAGGAAGGAAAGAAAGTCAGCTGTTATAGATGGAACTCAAACTGAACAACCTTCTGTCTGTGTTTCAGCTGAAAAAGATTCACACTTGAATCTAAAATATTTTTAATATAGTATAAAGTTCGTTTAAACACACACACAATCATCAGCGCACCACTCTGATGGAATGATCTGCATTTTCTGTGCTTTAGGAGGGCGAAGTGTGAGGAATACTCGTACCGTACTCCTGCACACACTACCGTTAGCCAGCTGGAGTTTAAACAGATTAAGAAGTGCATTAAAGCGTCCATGATACGGCATGAAAGCGGTGATCTGATTCTGCGTGAGACGTGTCGAGGGGTCTGACTTCCCTCACAAGATCCAACCACATTTAACCTACACAATACCTCCATACGTTACCAGATCAATCCGTAACAGATCTGATGATTACTGGGCTGGGACATATGCATTCCACAGGGCTCTTAATTGGAAATAGTACAGTCCACGTCCTTGCATGATGAGTCATCATTTTCTTAAATATACAAATTGTAATTTGAGAATGTACATATCTTCTTATAAATAGCTTGATTATATATATTACCATACAGGCGTTGATAAAGCAACATTTATCATTGGCTGTTCCTTCCTTTGAGCCATGCTTTATCTGCAGCGTGTGAGCTAAGTAGGTGGAGACACACACACATGGACACACACACACACACACACGGCTGCATGGTGCCAAAGCATGAGGCTGGCACGCTGTTAAGGCCTGGCGTGCGTGCGCGCGCACATGCACGCACGCGCACACACACACACACACACACACACACATTACGTAAGGCGAGTGCTGCTATTGGATCCCTGCTGGATTGCAGTGGCCTACTTTACCCGAACGACAGAGAGAGAAATCAAATCACTGCAACGAGAGCGCAGTTACTTTATAACACAGAAACACCAGTTAAAACATAACACACACCATGAGAAGCTGCTTCATTCCTACCAGAAATTATAGAGACATTTCTGTACACTTTTACCAAGGCATAAGCTGATAAACTGCAATAAAAAAAAAAAAAAAGAAATGCACAAAATTATTCTAAGGAAGAACATTCCAAAATACTGCCTCGCAAGGTCCAGACTTCATGCCTCAGAGGAAGTGCATAAGGACTAAGATATCACCGTGATTGACAGCCCTACAGCGTCGACTGGAGCAATCTGAATTGGTCATAGAAACCGAAGTGCAAGCGATTAAAGAAAGCAAACACTTCTGTCAAGAGAGACTTGAGAACAGTGAACAGCCTCCACAACTTAAACCTCATTTCCTGAATGATACTAAAATCAAAACAAGCTGACTCGGGGGAGCTTTCGACAGCTTTCACCCTCTGGACATGTGGCAAGAGCCAAATCATTTCACAACACGAATAAACATCCAGCTACTGTGCAATCCTCCGTGTTGCTGAACACTGCATTGAACACTATTGACAAATTAAAGGAAAAAAAAAAACCCCAAAGTGGTTTAGTAAGGTGTTAAAATAAAATCTCCTGTACAGATCTGCTGACTGTGAAGGCTACAGCGTGTGATTTACATCATTTTCATCCTCAGCAAACCATTCAGTGAACTCTGGTGCACTGTGGATGGGGGCGGAGTCATCCTGGAAGAGACCACTCCCATCAGGATAGAAACGTTTCATCCCAGGATAAAGGTTATCAGTCAGAAGAGCGTTGTATTGATTTTCTAGATCGGTCCAGATCTGCACATGTAATGAATGTATTTGCACGTGTACACTTTTGTGCAGTCATAAGGAAATTCTTTTCTTCATACGTTGCTTGGAAGCGGGTAGAAATCTCAATCTAGCCCAGAACCTTAACCACCACTGCCATAATTCTAACAAACACTGCTTATTCACCGACACAGTCATGTTCTATAAATATTATGTTCTGTCCTATTACCGAATATTAACACGTCCACTATTATTAGTACTGTTATTACTTACTCAAAAGCCAAAGAAATAGTATTATTACTATTACAAAGTTAACAATATAATAATACTGGATTCCTTTTTTTTTTTTCTGGTCAAAGAGAAAATGTGTTTTCAAAACTGCAAAAACATTTTAAAAAATGCCACTAAGATTTTTCTCTATTTTTTTAAATCCGGCTTTGTAGATTTATTTTAAAGCATTTCATAATAAAACTGTAGTGTGGACCATAGTTGTGACAATTTTGTAACTTAGCACTTTATTTCCACCTTTATGGAAACACAAATAAGTAACACTGGAATGATCTCATATAATATTAATGCATAGTAATAATTTTCTGCAAAATACACAGCCCTTGGATTAAAAAAAAAAGTCTTTGTCTTGTTATATATTCAACAGAATGATGGCAGAAATGAGGACCGTTATTATTTCGCCTCTTGCTGGTTTCAGTTATTTGTCAAAGCTGTTTTATTTTTATATGGTTGACTTAAAAGGTGATTTTCTGAGTCTACATGCTCATGATTTAATAGATTTCTTCCCCCCACTCGTACCAGTTAGCACACAGTCTATGAAACATTTCACAACAGCTCTTTCATGCTGAAGAGAGCACCATTAGTGATGTTAACCCTGTCATCAAGCATTATGACAGTTAGAAGTATTTGCCATAACGGGTCATAAAACATAACATATTACGTAGGTGTCGTAACTCGACTCCACTTAGCAAACCATATGCGATGTATATGATGATAAAATTCTGACGCATGACATCAAACATCTTAGAAGATTCATTACATGAGTCACTGTTACATCACTGAACATAAACGGTCATGAGAGTATACGATGGCTACCATGGCATTATTATGACATGGTTATGTCAGTGTTATGACACAGGGCTTAAAACGCTTTCACTGGAGTAAGCCACCGTTTTAAAACACAAAATATCCACCGCAAACGCTTTGCTCCTAGTTTGCGTTCATGGTGCAGTCACACTCTCGCTTGCTGAGTCGGCCATTTTGAAACCCCCTGTCCCCTGAAGGCTCCGCCCTTTCTGCTAAACACAACCAAGCATCATGCTCTCATTTCACACTGAACAAACTAATGCTGCAAAAATGCCTAGTACACCATGGAAGTATGCAATCTGGGACACTAAAGTCCATCCATTTCCTGTCCACAATTAAATGAAATGAAATGAAAACATAAAATAGCACTCTGTGCATGTTCACTGCGTATTTGACCCATGAACTTTACGTCATTTCTGCCATTTTCATTTGGTTTCATAATATAAACATAGAACATGCTTTTTTTGCACGCCCCAGCAGTCAAACATTACAAATCAGTCACACATGAAAGGAGCCCAATACGAAAAGTTTCACCATCTTGGAATTGTGGAAGTCACATGACAAATCATATGTGCTTTCAAAAAAAGCTATGTTTTTTCCTGAGCCACACTCCAATTGCAAAATAGAGTTTTCATATTTATCTACTTTGGAAAGATGTGTGTTTGGTGGCAGAAAAAGATGGAAAGTCAAAAATCATAAGAACAGCTGATTTACGAAATGTCAGTGTGGACTAGGCCTTAGATTTACACAGAATATAGGCATTAAGAAATATCACCTGATTCATAGTAAAAATGAACGTCTAAAATTAGTGAGAAAAACAAAACGTAAAGACTGAATACAAGATATGGTAAATATGATAAATATGTACATATAATAATATCTATTATGTATTACTTTATATAGATACAGACTATTGTATTTATCACACTTGACCTTTTGCTTTGTCTTTTAATCTCTTTTCCTGACAAACTTTCACTTCCCTTTCCTAACATCAAATGAGCTGTACATTTCCTGCCAGCTTGTTCAGTGCAGCTGCAGAAGGCTGGAAAATTACACACCACGCTGCAGATTTATACACGGCTGTGCAGCTACGAAAAAGACTCCGTGTGTGAGTTTAAACACTACCAAATATCAGTGCAACAGCACAGCATGAGGTTAATTAACCCACAGAGCTTGAGGTTTATAAGAGGAAAACTGCAGTGTCCACACTTTTGACGAAAAAGACGAACGCAAATTGCTGTATTTTCCAAACATTAAATAACTCTGGAGTGTGAGATGCACCCTCCTACAGTGTGTCTGCTCAGAAAGAGGGAAAAAAAACCCAATACATTTTGCATTAATGTAACAGGTAGTGTCTGTCCCATTAGTGTTGCCATAGTTCAACCTAGAGGAGTGTGCAAGACAGTTTGGGCAGAAATTATGGCCAATCCAGCTTGCCAGTGCAGTTTCTTTTTCTACGCACACACAATATTTTCTAATGATGTTAGCTGGATTTTCTTAAATTTAAACAAATAAGCAATTCAAACTCAACTGTGTCCCAGACCAAGATAAAGCAGATAATAAAGATGAATGAATAGCCAACTGTCTCTATTAAGTCTCTATTAAATTTCGCAAAAAAACTAAAGTCTTCATTTGGCTATGTAGCTTTGTTTGAATTTAATGTGCTTCATGGTTGTGCGATGCACCTTGATAATGCAACTATAGCACAAGCTAATTGTTCCAAATCACACCACCTACAGCATCGGCCAAGGCGTTAAGAGTAAAATGTTAAAGTTCTGCATGGTTGGTTAATTAGCATGCACGGATGACAGACCATCGTTTCAGAATCAGTAACCCGCAGGTATGTGAGAATGCTGATGAAACTAAGCAAAATTAAGTCGTTTACAGTCTCCGGCATCCGTGGCCCGGAGTCAAGGCAGCAAAAATGCACGTGATCTCTTGGTGGGAGGGATCCATGGTTTCTCTGCCCTGTCAATCACAGAGACACTATCCAATCATGGTGTCTGTATGTGGAAGAGGGTAGATAGCACTCTGCTCCGAGTGTGTTACGGTGCACTGTGACGTAGCATGAGCAAACGGAGCAAACGCAACGAGCCACGTGATCCTATGTTCATTCGCTGTGCATGATATGTTATTACATTAATTTCGCTACCATTTTTAGCCTAGTCAGTCAGGTTTCCAGGCAACCAAAACATGCAACTGGGCAACACAATTGAGTTTCTACTTGGGCTAGCTAAAGAATTTATAATTTGTCCACCCTTGCATAATGAAAAATTATAACACACACTATATGGCCAAAATCTGGCTAACTAGTAGTAGATGCACAGCAATGCTGTAAGGAAAGAAAGAAGGACGGAAGGCAGGGGTGCTTCTCATTGCTTTAATTTCGCCTCCTTGTATCCTTTCCTCATTTCTTAGCTTCTCCCTCCAAGGAAGCAAGGAAAGAAAACCAGGACAGGAGGAATCAAGGACAAACGTATTTTTGTAAGACATTGCATGTGTATATCATGCACTTCGATTTTAATTATCCATCCTAAACATGATTCTACTCATCATCTGACTAAAGCCCAATTAAAGCATTTTAACTGGTTTTAGTTGGAAAAATTGCTGACTTTGATTGATTTCAGGGCTATAAGTTGAAAGGCATAGCATTGACAAATCAAAAAGGCATCAATTGTGAATTCTGGGAGAAGAAAAAAGCCAGATAGAAAGAAAGGAAGAAAGGGAGATGAAAAAAGCCAGAAAGTGAGACACAAAGTGAGATAGACAGATCAAAAGAGAGACAGATCAACCGACGGTGACATAAAACAGCCACATAAAAAAAACAGACAGGCTGACAGAAAAATAAAGAGAAAGAAAGAAAGCATAGACATAAAGACAGATAAATAAACATAAAGACATACAGACAGAAAGACCGAAGGATGGAAAGGCTTTATTAGCTCTCGGTTGACTAAATGAATGGAGAGAACAACAAATGTGCAATGAATGAGTGTTTAAATCACCCATTCTTTTGCTGAGTGTATGAGCTGGACTGAGGGAGGTGACACAGAGAGAGAGAGAGAGAGAGAGAGAGAGAGAGAGAGAGAGGGAGGACGGGGGGGTACAGGGAGAGGAAGAGGCAGAAACGAAAGAGAAATAGCAAGAAAGAGGAGGATCAAGAAAATGAAGGGGAGTGGCCAAGAAACAGCAGTCTGCAATGAGAGAGCAGATGAGAGGAGAGAGGGAGGGAAGAGGGGAAGAAGGTATCATCTCATCCTTCAAGCACAGGCCTGAAATCAGAGAGAGAGAGAGAGAGAACAAGAGAAAGCCAGAGACAGAGAGACTGAGACAGGCTAAGTAACAGAGAGCGCTTTAGTGAAAGAGAAACAAGAGACTCAGTCTGAGAGAGAAAGTGTGAATAATGAAAATAAGTGAGACAGAAAGAGACAGAGAAAGAAAAATAAAACTCAGCTCCACTTATAAGCTCATTCAGCCATCACTCCATCGCTCTAAACTGACTCCGAAACAATCCATTTCCTGAAAGCTGATCATGTTCATAAATCTTTAACATGGAGGGCCACTTCAGAGGGCCACTGGGAGAACACTCGATCATACACACGTTCAAAAATGACCAGCATCCAGAGAGAGAGAGAGAGAGAGAGAGAGAGAGAGAGAGAGAGAGAGAAAGAGAGACAGAGGTATGCTTCCATTCATTCATCAAAGACACACCACACCTTTATAACCCCATCAAATATAATTACCCTCACCAAACAACTAAACACATCAACCTACAGAAGCTTTCTCACTAACCACTTAATCTTTTATCACAGTTTCTGATATAAATACACACTACATTCAAATAATGTTTGGCTTTAACTCTTTTCGCTGCTCAGCAAGTCACCGATCACACCCAAGTGATTAAGTCGCGTCATTCTAAGCTATTTGGCCAACTCCTCTCGAACGTGCTGGCTTGACACTTGAAAATGGACATATAGTTCAAGTTGACAGAAAATTCACGTTTATTTTGGTTGTCAAACTGGCACAGGACAAAACCATCTTTAAACATTTCTTTATGCAAATGAGCAGAGCAGTTTACAACGTGTGGGGTTTATCAATATCCACTGCGTACAGCTATGCGTACACTTGTGCGATAAATGGCAATTTCCTTCTGTGTACTGACAGTTCTTCCAAAGAAATTCAGAACATGTTCGATACACTATTTGATAAATTAGACCCCTGGTATAGTCACAGAATATTCGTTCTTTTTTTCCCAGCGAAGCTTTACTCCATCTTGCCTAACAGACTTTTGGGACTAGCACCAGTAAGTCGGTAGGGTATGCTATTATCTTGGCAACATGGCGATGTTTGCCGCCTTCGAGGCCCATCTCAATCTGTTCACTTACAGCTATCACAGCTATGAAGCTCTGCCTTATGAGACAGTGACTGATGAGACAGCAAGGCACCAAGACAGCAAGGTCTTCCGTTTGGGACACAGTTGTAGCTGGTCAGCAACGGTGCCTTACATTTGCTTCTTTAGAGCTACAAGGCTAATGTAGCTAAACTGCATGTTTCACAGATTTTGATTTTCAGTTTTCAGAAAAACACACACAAAGAAAAAACAAACCACAACATCTTAATGTAGGCAACTCCTTCATAAGAAAACTGACTAATGATTCGTGTCAGATGCTGACTCACACATCTGACGCTTGAACAAATTAATGATGATGAATACAGCTTGCATTAAATTGCCTTATGTCGCCTTTCAAGATTGTCCAACACCAAATGTGTGATTCATCAGCAGGCAAACATCTGACATGTGTGGTGTTTATAGTGGGTTATCCTGCATGTGGGTATGCCACCAACAAAATGACTAGCAAACCCAGGTTCCTCCAGGAGAAAACATTTAAATTACAATGATCAACTGCTTATTTTAATCATCACGCCTTCTTAAGGGTATGGTTTAGAAAAATCTTCCTTTTCCTCCAAACGGAATCAATCAGCCAAGACATGTTTGGTGTTTGGGCACAAGTTTCCTTAACAAAGTACACCAAAGGTTCCAGCTGTGTAGAACTGACCCCTGCTTACAATAAGGGAAGGAAAAACTAAAAGAACAAGGGTACAAAAACTAAGGAATAAGCAACGATGGAAACTAGAGGCGGCACCGATCTGATACTCGGTATCGGTACTGGGCCGATACCAGCCAGGGAGGAAAAAAAAAAAATGGTGGATTGGATATCAGAGAAAACATATCGGATACTGGATCCTGAAACAAATGGCAACTGGATCTGGGGGGAAAAAATTGGAATTGGAAATGTTTACATATAGAGACTTGACTGTTTTTTCGTTTGTTAGGAATTATTTTTTTATATTTATACATTAAACTTTATTATAGTGATTACACCAATGAGCCATAACATTAAAACCACCTGCCTAATATTGTGTAGTTTATGCCCTTTATGCCCCCAAAACAGCTCTGACCTGTCGAGGCATGGACTCCACAAGACCTGAAGGTGTGCTGTGGTATCTGGCACCAAGACGTTAGCAGCAGATCCTTTAAGTTCTGTAAGTTGTGAGGTGGGGTCTCCATGGATCGGACAACTTACAGAACTTAAAGGATCTGCTGCTAATGTCTTGGTGCCCAATGGATCCAGCACATCCCACAGATGCTCAATCGGATTGAGATCTGGAAAATTTGGAGGCCAAGTCAACACCTTGAACTCTTTGTCATGTTCCTCAAACCATTCCTGAATAATTTTTGCAGTGTGGCAGGGCGCATTATCCTGCTGAAAGAGGCCACTGCCATTAGGGAATACCGTTGCCATGAAGGGGTGTACTTGGTCTGCAAC
The DNA here is from genome assembly GCA_022758105.1 of Pangasianodon gigas. Classification (NCBI taxonomy): domain Eukaryota; kingdom Metazoa; phylum Chordata; class Actinopteri; order Siluriformes; family Pangasiidae; genus Pangasianodon; species Pangasianodon gigas. The sequence continues at coordinate 14,889,814 of CM040475.1, forward strand.
AATGTTTAAGTAGGTGGTACGTGTCAAAGTAACATCCACATGAATGCCAGGACCCAAGGTTTCCCAGCAGAACATTGCCCAGAGCATCACACTGCCTCCACCAGCTTGCCTTCTTCTCATAGTGCATCCTGGTGTCTCTTCCCCAGGTAAGCGACGCACATGCACACGGCCGTCCACGTGATGTAAAACAAAAAGTGACTCATCAGACCAGGCCACCTTCTTCCATCGCTCCAAGGTCCAGTTCTGATGCTCACGTGTCCATTGTAAGCCCATGACCCTGTCGCCGGTTCACTGGTTATCCTTCCTTGGACCACTTTTGGTAGGTAAAAACCCCTGCACATCGGGAACACCCCAAAAGACCTACCGTTTTGGAGATGCTCTGACCCAGTCGTCTAGCCATCACAATTTGGCCCTTGTCAAAGTTGCTCAGATCCTTACACTTGCCTATTTTTCCTGCTTCCAACACATCAACTTTGAGAACTGACTGTAAAGCTTACTAGTTTTAAAGAAAACAATATTGGATTGGTATTAGTATCATAATTAAGGTTTCAGTATCTGTATTGAAAAATAAAAAGTGGTATAATGCCGTTTCTCCTGGAAACTATAGGAAAAACAACTAGGGGGACTAGTGGACTAGTGGAAACTAGGGAGTGTTGAAAACTAAGGAACACTAGAAATTAAAAAATGCTGACAGGGAACTGCGGGAATTGGAAACAATGAAAAATGTACCATTTAGTAAAAGGATTTATTAAGGTAGAAATTTATATGTTTAGCAGACACAACAATGCTTACCAAGTTACCATGAAAACTGGCCCCTGGCTATGGGTGTGTCTTAATCCACACCACAACAAAACATTATCCACAGGCTACCATAGTTATTTTTTTTATATTACTACTATGAGTAGTGGAAGTCTGAGATTTTGTATGCGGCCAAGGAGAAAGTAAATACACACTTCCTAACATTCCCAGTTTATCACACTCTTTTTATCCATACCACAACTGTTACACCTAGTGTTGTTGCATAGGAAATGATATGAAGATGAGGGGATAAGAGAAAGACAAGTGGACAAGAAGAAACAAAGGGGAGAGAGGGGAGAGAGGAAGAGAAAGAAGACGAGGAGCTTAAAGAGGAGCTTATCCTCTAAGTCATCTGCTCCTAATGACAGCTGATGAACTGGCCATGCAAATCTCATGTGAGCATCTCGAGCTACTCCTCCCCCATCTAACACACTCACACACTCACACTACACACACACAGAGCTATGCTTACACCTACTCCTAACTCAGTAAGCAAAAGGAAAGGTTTTGGTTCTTAGTTTTTCAGATAAATGCTGCATTTTTTTGTAAAAACTCTTTATTTTGTGAGGACCAAAAAGGATGAAATGTCCTCACAAACGGTTAAAACATGCCCACACACACTTACAGCTCACACATGCAGCGCACAGCCAGCGCGTGAAAATTCCTCCGGCTTCTGACACTGTGCTCAGAACAAGAGGCCAGAGTTGCCAGATCCTCAGGACAAAAGTGTGGCCAATCAGAACTAGCCCAAAAACACAGTCCAACACCAAAACTCAAAATGTTCCCCTTTTAACCTATTCTGAAGCATGTCAAACAATGTCAAACATTGTGAGTAACTATCAAATGTGCGATGATATCTGAAAGCGGTATTAAAAATATACAGTTTTCGTAAACAGCTTTCACTATGTCTTGTATTATTACAGATATTGCCATAAATAAAAGAACAGCTATGAGAATGAGTGCTATGAGAATGAGTGCACTAATTCACTGAATGACTTGATTTCCAAGTGTTTTAATATAAAGATATAAATAATCTGTAAAAATCTATACAAAATGCACAAGCCTATACCAACAGACTAAAAAAAAATCAACCAGCAACAGCCATTTAAACGTAACCCAATTGTGAGGGAAAACAGCTGACCTGGCAACACTGTGAGAGGCTCTTCAGTCATGTGACCCATGAGAGCAAAGGCAGAAAAAGGCAGAGCAGGTGGCACACACACACACACACACACACACACACACACGGTCTGTCCTCAATGGCAAAAGTGCAACCAAACAAACAAGAGCCTGGAGGCCACAGATAGGAAAATGCTTCTTGTTGCTAACTGATAAAAGGCGAGCGATTAAAACCGCAAACACAATGTGAGCGTGCGTGCCGAGATGTAAACAAGAAAGAGTTCCTCTTTCATTGCACGAGCCCGGTTTAACAGGAAACAGCGTCACATCTCCGCAGAAACCGCGCCTGCTCTCACTTTCATTCATCTCTTATTTTAACACAGAATCACACAATCATTTTGCCCAACAGTCTTTCAAAAACACAAAACATTCCTACAGCCCAAATTAGCTAAAATTAGCCTAGCAGGTATGGTGTGAGGAGTACGGGTACCTGACAGAACCATCTAAATTACAGGGTTAATCTATCTATCTATCTATCTATCTATCTATCTATCTAATGTTTATCTAGTGCAGTGACAGCAGTTAACTACCTAGCTAGCTATTTAGCTACTCTTGTTTAGCTACAGAAAAGACAACACCTCTGTGTGACACTAACCAGCTAGTAATGTTTCAGCTAGCTATCTCTGACAGGCCTTGATTTAGATTTTTTGATTTTATGCCTGTCTTACTTATGTACTGAAATTATTTCACAAATATTTTTAAACATTTGAAAATAATTTAAATAAGCTAGCTAGCTTTAAACCAAGAGGGCTGTCAATGGTGTAGCTAATCATTAATGTCTACATAGCTCACTACTTAAACCCTAACATGGACCTCTAAAGTCTTTTTTGGGGACATTTTAGGGGACCGGCTTGCCATTAAGACTGCCTCAGTCAGCAGGGCCGTAAAAGCAAAACATTAACAATATAACCATTTCTGATATCACGGTATACTGTTACACACATAGAGCCTGAGTGTTTAAGCTTACCTCAGTTTCAGTCCACACACACACTCAGGCCATTCCTGCAGTGGCGGGAATCTATACACATTGTCAGCTTCACTCTCTGTGTAAAAGAAAAATGAAAAAAAAAAAAACAAAACCACAGACGTTATGTTGGGAACTCGTAATATTAAAAAGGTTATTAAACGTTTGTGTCATTTTATACATTAATGACAATACAGTAATTGGAACCACTTGTTGGAGCGTTGTACATTATAGCGATAACGTAAACATAGCTAGCTGAGAAGCTTGTTGTCATTTGAGTAGCTAAACATAAATAGCTAAATAGCTGGCTAGCTTCTTAGTTAGTTACTGACACACTATACGATTGCAGAAAACATTATTAAATAAATCAAGGTTACACAGAGAAGCATCTCTGCACTAGCTAAACATTACCTAAATACTTTTCGAGGCAGTACAAACATTGTAAACAATAAAAATGCCTTGTATTGAGTTCTTATAAGTAACATGCACAATATTATCATCGTCTTTGTTTTCCATTTGGGAGAAGTCTGCCTTAGTAGGCAGTGTTTCTGGGCAATGATAAAATCTGTCCCATTCAGAAGAAAGCATACGGACAACTAGCTTCTAATGACCCTTATGCTGACCAATTTCGAAGGAGTTTAAAACGTGCCCTTACTGGAAAAGATGATCCCAAAAATCATAAAAATCATGACGGATCTATCACTCCAAATACTAAACTTTTAAAGAGACATTATCAGAATAATGTCTCTGAGTGTTATATCCTAATATGTGTGATATGAAAATATAATGTAATATATATAGTGCACTGTATTCAGCTAATTATCTATGTGCATTGTGCATCATGATATATTCATGCCATATTGACTTGACTTCAGTGAAAGCGATATTCCGACTCGGGCAGCTTGGTGATGTTGGCCTCCTGAGAGCTGTGTGATATCAGTGTGTATCAGTGAGACAGCTGAGATTTCCCAGACCAGTCAGAGAGAGTGCAGTTTAAGCTATTTAAAGATACCGAGCTGCTTCGGCACTGATCTGGAGTCAGAAACACCCTGCCTCGCTGAGGGGCGAGAGAGGAAGAGAGAGAGAATCTGGACTTCATCCATCAGGAAGCACCTGAAGTCAGAGGGCTCGTGGCAATTATATGGATCAGCTACTGGTTTATGTCATCGGCTTGAGAACGGAATTCTCTAGTGGAAGGGGGAAGGGACAGAGAAGTGTGTGTGTGTTTGGGATGGGGAAAAATATTACATGACAACACAAATACATATCCAGAGTCTACAAAAATTAAAAAAAAGAAAGAAAAAAGAAAAAGGGGTTGATCTCTGATCATTACTTGTGACATAATTTTTCACAATATCTTTATCATTTTGTCAAAGTGCCCAGCTCTAGTGTGTGTGTGTGTATGTGTGTGTATAAAAACAGTCATGTAACTGGTGAAGAAGTTCCTGAACTGAAACCTGTAAATATTCAGAATTCCCGGGTTCGTAAACTGAAGTGCTCAGAGCAGTTATATGTCATCAGATGATTACTGAGACAAATTCCTCAATGGAAGGGAGGAGGGAAGAGAGAGAAATGTGTATGTGGGGTGTGTGTGTGTGTTAGTTTGGAGAAAGCTGGTTGCCTAAAGTAATGCGTCTCATATTCGTGTAACATGAGAATAATTAAGTCAGTTTTCAATCCTGAATATTGAGCAGTTAAAGGACATCAAACTCAAACCGTATGCACTAGATAGTGCACAAATTTATTTGTGAAAGCATAACCGGCTATGAAATCCCACCATAATGGCACAAAATACAGAATTCAGTACTGCGCTGACATGTGACCAGCTAAATTTTGTGTGGTTTATGACCCAGAGCAGCTCAACATTTTCTGGATAAAGATGTAACTGTTAAAATGCCGATTAGCAAAAATGGAGATACAAACAATTTTCACGATCAGTGGCTCCTCATAACCCAATAATAATCTGACTGCATAAAACCCCTTCATGTACCCACCTAAATCAGAAAACCAGTGGAGGAAAATGCAAATGAATTTTATTTTAATTGAAAGAAGTGGATAATCTACGTAATAATGTCGGAAGTGCTGTTCTATATCCAACTGAGGAATACAATGAAGTTTTTATACAATATTGTTTTAATATTTTAACCCGTGCATTAGCGTAACTTTGTGTTGAACAACACAAACCTTTGCGCTTCTTCGGAAGACTTAAAATGTAGCTGCTCTAGTTTACATCACCAGCATTGTGTTTTGATTTAGAGTCTGTTAGGGAAAAAGGTAAACGCGGAAAAAAAAAAAAAAAAAGCTGCGACCATACAGACTGAATAAATTGGCCATTAATATGACAGATACAGTTAGTATACAGTCACACGTTATAGTCGCATATGCCAACAAAATAATTATACTTTTCTGGAAATAAATTCATAAACTTCATACACACTGAAAAAAAAAAAGTGAGGATGCACCCCCAGCCTAAGTTATGCCTATTAGACTGTGAAATTTATTGAAATATGATGACTTGATACACGCACTTTCCTAATGTAATATATTCATTAACTGTAAATTAAATAAAAACAACAGACGGAAACAAAGAAATTAAGTGAAGGCTGTCAATAAAGTGTAAGCGGAAATGTAAAACCTTCTCCACTCAGCGCTCACTCATCCCAAAACAATTATGAGAGAGAATGAGTTCGTCATTAAGTGGGGAAAAAAAGAGAAAAAAGATTTTGCAGAGGAACGAGGGGGGGATAATAATCACGCTGATAATCATGCCGAAGCTGGTAACGGATTTAATCGTGTCCTGTACGTCTTCAGGGCCTGTTCGTCCGCCGGGGAGTCGGCTCCGGCTTATTAGATGGTAACATGAAGTACGCCTTTTTAATTACGTTCTGAAAGTAATTAGCAAAAAAGGAGGTTTAAATCATATCTCTCTCTGGTTCCAAAATTAGTTGCAGAAAAAAAAGCAGAAGCAGTGAAGCAGTACCAGGATCATGGATGTGATGTCTTCTATTAGTCTCAAAGCACCAGCCCGAGAGGAGACAAAGCTCTAAATCCTCCTCTATCAACAATAAGCCTGTAGGCATGTGCAGATAATCCGTAGGTTACTGCAACATTCAACAGATACAATAATATTATCATGGAGGAGGCCACCTAATTAGGCAACACTTATAAGCAGTGTGAGAAATTCTGTCCTAATTGGAAGCCAGAGCGAAAAACAATCCATTCCCGAGCTTTATGAAGATCTGAAACAGTGTGAGAGAATGCCATGGATTAATATACAAGTAGATGTAAGATTCTTATTTTTACGCGCCATACCAGTGCACTTTAAAGGAACTTAAATGAAATGAAAACAATTTTCGTTTTACCCCAAATTTAATCTAGCAGCCAAAATTTCATGCGTTTAGTGCCTGACGTGTTTGTTGAGATTTGTACTGGAGCTACAAGGCTAATGTAGCAAACAAATAAATGAAGATTATATGCGCCACTCAGCACTGAGCAACCTGCATGCCTAAATCATCTCAACGCATGGAATAATATATAATAAAAATGTGCTTTTTGTTAGCAATAGTGATGACTGTAGCTTGAAAAAAAATACACTCCCTTTAACGTTTTCCACATTTTGTTGTATTACAAACTGGAACTAAAATGGATAGACAAAGAAAGAGGGGTATTAAGCCAACAAGCAACCAAGAGGCCAAAGGTGATCCCCAAAATAAAGCTACCACCACCATGCTTCACTGTGGGGATGGTGTTCTCAGGGTGGTGCGCAACCTTGGGTTTTATTCTGGCCTTGGGTTGTGCCATGGCCAAAATAAAACCCATGTTTGCTGAGAGTCCAACATGCCTTTTGGCAAACTGCAAATGGCATTTCATATGGCTCGTTCATGTTTTATCCCATCTGAGCTATGCGTATCTCCAGCTCCTTCAGACTTACTCTTGCCTTCTTGGCTGATTCTCTGATTAATGCTCTCCTTAACTGGTCACTCATTGTTGGTGGACGTCCTATTCTAAGCAGAGTCGTCGCTGTGCAAGATTCTTTCCATGCTTTAATAATGGATTAAATGGTACCTCATGGAATTTTCAAAATTTGGGATCATTTTTATAACCAAATCCTGACTGATACCTGTCCAGAACTTTGTCCCAGCTTTGTTCTGATAGCTCCTTGGTCTTCATTTAGTTATGTTCTGGGGCCTTCTGGAAACAGGTGTAGTTACACTGAGATCATGTGACACTTTAACTGCAAACAGATGTACTCCATTCCACGAATTATGTGACATCTGATGGTAACTGGTTGCAGCAGAACCAATTTAGTGGTTTCACACCAATGGGAGTGCATACTTATGAAATCACGTTTGAAATTTGTATGTTTTTTTATTTGTAAATAATATATCAATGATTTATTTTTATATATAGATCAATATTGATATTTCCCTTTCTTCATTATTATGAGCGAATTTGTGTTGATTCATGACATAATCCCAATTATGTCCATTTCAGTTCCAGGTTGGAAAAGCTAAAGGGGGGGTATGTATGCAGTATGCAGATGTATGCAGTGCCGTATATGCTTACACAGTTAAAGGAATGAATTAATGAAAATGGAATGAATGATTTTCCTGATCGGTTTAATCAAACAAAGACATGGTCATATACACTGCAACTGAATTTGGTTAAAAAGTGTGAATGTGATGGCAAAATCGTATTAGCTAATTCTGCTGACGGGAATCTGACATCAATATCAGTGTGAAAACTTGAACACTTCCATTCTTTTAGCTAAACACAAACGACACTGACTTGCTATTTTCATAGATTTGATTACAAGGAAGCAAAGCATATACAAAACCTTTGTGTTACCCATCAGTCAGTAGGTGTGGTGTTTGTTCTCTTGTTTACAGATCCCGGAAGTCAAAACGATGAGCGTTTGTATTAACAGATAATTTATTGACAGCTGTTGAACGGTAATGCCTGAAATTTTAAACGACTCGACAAAATTCTGTCCAAACACGACTCGAACCTGCGCAGTACCCTGCGGACGCGGTCCTTTCCTAACGTTAGCACCTGTTAGCTTTTTTCAAGCAACATTATAAGCCATCTATGCCTCACAGGTTCAGGCACTTTCAAGAAATTTAGGCAAATAATGTGTAAATGAATGTGGGAAAGATTATGTACAGCATCATTTTCTCTCTCGATGAGCAGGTGTTACTCTTCTCAGCAGTACAGTCGGATAATAGCTAACCTCAGGCTAAACACACTGCTCACGTCCTATCCTATAATTCAGTTCATTAACTACTTCCATATGAAAAACACAGCATTCAGTCACTGAGGAACATATTTACAGGTGTGTGTTCGCCACCTGTCTCTGTACTATGTTTGTACAAAGATACATTTCATCAGCTTATGTAACACCACCTGGAACTTGCATTCTATCCATCTTCGCTTCTGTCCTTCTAACCAGCCAGCCATTTTGATATCTGTATCTGTCTAGCCCAGAAGAGCAATTAGTAGTGTGAAGCCATCTACAGTGTAAACGCACCCTTATCTGTTTAAATAAATAGAGAAATACTTCTAAACAAACTCAGTCATCTTCATATGCGTGATAGTCAGAAGTCATGTTAAAGTTCTGTTTATGTTCATGCACAGTTCTCAGTCAGGGCACCACAGACAATATGGACAATTAAATAATACATTTAAAAAAATCAAAATAATGTTTGTCCAGGAGCAAAGTGGTAGCCTGTATGTAGTAAATAAGTTTTATCAATGGAATAGAGCTAATAGAAAATTTCAAGAGTGAAAAATCTTACTGTAAAAATAGTCATATGTACTTACGTGCACATTTCTGCATACTGATGGGCGATATGATAAAAATAGCATAATACGTAAAGCCATTTCTATGATATACAATAAGCATCATCATAGATAGGTTTGTTAACAAAGTGCCAGAAAAAAACAGTAGTTTCATGTCTCCGTAAATGATATAACACTGAAAAGAAGGAAAAGTGAAAAAGATCTGAACTATTTAGCATTTTACAATTTTCGTAGTTTCATTGTTTTAAGCTCTTCATAGCTACTTTCAATGTTATAAGCTGTTATTAAAAAAATAAATTGCTATAAAAAGATACCTGTGAAATCTTAAAGGTGTATTGTAAAAACACTGATCCCAGTCTCAATGTTATTTCATATTGCCTGGCCCGTAATTCTGAGCATGAGAGTTTAAGCATAATGTGTCAGCTTGGACAAGCACTACATTTGCATATTACACAGAAATTCACAAAACTGAAACCCACTGAATACTGATTTTTTCCCCTCTCTGGTTGTCACTCACAGCTGCATGTTGCGCGAATTGCAAACTAGGTCCATTTGTTGGACCGCTGGTACCCAAACTGAAACCCACTAGTGTTGTGATCCAGACTTCTAGCAGTCTCTATTTTTTGTCACTAAATGTGGCCAAAAAACTGACAACTTTTACAGGAAGAGGTCATGTGACTGGCCACGTTCACTGTTTCGTGAAAACAAAACTGTAACAACCTGTTAAAGACATGATGCTGCGCATTTCAAATGTTTGCTCTGCCATTAGAAATCGGTGTACGGAAATGTGAAAAGCCAATCAGACTGCGACCTGAAGAGTGTAAGAGATATCAACAGTGGGTGGAGTGTCTGACACTGAGATTAGCCAGCCACTAAAACGCACGGCTGGAGGCAATACTGCTTGAAACAATCTTTTTCTTTCTGTATGACAGGCAGCATGTGATTATTACTGGGTGGGTCACCTGGCCTAGTTAATGCTAGGGGAAAACACTGTTATCACTAGCTTTCATAGCGTCTTTGAGTGTGTAAAACTGTTGACAGTGACGAATGATTATGCAGGGCTGAAGCAGATACTTTTGGATCGAGACAATTTTGATATTTTACTAAAGTGCATCCATCTATAATGCAGGCATAAGACCTCGGTGTACCTTTCTGAAAAACAGAATAAATGTACTTCTAAAATTACAAAATCATATCAAAAAATAACTAATTCAACCAAAGCAATTTAAGTATAATAGTATAAATTGCGTATAAATTATGTGAGGTTTTCCTGCTTCTTTTGAGACACATGAAACCATCCATTGCATCATTTTGAACTGATAGATAGATAGATAGATAGATAGATAGATAGATAGATAGATAGGCTTCGACAGCTGTGTGTGTAGACTCACACTGTACTTCCTCTTGCCTCAGGATACAACTCTCACACACACCCTCTCTCTCTCACACTAGTGTTTAGTTTCAGTTTGGTGCAGAAGTAGCTTTTCTGCAAGTGACACTTGTTTTGTTTTTCTTCTTCTCTTCCTTGTACCACTTATCCTCTTCCTTCTCGCTCTTACTCAAGTCCAAATCAGCAGCTTGGCTTCGCGCCACATCCATGACGGACAAACACACTGAGTGAGCTTAGTCTTCTTGAGCACATTAAAAAGTGTTTGTTTTTAATTTTTACACATCAGGGATGACATGAGGGCTGAAATAGGCGAAGGAAACGTTTTCTTACTCCATGTGTGTGAACGTTAGGTTTACGTTATTATCACAATATTGGTTTAAATGGTATGTTTAACGGTATAGCTGCTCTCATTGGACAGCGGTTTGACTGTAAATGAAACTCATTCGGGATTTGGCTTGAATACAAACACAGCTAGGCTATTTAAAATGAGCTGGTTCTTGTGAAGCCAAACAGCCAGCTAACTAACAACACTAGCCAGCATGTTACACACACTGAGTGTGAAATAGTGTTACATTAGCAACAAGGAAACCTTTTGCTACAAGACAGCCAGCTAACTCACATGTATAAACATATTCCTCTCATAGTTTTATTCTTCAGATGGCACAGACTTTATCCTAGCTGCTACGACTGTATAGAAAACAAGGACATGAAAGACAGTAATATATCAGCAATCAACGATACCATCATCATTCGTCCTGAATATCACAATATATTTTGTGTAACGGATAATTGGCCCACACAGACATTAGCAGCTTAGGAGCGCTGCTTATTCTCCTGGATCTCACATAATGAGACGAGACAGACAGAAGGAACGAGTTTAGTGAGGGGAAAGCTGGGTATATTACACTCATGTGAGAGTGCGTGTCATCACCCTGCTGGTGCACAACATGACCGTGAAATTGCATTACAATTACATCACAACATCCAGCTGTTAAACACCGTCATTATCCAAAAGTAGCTCTTTGGCCGCTGGTTTTCTAAAATAAACCATAATTCCACAGTGGATCTCCAGGCCATTTACTGAAATATGACATCAGGAACAAAAATAAAGAGAAAATACCGGGCCAGAAAGACTAAGCACACATTACTGACAGTTTGAAGTAAAATAGACTTTTTGCTCAGCAGTACAACGAATAAAAAAAAAAGTCTTTCAAATGTCACAAGAAGTTAGCTTTGATTAGACAGTACTAAGCCTGACACACAACAGTAACACAGTAGTTTACCTCACGTTTCTTAGCTTTCCATCAAATTTTTCTAGTCACAGTACATTAAATACTCACTGCTAAAGAGGCAACCACAATGCTAGCTAAGCTAGCTAGACTAGTACGCAAGCTAACAATAATACATTGCATTTACGTAGCTGGCTACCTTAGCTATTGTTACTATATTGTGTAATAAAATCCAATTTACAATTAAATTTTTTGCTAGTTGGAGCTGGCTAGCCATAAGGTCACATGATCAACTTTGCTGATTAAATCTAACTGAAGAGCCATCAGTTTTGCTGTTTGTGTCTGAGGTGTAAAGTTGTGTGGTATGCTAAGTGCTCGGAATAAATTATGCCCTTGCTAGTATGCGCTTCAGGATCTTCAGAACTGTGTGAAGCTCCTTAGAAGAAGTCTGTGAGGACCTCATCCACGACAGATAGTTAAAGATCTCAGCACTCTAAGCTAGCCAGGTAATGATCATTCTGCGTTTCAGGTGAGGTGAAACTTGTAATTCCCGGCCTACAACCGTTAAAAGCCACCAAAAACGCCGCCTCAACTTGGTCTTCTCAACTACCAGTGACGTGAAATCAACATGGCCGCTTCCACTGTGAACAGTGTAAAGTAACCATTCTCTACTTTTAAATGAGTTTACAGCAGTATTCGCTTTAGATAAGTTAATATATAGACACAGTACTTGGTTGAATACATAACACTGACCATACTAAGTGCAGTTAAAGTAGCTTTGAATGAACTTTACACGCTCTTACAAAGCAAACAAAAGACATGCTTTTGTGGAGGCGTCCATTTTTTTCCACTTAGCATGTCAAACTTGCAAATTACCACTTACAAGGCACCACGAATGCAGCACTAGTGTCTGCAGTAATCCCAGCTCAATGTAATGCCTGCTTATTTAATACTGTATTTTATTTAGATAGTAGCTAACTATTTATATTTTCTAGCTTTTTATATTTTCCAGCTAGCTCTATTTAAAGTTTTACTTTGCAAAGCAATTAGCTAGTTATTTGTTTAGGTAGTTTACACCAACACTGGGTATCTTTTTTTTTTTTTTTTTTTAGTTTTTTTAGCATACTTTACAAGTTTTTGATAACTTACTCAACTCTACAACTGTCAGTGAATAGTGCATTTGTCATTTTTTTATTTGAGAGCATTTCTAACAAGTCTGTCAAGTTTCACAAGTTTTTACAAATGGGATAAATTATACCAAAATAGCAGAAAGAAAAATGAACAACAGTGAACCACAACATAAACCATAAGGTCCCTATGCAATTTCAGTGCCAGCCCCTTTAAAATTACAGAACCTAAGCAAGTTTCACTGATATTGAAACTAAAACATTACTTAATGAGCTATATTTTCTCAAACAGTGTGTTATGTTCATCTGTGAAATTCATACATTAGGCAAGTGAGGCAGAATTCAATCCAAGTATATAGCTGGTGGTTAAGGTCCCAGCCCAAGAGTCTAACAGTGGCCATCTGGCAGAGATTTGAACCCACAACCTTCCATTCCCTATCGCAGAACTTTAACCACTGATCTATCTCTGCTTACAAGATGTAGTGGAAGGGAAATCTGAAGGCCATTCAAACCTGGGGTTTGAGTGCTTGTTTTATGGCGATCTATAAGTGTGTGTAGGCACTTGGCCTTGGTTTGACCTCATATTAAGTGTGCAGCCTTGCGTTCGCCCTATTTTATGGAGTGAAAGAGAAGCAATGCCGACCTAATGGAGGATCAGCCTCAAGTTCAACTCGTGGTCCACCTCAGCTTCACCTGCCTCAGCATCATCGTCTACGACAGCTTGGAATTTCCTTGAATATCACACTCCTGGCCTGCTGCCAAACTTGCACTAAGGTTCGACCACTGAAACCAATAGACTGCACTTTAAAAAGCATCATGACCCACTAAAGCTGTAGGCACACAGCCCAGAGCAGCTAGTCCTCTCCAAAAGGACGGATCGATTGGGATGAACCTTGCAAACTTCAGGTCTAAGAATAAAGGGAGTAATGCAAACAGCTGGAATGTAAATATGCAGTGACAGTTGTCCTTAGGTTGCCTTCTAAATGAGTGCGATTTTAACTCACGAGCAAAATGGAACCAAATATTCGGAAACATCCATATTAATACTGTATATCAGGAAACATTGTGTAACTGGTTATTGGCACATTGTCTAACTGAGGTGTCTCTGGGGCGGAGGGAAGAATGCTTGGCAGGACGAATGGCAGAAAAATAATGATGTTCAAGGGTTACTGCCTTCCTAAAATGGCTCTACTTGGAACCGTCTCTGACAGAAAAACAGAAAGTTTTACACAGAACCATTAGGACTTCCGTGAAAAAAAACCCCTGTCAATCACAGCAACACTACACAATTGTGGCCGCCTGCGAGCTCATGTGTCCGGAAGAGGGTAGTTAGTGCTTTCCTCAGAGTGTGTTCAGCCGCCCTGTAATGTAGCATGGGCAGCGCTTTGAACAGATGTGGTGGCTGGCTTCATGTTTCTATAAGGAAGTATGTGTTAGCCCTTATCCTCCCTGACTGGTAGCTGTCATGTAATAGGGGAGAGCGAGCTAGTGGGAGGGAAACTGGGAGAAGATGAAAAAAAAAATAAATAAATAAAAATTATTGATAGTTTTTAGATTCTCGGAAATAAAAACAACAGAAAGCACATTAGCTAGCAATCTAGAGAAGTAGCAAACGCAAAAATGCTACGTTCGTGGTGTCTTGTAAGTGACTACCCCAAGTTGACAAGTTGAAATTTCAAGTTGAGTGGGTGTTTTCAGTGGCTTTAACCGGTAGTAGGTGGGGAATTACAAGTTGCAACTTCGCCTAGAATGCAGCAACACTAGACAATTGTGGCTGTCTGCGAGCTCATGTTTCCAGAAGAGGGCAGTTAGTGCTTTCCTCAGAGTGTGTTCAGCTGCCTTGTAATGTAGCATGAGCAGCAGTTTGAAAAGATGTGGTGGCTGGCTTCACATTTCTAAAGGAAGTATGTGTTAGGAGAAGTAGCAAACGCAATGATTCTACGTTCGTGGTGTCTTGTAAGTGACTACCCCAAGTTGACGAGTTGAAATTTGAAGTTGAGGGGGTGTTTTCAGTGGCTTTAACCAGTCGTAGGTGGGGAATTACAAGTGAATGCAGCATAAGCCACAAGAGGACACGTGCTGTGGTGATTTTATCACAGGTGTTCAATAAAGAATTAAATTTATCGTTAATAATATTTAAAATAAACAATTCTTGCACTATGCAATGCAGTCTGTTTTGGTTACAACATAAGGGCCAAAGATCAGAGTACAGAACAATGGCTTAAGCGTAACGGTTTTTGGTTTTTTTTTGGTTTAAAACCTGGCGCACTGATACACAATTCCATTATTGTGATGCAGTCACAGGTGTGTCTATATCAAGGATTTTAAAACGGTTTCAACCAATCAGATTTTCAAACCAAAACTATCCGTGTTATGCATTGAGATTTTCACTTCAAGTTTCCTTTTTTCCAGCGGCCTTACAGAGCATCTTGACTTTCGTTCCATGTCGAAAGTAGGAACCTAGAAAGCTAGAAAGTAGCACTCTTTTGGCAGAAATGTGTTCCCATATTACATCTATAAAAGTTAAAGAGGTTACCTGCAAGTGGTGAAACTATATTCATTATTTGAAAGGGTCTGATTTATTGAGGTCATTGAATATCCGTTGCAGTCTTAGTTTTAACCTCTAAATCTTTTGGTCATCGTTGACCAGTAAAACCCTTCAGGGCTTTAGAGATCCACTGGAGTCTACAAAACTATATTACAGCTGAATGTGAGCAGCAATGTAATGTAGCAGACCTGCTTTTCTCTATGCCCTTTGCTCCCAGTGTAATCTGAGCCATTAGCAAAAATCCTTGTACAGGCAGGGCACGCAAACAGCAACAGGCACTCTTACACACACACACAGAATTCTCACATCCATCCCAGCTAATGAAGGCAGACAAGAAGGCCGTCATTTCCCTGCTTTCTCCTAATTAGGCCTGTTCACCATAATTCAGTTACAACTCAATAAAGCACATTACGGCTGCAACTGGAGTCTGTGGTGAAACTGTAACACTGAGGCTGCACTACACTTTATAACACTGTAATCATGTTTTGGCATATTTGCTTAATATTTGGTAGCACTGTTGTCTTATTAGACGTGTGCCTTTTAGTTATGATTGGTTATATCATTTATTGAAATATAATAGTGCTATTGGGAGGAGGCTGCGTAAGCAAGCAGAATTTATTCTCTCACAATAAGGCCAGCTGTCTCTGAAGGACCTTTATTTTTGACCAATCGGAAGGCACTGTGAGGTAAATCTCACAACAACATGGCATATATATATATATATATATATATATATATATATATATATATATATATATATATATATATATATATATATATATATATTAATAACAATTAACTGTAATAAATAGAAATGTTTTAATAGAAATAGTAACATCCTTATATAATTGTAAACTATAATATGGTTATATATGTAGGATAAAGAAGCTTACCTTTAATTCATGCATTTTGCATCGTATGGTTTTTGTAAACAATCCATACATCAAATGTTTGCACAGGCCAAAAAATCTGACTCAAACTGCCCGACAAAAATCAACCCCCTGAGCCGTGACCACAGAACCGACGAAAAGCTGGTTTAAAGATTCTTATGCAGCAAGGGCGAAGTTTAAACGGCTAAGTGAACGAAGAGGGTCAAAGGTCAGCGGCTTTGGGAATGAAGTCATGAATTTACAGCACTGTGCTCACGTGAACTGACAGTTCCCTTCCCACAGGAATGGTCATGTGACCGGGAAAGCCCTGAGAGGATTTGCCGTATTTAGTCTTCCACGTGTGGAATGGGAGAAAGCCACTGAACTTTACCAGCTTTAGAGAGGCTAAACTTGCTCTTTTTACCCCCAAATACACCCAGACCCACAAACTGAAAACCAGTTATATATCATATTATTCAATATATCATTAATGAGGAAATTGTCGCTACTCCCACTGCGTTCCGTTCACATGAACAGGCTGTCTAGGTAGGCTGAGACTTTGCTCTTGAAATAAGATCTGCCCCAATCAAAGAGAAGGATAAGAATTATGTCAGAAGCTTATAATTCTGTTCACCAGAGAAGAGTTATAGAAAAGTGTGAAAAACATAGCATACGGTGCTACAACACCAACTTTAAAGTAAAGTTGTAGCTTTTTTTTTTTTTTTTTTTTTTAAACCACTATGACAACATTGTGAAGTGCAAAGGTTAAAAGGTTAAGCAGTTATCATGATCTCAACAAGTACTCACCAGCTGCTACACTGGGATAACAGAGAGAGAGTGAGAGAGAGAGAACCCCGGCTCTACTGAAGACCCACAAAGGCCTCACAGCTGACTGCAGTCAGCACATTCCTTTGTGCAACAACAACCGGCAACACAACCTGCTCTGTATCGACCTCACCAATGTGACTAAGCATTTCAGCAACACAGAGGTCTCGAACACAAAAAAAGCTGCTTCTTCTGTAGTTTTTTCCTTGCACTATTTGCCCATACACCTAAAATGCCATTACTTGAAATAAAGATAACTTCATTACATTTCAGCAATTCTATCACACTGTGTGCTTTTGTTTAATCACAATCACTTGCTACTTTCTAAGCTCAGATACAAACACAGCTAGGCTTTTCAAACATACAGTCAAACAAAAATGTAACAATGGGAAAATGCAACAAAGTAAAACTCTTATTTTGTCAAATGTTCTCCAACAAGAGTAAAACACTCTCCATTAAAATTACTCTTAGAGTTTACGTTTTTAATTTAAAAAAAATACTTAGGTAAATGTAACATTTACTTGTAACTACGCATCTTTGCTAATATAATGCATGTGTTATAACCAGTTATGTAACATATATAGACAGGGCGTGCTGTTATAGGAAAATAATCAACAACAGGGTGGTGTGACAGGGCCCTTACCACACCAGAGTTAATTACTTTCCTATTACAGCACATCCCAAATAGTTTACCACGGGAATTTGCCAACAATTACAATTTTTATTTAGTACAGAACAATAGCTGTCATACTTCTTATAACTTAATAGTTATGTTTAATGTTGTGGAATGTCTGTGAAACAAGTTCCTGCTATCACGTAACTTATAACAGCTATATACAGTCGTTCCATCACCAGCCTCTATTTTTTTCTCTCTCTTTAAGTTAGTAAGGCAAAAAATGCAACTTGTCAAGCTACCAAAAGGTCCTCTGTCCTGAAGCTTCGCCCCCGTCAGAAAAGTTACACTTTTACCTCTGACTGTAACAAATCGCCGACACTGAAGACTCCTTCTATAAATGGTAAATAAACATCTCTTCACAGAATACTTTACCATATCAACAATTACACACACTTTTTAAAATCTGTTTATGTGTAACATCTGCCACACAGGTCCCTGTGTAAGCTGTTACTATAGAAATAGCAACATAACATGTTGAAGGAGTTAGAAGGAGTATCAATATAAGACCTTCTGACCTATCAGATTCAAGAAATATAACTGTGATGTGGTATAAACCACTATACTAAATATATTATTAGGCACAAATCCAAAGTAAATATCTAATGCAAAATAAACCAAGCTGCTTGCTTTCCTTCCATTACAAAAAGCAGATTAAGATATCTCTTTTTCTATATGATGATAAGACTCTCTTCAAAAAAACTACTGTCATTTAGATGGTGCAGTGACGTCTTTCAAATGTCAAATTTGTTTGACCAACAATAATTTGTGAGGTAAGAATTTTAAATGTGAGAATAAAGAGATGATAACTGTCCATCTAATTCTTGTATGTCTATTACAAAATAATGGAGGTGGCGCACCTACTCCTAAAATGCTGAATCAAGGGAACGGCCTAATGTCCAAGTTAAACACTAAAGCTGCAGCCCAGCTGTCACGCACACACGTGGTCTAGTTCTTGGAAACAGCACCAATTAGCACTATTGCTAGGTGAAACGAACGTAAAAATCAACTGCTTCAGCAGTAGAACAGCACTAGATGCTACTAAATGCATCACTAAATGCTTCAGCAGTAGAACAGCACTAGAGGAAGACAGATCATGCCATCAAGTCTACATTGTGCAGTGATTTACAGTTATAAGTGAAGAATAGATACACAGCTCACATAATACAACATTAACTACTAAATATAGAACATAACTAAAAGAAAACACAGAGGCAATACTTCCTCTATTCAGTAATCCAAAATCAAAAGCGCAACAACCTTTTTCACTAACTCCACTGAAGCTTTTTCCATACAGTGTGACTGTGTGTCATCATACCAATCAGGAATGCTGATCAGGAAAGCTCACCATTATTATATTGTGCTACATTTTAAACATTTATTGACTGTATTTAACACCTGGACTTTCCATTATAGGTGAATTTCGATTCATCCAAGGGCCATAAGGCTTCAGTTGAAAAACCAAGGGACATGGGGCTTCTAGAGGGAGAAAAAAGGGCACAAGCCTTCAGGAATGAGAATAAGGGGAACAAGGCTTGAGAAGGCTTCAGGAGTTAGAACAAGGGCCACAAGAGGTCAGAGGTAAGACCAAGGACCACAGGGCATCAGGAGGGAGACCAAGGGAAACCAGGCTTTAGTAGTGAGACCAAGGGGCACAAGGATTCAGGAGCAAGACCAAGGGCCACGAAGCTTCAGGAGCGAGACCAAGGACCACAGCGCTTTAGGAGCAAGACCAAGGACCATGGGGCTACAGGAGTGAGACAAAGGGCCACCAAGCTTCAGCAGCGAGATCAAAGCGCATGAGGATTCAGAAGTGAGACTAAGGGCCACCAGATTTTAGGACCTAGACCAAAAGCCACAAAGCTTCAGGATTAAGACCAAGGACTACAAGGCTTCAAGGGTAGAGACCAAGGTGCACAAAGCTTCAGGAATGAGATCAAGGACCACAATGCTTCAAGAGTGTAACCAAGGACTATGAGGTTTCAGGAAGAACATCAATGGTTGTGAGGTTTTAGGAGGGAGGTAAAAGGTTACAAGACTAGAGAAGGGAGGTGGAGGGCTGTGTGTTTCTTTAAGTGATCAGGAGTAAAGTGGCATTAGAAACATTTCCACCAACTGTTCAGTTGACGTTGGGCTAGTAGCATCTATACTAAACTACAGTGCTACATGCAATACAGTGTGCAAACAGCTGTCTCATCAATCCCTCACCATAGAGGAAAAACAGAGATGGGCTATTACCCATCCCCAAGTTCCTGCTCTTTAAACACACTGCCATGGAGCGCATGCAGCGTTTCCGTTCAGTCAACAAAGAAACGGTTCTAACCGCCTCCGAATCTCTTAGCAGGTTCCACAAACCGAAAGGTAGAACTGTAAGAACTCGTCCATGCAACGGCAGATCGTGAGATAAAGCTAAAACCTAGCGTTAAAGATCCAGTGTAACACACAACAACCTGCGTTTACTGAGCTGCAGCCCTGAACACAACAACTACTACTGCTACAATAACAACAACAACAACAACTACTACTACTACATCACTACAACAACTACTACAATAACTACAACAACTACATCACTACAACAACAACTACTACTACTGCTACAATAACAACAACTACTACTATTACTACTGCTACAATATCAACAACAACTACTACTACTACTACATCACTACAACAACAACTACTATTACTACATCACTACAGCAACAACTACTACTACTACAATAACAGCAGCAACAACAACTACTACTACATCACTACAACAACTACTACAATAACTACAGCAACTACCACTACAACAACAACTACTACTACTACTACTGCTACAATAACAACAACTACTACTATTACTACTGCTACAATATCAACAACAACTACTACTACTACTACAATAACAACAACTACTACTATTACTACTGCTACAATATCAACAACAACTACTACTACTACTACATCACTACAACAACAACTACTATTACTACATCACTACAGCAACAACAACTACTACTACATCACTACAACAACTACTACAATAACTACAGCAACTACCACTACAACAACAACTACTACTACTACTACTACTACAATAACAACAGCAACAACAACAACTTCTACTACTACAATAACAACAATAACAGCAAAAACAACTTCTTCTACTACTACAATAACAACAACAATAACAACAACTACAACTACAACAACCCGGCTCAAAAGGCTCAAGCTACTGCACGAGCGAACGGAACTCCGGAACTGAGCCGAGGGGGAAACACACACATACAGGCGCGCGAGCGCACGCACACACACACACACACACACACACGGCGCCGCTGCTGCTTTAGCACGCTAACTGAGAACCACCACCAACACCACTACCACCACCACTACACTGAGCCGGAGCTCGAGGTGTTTCTGGGGAGAAAATGGCAAAGCAAAGCGGCTATGAAATGGCACGCGCCGTGACATTACCTAAGATGCTCGAGTTGCAGTAGTTAGTTTCCGCTTAAATCCTGCGCGTGAGCTCTGGCACTGACCTTGGACTCGGGGGAAGAGCACGAGAGCTGAGCGGCGCCGCCATGTTCCTGCTGCTGTTGCTCCTCTCTCGCTCGCGCTCTCTCTCTCTCTCGCTCTCTCTCTCTCTCTTTCTCTCTGACTGTGTGTGTGTGTGTTTGTGCGTGTGTGTCCTCCCCCCACTCAGTGTGTATCGTCCCCGTTTGAGCTGCAGCTCAGTCACTGTACACCCAGCAACAGCCGCCTAGTTGAGTTCACTCAGTAGTGAACACTTTGCATTCACTAGCTCGCAGTAAAGATTAATAACAATGATGCTAAAGTATCAGTGGCGTGTCTGTACACTTGCACACTTGTACAACTAAAGGTACAGTACGCTTATGGCAAGTCACGTGTCATTTTCAAGCACAGTAACTAATCACACACACACGTACAGCTCGTGCACAAAAAACAAAAAAAAAAAATAGAAGTGGTGTGAGAGTCCTATTTAATATGCCACACTAAGGCATGGTATTAAATTATATAGCACAATAAATTATTTATAATAATTTCATCACAACCTTACTGTATTCCCATGAAGTAAATGTAGTACTAGAATTACGGGATTGCATTTTTCCAAATTAAAAAAAGCCATGATGCTCCTACAAAAGTTTATCAAAAAATAAAGAAGAAGCCAGCAATCCTTAATCTGGGACTTGAATTTATTTCTACACAAAATGCTGCCTAACTAGACTATACTATACTATACTAGACACACATACACAACAGTTTTGCACTATGGAAAAACAATTTTTTGCACACTACATAAAACCTCTTACACTGTACAGCTCTGTATATTTCTAGTATAGTATATATATTATGTATATATATATATACTATACTAGACACACATACAGAAACAGTTGCACTCTAGAAAAAAATCTTTGCATACTACAGCTCTGTATATCTGTTTTGTTTTTTAAACATATTCTATTTATGCATATTCTACTATCTATTCTACTATCTACTCTACTATCTATTCTACTATCCTCTACAGACGGCTAAACTTTATCTTATAGTCTAGATCTTATTATATTCTGTTTTTATTATGTATGTGTAAATCTAGTCCGTTGTTGTTCTGTTCATTGTTGCACTGTGGGACGAGGCACTAAGGAAAAACATTGTACTGCATCACATCACGTGTATGTAATATGTATGTGACAAATAAAGAACCTTGAACCTTGAACAACTGAGTAAAGAATTGTATTTTCTTCTAATATTCATTCATCTTCAGTAAACGCTTTATCCTGGTCAGGGTTGCGATGGTTCTGAATCTATCCCAAGAGCACTGGGAGCAAGGCAAGATCATGGCAGATGAGACAACTGTCCAGTGCACACATTCTCACCTACAGGTAATTTAGCAGAGACAGCCTACTTAACTGCTTTTTTTTGGGAGGTGGAGGAAACCAGTGAACTCAGAGGAAACCTACACGGACAGGGGGAGAACATGCGACACTCAGCACAGACAGTAACCTGAGCTCGGGATTGAACTGGGGACCCTGGAGCTGTGAGGTGGCAAGGCTACCTGCTGCACCACTGTGTCACACATTTGGTCTAATAATTCAGATAGCTGTTAATAGCTTGTGGTGTAAAAGAAAAGTCTGCCTTGTGGCCCGAAGGTAACAGGTCAAAAGCTGTGTGAAGTAGGATCAGTAGGATTGAAGCCACTGAAATGTACAGGACAGTGGTACTCCAGGACCAGGATTGAGAAATACTGATCTAGGACAACGCCAAGGTATTTGTAGTTGGCGACATACTTGGCTGCCCTTTGATGATGTAGTTATAAAGCATATTTCTGCCGTTCGGTCCGGAGTATCAAAGTTTTCTGTGGTGTTCATGTAAAGCTGCTTTTCTTGTCGATACATCCCACGGTCCCTAAGATCACACAAATTAAGACCAAGCCAAAATGATTGGGAGCATCTGTGGAATCTGCTTGATTTTAGCCCTTGTGTTTTCTACCATCAGCTCTGCGTATACGTATGTCAGCTCCCATTTATGTTATTTTCACCCGAATCAGGTGAACCATCTCTTGTTTAGTACTTACTCACGCTGTTTTAGGGCACTATAACTATCTGGACTAACAGGTTCAATAAGGTAGTCATTAAAGTAGTCATCTTTAATACTTGTTTACTTGGCGTTTGCATGTAATGACATCTTTAAGGGTTGTTATTACCTGCAACAGACACAATGTTGGCATACGAAAATGTCAGATACAGAAAATATATTACAATAGCTTACAAAATATACTTGTGTATACTTTGGAATGCATTGTTAACAATAATAAAGTGTACTCCGTTTGCTAGGTGTTTTGCACGTCTCTTTGCAGACCTCAGGGTTATACAGTAAGTAACTATATTATTGCTTTAAGTGTATATCACTACTGTTATTGTATTAATAGTCATTGTTTGATTAACAGCATCTGTAGCTATGTGCTGTGTGTGTGCTTGTGATTAGTTGTAACACTTTCTGTTTCTATTCAGTTGGTGGAAACTTCAAGCACTTGTATCACTTTCAACTTCTTCACCAGCTCTATCCAAGGCTTGGAAAACAATCAAATGTACACAATCTACCCACAGTGTATTCAATCTGCTGAGACATGGCTGATGTCTATGAGTTTTGCACTGGAGCTATGAGGCTAATACAGAAAACAAGTAAACTTTTCCAGAAATATCTGCCTCAAAACACAGCCAATTCTTCAGTAATAACACACAGATAATATACACCAATCAGCCATAACATTAAATCCACCTGCCTAATATTGTGCAGGTCCACCTTGTGCCACCAAAACAGCTCTGACCTGTCGAGGCAAGGACTGCACAAGACTTCTGAAGGTGTGCTCTGGTATCTGGCACCCACACATTAGCCGCAGATCCTTTAAGTTGCGAGGTGGGGCCTCCATGGATCGGACTGGTTTGTCCAGCACATCTCACAGATGCTCGATCAGATTGAGATCTGGGGAATTTGGAGGCCAACACCTTGAACTCTTTGTCACATTTCTCAAACCATTCCAACAATTTTTGCAGTGTGGCAGGGCAAATTGTCCTGCTGAAAGAGGCCACTACCATTAGGGAATACCATTGCCATGAAGGGCTGTACTTGGTCTGCAACAATGTTTAGGTAGGTGGTACATGTCAAAGTAACATCCACATGAAAACTCCCAAAGTTTCCCTGAACAGCAGAACATTGCCCAGAGCATTACACTGCCTCTGCCAGCTTGCCTTCTTCCCATAGTGCATCCTGTGATGCACTCACACCCAGCCATCCACATGATGTAAAAGAAAACATGATTAATCAGAACAGGCCACCTTCTTCCAATGCTCCATGGTCCAGTTCTGATGCTCACGTGTCCATTGTAGATGCTTTCGGGGGTCACGATTATCTCAATCATAGTGCATGTTAGTTTCTGTGGTAGGGGTAAAGAGGGCTAATTCTGATTTGGTAAATCAGGCATCACATCTACCCGAGTATAGTGGTATACTTCTTTTCTCTCTTCCAACTGTATTCTGTTTTCCTTTGCTAAACTCCTTTACATTTGTTCTGTTGTGAAGAATTTCTAATAATGTACTTGTAGCACACCTTCTTGACCTGAAGATACACGCATGTGGTTTTCTAAGCTTGATGGTCTTTGGTGGACCAAAATTCAAGGTTACTTCTGTAGAAATAAAAGAATTTGTCCTATCTGAGTGACACCAAACTATGTGCTAAGAAAGAAAGTGGTTTAGCTTCAAGATGGCACTACTAACGTTTTCAGTTCTGCAACAACCTGTTTGTCCATTTGTATAGATTGATAAAAAGGATGTACAGTGTCAGAAACCACATTAGCAAGTTGGTTTGAGATTCAAATGCTAAGCTGGATCTATAATCTTCCTATTCTTGTTAGTTACATTCACCTGATCAGTGCAGTGCCAAATTAAAGAGGCAAATTTCCGATTGGTTACATTTTGGTTGTGCTTTAATTATGCTGCAGTATTTAACATGCTAACTAATTTAGCTCTTTGCATAATGACATAACCTGGTGTTTGGAAAAATGCAATGGTTCTTTTGTTTAGAAATAATAATGATACTCTTCCTGTAGCTAGCCTTTCATCATCCTCTAAGCATGGTGGAGTTAACAGATGAGATCATGAATGTGACATTTTGCAGGTCAAAAGATATACAATACATTTTTCCTTCATGTCAGTTTGTTTTGTCTTACTCCAAATTTCTGTCATTTTGCTAAAGGGATATTTTTTGCATGCATTTTTGTTGACCTCTTTGTTTGATGGCCTCTTCTACTGCCATGGCATTTCTTTTGGCACCAAAGTGTCAAGCCTCAATAGCCAAAACAAAGAAGCAGCAAAGTCAAACACAGAGATGACAGTTGTGTCAAGCCCTGCGGAAGAGGAACTGCAACTGAAAACACACGTCTAATAAGTTCTGTTGTCTCCTTACTTTTAAAAACATTGAATTTATAACCAAATATGCAGTTCACCACAAAGAACAAATAATCAAGAACTGTGTGGACACTCACGCGTCTGCCTACACACCCTCTTTGTGTCAATGTCTAGTTTTCATAAAACCTAGCCAAAACAAAGGTGATATGAGTAATGCAGTCCTTTCACACAGCACCTAAACCTTGAACATGAGACAAAACAAAACTTCAAAACTTCATCTAAATGTATTAAGTTTGCAGCAGTGGCCTTTTGGGTTGATTTAGGCACACAAAAATGAATGCAAAACTTACATTGCAATCAAATGCATTCAAAATATATACAGAATTTGATGCAACACATGCAGCGAAATTTGTTGCAGTCTCCAAGAATGTGGTTATCTGGACTTAGGGGTTACAAACTTGAGTGCTCTTATCACCAGTGTGACAACCTTGGTTTTGACCTTCCACATTCTCACTCGTTCCTCTTTCTGACCACTGCTGTTTTCTGCTCCTAATCTATTATTACTGTGTCTGGTTGCTTGGCCATTAGTTGCCAATCTGCCTAAATCTGTGAATCCCACAGGCTCTACTCTATGTGCTTCTCATTAATTTGACTTGGGGCTGTTCAGTGTGTAATCTTTGCAGATATTCCTGCCTGCACCTGACATCCTGCTAGACCATCTAAGGGGCTTGGGTTATGTCTGACACACTGTGCTACACTCCTGCTTTATGGGCACCCTTCATAAAAATAAATAACATATGCAATGAGTGTTATTAATATCTATGTTATAAATGTGTACAGTACAGTTGTGACACATATTTAGTGCACATTTTCTGCAAAACAGTGCAGTTTCAGTGTACAATATGCAACCTTATACCAGGGAAACAGGAAATGGTCAAAGGCGACAATCGTCCCTTGGAGACTAAAAGCAATTGAAAATAATACATTTCCCCTTCAAGGATGGCAAATTATTATAATGCATTATTATGCATTTGACAGAATAATTTCACACATTCTCTTGAACGGTGTGAATATATACATGCATTATGCTTCTGAAGACACAGATTATTCGTACTCTCCTTGTGAAGACGTTCCACTGGCATAATTAATAATGCAGCTAATTAATGCTATTCCTACAACTAAATCTAACCCTAACCATAACCTCAGAAATTAAAAGGTCACCTTTTGGCTCTTTTAGTTTTTTTAAATAAAAACTACAGGTGGCATAGTGGGTAGCATTGCCACCCTACAGCTACCGGGTCTCAGGTTTGATCCTGAGCTCTGTGTGGAGTTTCTGTGCATGTTCTCTTTGTGTACACATGGTTTTCCTCCAGGTTTCCTCTCAATCTTCCAAAAAAAAAAAAAAATGCCAGTAGGCGGATTGGATATTCTAAATTGCCCCTGGGTGTGAACAAGTGTGTGAACCTGTGTACGCATGGTACCCTGCAATGGACTGGTTTTCCATCCAGGATGTATTCCAGACTCATGTCCAGTGTTCCTGGGATAAGGCTCTGGATTCACTGTGACCCTGATGAGGCTCAAACGCTTACTGAATGAAAGATTACTGCATGATTTGAGGTCTAAAAAGCAGCTGGCAAAGTTGGCAATGTCCCCACAAGGATTTGTACACAGTTTGTACCTTGTGGGAACATTGCCAACACACAGACATGAGAAGTCCTTTGCCTGCACAACTGATGACGGACCTTTGTCATACTGTTACTCTGGAACCTCTTTGCACTACACTGCAATGAACAAATCCACCATGTAGGTGGTCACTTTGTAGCTCCCTTTACCCAGTATATCAGTGGAAATTGACCACAATAGGACTACTACGTGATGTTATTTGGATGGTGGATTGTTCTCAGCATTATAATTAAGTATCTACAGTATTTACACACACAAAAGCTTGGTTTGTAAACAGGCTGTGAAAAATAAAATCAAAAATGAGTCCACGGCGCCACCTTATGCTCACAGTAATGAAATACTAGCACACGTCATTTCTTCCCGAATACTTGTGGCACCAATCCTGTCAGGATTCCACCAGTGTCTCCATCTGAGCAGAGAAATACTGTGTTACTGTACTTAAATCTGCTTTTTAAGTATCTGTACTTTACCTGACGGTTTATTTCACCTCACATTTTTGACTTTTACTACATTTCTCTGCAATCATACACTGTACTGGGGTGACTGGAATAAATGGGCTAGCAGGGCTTAGCCACCCTGCCTTGCAAAGATACAAATATATCAACATAAGGTTTCCTTTTTGAGATCCACTTCATATTATTTTCTGTTAACAAATCATTTAACTTTATTCAATTATTTTGGACTTAAGTTGAACCAAGGGCGACAGCACCACTAAAGGTCATAGGAAAAATAAACAGAATGGTATTTCTCAGCCCATGTCGCCAACACATCCATAAGAGTGAGAAGGTTAACTAAATAGTTCCACTGATTGAGCACAGTAAGGTTGTCTATCTGTCTTTAAATGTGTGTCTAACAGTCATTCTTATTATGCTCTCAATGAGATGATATGAATTGCTCACCTTGTTACTGATCATATACACAATATGGCCAAAAATATGTGTATACCTGAACATCACACCCATATATGGTTCTTCCCCAAACTGTTGCCAGCACACAATTGTCTAGATTGTCTTTGTATGCTGTAACATTAAGAATTCCCCTTTACTGGAACTAAGTGGCCCAAACAAGAAGTCTGTGCCCTCTGTAGCTTCAGATTTCTGTTCTTGGCTGACCGAAGTGGAACCCAATGTGCTCTTCTGCTGTTGTAGCCTATCCACCTCAAGGTCTGATATGCTGATTTTCTGCTCACCACAGTTGGAAAGAGTGGTTGTTTGAGTCACCATACTATTTATTGTTGCACCATTCTGGGTAAACTCTAGAGACTGTCCCAGTATTTCATCAGCAGTTTCTGAAATACTCAAACCAGCCCGTTTGGCACCAATAGAAAAATGAGAGACAATTTCAATAAACACAAGGAAAAGGTACCAGTTTCAATTTGTATTTTACTGTGTTTTGTATTTGAATGTTTGTTTTTTGTAGAACAAAATAAATTCTTAAGAAAATAATGGTGGAAATGCAAACTACAAACTATCAGAGTGTATTATCGCACGGGTGGAACAAAAAAGGCAAATTATTGTTCTAAATCCATAACATATTCCTCTGTTTGTCTATGTAAGCACTGCAGTGCAAATAAGGACAGAAGGCATCAAATTATATGCACTTTCTAAAAGGTTACACATGGTACTGCTACAGTCATGATCGTGGCAGATTACTATAATAATGACAAATTAAGCGAATGCAAACAATGAATTAACAAAACACACACATACACACACTTGCACAGCTGACCACCCGCACCTTTTAACACAGTATGTACTGTTTTCTATTTTTTTTTTTTAAACCTGTTTAAATGTCCATACAAATTTGGTATAGTCAGGCACTTGAAGTGTTTATTGGCCTTTTGCACTGGCACAGATGAATCCTGGGAAATGCAGAATGCCGCTTAAAGCGTGCAGCGTTTGGACCCTTTTAGTCAGGGAGGCGAAAAAAAAAAAAAAAGCCCACTTCCTGTGATGAACAGACAGCTCTGTACAATAAAGTATTCAGCACCCAGCTTTAAAAAGGGCACTGTTTTGTAAAGTAGCCTCCCTACTGTGCACAAAAGCCTATAGGGCTGTTCCTGAGCCTGTGCACAGCACATTTCCCAGCTCTCCCTATGTGCATTTAGCTCACTGATTTTCTGACAAGCAAACTTGTGCCGTTAATGGCTTGTACAATACATCAATATATTACAATTGTGAAAAATAGGCAGCAATACTGAGAAGATATACAAATCTATTGTCTGTAAAACATCATAAAGTCTTCTATGGTCCTTTATTTTGGAGCTCTGTTGCAGAGAAGGCAAGTCCTCTCACTGAGGAAATGTTCCAGCGATGTATCATGATATGAAAATACTGGCACATGCTTACTGGTGAGTGTAATCAGGTGTGTGAGAGCTGGGAAATGCTAATCATGTGCAGTGCAATGCAATTAAAAAAAGCAGGACTGAAGCGCAGAGCTGGGAATGATCAAGGAGGAGAGAGAGAGGGAGAGGAGGGAAGGAGGAATGAACAGCGGGATCTGTTTAGGATGATTTCTCCTTCCTGGCTCTGGGAGAATCTCCTCCGTTGGCACTCAGTGATCCGTTCACGCCGTTGGCTACAAGACATCAGCACACAAGTTAATAATCTGTATACGGAGTGATAGCAGAAGACTCACAAATCTGCTTCAGCTATTGATGTTAATTTGAGTTTAGAGCTGTATACAAATACATGGCTTAAATATGAAATAATGAAAATGTAAAAAACAAACAAACAAACAAAAAAGAATAAACAAACTAAAATATATATTAGATTAAATAAAAGTTGAAAGTGCAGCACTAACCTTTCCTGGACTTGCCCTTTGAGGAGGAAGATTTCTTCTTTGAGGACAGAATCTGAGCGTGTTCTCGCCACCGCCGCAGCTGGAAGTTGATGAATTTCCACATCATGAAGGCCTGAGTGATGCAGATTGCAGACAGGACAGTCACTCTGGTCCACCAAGAGACATCACAAAGTACAAAAAAGAAAGAAGAAGAAAAGCAAATTATGCAATTGGTAATGAAAACTGCTGTAAATATTAATTATTTATTTAGCCAAACCAAACTATTCTTTATTCTGTTAAATTGAGCAATAATGTGATAAATCATAACATTTCTACAGCTACTTAGCTTACCAAAAATAAAAAATAAATACACTACTTTCGTTAGATGTTGATGCTACCTTATGTGCTTTAATTTCTTTCTTTACTGTGTGAACATGTTACTTTAACAAATGTTTCCTGTCTCACCTAACAAACAGCACGTTGTAGTTTCCCTCGGCCAGGTTGAAGCCCTGGCGTTCAG
The DNA here is from genome assembly GCA_022758105.1 of Pangasianodon gigas. Taxonomy (NCBI): domain Eukaryota; kingdom Metazoa; phylum Chordata; class Actinopteri; order Siluriformes; family Pangasiidae; genus Pangasianodon; species Pangasianodon gigas. The sequence goes on from CM040475.1 coordinate 14,920,115, forward strand.
ATCCAGCCAAACCGAACCCCACAGTGAGGACGGACAGAGACAGAGTCAATAAGCGGGCCAGGACGAACAGGACAGCCCACACTGAGAACCTACACACACGCACACACAATTAAAATCTTACATTCTGTTTGGATCAATGTTCAGAAACCTTTATATGAGCATCTCAATTTCGCTAATGAACAATCATTTCTAAAAATAGTCTATTAGATGATGTTCAGATCATGTTTAGCTGAAAAGAATGATTAAAAATGACAGGATTGTAAATGTGAAGCAGAAAAGTGATGTTATTGCCTGTCTCTCTTATTTTGCATAATGCGGTTATCATGCAATGAAATTACTGAATAATAAACCTTTTAATTTGGACACAAATTCAGATGGGAAATGAGAAATCCTGGGTTTAGAAGATCATTAGATCTTTCAATTAAGGAGATCATCATGGATGAATAACTCTGGTTCATGGGCACTCACCCTGTTTGTCTCTCTTCGTTACTGAAGTAAATGATACGAGACACGTGGAAGAGCAACTCGACGAAATAATGTAGCACGAGCAGCACCACACCCAGACGGTTCAGACTGCAAACACACAATTTAAATAACTTAACCATATTGCACTACAAGTTTTAAATCTAACATGACACATGAAGTTAAAAGATGTGTGGCATTCACTGAGTAGGCTGTTGAAGGAGTACATTTCTTTTTCTGAATAAGATTTTTGTTCATACTTGAGGATGTAAGCGCCTGCAATGTGGACCAAGTACAGACTGATGTAAACCAGCTGTCGGGGAATGTCCTCCTGAAAAATAAATCAAGAAAACACAGATTTCTCACGTAAACATAGAAACGCCCTGGAGACAACCTTTTGTCCCCTCACAATGACAGGAAATGAGCGGAAACAATGCTAATCTTTCTATACTCACTTTCTTGATCTTCTGGAAGTAGAGTTCAGGAAGAGCGTGGAACCAGTAACCCAGCTGACAGATGTAGTAAAACTTCATCTGGAACCTGAAAACATGATTCTTGGTTATACGGCATATTGTGATACTGGTATCATGGACAGAAATATTTCGTTCAGGATGATGCTCACTAGACAGTACATGTGTTCCCATAATAAATTCGGACTTACTCTAAAGGTCACATGAAGGACAAATGTGTTCTAATTTCTGGACAAATTTAAAAAGCAGCATTGCATGTGTCCTTTACAGTCTGAAGGACATGTTGCTGAATATGCAATATTATGAAGGATATGTTGTTTTTGTGGGAAATTTGTCACTACTTAAAACCGTTGTGTCCAGCGATTGACATGACTCTGGAATTTGGGGATGTGAATTGAATTGTGAATTGTTTGTGCTTCCAGTTTTTAAATCACTGTATGTACATACAGATAGGTAACAACTTAAAGGAAAAAACAGTGGCTCTCAGTACAAAGTTCTTCTGGCTGACCATCTTTAGGCTCTGATGATGCATTTCTATCTTGATGGGAGTGGCCTCTTCCAGAATGACCCCGCCCCCATCCACAGGGCACGGGGGTTCCCTGAATGATTTGATGAGGATGGAAATAAAGTAAATCGTATGCAAAAGCCTTCACAGTCACCAGATCACAACCCAACTGAACCGATTTTGGAGCGATATGTTGGACTGTGCTCTCCACCATCAAAACATACACTGATGGAACATGTTTTGGAAAAATGGTGTTCATCGGTCTAGTGTGGTTCCAGACACTTGTAGAATCAGTGCCAAGGTGCTCTGAAGCTGTTCTGTTGGCTCAAAACCTTACTAAGACACTTTATGTTGGTTTTTCCTTTAATTTTATTTTTAAAAAATGTTTATTTCTGTGGAGAAGAAGTCAACGCTTATTTGTTATAGTGATATGAACTTGAAGGAGGTCTGGTTAACCTAGGCATGAAGAAAGCAGTTTCAGAGGAAAACGGCTTGACTGTACAAGTACAGGCTTCAACGCTATCTATTACCAGATAGAGAATGTGACTTACGGCATCAGTGTGTGTGGGTAGCCTTCCCACAGACTGACAGGGTTCGACAGGATGTTTTCCTTCGCACACAGAACAATGACACAATTAATTTCACAACTTAATCTGCTATAATATTAATAACTGTAAAGCTGTAATGCAGTCATACAGAAATTAGAATGCTGGCTCCCCACACGCACGAGAACAGATAGAAAGCACTGAGCTGGCCCGACTCATTGAACTTGCTGTGTTTGGTTTTGGAGAAGTGCATCTTCCTGTTGATTTTCTGCATGGAGAAGAACCAAGAGATGCAGTAAGGAAACAAAATTAACCTTTCTACTGAGGTCAAATGTACTTCACGAAGGTGTAAAATGATAATGTTTGTATGATACCAAATCTGAGTGTTACATTAAACACCCAACATGGTTTGAATGGAAAAGTATAGGATTCTTACATGATTATAAATAAATAAATAAATAACTATCATAAAAAGATTCTTACATCGAGGATGTACTCCTGGATTATGGCATGCATGATGATGGCCACCAGCATATAGAAGAAGACGGTGGCCACATCCTTCAGGCCATGCTGGAAATAATTCACAGGTGTCTCCTCGGCACCTTCTGACAACCAGACATACACACAGACACAGACATGACAATGTTGTTGAGGCTCACAGTCCATTAAATTAACTAGAGTATAACAACAAGGTAATGGAGGATCAGGTAACAGCTGGGACATAAGCCAAGAGAACAGACTTCAGTGCACATCTGTGAATATAACTGATAGTAATATAACAGTAATATAACCGATAATATTATAATATAATAAAACACACACATTTTACTTAAGCGGTGGTCACACACTGTACATTCTGGAGGAAAGTAGAAGCAAAAATCTGGTGATTATGAGCAGTCTTGCGAGCCTAGTGGTAATGTTAAGTAGATAAATTGTTTTTTTTTTTTTTGGTGAGAGTCATTAAGAAAATACTAAGGCAAAATATGTTTTCAGGCTTCACAGAGTTGCTAAGCAAATTCCTTTTTCCTCTGTTATTTTGCATTCAAGTGAACTGGCTTTTTTGCCAGGAAATATCTGCACTACTATTTATTACTAACACTTCAAAATGTCACTCCCTTGCGTTCCACTGAGCAGGCAGCATTTAGAGATAAAGTCTGACCCATTTAGAAATCACCATCTTTGAAGGTTCCTTATTTTGGCCACAACTGAATCCTGAATAAGGTACAAGTACATATTTTCTTAATAATACCATAAAAATTAACACATAGTCTATGAGAGGTCATGTTAGTTCATGCATTAATCTCAACAGTTTAATGACCTTGAAGCGCTGTTAGAAACTCAGCTCTGTCCTGACCTTATCACACTGACCGCCACTAACATTATCTGATTTGGATTGAGTAATATGGCTAGAGAAAAATTTAATCTAGGAACACCAAACCACTACGGGAAGAAAAAACTGTCAGAGTGTGAATAATGAAATAGTCTCATGACAATTCAGGTGTTGTAAGGTGTTATTTCTGTTAGTGCGTGTATTGGCATGTTCCAATAATCAATTACGCAATAAACAGTACGTTGACAAGCAACATACACAAAGTTATCACGGTGGACACCTTAAAATTCCACTCACTAAGCAGCATTTCTGCGCAGCAAGATAAAGTCTCTTGGAGCACACAATCCAAAAATTATAGTTCCAGGAAAGTTTGAAACATGGCAGACAGAACTAACGCTTTAACTAAAGAATGCTGTTTAGTTATTTTTAATTTAATAATATTAGCAATCATCATCTGAAAATCAACATTTCTGCACATGCATGTAAACTACCATAATGATTTGTCTTAGAGAGTTTTCACATCAGGAGTTTTGTACATTTGGTCGAGTGTGAAACTTGTTTAGGAGCCCAGGTGTGGTCCAGGGGAATCCGAAAATCACTGGTCAATTTTAAGCAAATAAGGTGTTTTTAAATTAAAAGGACGAATAGGAAAAGGATGTATCTATTGTCTCCTATTTTGCAAAAATTGCTCAGACATGAATAAAACTGATGCAAAGAACTGTGCAATCCATCTGCATGAAAGCGAAGCTGTAGTGAGGACACCTTCCAATAAACTCAACACTAAACACTGAAAAGACAACTCTGACTTACCATTTGCTGTTATCGTGACGTTGTATTGCACCGTTATGAACAAAACTGCAATCTTTGAGGTGATCTGCAACACAACAGAGGACACAAATTTGTTCTCCACAATCAGCATGATCCAACATGACTCCATAAACAAAATAAAACATGTACACAAGTTAACCATAAACTTATACTCTTTATATAATACCAGACACAGAAATAACCTATGATTCAAAGTGAATGTCAGAGGAGAAAGGCTACTGACCCCTATAAAGTTTCTAATGCTGTAGCTTTGTTATAGAGTTTCTTGTTCTTAGATGATGAGATGAGATGCTGTTTATTTTTGGAGTTACAGTATATCATACATGTTTTAGCTGAGGTCAAGCATAAACACCGCTGACGGAGAAGGAGAGACGCAGGGTCATCATCAGGAGGCATCTGACATCTGCCTGTAATTAATTTTAAGTAGTACGCTACATGATAAAATGAGAGAAGCTGTGATGGTGTATAAAGACGGAATCATGTTCTATCGTCCCTAATCGTAAAACACCTGTCTGAAAAGTCACACAAACACCAACCACCTTCTTCAAAATATACACGAGGTGCTGCAACGAGGTAAAGCAAGAACCGCTCGAGAGGGGCGGGACTTATCTGTTCTCGAGAGGATTTAATTGGACGAACACAAGCCTAGTACAGGCTGAATAATCACAATTTTTAATCCGTTTCCCAGAAGTGACAAAGTATAAAATTAAAATCAGAATATCTCCCTTTTTTTTTTTTTTTTTTTTTTGGATATACTGTCATATTGGTGTCCAGAAAACTAAAGGACAGGTACAAAAGCAGTGAAACACCAAACATCGATAACAATATGTCAAAATATCTGTTAATTTTATCAGCCAACTGATAATTCGGTCCAGAAGAGAGCGGTAGAAAAATTACATTTATATTTTAATAAATATAATATTGATATTATATAATCCTTAAATAAATAAAAAAAAAAACAATTTTTATTTTAATTTATTCAAAACAAACTACTCTAAACAAATATGGAGCACAAGAAGTGTTTCCATTTAAAGTAATAAAAAAAATTATATATATATATATATATATATATATATATATATATATATACACACACACACACACACACACACAGACACAGACACATATACTGCCTTTCACTCACTAATACAAACTACATACCCCATTATTTTGGCATTAGACAAAAAAAAAAAAAAAGAAAGACTGAAAGAACTCCATCTCCCATGATGCACCGCAACTTCTCCTGCTGGCTCTGGTTTTCAGAAGTAAACTTAAATGAAAAAAACGGAGGTGTAACATCAGGAAAGACGGAGGAGTGCAAAAGCTCAGAGGGGAAAACGCTGCAAAACGCGTCGCTGTGGGGAAATAATGCTAACGTGGCTAAAGCTGAGCGTCTCGGTGACAGCGCGCGCACAGAATGCCACGTAACCGTCAAACCCACCGCACGCGCTCAGGCATCATGCACGCAGCTGCGACAATGCAGCTCGAGGAAACGTGTACATGCTGCAGTGTGCATGAAGCCTTGTGCTCAATCAAACCCACTGCGTCGGACAGCTCGTTTCAGAGAAAAGAAGAAAAAGTGGGGCAGCGTTACAGACCCACAGATGCGTATAATAAAGGAAAAATAAACAATAACAATAAACAACAATTCTGCAGTGGGTTAAAAGGAAGTAGATGTGTTTAAGTCTGAAGGAGCTCCTGTGGAACAAATCAGACACTCAAGATCAAGCCCAAGATCAGACACCTCACCCTCCCTGTGTATGGGTCGGAACTTGAGTGTCTGATTTTTCGTCCTTACCTCAAACATGAGTCCCAGCAGGAAGAGCATGGCCACACACGACACAATATCTGCATGGTTCTGGATGACAAACTCGTGGCTCAGGACAGGAGGAGTTTTGTTGTTCTTCTTTCTGATTCCCATGATGCTGGAGAAACTTTTCGTGGCCAAACTCAGACACAGAAAGCAGAGCCGAACCTCACAGTGGCACCAACAGCACTAAAGCCACTTCACTCTCCAAGCGCCTTCTCTTCTCTTCTTTTTTCCTTCTGCTGGAGACTGAGCTAGCTCTCTGCTGCCTCCTGCTGGTTGGGAGAAAGGCTCCTGAGGTGGTGTGGATGGTCATGCTTACTGTTTACAGCCCAGAAGAGAGAACAACCTAATTCCATCCATCCATTCTCTCTACCGCTTCTCCTACACAGGGTCACGGGGTAACCTCTATCCCAGGGGACTCGGGGCACAAGGCGGGGGACATCCTGGACGGGTGCCGGTTCATCACAGTGCACAATCACACACACACATTCACACTTGGAAATGCCAGTCAGCCTACGACGCATGTCTTTGGACTGGGGGAGGAAATCGGAGTACCCGGAGGAAACCCTGAAGTACAAGGAGAACATGCAAACTCCGCACACACTGGGCGGAGGTGAGATTCGAACCCCCAACCCCGGAGGTGTGAGGCAACAGTGCTAACCACTGAATCCAGAGCGTATGTTCCAGGGAACACTGGGTGCGAGGTGGGAATACGTCCTGGATGTCCATTGCAAGGCACCATGCATGCACATTCACACCTAGGGGCAATTTAATGCAGTCAATCCACCTACTGGCGCTTTTGGGAGGCAGGAGGAAACCAGAGAACCCAGAGGAAACCCATGCAAACACAGGGAGAACATGTGAAACTCCACACAGACGCTAAGCCACGATGACGGTACACAGTGTACCACCCTCTTTCAGACTTAAAGGAGCAGTTTGTAATTTTATATCCCTCTGCTGCAAGGCAAACTGCAACTGCAATGAAAACAGGCAAACCTTCCTCTTCCTCCACAACCGAGCTCACCTCCTCTGTCAAAACTACACATGTTCTAATGTTGCATTCGTGGTGCCTTGTAAGTCGTAATTTGCAAGTTATAATAAAGTCATTTCACGCTTCGGTACGTTTGATGTGCAAAGTGAAAAAAAAAACATGGACGCCTCCACAAAAGCATGTCTTTTCTTTACTCTGTAAGAGCCTGTAAAGCCTGTAAAGCCTGAGTCACTACTTGTACTATTCAACAGAAACATTCAAACATTCAAGCAACATTTTGGACTGAAATTGCAGAACAGCAGCAACAGCAGACAATAGCGTGTTGATGATTACCTTCTCAAAACAGCAATTAGTATGGTCAGTGTTAGAGATTCAACCAAGTACTGTGTTTGTATATTAACTGATCTAAAAGATCTACTGCATAATTTAAAAGTACAGGAAAAAATAGTCTGTTCACAGTCTGTTCACAAGTTGACGAGTTGAAATTGCAAGTTGAGTGGGCATTTTCAGTGACTTTTACTGGTTGTAGATAGGGAATTATAAATTGCAACCTCACCTTGAATGCAGCATAAATTCCCTTTTAGGGAAAAGGGGCGGAGCTGAGCAGCTCTGTTCTGGCGGAGTTAATTTCTGGGCCACAAAAATGTAAAGATAAACCTGAAATGTCGAAACTAGCAAGATCCTTTGCATGGCAATATTGTGACTCACAGTCTTAAGGTATCTTTGGAATTATATGACCATTACATATCTAGAATCAGAATGAAATAATTCATGTCATCTTTAAAAAAAAGTAAATTCTTTTAAAAAAGGAATTCAAGTACCTAAAAGGCATGGTAAGAAAATGGACCCTATAGCCACACAGAAGCTTTAGATACAGATTTACAAAACTGACTATGAAATTGATAAAAATGAGAATTTTTAGCAATGCATTCACATATGATTAATCCTATTTCCAAAACTCCATAATGATTACGTACCAACTAGCCATGCAAAAAAAGTACTGGCTTAATGGTTTAACATAATATGGAAATATGAAATAATTATTTTAGGTAACTAGGAAGAACAAATACATTTTACTTGAATAGACAAACAAAATGAAATAAGGATTAAAGTATACAGAAAGTCCACATTTACAAGCTTTTTGCTTGGTTTGTGATAAACAGAAAGCAGTAATATTAGGCATCATCGTTCAGAAGACCACTTTTTTCCATATCATTCCAGATCTAAGTTTCCAGTGCCACAAGATTAGTTTCTTCTATCTGCTTTCAAAATGCTGAATGGCTCACAAGGCGTGCTACAGGCTGTATTTTAACCCCAATGTGGAAATCACATGCTTTTTTTAAAAGTGCACAATAAACTTCAGGCTAAAGTGAATCAAAAGTAGAGGGATGATTGCCAGCACAAACCAGCTGGACAGCATGAACTCGTAGCTAAAGCAAAACCCTTACAAATAAACACAATGGGTGGAATGCAAACTATAATCGGTATGTTCACGGTAGCATTGTGTTTCAAACTTCCAGTAAGTGCAGATAAGACAGTTTGTTATGATAAGCTCTAACACACTACACATGTTCTTCAAGTAATAACAAGTTATTACATCCACGATATACAGTTGGGGTCGTAAGTTTACATACGCCTTGCAGAATCTGCAAAATGTTAATAATTTAAAAAATAATAAGAGGGATCATAAAAATTGTTTTGTTTTTTATTTAGTACTGCCCTGAATAAACTATTTCACAAAGCAGATACTTACATACAGTCCACAAGACACAATAATAACTGAATTTACACAGATGAACCCATTCAAAAGTTTACATACGCTTGATTCTTAATACTGTGTGTTGTCACCTGAATGATTAACGACTGTTTTTATGTTTTGTGATAGTTGTGCATGAGGCCCTTGTTTGTCCTGAGCAGTTAAACTGCCCACTGTTCTTCAGAAAAATCCTCCAGGTCCTGCAGATCATTTGCTTTTCCAGCATCTTCTGCATATTTCACCCCTTTCTAACAGCGGCTATATGATGTTGAGATCCATCTTTTCACACTGAGGACAGCTGAGGGACTCATACACAGAAATACACTATTACAGAAGGTGCAAACATTCACTGATGCTCAAGAAGGCAACACACTATATTAAGAGCCAGGAGTGTGTAAACTTTTGAACAGAATGATCAGTGTAAATTGTAAATATTTTGTTAAAAGAGCTTATTTTTTCATGTAGTACTGCCCTTAATATAAAATATAGAAGCCACATAATATATTTACAAGAAGCCAAAATAATAACAATTTAAAAGTTTAATTTAAAATAAGTGGCAGTGATACCCATTGCACCACAATTCTACCCTAAAGCTATATTTAGGTTAAAATATCACTGATTTAATGTAGTATCAATTTTCTATATTTAATTGTGCTCATTTTCATGAAGGGTGCCAATAATTCTGGATTCTTGACTATAAAAAGAAATAGAACTATTGACACTGAGTACACTGTGTGCATGTCTCTTATCTAAAGACTTCACCAGTTTACCCTTCAAGCACTTTATTTAGGGGGATATATTAGTATCCAGTTAATAAATGCTGAGATACACAGGTTTAGCTCTTTGGCTGAACAATTGCTTGATGTTTTTCCTGATTTAATTGCAACACAGAGCCATTTTGTTCTGCACTCTGTATAATATAATGAGTCACTAGGTAGATATACAGTGTACTAGGTCGTGTACATGTAGGAATGCCGGAATGGGTGTGTGTGGGAATATTACGTCATATTGTAATTTTGACACAGAGACACAAAGAAGGGAGTGGTGATCTCGGGTTATGAGAAAGCACAGACATTCAAAGAAACCGAGAATGAAAGGCACTTTGAAATGGAGGAAGCAGAAGTGTGTGAGCTCTCGTAAGGTAAGCACTTTTCGCCTATTTTACATTTGCATTCAGATACAAAGGGAATCTCTTTTGAGATAATATTTTATACACAATACACGATTACTGTGTTGTGGTCAGGTAATGGTGCAGATATAAAGATTGTATTGTAGTAGTATTGTATAGGAGAATATAGAAGAATATAGTAGATGAAAGTTATGTTAAACATTCACGGAAAGATCAGCTAGTGAATAGATCTAGATGCTCCTAGACTGTAAGTGATTACATTATGATGTATGACGAACAGTATGTTGAACTGTAGCCCAGTTTTAAGTCAGCGACTAATACATGGAGGAGCAAAGTGCAGTGATTAGACATAGCAAGTTAAAATGGACAAGGACATCACGATAAGCCTATGTTAACCTGTTTTACTTGTCTGACGTTAACATTGTCTCTGTTTCTGAACAGATTATGAAGCTGAAAATGTATTCCCAGTCTGGAAATCCTGCAATAACAAAATTACGGGACCACACAAACATGGATGTTCACCTAGCTTGTCTCTGATATCAAAGCCATGGGCTTTACTAGATTCCGGTGGATCTGCACTTTTGTTGGACTGGTCTTCTCTGTGGTGGATATCGCATCGGATTTACTTCTGAGCTTGCAGTATTTCAGGGAAGGACACTACACCTGGTTTGCACTGACACTCACATTTTTTCTCATCGGATCTCTGTGCACACAGCTTTTCAGCTACTCTTGGTTTAGGGATGATTATAATGACGAGGAGGAGACACAAACGTACACGACTCATATGGGCTTGCTCCATCTGTTACACCTGGGCTTCTTCACCAGGTAAATGTTCGTTACAGGCTGAAACTCTTACTACAGTTGAAATAGTTTTTGGACAAATTGTGCCTTTAAAAACATTATGGCACTCATTGTTATTATACAAAGCCCTAAGAAATGTATATGATGCTTTAAACTTCATTGAATTAACGTCATGGGTTTAAAAACTCTATGCATTACATTACTCCAGCATGGAAGATCTCTGAGCTCTAAAACACAAATTCTTTCATTTTCGGGTGTACGTGCTGTTTCCTCTATTACAGTGTAAGTTAAAGGAATGGCATGTGAATTCTGAAACCTCGGGACTATCCTATCACCGTCACCAACAGGAACACCTTAAAGATAAGTAGGCTACACTGAGTTACTGATTAAACTGATGACAGGACAGTAAGCCAGATGGTCACATGCATCTGCTACAGTATGTAAAATCCAGAGCAACACAACTAAGGTGTGTTCAACGGCAGAGTTTATTAAAAGGTAAATCAGAGTTGAAAACCAGATACATTCAAAATGAAGGGAGAATACTCTGGCGTTATCTAGAAACAGACAGCCCAAAGTCGAAAGTTCAGAAAACAAAACCAAAGCCAAGCATTATGCAAAGACACACTGAGAACAAGACTTCACAAAGAGTGAGAGGCAGGGTCAGGTGTTGTGTACAGTGTACTGTATACACTGACTAATGGGAACTTGATTTCAAACAGCTGAGACTGTTTGTTCTGTACTATGTATAATATAATGAGCAGGTAGGAATGTACATGCTCATTATATTATATTATATTACCATGTACATGTAGGAATGCCGGAATGAGTGTGTGTGGGAATATTAGGGGTCACTATGGAAAAGTATACAGTATATTGGGAGAAGGCGATCCCTAGTGGCCAAACGTGGGACTGTCAGATGACCCATTGATGATATACTACATATGACCATTTTCCCACTTGTTTCTTGGCCTGTTTTTGGGAGATGGGAGGAAACCAGAGAACCCTGAAGAAACCCGTGCGGATGTGGGGAGAACATTAACCTATTCAGCACACAGTAACCTGAATGATTGTGATACTGATTAACAAACCATATATTTTGTAGCCATACTATCTAAACCTGGAACTCTGGGAAAAAACCAGAATGCCAGTGCAACACTCTACTCTACATCCCTAATACAAAGCAAGAAAAGTAATCAAAAGAAATGGTGCTAAACCCTACAACTGATTGAATTATTATAACCAAACCTATATTGTTTAAATAACACTGCGAAAACCAAATGAATTTATTCGTGAATCGTTTGCAGAAGCATTTACACAATGCCAGGAATCGTAGAGGAGGCGGATGCAAGTGCTGATAATTTATTGTATAAAGTACAAACAAAACAACCAAAAAAACTGTGAAACCAAGAAACACAAATATGAAAAAAAAAAAAAAAACAACAAAAACAACAAAAAGCTTGACACTGGCTACGTTTACATACACACAAAATTCTGTTTAAGGTCTATATTCGGGTTGCAGCCATATTCTGAATATGATGTTTATATGCGTAAAGGCATTGGAATATTTCTCTGTAAGTATGTGGTTGTAAGCATGTCTGAGTTGCCATTCCATGCCTACAGCTAAGCAGACACTGGTTACGTTACATGCACATCAATATTCCGTTAACATCAGCTTCCTTGCACATGCCATTCATATTTAAGTGATGGCCTTCATTTCAGTCAATAAATAAAGGTGTATATATAATGTGAAGCTAAAATATCTGTACAGGTCTAATCAATTGGAGTTGTTTTTCTCCACTCATGAACAGTGCAACATTTCTGAGTCTGAGTGCAATGCTGCAAGGAGGGAAAACAAACTATGTGCTGAGGAAGAAAGTGTGTTTTTACTGCTTTTAGCTCTGTGACATCCTTTTGTCCATTTTTATTGATAACAATGATCATACACTGTCAGAAACCACAGGAACAACTCAGGTGAGTGTGTGATGAATGACAGAGCAACTCCTTACCTTCATAGTGTCTATACTACTTTCTTCTGTAGGTACTATGATCTGCTGAAGAGGAGCTTCAGTTGTGTATGGAGGGCTCGCTCCAGGTCGAGTAATGAGATGGAGCTGTTTGGGTTGGCGGCTGATCTGAGCATGCTGCGGCTGATGGAGACATTTCTGGAGAGTGTTCCTCAGCTTCTCTTGCAGACATACATCATGCTGCAGCACCAACGCACCTCCAAACTACAGTGTGAGTCCTCAGTGTAAGATTCAATGTACATCAGAATAATATTAATAATAACCTTATATACAGATATAGACAAAGTAAAGACCAAAAAAATCAAATAATATTTTAGTAAGATGTTGGGTTATCACAAGCTTACAAAACAAGTTCAGTGCCCCTTGGCATGGATTCTACAAGTCTCTGGAACTGTAAAATTGTACTGGAAGGATGAACACCATTCTTTCAAAATTAAAAGTCCACTCAAGTGACTAATTCTCTGATATCCGATGTATTAAATTGCCCACTATACATTAGGGGTTGCACAACTATTAATTTTTACTAACCAACTGCTAAATCAAAAATAATAGTTGACTAGTTGTCTTTAACAACAGCAAATAACACATCAAACCCACCCAGTTAACAGCCATACGCCGGCTACACATTACATTTTTAATGATTCTTTAAGTTTTGCTTTTACTATGAAAATAAATAATAAGCATAATAATAAATCTGTGTATCATGTTGTACTGTGTAAGGACATACCAATTCTTAAAATGCACTTGTGTGGATGATATGGCTCAGCCGAGATAATTGATTCTGGAGGTAAAAGTGTGCAGCATTGAAGCTCATGTCCATCAACAGAGCCTCCTTATAGAGCAGTGAGCAGCCTTTTTTGGATGAAGGATGTCTACAGCAGAGACTGGGACACTTTAGGCTGATAATGCCCCGGAAGTTGACCCACTATGCTCAGCCTGGAGCAGTGCATGCCACCTGACAAACACTAAACTAGCTGTGTAGGATTGGACAGTATGAGAGACTGAAATAAATTAAACATAACCATTAAAAACTGGCTTACACTTTAATAAAGCTAGATTATTCATGTTAGCATGCCAGTAAATAAGATAGCTAATACAGCAATATGAGGTTGTCACTGGAGCTGTTCAGCTACATATTAATAGCTAGATAGCTATTAGCGTCGTTAAATGAGGCATTAAATAGAACTAGCTAGTTAGCCTTACATTGAGGGATTGTTATTGGAGTATATCACTTTATAAAACAAAGTGTTAAATAAAATAAGGTATTAAATAAACCAGATTACACTGAGACTATCTCAGTAGCTAATGTTAGCTGCAAAACATAAATTGCTGTCTCGCCACAGTAACATTTTCACTCAGTGTGTCGGCCATTTTGAAATTTTGAAATCACAACAGTGCTTGATGGATCCAACCTTCAGCAGGTTACAAACCCATGAGTACAAAAAGTGTCCAGTGTTTCACACTTTTCTCTTAATTCTCTGCAGTTCTGTTACATTTTTCAGATATTAATAGTGATATTAATAAAGTAAACGCACTACTGACATTTAATGACTTGAGACAGAGTGAACAGGACAGAGCATTGCTAAGTACTGAACACAACACAAAGGTTAAATTTTACAATACAATCAATCACCACACAGTTTGCTCTATTTGTCTTGCAGATCTTAGCATGGTCGTGTCCTTCCTAAATGTAGCCTGGAGCACAGTGGATTACTGGCGCTGTTTACGCAGATCGCTCCCCAACACCGAAGAAATGCCACGTGGAATTCCTACAGCCATCTACCTGTTTTATAAAATCTTAACAATCACCGCCCGCATTCTGAGCCTCACTCTGTTCATCATGCTGACTCCCTATAGCATCTTGGTGTTATTTTTCATGTGGCTAATAATGACCTGGTGGGCTCACGTGGTAAAAACTAATTTCTGCACATCGCTGTGTTTGGAGGAGCTTTATCGCAGCATCGTCGGGGTCATTCTTGTCTTCACCTTTTTCAACATAAAAGGAAAGAAAACCAAAAAAGACATGAGCATATATTACATGATTGTCACGCTGCATAACTTCTTAGCTCCTGTTCTCCTGTTCCTGGTCATACCGAGAACTGCAGAATCAGACTTCTTTTTACCCGTAACAGTTTTCATATTATTATCTAATACAATGGGACTGGGATTCCTGATCCTCTACTACAGGGCTTTACACCCGCGGAATCAAGATGAGTCAGATGTAGTGGATGGAATGGTCACAGTGAACACAAATAGTTCCTCCACTACAAGTCGTTCAGACAGATTTTTAAGACTCTAACAACTTGAGGATGATGTTTAAAGTCTCAGGGAAGCTGACTTTGTTTTTAGGTTAATGTTTGTCTTGTATGCACAAAGTCTGGGTAATATTCAGAGTTCCTAATGTTTACAATGTGTACAAACTCTTAACCAGAAGTACTCTCTTTTTCATGTAAAGTGGTTGGACTTTTCCCACAGAGCTTAAACTTTGTTTTTGAATGTGTTCGGGTCAGTGAGCAAAGCTAATCTATTGAAAACTAGAGCAAAGCCAGCAAGTGAAAACTAACCTAGCAGGTACAAGCAAACCTAGCAAGTAAATGTTAACCTTGTGAGTGAAAGCGTACCTCTTTAATGCATAATGCATAATAGAGTGTTGGTTTTAAAGACCAGCACCTGAACAGAGGAATCAAGCTGTACATCATCATCATCATTGTCGTCATCATAATCAACTTTGGGGAAAAATAACTCCAGTGTGAATGGACATTTCATTATGTCATTCCACTAATACACCATTAAAATCTTTTTTAAATAAACACCACGAACAACAAATACTTAACCTTATATATATAAATACCTAAATACCTTATAAATACCTAACCTTAACCCATAACCTACTACTACATAAGTTTGGTTATTATAGAAACAAATTAGTATTTTCCATTGTGTTCCATTGTGTTCTCTGTGATATAAAGAGTTCATTTCACATTAAAGTATATGAATATCAAAAGCAATATAAGCTAGAAAAGATCCATATCATCCTACTTGTGGAAGCTGGTTTTGCTGATTTTGTAACACAGGTAAAAGACTGAACTCTTAGGACTACTGAAGGATTATTATGAAAATTATGAAACACTGAAGCACTTTACTTAAAGCTGAACCTTATCACTTAAACTAAACTAAATACACTTTGATTAACACATGTTGATTGCTGTAAGCATAGCTGTAAATGAGATTTTCCAGAAACTCTACTGAAATCTTTCAACACGCTCAAACATTCACACATTTGTTTATCTCATATCATAAGCATGTACAAATGTATTTATTTTCACATGGTGCACTCTTGATATCACTTTAATATAAAATAAATTATGTATATCATGTCTTATAATTTTAAATTTAAATTTAAAATTAAATTCTAGTGAGAAGATGCTTTGTACCTGTCCAACACCAATAACCAGGAAAAAACCACCAGGTGGTGCTATGCTTCAAAAATATGTACTACAACCACTTTCCCTGGAAAAGCTGTTAAATCTTATGTTAACTTAGAGATATGAATAAACATTTTAAACCTATTTGCACAGAGATATTATTATTTATACTGCAGTTTTACCAGCTATTCTGAATCATCCTAATTTTCTCATAGCATTGGTTTAGACACTTTCTGTCCTAAAGCATCATTTTGGTACGAAAAAGAAAGAAAATCAAGTGTCTGTCAACACAATTTGTATTTTTGTAGTTCATCTTCAGTAACTGCTTTATTCTGGTCAGGATCTCAGTGGATCCGAAGCCTATCATGGGAACACTGGGTGTGAGGCAGGAATAAACCCTGGGTGGGATGCCAGTGATCATTATTTATTGTAATGCCAAAATAGCCCACTTGGAATATAGAGACTATAGTATTTTATTATACGTATATATATATATATATATATATATATATATATATATTTATATGGAAAGTCTCCAGTATATAGGAAATTAGGACATCTCAAACTGGAAATGTCTTTATGATTAAACATTACTGACAATTTATCCTTAAACCCAGGTAATCCCTGAACTGAGAGTGTGTCTGTGCAATATTACCAACATGCCTTGAGTATATACTCAATTTATAGAGTTTATTATTAGTGAATTAGTCTAACACACATTATAATAACAGTAACATTATTACATATGCATGTAATACACAGCATTTAATGAGAAGCACAAAAATGCACCAGAAATGTAGAATTTACATACATTCATACAATACTGAAAGAGTACCAACCACAGAACTACACAATAATTTAAGACATCAGAACCTCTCAGTGTCTTTCTGATTAAAGAAAAAAAAAAACCTATTTAACCTTTGAACCCAGTAATCCCTGGATTCGGTGAGTGTGTCTTTGAGAGGGTCTGGGTCATCACATGCAGGGCTAAAACATAACAAACCCAGCTAATTCTGTTTTGACTAGCTATTAAGGAAGAGTGTAATCCTGCAAATAGAGAAAGGGAGGAGAAATGAGGGAGAGATGAAATTGTGGATAGAAAACAGACTAAAAGAGAGAGAGAGATTCGGATGTTACCAGCACACCCCAAGTATACTGTATACTTTAATATATCTCCTTTTGAAATGGCTCTTTATTTTAAATAAATAGCCACAACTCTGTGCCTCTCATATCATGTATTAAAGCTCTCATTCTCTCAGTATTTATTCTGTCTTCATCAGACTGATTGACAGTTCAGATGTGAGTGTGTTTTTTCTGTCGGCACATTACTACACACAACTACAGAAAACAGAAAATGGAAAGGAACCTGAGTGTTGGAAAAGACCAGCACTTGCATGGAGGAATCATGCTGTACATCATCATCATCATCATCATCATTGCTATCATCATTAATAGGGAATAATAGGGAAATTTATATATTAAACCTAAATCCCTAAATGCGATAATTTTTCAAACAGTCATTATGGTACATTCTGCTGGACTTGATAAAGTGCTGCGTAGTTAACTGCTGTGTTTACAGAGTTGGATAGGTCAGTCCTGGTAATACCACTGAGAAAAGAGAGAAAACAAGCTACACAGGAAGTGTGCGAGTTTCCACAATCCTCAAGAAACAATCATGACAGTTTCTTCAAACCCACAACCACTGATAATTCTCTGCTCTTCTTCAGTGATTTTCAGTAATGCCACATGCAAGCATACATCTTACTGCAATATAAGAGCCCTGAAACACATTTAAATATGTTTATATTAAAATATTTATAATGTGATTAGCAATCCTCGTGCCAATTAGTTGGTTGGTGCTGTATTTTCATTATACCCATGAGTAGTGAGTGGGTGTGTGCCAAGCTGACGTTACCGGGAGACATTACTAGTTCAGTATAATGGTGTTTAATAGGAGTTTTGGAAGCTGATCTGTTTGAGCAGAGTGTACAGATGAAGAGGTGAGAGAGCTGGACAGACTAAAGGATTAAAGCTCTGCTGCATCGCTCTCTTTAGGTTAAATCTCACCTGCACCGCTATCAGCAGGTAGTCGAACGGCATTGCGGGTAATGTAAAGAACTGCTAACTGAAGTGAAAATAGACCAACATATTGATGAAAAAAGAAGTAAGCTAAAAAAACTGTCCCTGAATCAATAAGTCATGGAAGTTAATTATAAAGATTAATATCAAGATTCATACAGAGTGGATTTTTCCTTTAAGTGTGCATATATTGCAGTATCTCGAATAATTAACAGAGATACTTAAGTGCTTAAGTGTTCTGAATGCTAGTAAAAGCAGAAAACAGTTCAGTGCAAATGAGTCGCTGCAACTTTAACATCCATACAACACCACGAATAATATAGAGAACAAGCTTCAGAGGAAGTGTATCTGATCCCACAAGCCTCAGTTTGTGTTCTGTCATGAAACAACCATGACAGCATCTTCAAACCCATAACCACTGATAATCTCCTCTCTTCCTTAGTGATTTCCTGACTGATTGCCACTCTGTAATACAGCGTACGAGCCAGAATCTTACCGCAATTTGTCCAGACACAATAAACACGCAGAGCCAGACTTAGCCGTGGCTGTTTTCCATTAAGGCTTCAAAGTCTGCATAAAGCCTGATTAATGTGGTTTGGTGAAACAGTGTGTCTTTAATTATTACGGCTGAGCTCACGGAGGCCAGAATGCAGATACATTAGCAGCGAAAACAATTCATAAACGTCCGAATTCTGACAACAGGGAGCTTTGCCTCATGGTCGGAGAATTCTCCGGAATCAAGGGATGAAATAAGCCTCCGGTGTGCTACACAAAGAGTGCCGAAGGTCCTTTAATCATAGCAAAAGGGCTAAAAACACTATCCGAGGCAATGACAGATATAGGGGCAAATGGGGGTATTTTAATTAGATCATTTTGTTTCTGCTCTCTAAATAAAGTGCACATGCAGTGGGCAAAGTGAGATTACGTCATACGAATGTGTTATGGGGTGAACTGATATGAAAAAGTCACAAAGTAATCCCCCCTATCTACATCAGTTTAGTGGTATACTATATGTAATTAAAGATATCACTAACAATAAAACAAGATTTTACAACTAACAATACTTAACAGTTTAACTAACAACATATGTCCGATATTCTAACAGTGTATCATTTTACTGATATATCATCACATCCCTGCACTTCTTTATCTAAAGCTTCCTAGCAAACCTGGCTAGCTATTTAACAACAAATAGCTACTACTGCATAGTAATGTTAACAATAGCTAACATTAGCACAGTCGTACGTTTAGGTAGCTGGCTTGTTGATGTTAGCTGATGTTAATTATACCACAGCGCTGGTCAATTCTTGAAAGGAGTCTCCAGCGTCAGTGCTTTGTAACAGAGGTAAAGCATAAGTATGAAAAGAAATAATAAAGAAAAAAAACTAGTTCTGATGTCACATGACCAAGTTTGTGATTGGCTAATCATTGACCAACTGATTCCTGTCACTCAGCAAAAGCAGGACATGCCTTCACCCCTAATATAGACCAATAGAGACAGGAAATATCTCGGATATAATGTTATAGCGTCTTATAGCTGCATGCTCTCTCTCTCTCTCTCACACACACACACACACTCAGTTTGGTTTATTTGTACAGTATGACGACATAAGTATTGCTACCCAGGCATTTTCTACAGATCCATTTGTATAAAAGGGCTTATAATAATACATAAAAGCACAATCAATTCATTATAAAACTACAATACATGAAAATAAACAGTACAATCCATGAGTTATGTAGCTCTGCATGTTACACACGTTTCTCAGAGTGGAATAAATGAAAATGGTCGCCTGTGGCTATTTAACTGTTTAATTAAAAATACAAATGTACATACTAGCGGGGAGGTTTATTTTGCTGGAGCGTTATTTTTGGAGTGATTAAGTAATAAGAGGTTTGATCATTAATGATTTAGCCAAGGCGCACGCCAACTTAAACTTTTAACTTATTATTTCAGCTTCACGTTGTTGTTTAAATCATGACCTAATAAAGCTCAGATGTGAATATTTTAGCATGCTTGTTTAAACAGACCTCCTGCTGAGGCCCTATTTTAAAAATATGATTTACTGTGGTTTTGCTGCAACAATGCGAAACTTTATTTTGTACCGTTATCACATCACGACATTCATTACATGTTATAGTTTTCACCGTTGCTTACACTAGCAGCTGTTTCTCAATAACTGAAGCTGCTGGAGTGAAACGGTTCAGCTGCGTTCAGTGTCATTACACACTCCTTACAGACTGTTCCACATAAAACACAGCACAAACACACAAATTTCCAACAGTCTTAAATAAAATTTATGCTACACTACTCCAAACTTTTTTCCATCATTGTTTGGAGGGAGTGCAGTTATTGCAGGTGCTGTATATGAATGAATGAATGAATGAATGAATATTTGGGAGAGAGAACGCTGCATGTGGCATATCAGAAATTCTCTGGCCAATAAGGAATGAGAGGATCCAATATATATATTTTTTTCATTATAAATAGATCGATTTACACTTCGCTGTTTCGAGTATTTACATATTTTATGTTAAATTCATTCACTCATTTATTCATCTTTTTAAAAAAATGTTCATTTACATATTCATTTTTCTTACTGTCCATTTATTTTTTTAAAGTAATTTGTTCATTCATTCATTTATTCATTCATTTGTTTGTTTATGTTTCTGGCTTTGTTCATTCTTTTACTTATTCCATAGTCATTCATCCATTTTTTCATTCATTCATTCATTCATTCAACAAATTAATTTCATTATTCACATTTGTTTATTCACTTGCTCATTTGTTTGTCCACTAAATTGTTCACTCAGTCATTTATTTATTCATTCATATGTTCTTTAATTGGTTCACCCATTTATTTAACCATTCATTAATTTGTTCATTTCTTTATTTGTTATTGTATTATTATTTGTTCATCTGTTCATTAATCTGTTAATTTATTTGTTCATTGGTCAATCATTCATTCATTCATTCATTCATTGTGTATTTTTTAACACTAAACATATGAAGTTTTCTTTTATTGATGTCAGGAACGTTTAGGCATCTTTTAAAATAGTTCCCAATAATCCTCCACCCCACCCCACAGTCTAGCTCCACCCCTCACTCTAACTCCACCCCTCAGTCTAGCTCCACCTCTCACCCTGACACCACCTCTAACTCTAGCCTTAATTATCAACAGTAAAGTTTCCCAAAAGCACTGTAAAATTAAGATCATGTTAACTGACTGAAAGAGAGTTCATGTGATGCTCGCTTTACAGTTTAATTTAGCATTTTTGCAATAGCTATGTTAAACTTTGTGGTGAATCTTCAGGCTCCTTCTTCATCTTTTCCCCGTCTTTTCATTTTGCCTTGTACTGCTGTGTCTCTTATTCTCTATTTTAATTATTTTTGCTTTGTCTCCTGGTCTCCTCTTGTACAGAGACAGAAAACAGAAGCTGTGCTCGTGCTCGTCATGCTGTGGCTCTGTAAGAGTCAGAGGAAGATGGATGATCAGGGTACGTGTGTTTATTTGTGCAGGACTGGAGTTTAGGGGGACGGGGAAGTGTATTATGTATGCAGTGCTCACAATCAGCAACAAAACAAGATTAGGAATTATAGATGAGGAAAGAGAGAGAGAGAGCGAGAGAGAGAGAGAGAGAAAGGAAGCTAGGGTTGATTAATCTGGACATGCAGCTCGCTCTTTTGTGTTTGTGTTCTTACATCATTTCCTAAAAAAAGCCCAAGCCATGGAAACCATCAAGCCTTTTTTAGTTTTGGAATTTACAATCCTGTGATTAATTACCATTTCCAGGCTAACTATAATAGCTTGCCATTTTAACTGGATGTAATAATGCTGAATTGAGTTATTCCTTGCCTTTCCAAGACAGTTCAAAACTCTATGGAAGACAGATGATGCCTAGAAATAGAGCATGTCTGTTTTTCTGTCCCGAATGTTTAACTCTTTCATATCTTCAAAGCAATATTTTGGCCAGAAAAATAAATATACACAGTTTTCCGTTTAACCCAATCAGCCAAGACATGTTTGGTGTCTGAGGTTCAATTCTTTAGTTTTGCACTGCAGTTATAAACTTGTATCCTTAGCAGCTGTAGCATCATCCAAACTGTGTATATAGGAAGAGCCTCCAATTCAGCATTGTGCAAACTGCATGCCTAAATCACCTCAAGGTATGTCGAGTTGTTCCTGACCCTGTATGATGCACTGATATCGAAAAACACCAATTTTGTCTGGATTTAATGAATGGTAGCACACATATTTTTGTTAATAGCTTTATGGATGACCATCTGTCTCTCTCTCGCTGTCGATCTGTCTAGAATAAGTCTAAATACTGTATTAGGAAAGAAGCGGGTGTGTGGCAGCTCTTTGATGCTGGATCTTGTGAAATTTGTTCTACATTAAGCCAGTGCTAATCTGATTATGGACCATGATCCATTCAGTCTACTGTAAAAAACCCAAGTGTGAAGCGCAGCACAGTTTTGAACTCGATACTGTGCCGAAACCCGAGAGACGCACTAAAACATTAGGCCCTCTTTGATGTGATATTGTAGCCCATCTGCACTGGAGAGCTGCAGAAAATGGGCTTCAGGAGGGTGTGTGTGTATGTGTGTGTGTGTGTGAAATGGGAAGTGTGTTTTGTGCTAAAGCATGACGTGAACATGCTGCTGGGCTTTTTATCAGAGCGATAAAAACCGGACCCTCCGTCTCTCAGCAGGGAGGGAAGTGAAGAAGTGGTCTGCTTCTGCCATCCAAGATCAGGTAGTAATCTGTCCATTTTCCTTTTCAGAAATGCATTCATAGTTGCTCTTTATCTGAACAAATGGCATTATTTAATAAATAAATAATTATGCTGTCAAGTACACATCTTGGATTTGTAGCATGCATGATATGATTTTGTTTGTATTTGTTTCTAACACGTTCTTTATACAATTCCTTAATCAAGGAGCAGTTATTCCAGTGATTGACATGGACTTGAGGAATGCAGATAGATGCAGATAAACAGACAGACAGACAGATAGGCAGACAGACAGACAGGCAGACAGACAGACACTTAGCCAGCTAGACATAGTGGATATAAAAAAGTCTACACACCCCTGTTAAAATTGCAGGTTTCTGTGATGTAAAAAATGAAACCAAGATAAATCATGTCAGATCTTTTTCCACCTTAAATGTGAAGAACCAACAAACTTCAAGTGAGAAACAAATAGAAATATTTTAGGGGAAAAAAAGAAATAACTTACAATAACCTGATTGTATAAGTGTGCATACCCCTTTACTAATACTTTGTTAAAGCACCTTTTGCTTTGCACTTGACTCTTGACTCTTCCTTGCAAAAATGCTCCAGATCTATCAAATTATGCAGGGATCTCCTGTGCACAGTCCTCTTCAAGTCATTCCACAGGTTTTCGATAGTATTTAGATTTGGACTCTGACTGGCCCATTCCAAAATGTTGATCTTCTTCTGAAGCCATTCCTTTATTGACTTGGATTTGTGCTTTTGCTCGTTATTGTGCTGGAAGGTGAAAGTTTTCTTCAGCTGTTTAACAGAGGCCTGCAGGTTTTGTGCCAAAATAGATTGGTATTTGGAGCTATCCATGATTCCATGTATCTTGACTAGATCCCCAGTCCCAGCGGAAGCAAAGCAGCCCTGTAGCATGATGCTTCCACCACCATGCTTCACTGTGGGTTTGGTGTATTGTTTTTGTGCCAAACATATCTTTTAGAATTATACCCAACATTTCTACCCTGGTCTATTCAGACAGTAAGTTTTGCCCTATGGTTTGGGGTGATTTAGGTGGGCGTGGATGTTGAATGGCTTGCGCTTCAATATGAGAGATTGTTGTCACATGCAGGGAGTGACCATTACTTGCCAAATATTCCTGCAGCTCCTTTACTGTTGCCATAGGTGTCTTGGCAGCATCCTTGATCATTTTTTCAGGCTTTATGATCTTGGTAATGTCACTACAGTGGCCTATTTTCTCCTATTTTCTTCACTTATTTCAGTGTTCCATTGTGCATCTAATGTTTTGGAAATTCTTTTGTACTCCTCTCTTGATTGCTACCTTTTCGATGATGAGATCCTGTACATGCTATGTGAGCTCTTTGTGGACCATGGCTTCAGCAGTCAGAAGATGTCAAGAAAATCCTACAGGAACAGCTGATCTTTAATTAATCAGAATCACTTAGTTGATGACAGGTCTATGATAATTACTTTTGAACCAGAGATGGAATGTGGTTAATTCTGAGCACAGTCACATGCCCCATTATAAAAGGGTGTGCACACTTATGCAACCAGGTTATTGTGAGGTTTTTTACCACCCCACCAAAAAAAAAAAAAAAAAAACATTTCTATTTGTTTTTCACTTGAATTTTGTTGGTTGCTATATCACATTAAAGGTGGGAAAGGATCTGATTTGATTTATCTTAGTTACATCACAAAAACCTACAATTTTAACAGGGGTGTGTACACTTTTTATATCCACTGTAGACTGATAGATAGATAGATAGATAGATAGACAGATTCTCAATCATTTATACATCTTCTATTATACTCACACACTTGCACTTCACTTGCACCCAAAGTTCGACAATTATATCAAGATATAAAAATATTTGACTGCATTTGTTTATCACATCGGCATAAAAATCACATCACTGAACCCATAAAAATCCAAATGAATTTTGAAAGCATTTTCTCTGCAGAAGCAGGAAGAGAGCACTTACACCACCAAGCAAGAGCTAGGAACAATACTAAGTAGGAAAAGGACACAATGACATGTACCTTATATTGCTTTGAATTTTACAGTAACACACAATACCGTAACACTTAATTTAAAATCCCCAAACTAGCTCAGATGGAGCTCAGAAAGAACAAAACTCTGAGATGAATCTGGACTCATCAGGAGCAGTCAGTCCTACTCTGAGCTAGTTCAGGAGTTACTTTAACATCATGTGAATTAATGATGGTTGGCATGTATTTACTATCATTGTCCTGCAGATGGTGCTGTGACTGCATGGAAAATAAACAAACCGGAAAAAACAAACCCTCACTGATGACTTCATTGTGTCTTTGAAATAAAAAAAAGGTAATTGTAAAATAAAACTGTTTCATTTTTCTTTCCTTTTTTCATTTTTCTTTCCTTTTTTTTTTTTTTTTTTTTTTTTTTTTTTTTTTTTTTTTTTTTTTTTTTTTTTTTTTTTTTTTTTTTTTTTTTTTTTTTTTTTTTTTTTTACTTTTTATGTCATTATTTGTGGTTTGTTTATAACTGTATAAAAATAGTTTTTGATTTTGATAAAAATAGTTTTATAATTTGCTTTACCAGAAACTATTTTAATCTTTAATGTGTAATTTGAGATTTTTATCTAAAGAAAATGTAAATAATAATAATAATTATTGTAATATATAGATACACAGACTGATTGACCTAGTCCATTATAAATTATAGATAGATAAGGAATTGTTCATGTGTAACTAGACTTTTTTTTTCTTCTGTATATTGGCTTATGATTTGGATTAAAAAACAAAAACATAATAATAATAATAATAATAATAAGAAGAAGAAGAAGAAGAAGAAGAAGAAGAAGAAGAAGAAGGCACGTTTTTCATCATGGCATGTAAATGAGATCAGATTACATCATGTTCATATTTATATACATAAACAGGAAATGTAATTGTTTCTAGTGGCGGTAATTTGATTTCACATTTATATAATTATATTTATTATTCCACATCCGAGCTGAATGTGTGATTTATGTTCATATCTTTAATATCATGTTGATTTGATCACCGGTTTACACCTGGGTAATGTATTGCTTCTAATATACTTCCATTTTTAATAACAATTGTAATGAATATTAGCGGTCATGTTTAATATCTATAGACAATATTTAATTTGACTTCTAAATATCCAACCAACTAAAAGGAAGCTTTAAACTTTCACATGCTAAATCATATTCAATCTGAGGAAATATGAATAAAAGCTGCTGAGGTTTATATGGAAAGCATGTTTGCTGGCTGTGGGTCACACACACACACACACACACACACAAAAGCTCTTCAATATTGAATTTCAGACTTTAATTAAACACACTGTTCAAATTTCACTTCTAAAGAACCGTTAATCTCAGAAAGCTACTGTTAAAAAAAAATCATAAATTCACTCTCTATCTCGCTATTTAAAATCTTAAAACATATTTTATTACCAGTTTTCTCTTACAGTATAATATAATAAAGATTTATCTAGGGTCTGTTCTTATCCTGTCTGTTTTATTATACGATTTTAACACAAATCTGAAAGCAGCCTTTCTAAAATGAATCATTTTATATGAAAATATTAAATTTAAATTAACACATTATGTGCAGCCAAAACAATTAAATCATGTGCCGTTTTAATTCAGAAGCCTTTGTCTAGTTTTAAATTCTGTTGGAAATTGCGTGTGATATACGGATTTATCAAAAAGAAAAAAAAACATAAAAATCATACAAATATCTATAAATTGTAGAAATGCTAAAAATGTAAACAGTAAGGAAACAGTATTAAAATCAAGGAAAGTAAAAAGCTACTTTTTTTGTTTGGATGCTGGGTGTTTGATTTGTTTCTAAAAATTACATGTTTCACGAAGCCTAGCTTTCTGCATCTGGGTGAACATCTGTAAACAGAATGAAGTGCTGCAAGCTGTTTGTGTATAATTTCATTTTCAGTTAAATCAGTTGGTGGCATTTCAAAATGGAAAGAACTTAGTGTTTTAGTGTTGCTGTTAAATTAGTACTTAAGTGAGAAATAAATTATGCACTATAAATGATTCATTCATTTTCATATGGATTTATTTATTTTCAAATCACTTTCCCAAGTCGTTAAATTATCATGTGATTTTTACATAATTCATTTATTTTCATTTTTTTTCATATGATTAATTTTTCACATGCGATTTTTTTCATAATTCATTTATTTTCATACAATTTTCGCATAAGATTCATTTATTTTCACACGTTAATTATTCCAAGAAATAATTTATTGGTACATGTGATTCTTTCACAAATTTATTTATTAATTTTCACATGATTTCATGTAATTCATTAATTCTCACATAATTTTTTGTCATATGATTCATTTATTTTAACGTGATTTTCTCACCTAATTCATTTATTTTCACGTTAATTTTTCAAATCATGTATTTAATTTAACATGTGATTTTTTTCACCTGATTCATTTATTTTTGCACCATTTTTTAATATTAATAATTTATTTTCACATTGTTTTTTCACACAATAATGTAATGTGGGAATACACCCTGAATGGGACGCCAGTCCATCAGAGAAATGATTAGTTTATTTTCATACATTATTTTTTTAACACGATTCATTTATTTTCACATCATCAGTTGTAGATTCATCTATTTTCACATGTAAATTTTTCATATGCAGGACGTAGGTGTTTATTCATCACACAGTATTCGTACAGCATGATGTCACATGTGCTAACTTGAATAAACCTGTACTATTTCAGGGCATAATGTTAGAATATCACATGTTTTTCACATATAACTCCCATAACCACGTGTGAAATGTATATGATTTAATAAGTATATGGGAATCTAATAGCCTTCAGTTTAGTGTTGTGCAAACTGCATGACTAAATCATCACACACTCGCTGCAAAATGCTTTGTTGGGTTGCTTGTGTGGCTTCTCATGCTGTTTCTTACACTGTTATCTCAGACAAAAGGACTTTGCAGAGCTAAAAACAGGAGAAGACAACATCACCTTCTTCTTCAGCACATATTTTGGTGTCACTGAATCACACTCAGGTACAAGGTGTGGTGTGGTTAGAGGTGATTTGGATGATAATATAGTTTAATTTGCATATTTCATTTTTAAGGAAGTGAATTTGCGATGATTTAGACATGCTGCTAAACTGAAGGCTAACTTTATTAACTTGTTGGCTGCATTAGCCTCGTAGCATTAAAGAACTGAAAAAATAAACCTTATATACCAAACATGTCTTAGGTGGTGGAGGGAAGGGTGACATTGGCAATGTTTACATGCAAAGATTTTCAGAAAATCATTCTATTGCACTCTCCGAATGGAGTGTTTATATGTATCCTGTAGACGAATAGGATCGTTTCTGTCAATGTCAGCTTTACCATAAACGTTACCATTCAGTCTCAGCAAAGCATAAAACAAGAAGAAGAGCTTGTGACAGCAAACAAGTTGCTCAACATTTCATATTTGCCCTACATTCAGTAGCAAGCTTGTTCTGCTTGTTGAAAAGAACAGAAAATGCACGTTATCCATCACTATAAAGCTTTTACTCATCTTCTAAGATCACCAACAGTGTGGGAATGACTGCACAAGAAGTAAAGATTTTATTAAAGAATCTTCTTGGCGAATTTCTGGCAAATATTAAATGCAGATCTTTACTGAGGACCTGCGTCTGCGTCAAATGTGAGTTTGATGCCAAGCCAACCTCACGATTATTTTAAACAGATTAACATCTGAAACATGAGAAGTGTTTTCTTACACAACCATTTTATTGTGTGAGTGCATCACAACCCAAAGAAGCAGATTCTGATCGTAAAATTAATCAGACACAAAGATTTACATGACTATTATTCTTCTTCTATTTAATGGATTATTTAAAAGATTACCCTCCTCATTCGATTGGATAGGAATTTCATTCATATTTGCCTCAACTGATTTTATGCTTTTCCGATTGAGGTGTTGACGAGCGTTTTTTAAAAATTTCTGATCGAATTCTCAGTCGGCTTATTAACATATAATTATGCTGCATGTAAACATGCTGTAGCTATTGTGTACATTATAATGTTTAGCCTGAACTGTCATTCTAAGAGTATCGCTCTAAGCCTTTAGTGGTTTATTTTCAGTGCTTTTAAAATAAGTTGTAAAAATCTTGCAGAAATAAAATCTCTTGCTCTTCCTTTGGGGCAGGTGAGGCATTTATGCATATATATATTCATATACAACTTGTTGAAATATGAATGAACTCTTCTGAGTGATCAATGAATAAAACAAAATTGCTACTGTATTTGAAATATAAGTTTATTATCCCTAATAATAAAAATATAAACGTAATAACTGAAGGAATCTTGGTTAGTTTCCAGTGATTGAAAATGAGATTCAACAAATGCTAATAGAGGCCCACTGGGACAGGATTCACTCTGCCCATACTCTGGCACCCCAAGCTCATGGGAAGTAGTACAGACAGTGTGTCTGAGATATACATTATAAAACTGGGGAGAAGGAAAGGGGAGTGGATAATGTCCATACATCAGAAATACCTGTGTTTTTTGAGAAGTACTATGGCTGGAAACACAGTTGAACAAAAGTAAGTCTAAAAGACTAAGAAAGAACTGCTACACTGTATGCTGGATGAGTTTACACTGATCAGCCATAACAATAAAACCACTGACAGGTGACCTGAATAGCATTGATTATCTTGTTACAGTGGCACCTGTCAAGGGGTGGGATATATTAGGCAGCAAATAAACAGTTTGTTCTCAAAGTTGATATGTTAGAAGCAGGAAAAATGGGCAAGATAAGGATCTGAGTGACTTTGACAAGGGCCAAATTGTGATGGCTAGACGACTGGGTCAGAGCATCTCCAAAACAACAGGTCTTGTGGGGGTGTTCCCGGTATGCAGTGGTTAGTACCTACCAAAAGTGGTCCAAGGAAGGACAACCGGTGAACCGGCGACAGGGTCATGGGCGCCCAAGGCTCGCAGATGCGTGTGAGGAGCGAAGGCTAGCCCATCTGGTCCGATCCCAGAGAAAAGCTACTGTAGTACAAATTGCTTAAAAGTTAATGCTAGCTATGATAGGAAAGTGTCAGAACACACAGTGCATCGCAGCTTGTTGCGTATGGGGCTGCGTAGCCGAAGCCTGGTCAGACTGCCTCACCAAAATCTATGGTCATGAGCTGCTTTTCTTTTCCTCAGGTGGAACACATTTTCATTATTACTGTCGTGTGTTTTCAGGAAATCCCACCATCAACTGAGGAACAAAATACATTTCTCGACAATAAAAAGAAACACACACACACACAAAATCTCCATGAACAGGAAGGAACTTTTCCAGTCCAAAGCTAACAAAGTTGAGCTCTCTGATGTTTTCTTTGTAGTTTAACCAAAATCTAATAGCTAATATCGACTCCATCAATGTCAATCATGTGGAAAGATTCTTTAAGAGGGCCATGTTACTTCAATTATCCATCGATTATCAATTTAGCATAATTTGTTTTCTTTTATTTTGCTGTCCAAAAGCAGTTCAGGAATTACCTTCATAATTCCCTCATTTATTACGCTGGTTTACAAAAACATACAGCTGATCCTCATTATTGAAGAGTCTATTATTGAAAATGCACACGGTTTCATAGTTTAGCTGCTTGTCTAAACTAAGGAGTTTAGACAAAGCAAGAAAAGGAAAAAAACAAGAAATCTAAGTCTTCGTTTTCTTCTCATGATGATTATTATTATTATTATTATTATTATTAATACAGTTTAATGAGGAAGTGTAAGATCTGCCATCAGGTATTATAGTCAGGCAATATGGAACACACACACACACACCACACACGTCAGCAGCTACTGGTTTGAAGTCAGTATAATTAACAGGCAATTTGATACACTAAGGGCCCGAGAGGTTTTCAGTCCCAAAGACACGTAGGAGATCCATCAGTGGGTGCTAACTGGCCACACACACACACACACACACACACACACACACACACACACACACATATGCGTTTCTCTGAGCCATCCTGCCTCAGGCTTGTGGTGTGTATGGCTGTGTTTAGTTATTAATGGCCAGGTGTGAATAAAAGATGATGGTCTGCACACAGATAATGAGTTAAAGTGAATTAGGGGGACTTGGGGCAAAGGATGCATTATGTGATTCCACAAAGAGGTGAGTTGAGGTAAAACTGACAAGGTTTAGATCTCAAATATTAGATAAAATTTCCCCTTTATTGTCCCCAAATTCAGTCAATCAGTCAAGTTTGATGTCTGATGTTTGCTTCTATAGTTTAGTACTGGAGCTACAATGTGAATATACAGTGGTTAGTGAGTAGTAAGTCAGAAACACTTCTAGTAACCAGTTTATAATACCCCAAATCATCACACACGCATATTGAAAGACCTTGTTTGGCTCAGTAATACCATTGGTACAAACCACTTTCTCAAAGTAGCAAAATGCTGTAATTATGTATTTAAAAAGATAAAATATACAAAACACACTGGAATTATATTATCTTATGAATCATTTCTGCTATACAATTCCACCTTCAGATTTTGGAAAACTGAACTTCATCTCCTGTGGCACTGCTTCTGTCGCTGGCCCAAAACTATAATTGTTAATGAACTGTACATTAGAAGGAAAATGCTATTCAATATAGTGAATGCTGTTGGTTAAATGTGTGAGATAACATCTTATAGCCTTGAATGCAATCCCCTTATATTGTTTACACCACACACCTTTGTATTGTTATATTCATTCAGTAGAAATAGTGTTGGAATATAACAAGCCTGTAATGTACACACCAACTTAAAAGTATTGTAAAGACCTTATGCCTCTTTTTTTTTTTTTTTGCTGTGTTGCAAAATTCTGAATGTGTTATGGCTCTGATTCTAAGCTGTGTTCCTTGTGAGAGTCACATGATGGAATTCAGGTCTCTGATTGGTCAGGATCAGATGGTTAAGCCAAAATAATTTGCTTAGACATACAGTAAGTTGATTTTTTGCATGAGCATTTTTTGCATGAGCAAATTTAAGAAAACATTTGAACTAGTAATGGCCTGACTAAAAAAAGGGCTGCAGCACTTAAATGACTTAAAGACTTTTTTTTAAAGAAGTGAAAATCAGAGGTCTGTTTCTACATTGTTGTGATCTTAACAATTCCAATTTAAAGTCAGCATAAACTGTATTAAAAGTGCAGTTTATGATTACTGACCTTGTTTGCTTGCTCAAAATCTTCTTTACTTAACAAAATCTGTGATTTGCAATATTACATTGCAACAGATCTTATTAGTTTCTTCATTTCAGCCTATTGTTTACATTTTTTCCGGCCTGGAAATTAGCTTCAGTCCCAGTTGGACCTACACGGCTCTCCTCATTTTCCTTTAAAGGTAACTCACAAGACTTACATAGTTATAGAGATAGTGGAGTTTGAAGGAAAGAAGATTAAGCCTTGTCAGTTCACCTCACAGGTAGCAACATTTTTACAAACTGCCCCTTTAAATCCTTTCAGTGGAGTTAATTTAAATATGTGGAGTACTGCATTTAACCTGTTTTTGGATCTGCAAAATCCTGCAGAAAACAAGGAGCTAAACAGCTCACTGAGTTTGTATTGAACGCATGACAGAAGATTTTATTGCATCATAAAATATAAAAGCCTGTAATGTTCCAGTATGCAAATGCAGATCGTACTAAAAGCATACCTACTTCTGTCCAAGGTCATTTTGAGGGCCTGCTACATAAACAAATTTATTATTCAGTATACAGGGTGTCCTAAAAGTCTCCATACATAGGGGACTATGTACAACAGGACCACGTCGGTTGTGACTCCATCAGTGGATGTTTGTAGACGTCCACTTCTCAGTTGATCTGAACACTTCCAGTCTGTTTGAATTTGTTAAAAGTTTGGCAAAAGTGTTGTGTGTGATGTGCTTGCCATGTTTCCTGTTAATGTCCATCGCAACCTTGAGACAGCTTCCCGATCCAGCCATGAGAATGATTTCAATATGTTCTTCTTTTGTCAGCCCAAAGGCATTCTTAAAGGCTATCTGAAAAAAAATATATAAAATATAAAACTATGAAAAA
Source organism: Pangasianodon gigas (assembly GCA_022758105.1). NCBI lineage: Eukaryota > Metazoa > Chordata > Actinopteri > Siluriformes > Pangasiidae > Pangasianodon > Pangasianodon gigas. Next base: position 14,953,099 of record CM040475.1, read on the forward strand.
TTTTGGAAGACATTTTGCTCAAAAGTGTTAATTTTCCTTATGTATACAGACTTTTGGGACACCCTGTAGAGCAAAAAATGAAAATATTTTATAGTCTTCAAAACAAATAGGTGACTTTTGTGTGAATATCTTTGCAGTATGTTTTTAAGCTAATATCCAAACCCTTGTGCTGCTTATATGACATTTAATGGTGTCTTCTTTGAAAATGGTGAGCTGTAAGCAGATACGCAGTGGCCTGTGTGTCATGGCTAATACAAATATTAGAACTCTTTATACTCTTTACTTCAGAATATTATTAACTTACTTCTTCTATTATTGCTAAGTAAATCCTTTTAAAGGCAAAGAACAAAAAAGAAGGAATAATGATTAATTACCATGAGTGCACTCCTGGACTTGACATTTTAATTGACATCCATGAAATCTTTCTAATGCGGTCAGTAAAAGTTCACGAGGTAAGAAAAGAATCAGGGTGGAATTAGTGAATTAGTGTAGAACATGCTTAGACAGCTCCATCAGACATCTTGTCAGATTTTCAGGTCAAAGTTCATATCTTGCTTGTCAAAATAAGTCTGATGATCTTAGAAATAACCAGAACATTTGTTTTTGGTCTTAGGTTGGATTTGGGTGTAAGTACCCTAAATAACATCATGTGAACAGTGCTCTTAAACATGTTCAAGGCTTACGGTCTTTTTTAATCTTTTTAATTTCCATCAGAATACTATATATAGATGGGTGACTAAAAAACAAAACAAAAAACAAAGTGGGTTAGTAAAGCGTTGAGCCACTACGAGCCTCCAGAACAGCTTCAATGCGCCTCAGCACTGATTCTACAAGTCTCTGGAAGTGTGCTGGAGGATAAACACCGTTCTTTGAAAAGATATTCCCTCAGTTGGTGTTTTGATGGTGGTGGTGGAGAGTGCTATCTAAAGACAGGTTTACACAGTATTATTTTTGGCACAATTTTGTTGTCGCAGACAAAAAATCGCACTTTGTAAAAGAATTTTTTGGTCATGAGTCATGAGACAATCAGCTCCCTAGTTCAGTAGTCAGGGCACTGACCAGGGAGTCGGCCATTTTAAGGGATGTCTCAATCGCAATATCCTTCCAGTGCACTGGAACGTTCGCTCCCTAAAAATCCCACAATCCACCACAAAAACCAGGGAGCATCGATGCTCCTTTACTGGAAATGACGTCATATTTTCTGAAGCCTCTCAGCTCAAAAAAAATGGTAGACAAACTCTCAGCCAACTTCGTCCACAAATGCAAGTAGCTTGTTATCATCGCTGTAGCTCTCAAATGATTACTTGCATTAGTGATTTTTAGCTTTATTTGAGGTTCTATATACAGTTTAACAACTTTTAAGTGTTTAATGTTTTAAAAAAAATCCACTAGCTAGCCTACAAACCTGCCTGAAGTACCATGACAGAAACACATGTGATTAAGCTAACAAATTTATATGACATATAACATCAGAAAGATATCGGTCCTGCCTGTTGTTGATAAATGCCAGTGGTGATGTTTTACAGCGCGAGTATGTAGTCATGTTGCAGGAAATCGAGTCATCAGTGTCCCAATGTGTAGTGAGCCAAGGTCCTTACCAGTGCCTGAAGTCGTGTAGACGATATACTGACTCACAATCTAGTGAGCTAGGGAGCTGATTGAGACGCACCCAAAGTTCTGGCAGCGTCAGACATTTTTGATTAAAATCCATCAATAGGAGGACGACATAGAATGAGGCAAAAAATCACAGGACAGCTACAATTACTGCAGGGGCATTGACAACTTCAGCAAAACATGCCAGTGCTAACAGACGAATATCCTTATTTCCTTAACTTTGAAAAATATTTCCGGTCATGCAAGCCCATTTTCTGCATGAGCCCAGATCTCACTAATTCTAATAATCTATATTCATAATACACTATAATCATAAACTGTAATCTATCATTAGACAATCTTCATCATATAATCTGACATGTTATTGCATAGTTTTTTATAGAGTTTTGCCAATATTTTATATCCCATAGGTGTTCAATTGGATTGAAGTCTGGTGAATTCAAAGGCATAAAATTTACATCATTTTCATCTTCATGAAACCATTCAGTGAGCTCTTGTGTCCTGTGGATGGGGGCGGAGTCAACCTGGAAGAGCCCACGCCCACCAGGATAGGAACGTTTCATCATATGATAAAGGTTATTTGCAGATTTGCGATGACTCTTCACACTAAAATGCGTAGTGTGAACATAGATTAAGAACTCGAGCTATACATTAAGTTACAGAAAAGTATTACTTTCTTTAAATACCTGTGAAGTGAATGATCTAACCAAATTACACACATATGTTTATCAGCTCCGATGCTGAGTAACTCAGGTGTCAGTGGGAGTTTAGAAGCTCAGAGCAATGCCCACGTTTGATGTGGTGGACTTCGCCGAAGGCTATGACTTTTTTGAGGTTGGATCACCAGTCACAGGTGTGTCACATCTTTTGTTAGCTTCTCTAAAGATCTCATAATGAAGAAGACAGAGTAAAAGATCTCAGTTTTCGCCTCGAGACCAATATGGCCACTGTGAATAGCTAATCCCTATGGAGTGTACCCCGCCTGAAGCTACACTCTGACCTGTGAGTGTGTGTGTGGGGGTGTGTGTGTGTGTGGGAAGTAGAGAGCGAGGGAAAAAGAGTGAGTAGAGAGAGAACAGGAAGAGGTGGAGGAAAGGAGAACAGGAAAAAGTGTGAAAGAATGAGAGAGAAGGATGGAGAAAAGAAAGAACAATTTGTAAGTGAAAGAGAAAGGGATAGAAGGGAAGAGAGAGGGGGAAAGGATGAGAAAGAGGTAGGGAGTGAGAGAGAAGAAAATTGAAGAAGAAATGATAGAGAAGGGGAGAAGCAGAGAGGAAGGAAAAGAGAGGAGAGAGATTAAAAAAAACGACAAAGGTGAAGTGAGAGAAACCAAATAGAAAGAGAAGGATGAGAGATAAAGGCTGAGAAGGAAGGAGAAAAAGATGAAGGAAGGTAGAAAATCAGAAGGAGAAAGAAATGGAGAAGGAGTTTGAGAGGAAGAAGGAGAAAGAGCAAGAAGGGAAGTGAGGGAGATGGGAGGAAAAGAGAGGAAAGAAAAGAGAAAGAAAATCTGAAAGCGAAAGAGAGAAAAAATGAGATGGAGAAGGAAAGGGTGGGAAAACTTTCTTGCTCTACTTCCTCCTTTACTGACTGGAAGTGAGTTGGAAGAAATAAAAAAGATAATTCTGAAATAATCATGTGTGTGTGTGTGTGTGTGTGTGTGTGTGTGTGCGTGTGCGTGTACATTTTTAGCCTCAAGAGCAATATGGCCACCATGAGTAGCTAATTCCTATTGAATGAATGCTGCCTGAAGCCACACACTGACCTGTGTGTGTGTGTGTGTGTGTGTGTGTGTGTAAAAACATCACCCTTGCATTATCTCTGTTGTCAGCCAGTAGAGTTCAGTGATGAATGGACAAATAATTCACGTCCTGAGGCGAAACTCCTCCATCCATGACAAGAAAACTTTAAAGGAAACAAAACTCAAACTTTTTTTTAATCAAATCAGTGCACAAATTAATTTTCTGCATATAAAGAAATATTGTTATATGTATAAATATTTATAAATATATGTGTATAAATATGACTGATTATATTTGAGGTAAAAGGGGACATTGTGGATATATATATATATATATATATATATATATATATATATATATATATATATATATATATATATATATATATATATTAAAGGAGTCTCACAAGAATGGTGTTGCTAGGCAACCAGTTAATATGAAGACAGGAAGATTTCTCTTGTTAGACAGGAAATGAGACAATTAAGCAATATCGCACAAGCACGAGTATGGTTATAACGGATATAACCACGTGACTGTGAATGCAATACTGTTTTGATACAACAGTTCTGTAGATAAGAAATTAATATTGAGTAACTGACCAAAAATTTCAGATACAATATGGCCAAATGTTTTGTTTATTTTTGCTCTGCTAATGGAAATAGATCCCAAAGAAATTACATTCACCAATAATGTATTGACTAGCTGGCTAGCTTGGTACTTTGTTGGGCCCAGTGATTTGTACATTCCTGTTAAAGGTGCTTCCAGTGAAATTGGCTTTACTTGTTCCTTTTCATCTTCATATTTTAAGTCAAAAGTTATATTCATGAAAAATGTATCATTTGCCACGTCCGCTGATGATGTCGCTAACTCTGCTGTAGTAACGGTTTCAGTTAACTGTTGTTAGAAGTGGAATTTTACATGGTGAACACAGACAAGCGAAGTGATCCAAACAATGAAATGTCCCGGTGCGGTTCTACTAAATATAAGCAATCTTGGAACACTGCTCGACCAATCAAATTAGTGGACCGGAACTAAGTGTTGTATGATTATGATTAACAGCTAGTACAGCTAGTACAGAGGTTTTATTCCTGTTCTACAGGCAATGCAAAGGTACAGTGGCATTAAAAACAAGACAAAACTGTCAAGAATGTCCACATTTACCTCAAATGTGTTAATAAATTCCTAAGAAAAGACTTAGTATGATTGCAAAGTACTGTAATTACACTTAGCATTAACCGCCATATTATATGTCATATTAAAAAATGTCAACATTTCGTTATTGGAACGTTTTGACGTTTTCCAAAGTCAGGAATCTCACAAGACTTGGCAATTCATATAAAATATTGACATAAACACATAAGCACAACTCATATTAGTGCTAAATAAAGTGGTCTTATTTGAAACATAGCATTTGTTAAAAAAAAAAAAAATTATAAGCATTTAATAAGTGATGAAATTAAAGCTGTTCTTGGTCGTGGACTTCTGTTGAGAGTGTGTGTTAACAGTAGCTGTAATGTGAGTGCGTGTGTGTATGACCTCCTCTCTGACCGCGACCCTCGAGGGATGGACAGATCAAAGGTGGTGTGTGGATGAATGAGTGGAGCGAGGGGGAGTCTGTTTACATGAGCGGCGGAGCAGAGAGAGACAAACTGCCCGAAAAAAGTGCTGCTAACGGACGAATAACACAGAGAAATAAAGAAAGAACACGCATGACAGTGAGAAGGAGAAAGAGAGAAAAGGAAAGAGAAGAAAATGGTGACGGAGAGGGAGATATATAAATATATAGAGAGCGAAAGTATAGATAGATATGGATTAGCAAAACAGCGCAGGAGGAAAAGAAATAAAGCAAAACAGAGAACGTCTGAGAGAGAAACAGATAATGAGTGAAGGAGAAAGAGGAAGACAGTTGAGAGGAGAAGGAAAAGGGATAAAAAAGAAAACAAAAACAAGAGAGAAAAGTGTATGAGAAAGAAAAAAGACAAGAGAGCAACTTAGTGCAAGGGAACAGAAATGAAATGAGTGTTAATCCCCAAATAAACACTAACTGAGTGACTGTTTCTCTTTCTCTCTGTTCATTCGATATGGCCGCTCTGTCGCTTGGGATTGTGGGAGGAAAGTGAGGGGGAGCGATAAGAACAACCTTCGACCTCTTCACTCTGATTGGACCTGATCTGTCTCTCCATCTTCCATCTCTCTCTTATTAACCCTCTCTCTTGTTTCTCTCTCACACTTTCGTTTATTACTCCTTCTCTCTCTCTCTCTCTCTCTCTCTCACTTCCCTTTATTCTGATAGATTAGTGGAAACGTTTCTGACAGGAAATACACTACAATTACGCATAAATTTAGTGTCATGTGACTCAGCTGTCATCGTGTGCCTAAGCTACAGCAACCCAACAAAACAGCAGGGAAATTGAGTTCTCTTGATGGCAAGGTGCCAAAAGTAACTATTTCTTGATAAAGCTAAACCTAGGCAAGAGCAATTTGTTGCAGGAAATGATGTCATGATGTCAAATGATCACTGACATTTTATTGTTATGACCTCTTGATTAGGGCTGGTCACGAGGTGTTGATAGACTGAATGTGTTGTTCTTTACGTACTGTAATTGCTGGCACATTTCTGTGCTTTAAGAGGAATAAAACACTTCAGGATGTGCTGTTATAGGAAAATAATCAACTTTAGGGTAGTAATAGTAACTCCGCTTCGTCTCAGGCTGCATCACGCCACCCCATCGCTGATTATTTTCCTGTAACACCACATCCTGTTGTGGTTCATTCCTTACTTTGTGCAGTGTGTGCAACACGTGATGGACATCAATGTTCAGCAGTGCGTGAATGTGTAATAGGTGTGTATACTGTCAGGCTCAGAGTTCAGAGTATGGCAGCAGAGTGTGTGTGGCTCCAGTCCAGGCTGTGTATCATTCAAACAGGAGCTAGCGTATGCTTCTAACCCACAGGATGTGTTTAAAAGAGCATACTGTTCATACTAAAGCCAACCCAATAGCATGATAGTAAATGTAAAAAGCCAGAATCCTGTGGGGAACAGAGGCAGCAGCTACACATGTAAAGACCATGGATATACTGAGGATATACTTTTCATGAATGTGCCTTAGCTGTGAACAAGCGTAAGAAACTCAATGAGTCATGCTGATATAGGAAAACAATCAGTGTAGGGGAGGTTTGATGCTGTTACCATCCTACTCATTTTCCTATAATAATGTACTTTTTATACACTAATAGTTACATGCAAGTTCCTGTTATCACTTACTTTATAAACAGCTATAAACAGTCATTCCCTACACACACACACACACACACACACATATATATATATATATATTAAAAGTGTTATTTTGCATTTTGTTAATAATGCAATACTGACATTTATCTGTATTTATTTCTGTATTTATTTATGTTTTCTCTATTAGCCACTCCTACCTATTAAAAAAAGACCAGTTTGGATAGGATAGGGTTCAAATTCAAGGAAGACTACATAGGCAGGAGATAGAGAAACAGTTATCTTACCTTCAGACTGATAGACTTGAAAATTGTGTTTTAAGACATGTAAGATTTCACAAGTCAAACTGGAGTCTTGGTTATCAGGTGATTAAGAATATAGGCTTCAGGAATTTAAAGGATTTTTCATCTACTTTTTGTATTTTGTGTGTTTGAATAAAGTTGCGTTTGTTTATGGACTTCTAGCCTCACACATTGATAAGTAAGAACTTCTCCTCCTGCATTATAGATACAAGGAAAGGTCATTTTGGACCTTGTCTCTACACCAACAAACCACAAAGTCCCTTGTCCTGACTGAATGTCAGAAAACTTCAAATTACAGCTTTGCCTCGGATTCCAGCACTGCTACATTGTTGATATAGTGACAATTTCTGTGAGATTTAGAATTTACAATGGAAGGAGTCTCCAGTGTCAACTCTTTGTAAACGTCAGAGATAAAACTGTTTCTTTAAGTTTTCCAGCAAGGTAAATTGTGTTAGCTGTTATAACATAAGTAATAACAGGAACTAACTTGTTTTGCAAACGGTCCACAACATTAAATGCACCTATACATTATTTAAAAAAAAAAAAAAATCAAGTGTCATTCTTTAATTAAAAATGTGCAATCATTGGCAAGTTGCTGTGGGATAAGAGGAACAAAATACCTTTGACTTCAGAGTGTTAAGTCTGGTTCACTTTGGGCTACATTGCACCACCACATTGTTGATTATTTTCTTATAACAGCATATGCCATTGTGTTTTATTCATTACTTCTAGAGCATATTGTTCAGTAGCTACTACGAATTATTCAGTAGCTACAGAGAAGCTAATAGGAAAGGTAAATAATTCTGGACCTATTGATGTGTCCTGTGTGCTTTGTAGGTAAATTCTGTGCATTACTGTTGCACTTGGGAAACTGATAGGGAATCTGCATTTCCATTCATCATTCTTTTACATATCAATTTACTCAAATAATACCCGTAACACTGAGGGGAGCTGGTGTCGACACGCAGACTCACTATGATTTCCCCCTGAAATTGATGGAGGTCAGTGAATCAATCTCTCAAAGTTCAAAGGTGAGCATTGACATGTTGTCAGAGCTTTCACACACAAATGTTCTGTCTTAATGGGAAATAATGACGAGACAACTGTGTTCGAATATATAGGTGTGTGTTGCTTTCGTTCCATTTGGGAAGAAGCCGTATGGGTAGGCAGCGTTTTTGGGCAGCTATGCTCTTGGGGTAAAGTCGGTCTTGCCTGCAAGGTAGCATAAGGATAGATACTGTATGTTCTAAGGGTCCTAATTTTGGATTTAAATTTAAAGGAGTGTCTCGTGTTATTTTTTGTCCACTCAGACCATGAATAATTGTGTGTGTCCACTTCATGTTCATGGGCTCCGAAAAAAAATACATATTTTCATGTCGACTAGGCGTTAGATGGTATTACAGGCGCCACCATATTGCAGTCTGGGTGTAGGTGATAATATATAGACGAGAGAGAGTTGCTGAAAAATGTGTTCCTGCTCCTTGTGGATTCATTTGCGCTGACCCAGAATGCAATATTTTCTTAACACCGGCAGCACACAGCTTTGAAGTTTTCTGCTTATGCAAACATGCCGTGTGCTGCTGGACCAAATTAATCATCGTGAAAGCCATGAAAGCATGAGCTCATAAATCGCAACCACTTTTTTCTGGTTTTTTTTTTTTTTCCTTTTCTTCCAGGGAAAGAGTCCCTGAGCAGCAGCTCCTCATTTATTACCACACACATTCCAGATATGTAATAATTTTTTTTTTTAAATGGCAAATGATTATGTGCTTCCATCAAAATACTGTTCTGAAGAGATACAACATGACAATGTCTTCAAAACAGTGCCAAACTCTGTTTTGTGTCTTAGTAACTGTTTATAGCTAATAATAATAATATAATAATAACTGATAACAAGAACTAAATGGTTTCTCAGACATGGCACAACATTAAATGCAACTATAAACTGATAGAAATATGAACTGCCATTCTTTAGTAAATGAGAAAAAAAATAATCACTGACAAAATCAATTTTTTATGGAAATGTATTACATAAAATAGGTTTATATATTATGAGTATTTAGGAGTTTGACATGATATTAATGTAATGGCATGCTTTAGAAAGGAATTTGAAACAGTTATGTGTATATTCAGTGTTATATTACACTGGTATGGACACAATAATGTATGTGGAGTGTGTCTTTTTTTTCCTTTTAACAGAAAATGTTCGTGCAATGATGATATCGGTAATCAGGTCCACAAATCAGAAATTGTAACTTAACTTCTGTGAGTATAACACTTACAATTTACATCTTTACAACTCGTCGCTTTATTGTTTTGAGGGGTGGAGCCAGGTGGAAAGTTTCAAAGTGCAGAGGGGGCGGGGCTGAAACAAAATATCATACCTCTGTTGAAACTCAGGAATCAGTAAACTCAGGCAGAGAGATGTTTCATGTGAATGTCTGTGACTAACTATTTGCAAATGTCATGTCACGCCAACATGGTCTCACACAAGTCATCAAATAAAATGAACACAGATTGTCATGAATTTCTCACAAGATCAAGTTGGACATGCTTTCATAAGAAATTACCCCATATATCATAACAGAGATCCTCTTGACAAACCTTATCATAGCTGGAATTGATCATATCCTTCCATCCTTTTGTCTCTCAATATGGTGGCTCCTCAGAAAGAAAACACAGGAACAGAAAAAGCAGGATAAATGCTTTCCCTCAAACTCTGGCATGTCATTAGACGTAACACACACTTCCTGAACCCACTGATGGGTGACTGCTCTTCCCAGAACCCGCCCCCCTGACTCCCATTCCCCACTCTCCTTCCTCTGCAACTCCTTATAGCTCCACTTAAGGAAACCAATTTAGACAAATTCACTAAAATCAATGGCTCACTGTTGGGCGCCCATTGATGTAGAACTGCGCCGAATGAACTTTCCCATGACCACAAACACACTGCACACCTGTTCCCCAGGTAGCCGAACACCTGAAATAGCCCCCGCTATTGAGGAACTGGCATGATAAGGCGGAAATCCGATAATGGAAGCGGATGCCTGACATAAATTTGCCAAAATGGCTTCTGTAGGAAACAAGGAATTTATCCACACAGTTGTAAGAGGGAAGTCATTGTGGTAAAGTCCAAAAGTCTGAGTGCACTATCAGGACCTGTTTCAGTTCCTAAGTTATCAAAGACTAATCTGACATTCTCCTTAGATGATCCTCATTATTAAAGAATCCGTTTTATAAAATGGCGAGAGATCCTGTTTTTAAGTTGTTTGGATGAAACTGAAATCCACTTTTCAAACTGTATTTCATTTGAACACTAACTCACACACTCTTAACACACAATTGTTCTTTTAAAGCAGGGGCCACTGGACCACATCAGCATTTTTGTGAGCCCTTGAAGAATCATAATGTATTTCTTAATGTATAGCCTGAATATTAACTTGATTATTGATTGGTGTTAATCGATCTATTTTATTGATTAACACCAAAAAGCTAAGCTCTTAAAGTAGAATAAGATGATTCTGGAAAAAGTAATGGCTAACAGAAACTATTTAACTGTATACTCTATTAAGCCTAAGTGATTTTTTGTATGAATTAAAAAAGTTTAAAATTTCAAAAATATATATAATATTACACAGATTTATCTTGCAGTCATGACTTTTTACCTCTTAATTGTGAGTTATATTAATGTAACTGTGACTTTTTTGTAATATTTTTTGTAATATTCAGAATCACAGTTGTGTAATATTAGCTCACAATTGTGAGGTAAAAAGTCACAATTGCATAATATTAACTCGCAACTGTGAGGTAAAAAGTCACAACTGTGTAATTTTAACTCACAATTATGAGGTAAAAGTCGCAATTGTGTAATACTAACTCACAATCGTGAGGTAAAAACTCACAATTATGTAATATTAACGTGCAATTATGAGGTAAAAGGTCACAATTACATAATATTAACTCACAATCATGAGTTAAAAAGTCTCAATTGTGTAATATTAACTTGCAATTATGAGATAAAAGAGTCATAATTACGTAATATTAACTCAC
>CM040475.1:14964141-15001844 GCA_022758105.1 Pangasianodon gigas
TAATATTAACGTGCAATTATGAGGTAAAAGGTCACAATTACATAATATTAACTCACAATCATGAGTTAAAAAGTCTCAATTGTGTAATATTAACTTGCAATTATGAGATAAAAGAGTCATAATTACGTAATATTAACTCACAATTCTGAGTTAAAACGTCACAATTGTGTCATATTAACTTGCAATTATGAGGTAAAAAAATCACAATTATGTAATATTAACTTGCAACTGTGAGGTAAAAAGTCGCAATTATGTAATATTAGCTTGCAGTTATGAGGGAAAAGTCACATTTATGTAATATTAATTTGCAACTGTGAGGCAAAAAGTAGCAATTGTGTAATATTAACTTGCAGTTATGAGGTAAAAGGTCACAATTACGTAATATTAACTTGCAGTTGTGGGGTAAAAAGTCGCAATATGCAATATTAACTCACAATTATGAGATAAAAAGTCACAGTTATGTAATATTAACTGGCAATTGTGAGGTACAAAGTAGTAATTGCAAGATAAATCTGCGTAATATTTTCTCATACATTGGTGGAAACAAGCTTGGCTGAAACACTCAAGTTGGGCCATTTTTATTACTTTTTGCGAGTTCATGCGGGCTGAATGAAACAAGGCCCTACTGCCCACAGTTGTATTTTTCCCAGCGGCTTTGAGGTTGACACCTATGTCTTAAAGAAACAGCAAAAAAATTAAATGTACACAATGTACATGTTGAGATGCTAAACAATTCAACAAGGCGTTTTGAGGCGAGTGTGTGATGACTTTGGCGTGCAATGCTAAAATAGAGGCTGTAATCTTCCCTACTTGTTAGCTATGTTAGCTTTGCAACTCCAGCGCAATACTAAAGCAAACTTTACACACCAGACATGTCTTGAACACTCACGTATATCTGAGGTACAGAGAAACACTGTGTACATTTCATTTTTAGTTGAAACTGTTGTTTTAATGACTAACTCCTGATAAGGGAGGCAGTTAGTACATTCCTTTATGCTTTATGTGTTATTGTTATTACAGCTATAATTTAATAAGGACAAATTGCCCTGGAGTTTTATTAGTAAAGAACATCTTTGGTTACTTATGATGTAAAAACAGTTCTACAAAAAAAGTCTTTTAGAGACGATAAAATCTGAATAAAAAAAAAACATTCAAGCTAAGGTTAATCTCAGTATCAGAAATCTGAAACTGAAAAATATGAGATTGATTTACAGTTTCTCTGCAAAAGCAATGATTAACATGATTATAATGCTTCTTTTTTCAGTGCAGTCAGAAAGTATTCAGACACCTTCATTTTTTTCACATTTTTTTAAAATTTTGCAGCCTTATGCTAAAATGCCTTACATTTTTTTTTTCAGATTAATCGCCACTCTATACCCCATTATGATAAAGCAATAACCAGATTTGTGATAACTTTGCAAATTTATTAAAAAGAAAAAACTGAAATATCACATTGACATACATATTCAGACCCTTTGCTATGACAGTTGAAATTTAGTTAGTCCCATTTCTTTTGATCATCTATGACATGTTTCTGCATTTTGATTGGAGTCCATTTGTGGCAAATCCTATTGATTGGACATGATTTGGAAAGGCACATACCTGTCTTTATAAGGTCTAGCAGCTATAAATGCACGTCAGAGCAAAAACCAAGTCATGAGGTCAAAGGAACTGGCTGCAGAGCTCAGAGACAGGATTGTGTCGATGCACAGATCTGGGGAAGGCTACACAAAAATGTCTACTGCATTAAAGGTTCTCAAGAGCACAATGGCCTCCATAATTCTTACATGGAAGCAGTTTGGAACAACCAGGACTCTTCGTAGTGCTGGCCGCCTGGCTAAACTGAGCAATCGGGGGAGAAGGACCTTGGTAAGAGAGGTGACCAAGAACCCAATGATGATGGTGGTGAGATGCCTGTATAAAAATTGCTTTTACTATTTGCAGTGATAAGCACTCACATACAATTTATATTATTATAAGCACTCTGTTCACTTTATTTTTTACAAACACAGATGTAACTTTTGTTTTGCAAAGTGGTAGAGATAGGAGTGATGATGGGAAAAAAACCCTTGTGTGATCAATCAAGCACTGAAAGTGTTTCTAAAGAATTATTAGTAGTCTGAAGCCTCTCACAGAGAAAATCCACCTCTGTCTTTAAAACCACAGCCATTTGTAAACACTCAAGGCATGGAATGATGGAAGTCTTTTAAAGTTTAGTTGATATGGTTTCCATCACCTTCATGCTGTTTTCACTGGATATAAAAAAGAACATACAAGAAAGTACAATCCTCCATGTGGCAAAAAACCCAGGTTTAGAGAAAAAGAAACCTGCTCATGCTGGGTTAATTTATAGCTCTCCTGAAAGCTAGAGTTTTATCATAGAAGAGCCATTTTATTACAGACGCCACCCTGAGAACTGAACCACATAAATAATGCTAGAAAAACTTACACTTACTCTAATGATGTATCTTATTCATTTACTTACTTATAACTAAGTAGGTCATTATGTTATACCTATAACTAACACCAATGCTATTTATTAAGTATATACAGTATCATATACAAAATACTAACTGTATAATGTTCTAGGTTTTATTACATATGTATTTGGATATAAATGTTATACCTATAGTTAAATAATTCTATATATTACACACTAATAATATAAGTTATTATATTTATTATGGGTTTATGCATTATGTATTTGTACTTGACAGCTTAGTTACTTATACCTGTTATATACATTTAATTAATTAATCAAATAATGCATATTCTATATTTTAAGTGCCTAATGTTAAATAATCATAGATGAAACTGGTTTTCAGAACATCAATAAAAATATTTTTTTCAATTCTTCCACAGAGATTATTTTGTACTTTTAATTGTGACTTTTATTTTTGTTTAACATTTGATGTAACATTTATATAACTGTAATTACAATAATGCAGACTGTTACTCTAGATAAAAATTATTCCACTGCATGTCCTGTATATATTTGGCATATATATGGAATGAAATGGTGTTAAATATATGCATTTTAATAATTTTCTACAAAATGAGCAAAATGAAAAAGAAAAAAAAAGAGTCTTATCTTAAACCCGTGAACACATAAATAGCACAATAACATATATAAATATAAATAGCATAATAACATCCTGTTATTTGTTCATTTACTGTTGCATTTCCACATTTTATTCTTTTGAAATTTTCTTTATATTCTTTTGCTGTGTGTGTGTGTGTGTGTGTGTGTTTTGTTGCTTTAGAAACGCCTACAGAAAGGTCTCATATTTTCTCTCGGCCTCTTTTCTTTTAGGGTCATACATCATCTAACCCCTCCTGAGGGTGCGTAACACACACATACACACACACACACTCTCATATGGTCTTTGATGTTGACAGGATGTTAAAGCACTATTAGTAGACACAGAGGATCTTATGGACGACTTTTATGGACTCTTCTCCCATTTGTTATTGTAACCACTGAAAACACAACACGCTCATGAGTAAATTATGATTTCAAAGTGTTTTTTTCTTCATGATTGCTCCTCCAGATTTCCACACTAGCGAGTGATTACAGATGAACAGCTGCTTGGGGAATCATCATTCAAAAAAAAAAAAAGGAAAAAAAGAAAAAACATAAACAAATGAAATAAAAAGAAAAGAAATCAAGATGCCTGAGGTCGAGAGAGATGATTTCTTAACTCTTTCTGTATTCTTTGGAACAACATGACCGATTTTTTTTTAGGAAAAGTGAAATAAAGCTACATTTTTTTTAATGTAAAACTGTATTTGATATTTAATTTGTCTGGTCAATTAAATCATCATTACGAAAATGTCACTGCTCAGCACACACTCTTGAGAGGAGCGGATCTGCCTGGCTAACACAGCAGCATGCCTAACCACACCTCTTTATAATGAATTCATTCAAACCCAACCCCCTCTTTCTACATTTTTTTACAGTTATAAATGTCTTGTACTGAAGTTCTGCCAGTTATTGATCAATTTATCAGAGTGTGAAAATAAGTCAAGCCCAATGACATGTCTCACCCTGTTTGTTTCAAAAGAAAATACACTGACAAAAAAAATCTAATCAAAACCCTTACACTGGTTCATGGGTGCATTAAGGTGGCACCATATGCACACACACACACACACACACACACACACACGCAGAAAGAGACTGAATGGCATCACTGGATCCATACAGCTCTTTAAAGAGAGAGATAGACAGGAAGAGAGAGAGAGAAAGGTCTTATTAGATCTTGTGCTCTTGCTGAGTGGCCATCAGGGCATAGTGTCTGGGTGAAAGGCTAATCTCTCTCTCTCTCTCTCTCTCTCTCTCTCTCTCTCTCTCTCTTTCTCTCTCTCTCTCAGTGAAAATGCAGATCAATACTTCTTAGGGTGTGCTCTTAAAATTTCCCCTTCAACACACTAGCACATGAATCACACTTACAGTCTGGCTAAGACAGAGACAGGAAACATGTAAAGAACATAGAAACTAAAGTTCACATCCACACTTTAGTTTGTCCTTATTGAATCAGTGTGTCTTTATGAGTATATACACATAAACATCTTCGCGTTGAAAGAAGGAAGTCATTAGCATTCATAAATACTTGTGTATTTACACAGATTTTGCTAGCTAGCTAACATGAGCTGACCTGACAGGATTTCTGAAAGGATTTTTATGTTAATAATAAACATAAGGATCATGTAACAAGCTTTTCATAAATGTTCATAATCCAGGTGGCTAACCTGACAAGATTGCTGACAAATGTTTATGAACATCATTGCTAATAGATAGCTAACCTAAGCTAACTTGAAATTTTTTTCTTAGAGGTTTAAATGTTAAATGTCTACTCATAAATGTTGACAATTATCATTGCATATAACATCCAGATGGATAAGCTAACCTGACAGGACTGCTGAGGGGATTTTTAAGTCAAATTAAATATTTGTAAACTTCACTGCTAATACTAGTTAGATCGCTAACATAAGCTAACTTTTTTATAAAGGCAGATTTTTGCATCTGCCGTACAAGTGCTTATCAATGATCTGTTACTATAGAAACATAACAAATTATAACAAATTAGAATATTCTTATAAACCTGTTACTTGAATTACAGTTGGCATTATTGTCAGGTCTGCCATTAGAGAAAACTAATTAAGATTTTCTAGCCTAATCAGGTTTCTAATCTAATCGGATTCAAGAATACAAGAGCGCTGTGGTATAAAATGTAATGATCACTCAAGCAAATTAATTGTCTCTTACATGCTATGCTCAGGTACAACTGGTTCAGATATTAAGTTTTATTTTTTATAAGAATTTTACTAATTGGTTCCTGTGAGAAAACTGCTAGTCCTTTTGCTAAGTTTCTTCTGAACTTCTGGAAAAAAACGTATTGCTAAGCTTTACTTTTCAGTAGTTTGTAATGCTCCCCTGTCTGAATGAGATATACAGAAATGCAGCACTTTGAAGAGAAAGGGATATTCATGCTTCAGTTTTCTCTAACGCTAATCAATTGATCTTTCAAATTCAAATTCAAATTTTATTGGTCACGCACTCAACCATACACAATATAACGTGCAGTGAAATGCTTCTTAAGGCTTCTAAGGTTTAAATAATAGAAAAAATATCAATGCAGTGTTTGATAAAGAATGAAATAATAATACTTTTTCTTGGTAGTGTACTTGGTAGTGAGAACAGTGTGAGTGAATAACCAGATGCTGTCACAGTAGACCAACATCGTTTTGTACTATTTCATTGTTTTGGGACTTGTGTGTGGGAGTTGTATGGAGGGCTGGTGGGATTTTGGTGGAGACAGAGCTACAAATCAAAGCCTTTAAGACCAGCCGTCTGTGCATATTCACTTTCTAGGGTGGAAGTGTGTGAAGCGGAAACTTTTGTGTGAAATCAGCACACAGTTTCCCACTGCTCCAACTACTGCGTGAAATTGTAAAAGTTCTCTATTGTAGAACACACAGATCAGATAGTTGTGTTTGTCTTTCCCATACATACATTCCTCTATCTAATGTACACTATAAGGGCACAAGTTTGTGGACACCTGACCATCACAGCCATATGTGGTTCTTCCCCTAAACTGTTGCCACAAACTTGGAAGCACACAATTATATATGATGTCTTTGTTTGCTGAAGCAGTACAATTTCCCTTCACAGGAGCCCAAACATGTTCCAGCACAAAGCAAGGGCCATGAAAACATGGTTTGCCAAGTTTGGGGTGGAAGAACTCGAGTTACCTGCACAGAGCCCTGACCTCAACCCCACTGAACACCTTTGAGGTGAACTGGAAAACTGCATCCCAGGCCTCATAGCCCGACATCAGTTCCTGACCTCACTGCTCTTGTAGCTGAAAATCCCCACAAATCCCCACAGCCATGCTCCAAAATCTAGTGGAAAGCCTTCCCAGAAGAGTGGAGGTTATTATAACAACAAAGACAGGACTAAATCTGGAATGGGATATTCAAAAACCACATATGGGCGTGATGGACAGGTGTCCACATACTTTTGGTCATATAGTGTAACACCACCTGGCAGACAGTGGGTGTGTAAGGTATGGTGAAATGAGGCAAGAGACAAGACTGAGTTCTTGGTGTGTAAGTTATCTGGGTTAATCCAACAATCATATCCAGTGTCCATAGCGGGGCTCAAAACACATGCAGTCACACAAGGATAATCCATAATCATAAACAGATAAAGCAGGCATGAAAACAATAACATACCAGGAAGCAATAACATAGAAACATAAGGCTCAGAACTATATGATACAATTGACAAGATTTCACACCTAAACAAAGAAACAGCAGTATACACATTAATGAACTAAACTAACTAACACAAAACAGGTGGACACAATCAGGTAACAAACCAATGACAGGACAGTAGTGGAGACGGGACTAGTAAACAAACAAAACAAAATCACATGGCACTTGGGAACCATAGCGCGTAGGAGGAATCTATGACAGTATGTAAATTGTAAGCTAGAGTTAGCTAGTTAGTTACCCAGCTAGTTAGTTTAATCTGAAAACAGCATCATGTGCACAGTGTGATGTATGATTAAGCCAAATCCTGAAGAACACACTACCACTAGCAGGTTCATTTTATGTCTATGTCCTTTCGCATGTTTTCCTTGTGTCCATGGGACTTTCCTCCAAGTAAATTTGAAAATACATGAAATACATGCCACGGTGTTCCTGGGATGGACTCGGGATCTACCACAACCCCGACCAGCATAAAGCAGTTACTGACTGACTGAATTAATGACTTTATTTATTTATAATAAGTGGCTAGTTTGGTGCTTGGCCCCCTTAATTACTGTATTAAATCTTGAGATAAAACAAGAAATATGTTATATCTCATTCCACCATTAAAAATCAATAAAAAATAAAAATAAGCAAGTTGATAAGAGAAACAAGAATGGGCAAGTGAATGATGTAATTCTAACTAATTTAAAAAAACAACAAATTTTATTAATAAATTTAAAATTCAGATTTACTCTTGTAAACAGCTTTCAGTTTTACTTTTCCCCAGAAGAAAATGAGTAAATCTACATAGAGTTTTAGATGATCAGAACATGTTCCATAAATAAATACAAGACAAAATGCACAAATATATAAATTTCTCCACCAATGCAGAGTATTCACATATACAGACACAATAAAAAAAAACCAAAACAGCAAGGCAATGTTATACAATTTCTTTTATGTTTATATTCCGATTATACAGAACAGAATTTGTGCATTACATTACGTTTGTAAG
Organism: Pangasianodon gigas; assembly: GCA_022758105.1. Lineage (NCBI taxonomy): Eukaryota > Metazoa > Chordata > Actinopteri > Siluriformes > Pangasiidae > Pangasianodon > Pangasianodon gigas. The sequence goes on from CM040475.1 coordinate 14,971,916, forward strand.
TGAGCTACTTTTTTTTTTTTTTTTTTGGAAGCCATATATTTATGTTTTACTTGATTTTTTAAACTTTCACATTTTGATAGTTATATACCATGGCCCCATATAAATAAAAGGCATTTAATTACAATCCACGACCTGTACTTTCTCAGTCATCTGCTTACTGCTCTCTAAATCTCGGCATCATTATCCAATGGTATCAGTCGACCACAAAGAGAGAGATCGGAAATCCCATTTTGTCATCCTGCTCAACCTGTGATTAGATGTTGCAGAATGACAGCTCTTGATTTGAGCTGGTTAGTAGGATGATTTGTTTAATTACATGAAAGCAGATTTTTAGGTATATTCAGGGTTTAATTAGCTCCAGCGTGTGGTGTGTGATGGCTCAGCCTTTGGCCTGATTACTGTGAATGTTGAGTATTTCCTGTCTGTAAGTTCACATATGGATCGAGTAAGGACTACTGTTTCTCTCCTCAACATTTTTCATTTACTTTTCACAAACCGAAAAACTTCCATATGCTACACGCTTTTTTCCCCCTCACAGACACTTTCTTCTTTTTTAACTGATATGAAGGATTGTATTCTGATACTAGTACTGATATAGATGCTTTTACGAGCCTAGATTAAGTGTTTTCTTTAAATATAAATCACTATTTTAGACAAATACTACAGATGTGTTTTTTATGTTAAGGCGTGCAAGGTTTACTGAAGTTATTATGATCTCACACAAATATTTAAAATATATTACAGCACTTTGCCATTCTATATATATCATACCTTCATTTTTTTTTTCCTGGTGCATAGTTGTGCTGTTGAACTATGTCTTTGACAGGAAGTGTAAGTGATACAAGCATTTACTCTAATGGCAATCTTAAAGAGCCAAAAGGTGATTTATAAAGCTCATGTCAGATTAATACAGCATGTGTCTGATAAAATCATTTGGTTTTTGATTACAAGACCAATAAAAGTGTTGGAAAAGCAGGGAAATGTCTCATATATGAGTGAATATTGCCAAAAGTAGATTTTATTTTTTATTTTTCATTTGGATTGTTGAGACCGTCAAGAGTGGCAAGTGTACTTTTTCACATCTAGACCGTGCGGAATTAGAGACAGAAGCATTACGGCTCTCTTTTGTGATTCAGTGTTTAATTACCTGTTTAACTGAATGAGCTTATTGAGTTATTTATTAATCACTTGGAGAGAGACCATAAACACAATCTATAACAGCAAATAAAAGCAATCTATAAGAATAGAGTCGCTGAATAGGATAGAATCGCTGTGTCTACATGACTATATTTTGCGGTTTAGAAAGTACTTTCTTTTGTATGATTACATTAACACAAAGCGTTTTTGAGGTTTAGAGTACTTTTCGTATCCTATTGGTATTTAATTTCCTAAGAACTGCAGTGGTGATTATAAAGACTGTGCTGTAATTAAATCAAGTTATGGTGGTTTGGTGCTTGGCCCCCTTAATTACTGTATTAAATCTTGAGATTAAATAAGAACTATGTTATGTCTCATTCCATTTTGTTGTCTCTATTGAAAGGACCATGTCTATTGGTGTAAGAACACCAAAGCTAAAGTTTTATTTTTCACTGTAGCGCTAATGGGCTAATATAGCTAACAAGTAAGGAAAGTTTATAGGATATAGTTTATAGTTTAGTGTCTTGCAAACTTCATGCCTAAATCATCACAAACTCTCTTCAGTTATTCAGTTGGAAATTTCCGCTCAAGGATACCGACCATTTCTCACTGGGCAAATTGGCAATGAGAAATCCCACACAGCTGAGAACAATCACTGTTTAAACTCTCGGCTACGCTATTTAGCTGCTTTGCTAAGGCACTGTTGAGTTTCTTAGATTTGGCAGGAGGTATAGTTTATATCAGATGCTATTGGCTGTTGTGGAAAACAGACAAGCCCTTTGACAGGCTACCTCCCTGAGTTTCTGTCTCAAAAAGAAATACATCAACATACAGAATCAAATTCCGACTCGCAAACCATTTCATGGACACTTTAAAGACGGCAAAAGCTCACATGTTAAAAACACATCTAATAATATCTTTCTATAGTTATAAATAAAGGAATGGTAGTGCTTTCACTTCTCTATTTTTTAATAGAGAACTTTTTTTTTTAATAGTAAACAGACATGTTCAATGATTATCATATACAAATACCTAAAAATGATTATCCCTGCTTTGAACACTAAATTGTGTGTACACTCACATTCCCACCTCTGTGTATTACCTTGGCGGGAATCCAGGTGTGATAAATTTTTCAGCATAAAGAAAAGAAAACAAGGAAGGGGCAAAAGGAAGTAGAAAAGACGAGAACAACAACAAAAATATGTTAATGTCCAGAAAAGTTTCCCTCCTGCTTGTTGTGTGTTTAAAGAAAATATGAAGGTTCTTTGTCCAGGTGTGTGCTGTTTCATGTTGGCTGTAATATGATCAGACACTAACGCAGAACAGCTGCTTTGGAAATGAAAAAAACGTTAAAAGTTTATTGTCTGATTGGTTATGGTAATCTCTCTTTTTAACTGCAATAACTATGGAGACTGTACAGCAAATTCAAATCAAATCACAGAATACAGATGTTCCCTTTATGGGCCAAGGCAAAACAGAGATATTACAACCCATAAAGGCCTAAATTAAAAAAACATGACATATCAAAATGTACATACCGTATATACTGTATATACAGTAGGTATAGGCTACATCTGACATTAAAAGTCCATCAGTTTAACTGAATAGGCCACATAGATACCATTACACACTGTGGATGTGTGCTAAAAGATGTCCCTAGCTATACAAGTCACATAAACAACATCACAAATGCCTGACCATCATCAGTCTACTGTAGACTTGCCCCAAACCACACATCCTATTCATTTTATGGAACAAATAAATACAATATCACTCTTTGAATGTGTTCCTAGCATTACACTACACACCCTATTCACTATAATATCCACATAAACACTTTCATGGAGGTCTAACCATCATCAAGCTTCACATTACAGGCCAGATAAATACTATTATCAGGTCCTCTAGAATCCACACTCCCTATTCACTATATAGGCCACAAAAATACCACATCACCAGTCCACTTTGGATGTGTTCCTAATGTCACACTATACACCCTATAGGCCACAAAAACAACTTTACAGAGGTCTCACCCTCATCCGTGTACTGTAGATGTGTCCCAAACCACATCTTTTTTTTACTATATCGGCCATATAAACACTATTTTCAGGTCCTCAGTGGATGTGATCTAAACCACCCACCTTCATCGCTTTATAAGCTACATGAATACCATATCAGCACAAGTTAACTGAAACTGGACAGTTGAAAATAGGAAAAAGACCAGGCAATGTTTTTTTCAATCCTTAGCTGTCCAGTTTCTGTGAGCCTGTGCCCAATGCAGCCTCCTGTAGATTCCTGTGCTTTGTCTTCTGCTGTTGTAGCCCATTCGCCTCAAGGTTCGATGTGCTGTGTGCTCTGAGATGCATTTCTGCTCACCATGGTTGTAAAGAGTGATCATTTGAGTTACCAGAGCCTTCCTGTCAGCTTGTTTTGACCACTCCTCTCTGGCTCAGCTTGCAAAACTGCCACTCATTGGATGTTTTTTGTTTTTTGCACCATTTTGTGTAAATTCTCGAGTGAAAATCTGAGGAATTTCTGAAATACCCAAACGAGCCCATCTGGCACCAACATCCATGCCCCGGTCATAGTCACTGTGAACACATTTTCCCCCATTCTGATATTTGATGTGAACAATAACTGAAGTTCTTGACCTGTATCTGCATGGGTATCTAATCAGCGTTAGGCTGCTGATTAGATAACTGCATGAATATGCAGGTGTACAGGTGTTCCTAATAAAGTGACCAGTGAGTTTAAATACCATTATCATGTCCTCTGTGGATGTTCTCCAAACCACACAACCTCTTCTCTATAAAGGCCACTTAAGCATTATAACAAACACATCATCAGTCCATTATGGATGTGTCCCAAACCACACAGGGTTTTTATAATACAGGATGAAGTCACATTTTCTCAAAATTTGGTGGTTAAATTTTTAAAGCAAAATGGGTTTGAAGGACATTAAGTGGGGCACCAGGCATTACTGAGAGAAATGTGGGGAAATGAGATCTGAATTTAAGTGTTAAAGCTGTTCTTACAAGGCCCATATGCTCACTTAACCTCACACATACATACACTTATGGAGAGGTTCTCTATCTATCTATCTATCTATCTGTCTATCTATATGTATATAGTTGGTTTGTTCATCTTAACGTCAGTAACCGGATCTCTGAACATCTCCAACACGACGAAAACATGTCCATCGATCACGTCAATAACAGCGCTATCGATCACAGACAGTCCGCACTAATCAAATCGCCTGCTGGTTTGTTTGAAGTTAAAAAATTAATCCGCTCTGCTTTTGGACTTTAGCTCAACGGTTACACGGAAAGCCAGAGTGTTATTTGTATTGTTACGTTTACATTAAGTCCATGTTAATTGCATCAGCTCTGGCGGTAATGGCCCTCCCTGAGAAAATTGCAATCATGTGTGGAGCGTAATGCCCAAACTTAATTAATCTAATCTCGTTGTGTTCCATTATAGCAGCACTTTATCATTTTAAACAGATGGAGCATGAAGAGACGAAGAACCAAGAGCGGCGTCTTCTTTCCCGCCGGTGCTTCAACGGGATAAAACACACACACACACACACACATTGACTTGTGGGAGAGAAAGTACATTCATAATAAAAGAGGTAAAATCTGTAACATGAATTCATAAATCATTATAACTATGTTTATAATCCTGTATAATTTAGTAAAACTGCTTTATAATAATGGCTCCAATAACCTCAGATGGTACTATAGGAGGAAATGAAGGAGGAAGTGATGTCAACTTCCACTTGGGTGAACAGCATAAGAGTTAACAGAAGCTGATCAATAAGGTCTGATCATTTCAAGATTGATTTATGGACACATAATTCTGCCACTTCATTACAAGCGGTCCTTAAAATTATTAAGATGATGCCATTTATGACCATTTGAAACAAATTCAAAAATGAAAAATAATTTTAGTATTTTTGTCCATATTTTGTATTTTTCTTGTCTTGCAGAAATGTCTAATAAGCCACATAAACAAAAAATAATTTAAAACATATGCCCTGTCTTGTTTTAGTCCTGAGATACATTTATTCTTAATTATTTGAAGGGTAGCTACATATGACTTTATAACACATTAATAACTTTTGCACCACTCCTTAATAAAGAAATGCTGGAAAATGTCAAAGCTCGGGAGGTCACATGATGGCTTTTATGTGACAATGTCTTTGCATCAAATACAGAAGGCCATAATTATCATGATAAGTCATCTGACTGAGATTGTTACTGTAATTTTATATCCTCATCTTGCAGATTGTTAGTTTGTTTTTACTAAAAACACATTCATGACATATAGAGAACATTGTAGAAGTTATACATAGTGTCATAAATGCAAATTTTAGTTTGAGGGCATTAAAATAAATAATTTGGCTGGCGTATGGGCTTCGTAAATAAGTGAAGGTGTAATGACTATGTGCTTTATATTAGTTTTGAATGCAAATGGACCACCATGAAAATTCAATTTTAGGCCTATAAGAATCGGATACTTTTTAAAAATAAATGGCAGGAGGACACTTAATAATAATAACTTCCAACATCAGGTTTAAAAAATTGCAACAGTCTCAAACAGCTGATCTGTAATGGTATAATGAGTGTTCTTCTTTTTAAAGCCTTATTTAAATCATTGCATATTAGTTTATAAAAGATTAATGCAATGCTTATGGATGTGTTATGAAGGCCATTTGTAGGTGCCCTTCAAATATTAGCAAGAAATTAATAATACTTTATAAAGTGTTATCAAATGATAAAGAAGTACAGGGATAATGCTGATATAAAGTTCATACTGTGAACTCTGTCTGTACTTGTATTACTAAGTCCCATGCTGAGTGTCAATAAAGTTCCACAGCTATTATCGGTAACTAAAGATAAAGTCATGACTGAAGTGAAACGGGTCAGAGTAAAATGATTTGATCATGTTTAATCACTGCTGTTGTCACTCGTGCCATTTGGAAAGTGCGATCAGAATAAATAGCAATGTGTTATGTGTTATTTGAGTGTTGTACAGTAACCTCTAGGTGGCACATTACGTCCAATTAAAAACATAAACATGAGGACGAATGGATGTGTTTTATTAAACAGTATTAAAAATAGGATCAATGCATTATAATCGATTACAGTAAAAAAACCCTATTGTATCATATCATCACTAGTACCTATCTATCTGTCTATCTGTCTGTCTATCTATCCATCTATCTATCTAACCATATAATAATAATAATAATAATAATAATAATAATAACAATAACATTAATAATAGTATGATGATGATGATGATGATGATAAAGTAAAAATGAATAAACGAATAAGATTAGTGGTAACTATGAAAGTGTAGTGTGTGTGTGCGTGTGTGTGTGTGTGACCTGATCAGTCTCTCCACCATTCTATGTCCCCAATTCTCGTTCTCTCTCTCTCTCTCTCTCTCTCTCTCTCTCTCTCAGGATTGAGAAGACACACACACTGGCTGTGTCCCAGACGCTGGTCTTCTAACTAGTTCCCCCTCAGAAAAAAACAAACAAAACAACAATCTTTGTGACAGTGTGCAAAGATATGCATTACACTCTTCTCTTACTGTCTCTCATCATATTTTCCTCTCTTCCAGTTTCTGTACTCTCTCTTTCTTTCCTTTCCTGTTACACTCACCCTCCTCTTTTACTTTTCTGGAAAATACCAAGAATATACAAGACCTTATATTTGTGCTTGTGTTATGATCATGAACATAGGGACCTCTGTCACTCTCATTTCTTTCTCTGTGTGCATGATCTATGTATACACACACACACACACACACACATATATGTGTGTGTGTGTGTGTGTGTGTGTGTGCCCGCAGTGGCTCCGTGACTCAGGGGTTATAAAGGTGTCAGTAGGGGATTCAGGCGTGCTGCAGTGTGACAGAACACTGAATTATTTATCGAGCCAGAGATGTAGGTGGTCTCTTACTGAAGGCGGTGTGTTCGCTCCAGCTTTTATAAACCGCACCGGCGATAATTATTGCCTTGCACATTTAATAACAGTGATGTAATAGCACACATTTTCACTGTTATTAAAACCAACTGAGTGTGTGATTCATAACTCACAAACCCCAGTGCACTGACTAAATGTCTCAACATTTCATTATTATCAAAATATAAAAATATTCAAATTAGTTTCTGCTCAATCCCCAAAAATTAATACTATTATTAATAATCACTGTGTGCTGGTGATGTGAATGTGCATTCATTTTGCATTCATATATTTCATATACCTCTCTCTCTCTCTCTCTCTCTCTCTCATATGCTTTTCTTTTTCTGTATGTCTCTTTTCTCTCTCTATGTTTTTGACATTCTGTATATATTTTCTCTTTCTCCTATTCATTCCTATAGTTTCTTCTCCTCCTATTTTTCTTGTTCTCTTTCTTCGTCTTATTGGTCAGTGTCTCATCTCTCTGTATTGCTCTAGTTTCTCTCTCTACAAACTCACAAACTCTTTCACTGAGATGTTCATCTTTCTCTCTTCATAGTGAATACATTATAAAATACTGTTATATAATATAATATACAACAATAAAATGTATAATAATCATTATCATAAAATAAAATGATGCAAACTAGAGACAAGTTAACTAAGTGACCTAGAAAGTTAGGGAACTAAGGAATAAGGAAATTAATGCAGGTAGATTTTTTTCTTCCCTTGTTCTCTCTGTTTTCTCTCTCTATGAATTCAATGCTTTAGTCACACTATAGTTTCTTCTGTTCATGATTAATGCATAATGAAAAAGAATTTGGTCATATATATATATATATACTAGATTCAATTAACACATACAGTCTTTTCCAACTTTGATGCCTAATTTTGAAAAAACAAACCCACAGATTTCATGTAACAACATTATGCAACACATTTCCAGGTGCATTAGGCTGATATATCGCTAATACTGGTGATGGATAGCGTGGCTGGAGTCACTGCTGTGCGGAAGTGAAAGGAAAAAAATCTATGGCTGGTTATTAAACGTTTGACTGAGTTAACCTGGATAATTAACTCATGCTACCATGAACATTTTAATGTAAAGGTTTAATATACAGCATGCAGGTGTGACCTCAGGGACGAACCAAAATATTCACTTTCGTTTATTTGAAAATCTACAGCAGAGTAATTAAAGCAAGCCCAGGCTTCCTCTACATCATTATTGATTTTCTATTTTCTATTTCTCCCAAGTTCATCATTATCCTGCATTATTTACAAAGATGGATAGCTGACTTTTATGCGTTGTTGACCTTTTTACGTCACCTTGGACCACTTTTCCCCTCGCAGCTACCTATTAATTATGAAATATTGTCGCGCTTGCTTTTTTACGCTCGGTTTTACGGCCTTCTTCCTGTTGAACTCCGTTTCTGTTTTTAAACGGCTGCGTTAAGTAAATGTGGAGGAAAGAAGTCCCAGGAGTCTTAGGTCATTCACACATTATGTCAGTGTAGAACCCTGTAGGACACTGTAGGAGACCAGGAAAATAGGGGAACTAGAAACTAGCAGATGACAAAACTATGGGATCCAGAAAGTGGGACACAAGGAAACAGGGGTTAGTTGAAATTAGGAACCAATAAAACGAGGGAAAGCAGAAACTCAGATACAATAATTTTCTGGAAGTAGTGATTTAAACGTAACTAAACTAAGGGAACTATAGCTAAGAGTTTGGAAAACAATGGAAACTAGGAAACATACAAAAACCTATGTAAAATAAAGAGCAATGTAAAAATTGCTGTAAATTTACAGTATTTATTTTACAGCAAAATAATGTTTTAGTATTTTACAGAATTCTACTGTAAACATTTAGGCAAATAGAACGGTGCATTAGCTTACAGTAAAATACCAGAAATGGCAGTGCACAATGAGATAGCTAAAGTTTTTGGCAGGCGTGAGAACAGTAAAAAAATTTCTCCTTGTGTCGACATCTGCAAATTAGTGGATCATTTATTTTAACAACTATTTTGGGTGAATACAACCTCTGTTTGAGTTTATTTTATATTTATATTTTATATTACTTTATATGCTAGTAAAAACTTTGGTTTAGTGAAGCACTGAAATTCATCTTTTAGTGCGAGGTTATTCAGTGGTGGAGGTGGTTGAATCAATGTAAGTAAATTGAGTTAGTTTTGGTGGCTTAATGTTCAAGGCTTTGAGTTACAAATCAGGAGGTTGCGTGTTCAAATCCCAGTCCTTAAGCAAGACCCTTAACTTTTATAATATGTTTTACAGTTATTTGCTGTAAATTCAGAGTACTTCACTGGCAACTCTGCTGTCAGTAAATTACAGTAAATATTTTACAGTGAAACTAGGTGAACTAGAAACAAGAAAACAAGGAAAACTAGGGGAACTAGTGCTATTAATGTTATTCAAATATCACTTGAAGCTAGGAGGTGTACTAAGAGACAATGAAGACAGAACAGAATACAACTATAGCACTGGAAACTAGGAGATAATAAAATTAGAAAATGTAGTAACTCAGAAACAAGAATTTTGTGGAACTAGTGACTATAAGAACTGTAAGAGATAAGGAAACTATTGAAAATATATTTAAAAAAAAAAAAAGGAAATGGAAAAAAAAAAAAGGAGGAAACTAAAAATTTAGAGAAAGGAATTTTGTTGTACTAGTGATTAGAAGACAACTAAACTGGGGGAACTTTTTATTTATTTATTTATTTAATTTATTTAATCTATTTATTTAGGAGATAAGAAAACTAGAGGAACTAGAATTAATAGTTAAGGAAACTAGGAGAACTAGAAATAGGAGATAAGGAAACTGGGGGAACTAAAAACTAGGAAACAAAACAAAACAAAAACACAAAACCTAAAAAACAAACAAACAAAAAAAAAAACCCCAAAAAACCAACCAAAACAAAACAAAAACAAAAAACACTGGAAATTCTTCTTATTAGGGCTACCCAAGTGTTACCTGAAGCTAGGAGCCTCCCAAACGAGGGAAACCAGAAACTATGGGAAATAGAAAATAAGGAAAATTGGAAAATTGGAGCACTAGAAACCTGAAAAAAAAAACAAAAAAAACAAACCAACTATGGGAACTAAGACTATTAGGGCTATTCAAGGGAAGATAGGAGTGAACGCCTAGGAGAACTAGAAACTAGATGACAACATAACTATAGAATCCAGAAAGTGGGACCTAGGGAACCCACCAAGGTTAATTGAAACTAGGCGCTAACAAAATTAAGCATTGGCAACTTAGAGACAAGAATTTTGTGGAACTAATAATTAAATTACAACTTAACTAGGGAAACTATAACTAAGAGATAAGTAAACTAGGGGAACTAGAAACTAGGAAAAAATATAGGAACTACTTCTATTAGGGCTAATCAAGGGTTACTTGAAACTAGAAGCCAACAAAACTAGGGAAAATACAAAGTCAGAGAGGTGAATTTTGTGGTACTACTGACTAGAAGACAACAAACTAGAACTAAACAATGATAAACTGAATCATATCATATATAAATATATCACACAGTATGTCTATTTTGTATAGATTTTACACATCTCCAAAGTAATGATCTTCTCAATATTCCAATTTTCCACTCTAATGGAAACTGTTGAAACAAATAAACATATCAAGTAAGAAGGCAAAGGTGACTGTAAAATCATTTCTCTTGTGCAGACTAACAGAACTCTCCATCCTGCTGTGAATAAGCTATAATAAATTTACACACTCCTGATCCCCGCTGTCACCGCTTTCCCTCAGTGTGTGAGCTGACTTCATCAAACACTCACTCAGCTGTGCTTCTCTTTAAAATTTCCTCGTAAAACCAGAGCTTTGCTCAACATCATAAATGTCATTTTCCACCTACGTAACTGCACATGGACCAACAGCAGTGTGTGCTGCACTGAATTCTTAACCTTACTGTTCTGGGACCAAATGACCCATTTTAAATGTTGACTGAGAGTGGAACGATACAAGAAGGATATTTTTATATAAAAATTTTATGGGTTAGTTTCTCTAATCATTATCAAAAGTCATATAAGAGATTTTGAGGTGAGAGGAACAAGGTGAAAGTATAAAAAAATGAATGTGAACTCAAATGGCTGTGTTCACACTATCAGGAAGTTCCCCTGGCATGTGGAGGAACTGTGGGAGACTGTGGGAGAGAGTGCAAGAGAAAGGGATTACGGAAATTTGCTAAATGACACCAGAGCTTAGAAAAGTAAAACATGCTTGGACAGGTGCAGCTGTTTAGCCAGTTTACAATGCTGAAAACACCACAAAAGGTGATTAACAACAGGAAATTAAACACTTTTCAAGTAGTGACATTCAGTCCTAAATAAAAGTCAATCTAAACTTACTAATTTTTAAAAATCTTTTCTATATACACTTACTAGCCAGGAACATTTGTATCTCTGCTCATTCATGCAATTATCCAATCAGCCAATCATGGTGCAGCAGTGCAATGCCTAAAATCATGCAGATACAGGTCAAGAGTTTCACATCAATCATCAGAATGGGGAAAAAATGATCTCAGTGACTGACTGTGGAATGGTTGGTTGTGCCATCCAGGCTGGTTTCATTATTTCCGAAACTGCTGGGATTTTCATGCACAACAGTGTCTAAATTTTACACAAAATGGTGCAACAAACAAGAAAACTTCCAGTGAATATCACTTCTGTGAGCCTTGTTAATGACAGAGGTCAGAAGAGAAGACTATGGTAACTCAAATAATCACTCTTTACAACCGTGGTGAGCAGAAAAGCATCTCAGAACGCACAACACACCAAACCTTGAGGTGGATGGGCTACAACATCAGGTTCACCACATCGGGTTCCACTCCTGTCAGCCAAGAACAAGAATCTGAGGCTACAGTGGGCACAATCTGACAGAAACTGGACAACTGAAGATTGTAAAAAACATAAAATACATATTATATATAAAAAATATTGCCAATATATTGCTAAATTAATAATCCTCGTTGTAGATATCACATTAAGCACTGCAAATTTGGTTTAATTTAACAATATGGCGTCCACCATCATTATTCATCAGCTTAGAAAATAGCACTTGATCCAGCACTTTCTATTATTTTCTATGATAAACCAGAAGAAAATCTAAAGCTCAGACGGGTGAAAAACACTGTATCTAATGTTGAGAGCTGCAGCAAGTAACTGGTCAGGCCACAAATAAGATTTTTTTTCTGTTTTTTTTTTTTTTTGCGCTGACAGGTAATTGTGTACACAATCTAAAGTGGCAGCAAGATGTGAAATCAAGCTCATGCAATTGTAATATGAGTAGATGTATGTTGTAATACCAATGCCAGGATATACAAGGCAATTGTTGTGTTAACTCAGTGCGTTCTAAAGAAAAACGTGCTCTTGGTTTGAAGGATAAGCTGACCAAGCACTAATCTACTATGTCTAGTGCATAATTTTATCTATAAAAAAATTCTTTCCTTGAGCTAAGCAAGATTAAATATGCTGTCTTCTTCATTCAGGTCTCAAATGACATTCCATAGTTTTTCAGCTTTACAAATTGTTGTTACATAACACAGTGGTGCTGGATTTAATACAGCTCCTCGCTCTAGATGATATGTCAAGAGAAAAATCAACTTAAATCCAAGGACAGAATCGTGTGTACCATATCTCCCCATAAAGCCCCAACTCTCCAATGCAAATCTCACAAAACTTTCCAAGTAGTGTGTAAGTCTGTAGGTATACCAGAGGTCTGGATACCGATATGCACAATTTCAGTATTAATTCCTCACTAGGAGTGTCCTCAGATGGCTCTGCCCCTTCAGCTACATATAGCAGACGGACTTCACAAAAAGTGGAAACAGTATCTGGCATTCCACACTTCATTTCTCTGTGATTTTAGCACATTCTTAATGGTGTGATTTTGCTTTCTTCAGTGTGAACTGTACTCATGAACACAGCATTAATGCATCCAAAAGTATGACAGAATGTGTCTTCATTCTCCTGTGTTTTTGACTGTAATAATGAATCTGATGATTATTGGATTAATCCAAATAAAAACAATTTTCATTCATAGCCAATTGCTTTTGACTCCACAGAATTACATAAGGAATTGATTAATCTGGAGAATAACTTGGACATGGGTGAAAGACTCTGTTATGCAAAAGTCGGGATTCGAACTCTGACTTGAAACAGCCTTCTAGAAATGATCTGCACTAAAAATATTGCACACTTGTTCTCCTCCAGGCTGTTTGAGACACATAATTCACTCACTCTTGTTTACCATATATAATGCGAGGGTGTGTTGCTATCGGATGCCAGGTTTTTAACTAGGTTAGATCTTTAACAGCTGAACTTCCTCGCTTCCATTTCCTTGTGTGTGTATATGTATGTATGAGAGAGAGAGAGAGAGAGAGAGAGAGCAAGAGAGAGAGAGAGGGAGTGTACAACACTTGGATTATGTGAGTGTGGAATGCTATTCATTTTATGGGACAGTGAAGATGCTGAGGCAAATGATTTTTCTCCTCAGCGTGAGTGTGAAGTGTTAAAAGTATCGTATAAAGTGACTTGATTCATGGCATGAAGTTTAAAAATAACCAGGGGTCAACAACAGTTTAAGAGCCAACCAAATCTGTAGAATTAGTTCCATTAGAAAGAATTTGGCCAAAATTAAGTGCACAATGTCCCTCTTACAACAAATGCTGCTATGAGGCTAATGTTGCTAACAAGTGAAGGAAGGTTTTAACTTCTAGTTTAGCACAGTACATTATTATTTCTGATTAACAGGCCATTAAAACTCTGTTTGTCTCATGGAAATGTGAAAATGTTCAGTTTAACCCTACAACACTACATAAACTAATGTTTCACTGGGTTACTAGCTCTGACATTAGGCTAAATATACTAGCCTGCTAGTGTTCACCTTGCTAGCAAACCTCTGTAGTGAAAAAAAAACCATTTTAAATCAATATTCAGAGTTAAACTTGTGGTTTCCTTGATTAGTAGCCATGTATAATAAGCTAAGCAATTGAGAAACACAAGTTGACTCTTTAGTTTTTTGACAGCTGAAGAAATAATTACAATTTTTGATGTGGAAATTGTCTCTATGAACTAATTTATCATGGAACTCATACAGTAAATCAATTATATATTAATTTTTAAATATATTATTGCTTTTTTATCTGTCTGAGTAGAGAATGTAAGCAGTGCAGAAGGTATACGCAGTTTAAGCCGCTCTCACAGCTTGACCTGTCTATAAATAGAGTGGAGCGTGGAAACACTCGCAGCTGAGTTTCAGTTACACCACCTGCAACTTTTTATAGGTCAGAAAACTTCCTGTTGCCATGGCTACAGCGAAGGTTTTGGATGTCATACAGGTAAAACCCGTCTGGCCAATTAGAGTGCATTTACCTGAAGGGGGGGAGGGATTGAGAGAACAAATGAGGTAATTTAGGGTTTTGTTCATTCATTCCTCTGCACCTGAGTTCGTTTGGCCTGAAAACAATGGCGCACTCATTCAGTTTGGCTTTTCATTGGAATTTCAGCATATAATAAGCATTTATTTGTCCTTTTAAAAACATTTTACGTTCTGATGTTCACACACTATTGTGAGTAGACTCCTCCCCTTTCTTTTTTTTTCTTCAGACTGTAGAGATTACATGTTATTTAACTTTCTGAATCATAAAGATAATGCAGTATGCAATTTAGGTAGAAGATTCTACAGGGGAAAAAAACAAAAAATCAAAGACATGCTAACCAAAAAGTGCCATTTTAATTTCTATTGCTTTAGCAATCTTCTGGAAATGTAACAGAAGTTAACAGACTCACTTGCAGTCTTTGTTTTCAGCTTTTCCCCCACTATGGAAACCCACACTGTGTACTCTTCCTTGTCCTGTGTTGGTACCAACAAAGCTACTTCTTTTGTACCTTCAGTATATATTATATACACTGAAATATATAATTGGACCTTAAGGACCACTGATGCACCATTAACACTTTACTGTTGTTGGTCTTTCAGCTGCTCCCATTAGGTGTCACCACAGCAGATCGCCTTTCATTGTCTGTATATTGATTTGGCACGGGTTTTACGCCAGATACCCTTCCTGACGCGACCCTCCCTATTTGTCCAGGCTTGGGACCAGTGCTGAGAGTGCACTAGCCTTTGCGCCCTTCATGGCTGGGGTTAGTGCCCAGTGTGGGACTCAAACCCACAGTCCTGAGCTCAAGAGTCCCATATGCTACCAGCTGAGCTAGCCAGGTACCTACTATCAGCACTTTACTAATCAAAAAACAATCTAATTAAAAGTACACTACATACACATTCTCAAATAAAAGTTACACATTAAAGGTATAAACAAGCATCCTCAATGGTACAACCACACAAACAAGACAAAGCAGAGGTGGTATCTCTATCCAAAATATGCACATTATTTTCCTCAAAGGAGTGTAACATATCCTTTAGATGTAAACAAACAACTTGTACAATGTGTAACAGCAAACAATAAATAAATAATTTTTAAAAACTCAGACACTTTGACTCCTCAAATAGTGTACTACACTACAGTGAAATGGGTGTGGAGAGGTTATCAAGAAAACATCCCACTATCCATTAGTAATGATGAAAAAGCTTATAACTAAATTGGACTCAGTTTGACTCACTTCTACACGATATACGATACTGGAACTTTCTCCATCCCAATTTACCATCATGAACCAATCACATGATGACTATGCAATTTCCAAAATTACGCGTTAGCGGAAACTCTATCTCACTGAACAGGCTTGAATAATTAATACGTTATTGACGAGCCCTGCATAGACATTCGTCTCTTTAGGCACATTTATTATATACACAGAAGAGTTGCTTAACAAAAAAACAAAACAGCAAAGATTTTTAATGTTTCATACTTTCATCAAGCATTTTTAGTACTGTTATATACAATGTTACTGTTACTGTGACTGAAATTCTCTGACTACTAATGACAGTGGCTGCCAATTTAAAGTGTAACTGTTAATTAAACAGAATGGAATCACAGATAGCAATAGGGCTGAATGATGTGGACAAAATATGTGATTAAGTTCTCTCACAATGACAATATGAGCTATAAATTAAGACATACACAGTATCATGTAGATATGGGTCAGTAGCTTCAGTTAATGTGATCTCAGTGACTTTGACCTTGGCATGGATGGATGTTTGTGTCAGACGGGCTGGTTTAAGTATTTCAGAAACTGCTGATCTCCTGGGATTTTCACAAACAACAGCCTTTAGAGTTTACACAGAATGGTGCGAAAAAAACAACAACTAACCATCCAGTGAGTGGCAGTTCTACAGCTGCAAATGCCTTGTTGATGAGAAAGATCAGGGGAGAATGATCAGACTGGTTCAAACAGACAGTAACTGAATAAACTACTCTTTACAACCATGGTGAGCAGAAAAGCATCTCAGAACACACAATACATCAAAGCTTGAGGCAGATGGGCTACAGCAAAAGGCAACATTGGGATCCACTCCTGTCAGCCATGAGCAGGAATCTGAGGCAAAAGTAAGCAGAGGTTCACCGAAACTGGACAACTGAAGATTGGAAAAACGTCATCAGGTCTTATTCCAGCATATAGATATATTATATAATGATATATCAATACACCATTCTAGTGTTAATGTAAGACAATATTGGGCCTGTGACTCAATGTGCACCATTATCAATGCATCACCATGTTGAAATATACTTTTATTTATGCCCAGAATCACAAATAGCTACATGTTTACAACTTATGCACTCTACCGAGGATATAACATAATTACTTTGTACATCCTACATAGTGCATTGTGTGCCGCTTGAGATTTAGCCTAGAAAAAATGTCCTGGTCTTTACATATTTACTCTAGTAAAATTTATTATTAATTTATTTATGAATTTAAAAAGCCACCACAGATCAACACATTTTACACAAAATTTGGTATCCTCATCCTCTATGAAACTGAACTGATGAACAAGAGATGTGCCAATCTGTTGGCATGTAGTTATTAGCTAGTTTTTCCGGTTTATAATTCCTTCTATAGTTCAAGGCACAAAGTGTATTATGGGTATTTGAGTCCTGTCAGTCACTAGTTTGCCCTACAGGTATGTGTTTTTATCTCTGACCTCCATCACTGTCCTCTTAATAAATGGCACCTTTTACAAAAGCAGAAGGCAATGAATTGAAAAATGTTTATCGGACCTCGTGCATTATTAATGGCCCCTTCTTGCTCAGATCGTCCGCTGATGAATAATTAAAATTAATCTCGTTATGGGAGATTTCATTATGGGACAATTTAATTAAATGAAAGCCCGAGGACCTCAAAGGCCGTAGAGATCACGCTAATGGAGCGAGAGGACGTGCAGGCCGAGGTTAATGCACGCGCAGCCATACATTATTTAATACGGCTCCTTCTAAGTAAAGACAGATCAATGATCACTTGTCATCTCGCCAATGTGCTGAAAGCATTTATAAAAAAAAAAAAAGAAAAAAAAGAAAAAAGTGGGCACTGCTGAAATGTCAGCTCCCTGTCAATTTGATAATAATAATAATAATAATAATAATAATAATAATAATAAACCGTACTTGGTTAGTAGATGTGTGACAGTGTGATATATTTAATTATTCTGTAAAGGAATGGCTAGAATATTGTCTAAAGTTGATCAGAATAATGCAGAACCATTACTATATCTAATTGTCATCTGTTTAGAAATGTATAATCCTGAAACAGATTTAAGGCAATGCACTATACCTTAAAATAAACACTACTTATTGTAATGTCATTCTCAACACCTCTATAACGCTAATGATATCACTATTTCAGATTTCCTTATCACAGGACACTATCCTGTTTAATCAATAAACCCTTTTTAAAATAAAAAAAAAAATTAAAAAAATGCAGATTCTACACCTGCATTTCATGGACACACAGGGAATAGAAGTTCAACTGTATGAAATAAATATTAAAATGTATAAATGGTTTCATTTGGACTTTTATTTCTCAGTTGTCTAACAAATGTAAGGGTCCAGGGTCTCCAGAGGTCTATGAAATTTAAGCCTCCCAGAAGTCATGGAATTGTTGTGGTGTAAGGATTTTATGGATCTGAGGGTGTATAGATACCAGGGATCAAAAATATAGGCTTCTAGAGCATGATGGGATTCTAGGAATCTAGGTCTACTGAAAGTGTGTAGGGAATCTAGGGTGTCTAGGGAATCTGAGGCCTCACAGAAGTGCTGGAAATCTAGTGGTCCTGGGAAAGCAGGACTAGGCAATCTAGGCTTCCTAGATATTGTGTGAGTCTAAGGGTATAGGAAAAGTGTGCTTCCTGGAAGTGAAAGAAGTCATCTAGAGAAACCAGGCTTCTTGGAAATCTAGTGGTTTAGGGAGTCTAAGTGTCCAGGGAATCTAAGTTTAGAGAGTCTTGACTCAAGGTTGCTTTGCATTATGGGTATGCACTGTGTGTATGATGATCTCAATAAAATCTTGACTGAAAATCTTGACGTCTATAACAGAATGCACGATAACATGTTCTCCATGCCAGATTGTATGATAAAGATCGTCTAATGTGATTAAAGAGACTTATTATATTCTGCTTACATCATCAGTCAGCATATCATCTGGGCTCGTGCAGAAAATGGGGTTGCATAAATAGAAACATTCTTCAAAAAGAGCATGAGTCCATTAGCCTGCTTTTGTTTATGTTTCAGTATTACCACTACTGTATTTGTAGCTGTTCCATGGGTTTCGTGTCATCCAGTGCCGTGCTCCTATTGGTGGCTTTTAGACAAGAGTCTTAGCAGTGGTCACATTTTAATAAAAAACTTTCAGACACTGCCAGAACTTGAGAACTGTTGAGCACGTCACAATATATATTCCAAGACCACCAAAGAATTGTTTTATGATGTGTGATTTTAACTGTCACAGCACAGCTGGGCCGGAAATCGTACATGGCTTTAGACTTAATGAGATGATGACAATAAAGTCTTGGTTATACTCTGTGGCAGACTGTGCAATGTCAGTTATGTTCACATATGCTGCAAGTCAGATTATATAATTACGAATATATTACCTTAGACCTATACGATGCTTTCTGCTTTCTAGATGTCCATCAAAGCAGCATTCACATTGCAACAATTTGGTCCAAACCTGTTTTGGCAGAAATCTTGTTTGTTTGGTTGCAAAGGCACAAAATTGGCCATTGGTGAGAACTTGACGTTAAGCGATGTTTGTTATTCTTACGCAAGGAATTCTTTCATGATTGCTGAAAATCGTACAGTGTAAAGCAGCCCTTACTGGAAGTTCTGGAAATTCTCGAGGTCTACAGTAAGTTTAGGCTTTCTGGAAATGTTGAAAATCTATATGGTTAAATCTAGTGTTCTACATAATCGAAATCATGCACAAGGACAGAAAGACAGAGAGAACAGAAGTTGGCTGTGGAGTGAATACTTTCGCATCCAGGTTGAAAGTTCCTCCATGAGAATCCTGGAGGAGAAAAACTTCGTCTATCGGATGCGAAAAAAAAATCGAAATGATATCACGTCCTTGTGGGAGCCATTAGGAAGCTTTCTTTGTGCTGGAGCCTTTTTGTGTGTCTTGTCTTCAGAAGCACTTAAGTATTCCTCCGAGTCTCTGATCCACATCTAATGTGCTTCTGAAGGCACTCAGATATCGAGTGTGTTAAAGGTTCTTCACACACTCACCGTAACCAGATTATACCGTAACACAGGTGGGTTCAAGAAGACTCGCAGTGAGGAATGTTGGAGAAATATTTGACTGTCTGAGAACGTTAAACTGGAACAGATAACATTACTATGTGAAAAATATTACATATTTATTTGAGACTGACACAAGGCTATTACAGCTTAAGCTTGTAATATAGAAGTATGTTTACTACTTACTATATAAATACAAAAAATAACTGCAGTCTATTTGTGTTTTTTTGGCGGTTTTATGAACTATAATGAAATTATCATACCGAATGCTGTGAACACACTAAACCAAAACATTAAATATGCATTAGACACTTTACATTAAGGTCCCCTTAAGTAAGATTAAACACAAGTTTAGTTAACATTAGCAAACTATAAGCTTTAGAATTAATAAACCTTACACAACTAGCATGCATTAACTGATATTATAATATTATGAAATAGATATACATTGATTAAT
Organism: Pangasianodon gigas; assembly: GCA_022758105.1. NCBI lineage: Eukaryota > Metazoa > Chordata > Actinopteri > Siluriformes > Pangasiidae > Pangasianodon > Pangasianodon gigas. Next base: position 14,992,210 of record CM040475.1, read on the forward strand.
CTATTTGGCTCATGACTTAAAATAAATGCACATAAATTACCATAAAGTAAAATACAGCATTTTCCTAAATGTTAATATCTTTCTGAACTTTCTGAAACATTGGAACTTCATTTTCAGCCTCAGTTCTGAATTTTAATTAAGATAATTAAAATTAAGGTGTTGGTTTATATTGGTCATTGTTGGTTTAATGTTACTTATTGAGGATATGAACATTCCTTAATGCAGATGCTAAATTGTTCAAGTTGGATTTGTTCATCTTAACCAGTGCCTCAAATACAGGAAGTAAGGAATAAAACATGACACGGTCCACTGTTTTAGGAAAATAATCAGTGATGGGGCGATGTGATGCCGACCAACACAAAGCAGGGTTACTGTTACCACCTGAAGTTGTTTATTTTCCAATAACAGCATATCCCGCCATGTTTTATTAATGAAGGATGTCATACTTTTTTATCCATTTCTAGTAACATTTAATGTAACTGCAAGTTAGTTCCTGTTATTGCATAAGTTATAGCAGCCACTCTCTCTGATCAGCCTCTCGTTTTTTCTCATTCTTTAAGTTAATGATCATCATCAAGCGCAAATCACTGTAACAAATTACTAACACTGTAGACTCTTTCCATAAATGTTAAAATGTGTCCTTACATAAAGCTTCACCATATCAAGGATTATACATTTTTCTTTGTTAAATAGCAGCAGGTTTTAGAAACTAGCCTTAGATTATCTAGAGCATCTGCCATAAAAGTCCCTGTGAATGAGGTGTTACTGTAAAAACAATAACATATTAGACTGAGCGCATTAATATAAATGTGTGATTTGGATTAAAGCCAGAAATACTGGAAGAGCTGCTGTTATGGAAAATTAATCAGGACCTTCTGACCAATCAGATTCGAGAATTTAATAGCACTGTGTTATAAAGTCATTTAATACAGCCTTAAAATGAAGCATTACCTATATATCTACATGTAGTACATAATGTTATTCAAAACATGACTACATTGCTTTAGCTAGTAATACAGTACAGTATATCTTACTGTGTTAGTAAATGACAAAACGCTCTTTAATGAAATAAAAGATGGGTAGGTTAAAGAACATTGGAGAAATATTTGAACAAATTAATCACATTACATTTCTCTGTTCAAAATATTATATATTATATATTAATTTGTTCAAATTAATCACATTAGATTACTATGTTCAAAATATTATATATTGCTCTGAAATAGAAACCTTGCAAGCTTGCAAGAGAATACATTTACATTTTACATAAAAAAGGAACCAGGCTATAACGTGATACATATACATGTGCAGTCTTCATACAGGAACTTGCCAACTTCCTTGAGCTGAATATGAAGGGCCTGTGAATCCCATTAAGTGTTTAATGCATATGCAGACGCGACCGCCCATTTTAAAATAGGAAGTCACCACCATAAACATTAGCATTTTGCGCAAACAACGTGAGTAATTTGTTTATCCTGATAATAAGCCTGAGATGGCACACAATGAAAGAAAGCCTTTCGGTTTTAAAATGAATAAAAATTGATTGCGTCCCAATAAAAAACGAATTGGCAGAGTGTTAACTGGATTCCGCTCAAACGTCTGTAGGAGTCCCTGGTCGCTTTATTGTGCGTTAATGCAATAGAGCACACTTAGCAATAAATGCATCTTTCTGATGAGCTCTGAGAGGTTTTCCAAAATGGCCTTGATGAAATTGTCCAAATCGGATTAGGCTAAGCTGCTAATGACTCCTAAAACAAAGGAAAATCTCCAAATAAAATTAGCCGAGCCTCTTGTTCTCTAAATAAATCATATGTAAATTACTGTCAGAGGAAAAAAGATGCCTGCCTGCAGGGTAAGTGCTTTATTATCTCAATGGAGCTCTAATAAGGACGAGCTTCCAAGATGATTAAAAATAAAATAAATCAAAAGGAAAGTGCTTTAGCTTAGTGGAGTGGAATCTTAACTCTAGTGAATACTTTTATTTATACGTCTATATTTTTAATCTCAGAACTCGTTCCTGGCTGCGGCTTGCTTTCCATAAGCCTGTGTGTTTCAGAGACTCACTGTTTTCATTTATTCCAGTTATTTTAGCATCGTAAGGGGTACAATTGACCAAAAATTCATTTAACATGAGCCAACGTACATTTTTATATGAGTCAGAGAGCCTCCAAACTGGTCTTGCAAATCAAAAGAAAAGACAACATATACATACAACAATTATACACTGATCAAGCTGGACAAACAGGGTTTGCTAAGCAGCTTAAACATCGCTCAGGACAAACAGTGAGACATCAGTTGCTTAGTAGCTGTGAGTAAACGCTTGTGTGTGTTTCTCCCATTCAGCCAACACATTTATTGTTCTTATTCAGTCCTGTTTCAGCTGCTTGAAGACATGTTGGGTGAACACAGCTGCTCCCTTATCAAGCCGAGCTCCATTCAGCTGTACAGGAACACAATTTACCCAGAGTTATCGTTTATTAATTAGCTTAATGTGTGTATGTGTTAGAGAGTGATCAGAGCAGAGCTACTCAATATGCAGAAAGAGCTGAAAGGCAAAGCTGTGGGTCTGGGTTTAAATGTTCTTAAGGAATGCCTGAGGATACAAGTTTCACTTAAACGTGTTTTTTCTATGTTTTTCTATGTTGTAGAATCTATATTGTAGATTCCTACTTGTGTGCGGTTAAAACATAGTCAACACTAAGTCCTATAAAAAGATGACAGCACTTAGATGATACCTTTAGTACTTTTCAGGTTCTAGACCTTGCACCAGATCCCAGATCAGTAGTGATCATTACTAGCTGGAAGGCTGTAGTACAATTTACATTCTGGACGTTCTGGAAATCTCAATTAGCAATACTTTATATTTGGTTGTCTATTTTTTGTGGTTTTGGCATTATACTCCCCAAAGTCCATCATCAATCCTCCAATCCCATACATCCAAAATTTAAAAATAAGATCATCAGAATTCTAAATCTGGGTCTGCTTTCTCTGTTTTATGTTGTGTTAGTCATTGCGAAGATATGATTACGTTGTCCTATCACCCAGCTCTACTAACTAGAAAAGATTTAATAAATTTACATTTATGGCATTTGACAGATGCTCTTATCCAGAGCCACTTACAATTATCTCATTTACACAACTGAACAGTTGAGGGTTAAGGGCCTTGATCAAGGGCCCAGCAGGGGCAGCTTGAAAGTGCTGGGATGTGAACTCATGGCCTTCTGACCAGAAGTCCAACATTTTAACCACTGAGCTACCACTTCATAGTAATAAGTGTCATTACTGTGTCATGTGGGTGTTATAGAGTGTTAATATAGTTTAAAGGGGCTGCTTTACTTTAGCTGTAGAAACAAATGTCATTATAGAGTCCTGTATTTGTCATTAGAGTGTTAATATAGTTAAAATGGGCTGCTTTACTTTAGGAAGAGAAAAATGTCATTACTGTGTCATGTGTCTGTCAGACAGTGACAGTATAGTAAAATATCATTATTGTGTTGCGTCTGCCATAGTGTTAGCTAGTGAAATAATGTCATTATTGTGTGATATGTGTGTCGTAGACTGTTAAAATGGTTAAAAGAGCCTTGCTTTAGTTTAGCAATAGAAAGAAATGTCATTAGAGTGCCCTGTGTTTGTCATTAAACTGTTACTATAGGTAAAATAGGCTGCTTTACATTAGCTATAGAAAAAAATAATCATTGTGTCATGTCTGTAATAGTGTTGAGATGTAGAAATATGGCACTATAGTATCCTATGTTTTTCATTAGACTGTAATTAGGTTACTTTAATTTAGCTATAGAAACAAATGTCTTTATTGTGTCATGTGTCTGTAATAGAGTGGTTAAGAGACTTTAAATGGGCTGCTTTAATTTAGCTATAGACATAAATGTCACTACTGTGTCATGGGTCTGTTATAGAGTGGTACCATAGTTAAAAAGAGCCTTGCTTTACTTTAGCTATAGAAACAAAGTCATTATCATGTCAATTGTCTGTCATAGAGTGCTAAGATGATTTAAAAGTGGCTGCTTTACTTTACATAAAAAGTAAAGTGTGTCAATATTGTGTCCAGATAGTTATAGGGTTTAATGTGTGCTTTATACAAAAATGTCATTATTGTGACTTTGCCAAAATGTCATTATTGTGTCACGTGTCTGTCATAGTGTTAAAACGGAGTTGCTCACCTAGAGACAGAAATTATGTATGTCTTAAAATATTAAGAGGATTTCGAAACTAAAAAGCCACTATACAAAAACTACACAGTGAATGACTAATGTGTTTTTGTGTATCATTAACATACTCGTTAGATACCATATTTTGGGGCAGCTGATGTTAAAACGAGGCTGGTGTATCATACACAAACTGTCAAAGAATTTTATAAATATTTACAGTACCTGTTCTTAGAATGATTTTCATGATGTCACATAAGATGTTATATCCTCACTGTTATAACAGCTATCATAAAGTATTCAAACATCATATGCACCTATGAACTAGAGCACACGAGCAAAAAATGAGGATATTATCTGTCAAGACATCAAATATTATGACACCTGTCATGACACCTATCACATTTACAGATAAAAGTAATAAAGGCATTATAGTAGTGGACATCAACTGTTATTGCTGTCATTACTGACGCTGACATATGACATTACTGACGCATGATTTGCTTACTGATTTTCTCTGTGTGTATGGATCAAGTGGGAAGCAAATCATTCTGGTCATGTGTGCATTTATAGTACCTACGTATGCGATGAAGACAGCTTTATTCACAGTTTGATTTTTCATGTCAAGACCGTAACAATAGTGCCCATTGGACTAGAATTAAAGTCAAAATACAGGCTATATCAGAAATATCCATCTGGACACTGCTGTTTAACTTATCCATTCCTCATTTCCTGTAAAACTTCACCATTCTTCATATGATTCATATGATTCAAGATCATTTAGATGCAAGTCTTTAATTGGGCTGAAGGAGCTGAGCAGCAGATTAGCGCAATAGAAAGTTCACACCGTGACAAAAGTAGCTGTTGCCCTGCTGAGCCAGACACGCTGGTGCCTTTCGCCGTCTGTTGGTGAGAACTAAATATATTTTCTGCATTCTGAATGGCATTCCGCTCCAAAAGCATGCCGGGCCAGAAGTTAAGAGTGTATGAACATAAATAGCTTCCTCATCCTACGCCTTTGACCAAATGGGGCAAGTTTGGACTCTGACAAAATAAAAAAAAATTTAAAAAGCCATCAAAACCAAGACTAATCCAATAAAAGGTGATTTCAAAGCCATTTATTAGTGAACATTCCAGTCATATATATCGAGTACTTGTTCATATTGACAGCGTAATTACTTTTCCTGGCAGCCTGGTACGCAGTAATATGTCAGTGTTTCACACTTGAGCCAATATTATGTCACTCGCACCACCTGTTTCTGCAAAACGTCACCATCCTTAAGTAGTTTGGGCTGCTTTCCAAATAGCTAGCCTCCTGCCTCGTCTTGTCCCCTTCATTCTGGAGTGAGCAGAAGAGGAAGGAAGCCTGTAGCAACAGCCACGCTAATTTAGTGATGAGAGGAAATAACCAGCAATAAATGGCTCTGGCCTGATTTAACCCTGCTCCAGTGTGCTCTGTTTAGCAATGGCCATTCCTTTCGATTTTGAAGGAATACGACAGTGAGAAAAAATGGCTATTTTGTTTCAGATCTGAAATGAATAAGTATATCAAATGGATTATTTCAGACTCGACCAGAATTTAAGAATTAATAGATGACGTGGCCTTTCTGTTAGTTCTTTAACTCCTTCTGTTCTGGACAAAAACCTATTTGATCCCAAACAGTTGAAGAGTATTAATAATTTTTTTCCAAAAATAAAAGGTTAAGTGCTGAATTTCTTTAAAGTAACATGCCAAATAATGTTTAATATCTTATTTCTTTTATATATGACAATGTGAAAAAAGGGTTATTAAGAAAATCTGGTGTTTGCGATGTGTGTGTCAAAGGGTGTAGCTGTTTTGAAAATTATGCTGGACAAAAAACACAAAAACAAATGCAAAAAGAAAAAAACCCTTGCATGATTAATTGACAAAAGTACAGGCAAAGCATTAATAGATTAATCACATCTCACAGAAATGATACACTTCCATTGTACCAGTGTTTAAATCCACGCCAGCTTCCCACAATCACACGATTGTCACAGAAAAGTCTATTAAAAATGTGGCTGAATGGTTTCCATCACCTACATACTGTCTCATCACCTACACACTGTCTTCTCTAGGAGCCTGTTAGAACAAAAAAGCAAGTAAACCAATAAGTGCCATCACAGATATCATGATTTTATACTGTATATTTTTTTTATTTATTCATGGTGTACAACGGACAGCGTTGCCATCTCACAGCTCCAGTATCCTGAACTCGATCCTGAGCTCAAATCATTGACATTGTGGTTTTTCTGTACATGTTCTCCCAGTGTCTGTGTGTCTTTCCTCAGGGTTCTCCGGTTTCCTCTCACCTATCAAAGCCTGTAGGTGGATGCTCTAAATTGCCCCAAGGTGTAAATAAGTGTGTGAATGTGTGTGTGCATGGTGCACTGTGATACACTGGTGTCTCATGCTAAGTGTATTCCTGCATCCAGGACCAGAATAAAGTGGCTTCTGAAGATGACTGAATGTTGATAGTCATCTATTCAGCCCTGTTCAGTAATCTCACATGTGGACAGCAATAAAATGACTACAGGAGGAGTGACTTTCTTGTGGATGTTTGTGTCACGTGGTCACCTGATCGCTCAACATGGCGATCATGGCGATCACAACATCTTCACAACATGGAGTCCAAGCAGTTGAAAAGGCACTGGAGTAGAGACAAGAAGAGATGCTGGCTTTTATTTCAGTTTGAAGTGAAAGAAAGTTTCAGCAACAACTTGACAATAAAACACTTATCACAAAGAATACGAGAAGCATCCATTTTTTCATTTCGTGACTCGGGAAGTGTTTAATATCTTGGGGGGGGGGAGCAATGATACATGCTACGAGACTGAATACAGCAAGTATCAGCATCTTTTTTTCCAACACGAGGTGACATCTGCGTAGAAGATCACAGACGTGTATCCAGGCAGGACTAAAATGATCAGACGAGTGCTGAGTTTGGTGAAAAACAGTAGGTAATGCGGCCTGTAATTTTCTCAGAGGAGGCCTGAGAAAAACATCGACATGGCCGATCCGGAAATAAAGTCACAGAGATGCAACTGTAACATAGGAAATTATCCCAGGACCCCATGTAAATTTAATCCCGTCTGGATAGGGCTTATGATGTCAATCACTCCTTAAGTGTTTGGACCAATTTCATCTGTAAGCTATTACATAGAAGATTTTGGTAACACTTTATTTGGATAGTCCACTTTCGACACTCTACAAGAAGAGAATAAAGGATGAAGAGCCTGTCAACAACCTGTATCCCTTCTTATTTTCACATTATTATAACTCTTGATGTTTAATAGATCATCTATAGACCATTAACTTGTCCCTCATGCTATCATGACAGTCTGTATAGTTTGGAGAGTGCACAGTCAGGACTATCCAAATTCCAAGATGTGCTCCCACGATTTTTAACAGACTACACTTTCAAACAGGGGTAGGGACAAAATCCTACCTGCACACACACACACACACACACACACACACCTGTGCATGTGGGACTTATTATATTATTATATCATTTTCTACCCAATTTCTCTCTCAATTTATTTGCTGCCATTTCCCACCTACTAATGGGTTCCACTGGGATTGTGTATGATTGTGTATAACACTTGTATTGATAATAATAATAATAATAATAATAATAATAATAATAATAAAACATTTATATACATTATTTCATAAATTAACACAGCATAAGGAAAAATATAGCATAAGGGAAGAAGCAAAAAATTGTGAAAAAATGTAATAAAAATTCTAAGAAAAAAAAATCTAAAAATAATAATAAATTAAATAAAATAAATAAGTATTTACAATAAAATAGTAATAACAAATTGGGCAGAGAACTGAACTGTAGCTCAGAAAAAAATAAGTAAGTAAGTAAATAAATAAATAGTAAAATGATACTATATATAAAAGCTAAAGTAAAAAATGTTAAAGCTGCTTTTTAAAGCTGCTTTTTTTGCTTGTGGGAAGGAGTTCTACAGTTTGGGAGCGTCGAAGCACTTCTCACCACCTCTTTTGTGTTATGTTCTTGGAACAGAAAGTAATCCTGTGTTTAATGATCTTACATATAACAATAGCTCCTGGAAAGGAGGAAGCTTTATATGTTTGTGGCATAAATAACTGTTGAGTCCAGATAGGAAATAGGAAACGTAATCAGCTCTAAATAAGTGCAGGAATGTTGTGTTATTTACAGTAATAATATCCGCTGCAGTCCAGGAATAATAACCTGACATGCTAATCCAGCTTTATCAGTCAGTAAGAAGTGCAAAATAATCATGAGCTCATAATATCTGTGTAACTTTTGTAGAACTTTACTTGTGATAGTAGTCAACAATTATATTTAGTAGAAAAGTTTTCCCAGACATATTTAATGGCATGTAAATAAAGTTCAAGGTTCAAGGTTCTTTATTTGTTATATACATGCGATGTAACATAGTGAAATGTTTTTCCTTAGTTCCTCGTCCCACAGTGCAACAACAAACAGAACCAACAATGAACTAAGCTATACACACACATAATAAAGACAGAATATAATAAAATATAGTGGACTGTATAATAAAATCTAGTAGACATATAATAAAATGTAGCAGCCTATAGATGAATGTAATGTGAATAAAATAGGATATAAAAATTGAATATGTAAAGAAAAAATATGCAAATATACAGAACTGTACAGTGTATAGAGAAACTATATAGTGTGCAAAATTTTTTCCTATAGTGCAAACTGTATTGTATATGTGTGTCTGTGTGTCTGTGTGTGAGGTAGGAATATGCAGACTCTCTCAAGTGTCCTCCTTCAGTAGCTGGCTCGCCTGAGGGTAGAAACTCCTCAGATATAAAATAATATCTATGCTGTATTGAATTCTCAACTCTGATTGGTCAGAAGGTGTTTACATTTCTATAACAGAAATAGTTCTATAACAAAAAGTGATTCATTTTCTATAACAGCAGTATGGTGGATGCTCCACATACCCTAAGTCTTATAATAAGCAGATTCAAAATGTTATTTAACAAAGAAAAATGTATAATCATTGATATGGTGAAGGTTTCTCTAAGGAGATGCTTATTTCACATTTATGGAAGGAGTCTCCAGTGTCAGGGCTTTGTAATAGTCAGTAGGTTTTCCTCCATGGGAAAGTCTTCAGGACAGAAGAGTTTCCACATTGTGGTTTCTTGGTAACATTTTGTCTTATTAACTTTAAGAATAAGAACAAGAAGCTGGTGGAGAAACGACAGTTTATACTGTAGCTGTTATAATGCAAGTGAAAACTGGAACTAACTTGTCTTGCAGACTTTGTAACTAGAAATGGATAAAAAGTATGATGCATTGTTCTTTAATAAATGTAAAAAAATTTTAATGAAAATTGCTGTAGTATAAGAGGAGTAAAACACTTCAGTACAATTTTTTTTGTTGTTGTTAGAAAGTAATTAGATGGTAAAAGAGTAAGTGT
>CM040475.1:15003910-15040630 GCA_022758105.1 Pangasianodon gigas
ACACACTAATACTTTGTAGTACATTTCTTTATCTAAAACACACTAATATTTTGTAGTACACTTCTTATTCTAATACACACTAATACTTTGTAGTACACTTCTTTATCTAACACACACTAATGCTTTCTAGTAAGTCTTTATCTAACACACACTAACACTTTGTAGTACACTTCTTTATCTAACACACACTAATACTTTGTAGTACACTTCTTTATCTAAAACACACTAATACTTTGTCATACACTTCTTATTTAAACACACACTAATACTTTAGAGTACACTTCTTTATCTAACACACACTAATACTTTGTAGTACATTTTGAAACTCACTAGCACGCTAACACACACTAACAATATTTTAATACATTTTAACACATCAACAACATTAACAAACTAATTCTAACACACTTCAATATCCCAGTACACACTAACACACAATAACACATTGTAGTAATTCATAAAATGCACTACCATACAAACACATTGTAGTAAAATAAAACACACTAACACACTAACAACACTCTAACAACAAATGCTAAAACATGCTAACACTTTGTAGTACTTTGTAAAACACACTCTAGCAAGCTAACACACGTATGGTGTGGGGTGGGGTTAAGTTGAGGGTTTTTGTTAAGTTGAGGGGTGGGGTTAAGTTGAGGGTTGTTGTTAAGTTGAAGGGTGGGGTTAAGTTGAGGGGTGGGGTTAAGTTGAGGGTTGTTGTTAAGTTGAAGGGTGGGGTTAAGTTGAGAGGTGGGGTTAAGTTGAGGGTTGTTGTTAAGTTGAAGGGTGGGGTTAAGTTGAGAGGTGGGGTTAAGTTGAGGGGTGGGGTTAAATTGAGGGATTGGTTCCTTTTTCTGCCTTTGTAAATATTTCCACATTCACAGTTCTATGTATTGTCTTGGGCGTTTTATCCTTCCTGATTGTATTGACTGCATCCCATCCATCCATTTATCCATCCATCCATCCATCCATCCATCCATCCATCTACCCATTCTACTTACGCTCTATTTCCTGATATCATTTGCAGTAATGAGTCTCAGTAGTGTGCTTGTTTCACTTTTTCCAGCCCTAAGGAGCTGTAAAGTGTCGCCTGGAGGACTATGAGGCCTGGCTGAATTTCTCCAGGTGTTTCACTCTCATAAAGACGAGATTCATGACTTTTGAGAAAGCAGGTTTATCTCTACGCTGGGAGTGACTACTCTGACTCAATCTCAGGCACAATTTGTAAAAGTGTTTGTAAAAGGAAACAGCAAAGAAATAGCAAAGACCTTAAAGATCCCTTTCAGTACAATTGATTTGATAATATGCAGGAACCACAACTCATCATCCCCGGGCAGGTGAACCATGCAAGATTTCACAACGAGCTCTCAGGCTAATGATAAGGAAGACAAGAAAGAAGACAGCAGTCTCCTGAAAAGAGTTGCAGGACGACCTGAAAGCAGCAGGAGCAACAGATACACAGAGAACAATAAGCAGTGAATATTTTCATTGGTACACATTCCTTGCAAAACTATTCTTCTAGATAAAGAAGCATAGAGAAGCACGTATTAAACCATTTAGATAAAAACTTATTTCCTATTGCTGAATATCTTCTCGTATTTCCTATTTCTAACCGCTGATTTGCCTTACAGCCAGTACTGCTGTTATATAGAAAATGAATCAACACCTTCTGACTAATCACATTCAAGAATTCAGCAGCATGGTGGCTTAATGCAAATTATACACTACAGCATATGTTGTGTGTTGTTGGACTAACTCTTGTGTCTAAATGCTTGCAAAGATAAAAAGCCTTGTTGTGTTTGTGCTTAAGAAAGGAGGTTTGCATATTTTCCCAGCACTCCCGCCTACAGACCGAACTAATGTTTGTTTAAAGAAAACTGTGGCTCGGCTTCAACTTTCGTTCGCCACATGAAAGGACGTTACTTGCTACTAATTTACTTTAGAGGGCTTTAAATGATCTTTCTGCACTGGTCCATCTTTTTTTTTGTGGTGACAGCTTGCCATCATCATCATCATTTACATTTACATTTATGGCATTTGGCAGACGCCCTTATCCAGAGCGACTTACAGAAGTGCATCATCATCATCATCATCATCATCATCAATATCATCAATATCATCATCAATATCAAACATAAACATGAATTATTCTGACTGGAAAGATGCGAAGTTGTATTCTGATGTCTTTTTTTCTTTTGCAAAATGACATCTGAAGCTGTTTATGTGTGTAAGCAGGACCAGTAGCTAGCTAAAAGATTTAGCTAGCTAGTTATGGAGTTAATAATAAGTTGAATTCACTTTTAAATGAATTTTGCTGCATTCTATTTAGAAATGTGAAATTAAAAAGTCATCTTCTGAGTCAGAAATATGTAACAGACTCATAATTCCTAGTTGGGGCCTCATCTAAGATCAGATATGATCTTGGCTAACACCTTGCCTGAGTTTGCAGACGTAAACATACCACGGTAAAAATGGTGGCACATACAGTGAAAACTAAGTGTTACTCTCTTCGCTTCAATTTTTACCAAACAAAATCTAAAAATTTACATGTTTATATAACCAAATATTTTGTTTTGAACTTTTGTAAGATGTTGATAGTCTGGTCTGACTAGTCTAATGTATTAGCAGAGCTCTTGAATGTTGATTTCATTAACAAAGACTAGTAAGAGCCTAGCCTAGCTTACACACCATTTTTCCAAGTCTGTCTTTCTTAAAGGACCTACGTACTTTTATTACAAAATGACATTTTCCTTTCAATTAAACCCTTTATCTCTCCACCTAGAGCATCGAAAAACTTATACACCACTTCAAGCGATGTTAGCTTGAAGGCTTGTAAGCTAGCTCCATCTAGTATTGTAGCAAGACTTCGTGATAACATTAGCCTAAGCTAAAGTTCAACACCAGAATTTTGAGTATTAGAACACACTCTTACACTTTATTATGTAACAAAAGTGTAGCCACAACATGGTCTCATTTTTCCCAACACAGATAACAGTCAAGGGATAAACACTGGTGTGTTATTGCTATAATGATTGACTTACAGCGCTGTTATATGTAGTAGCCCATTATAGGTCCCTTGGTAGTGAAGTTAAATTTGCAGATATAGCACAAAATGGGAAGTATTATTTTAACACCTTGAGCAAAAAGAACTCTATAAAATGTAAATAATGAAATTACCCAGTGGACGGTGGATGTTTTTTCATCTCAATCAGACGCTATTTAAAGCTGAATCACTTTAACGAGCTGCGAGTAGGCAGCAGCTTTGGCAGCTCAGCTGTAGGCAAAGCATGAATCATTGCATAATTACGCATTTGTGACATAATTTTCTTAATAAACTCCACGCATTCAATCTAAATTGCAGTCTGCAGCCTCCCGGTAAGAGATGATCCTTAATAAAGAACGGATTCACTTTTAATCTTAGCACACTTCTCAGGTTTCTCACTTGATATAGTTCTTGGCAAAGTCGTGTTTTAGCACTGATGTCAGGCTGAGAGCATCAACGCCGCTTTGTTAAGGCCAGCATAATGACCACATTACACGTTTATAATATTAATACTTTCTGTATGTTTGCTGTTAAAGTGTTTATAGCTACTGATACAATAACCCAATCCCACAGTGATGCATGAGGAGTGATGGGTGAGTTAAAAAAAGTTTACATGTTTGAAGTTTTCACATAGTAGACATGTGAATGTGACCTGGATTCACCTCCTACACATCCTTTCTTTCTTTCTTTCTTTTACCTTTATATTATATTTTAAATCACAGTGTGTTTAAATTCTCTAATCAGAAGCTCTGAGAGTAGTTCCAGCTGTAATATAAACGACAGGTTTATATTAACACGCTCGTTCTACTACATTATTGTTTCTATAGTAACCGCTAATTTCCAAGGACTTCTATGGAAGATGATCTTAAGCTTAAATGTTGTTTAACAAAGAAAAATACTGTATATATAATCATAAGTTGTCTTTTAGTAGACGTTAATGTAACATTTTTGGAAGGAGTCTCCAGTGTCAGAGCTTTGTAATTGTAAAGTCAATACGTTTCCTGACATGGGAGAGTCTTCAGGTTTGTGCTGTCTGATTTCTCAGTCACATGACAAGCTGCATTTAAAAAAAAAAAACAAAAAAAACTAAAATTAAATTCAAGAGAGAAAAGAAAGAGAGAGACTGTTTATGGTTGCTATAATGTAACAGATAACAGGGGCCTACTTGTCTCGAGGATGTTTCCTAACTTTAAATGTAACTGTAAATGTAATTGTTGGCAAATCACTGTGGTATAAGTAGAAAAACACTCTTTGTGTGTGCTGTTATAGGAAAATAAACCATTTCGGTGTAGTATCATTATGGTATAAGAGCATAGCCCGCTTGTTCCTTATGTTATATTATATTATATTATATTATATTATATTATATTATATAGACATTTATCATCATATAACCTTTATATAAACCTGTATGTATTAGATAGTTGTGTATTGTCATGTTGTAATTCATATATATATATATATATATATATATATATATATATATATATATATATATATATATATATGATATCAATATCATATATTATATATAAAATTAGTTCATTTCATACAAAAATAAGACAATCAAAAAAATAGCTCTTGAAAACAGAATTCAAAAATGCTTAAATAACAAAATATACCACTTTTAAATAAGAACATTGCATTATGTTTTCTGTTGACACCATATGACACCATTTTGCTGTTATATAGTCATTTATCATGTATCATATCATTTACCATATATAGTTATGGTATTAGTCTGTATGGTTATTCATAATTATGCGCATTTACATGACAAACAACAATTTTATTAAATGGTCTATTATTACATTCCATTTATTACATGCTTATTATACACCTTTACATCATTTTATATCATGTTTATATTATATTGTTTCTTAATATTATGTAGCTTTAATTATACTGTTGTATAGTGTTGTGTAGGTATTTGTGATTATATACCTGAAGCTGCCGATTTGTGTTTTATTCAAAATCAAATATTCACAAATTCCTCTGACTGCATTTACACTGTCTGATCGCTTACTAGCTCACTAGATAGGGATGAAAAATATGAGAGTGTTTGGATGGGAGATAAACAACTCGCCATAATTACACTCTGCAATTTGAAAATAACTTGCTTGCAAAATTACATTGAAAGTTAATTTCATACAGCTGCTCTTAGAGAGAGAGAGAGAGAGATAGAGAGAGAGAGAGAGAGAGAGAGAGTGTGTGTGTGTGTGTGTTTGTGCACACACACAGCGTAACTCGATTGGCCACTTTTTTGCCCACAGCCATGGCGAATAGTTACTCGAGAGTTCTGCAGCATGTATTAGCCGATTGAGTTATCAAGAAAATGCATTAGATTTAATTTTCAGGGCTGAAATGAGAAACGGCGCATTCACCTGCAGGCACACAGTCCAGCATGTTTACAATAAAAACACACTCTTTCTACTCATCCTGCTGTCTCAGTATGACCACCCAGTGCGCTACACTAACTTTAACACGCACGTGAGCATATGAACACTCCAACATGGCTGCTAAGTATGTTGCACTAACATTAAAACGTGTGTGTGTGTGTGTGTGTGTGTGTGTCCACACACAATTATATTTAATCATTAGACACATTTGTATAAAGTGACTCCCAAATGAGACAGGATGAGATCTGAGTCTGAGCATTAGAGGGGCAGTTGAGGGTTAAAAGTCTCTCTGATGGTTCTGGGATTTGAACTCACAACCTTCCAGTCAGTAGCTCAGAATCTGATCTATTCCAACATTAAAGAGTGTGTGTGTGTGTGTGTGTGTGTGCGTACGTGTGTGTCTGCTTGCGTGCGTGCATATGTGCGTACCTGTGTTTGTGTTAAGCTGTTTGTGTTTGCTTCCATTGATGTATATGAATGTATATTGGTTTGTGTATGTGTGTGTATTATCATTAATCCTGTCTGTGTTTGCTTCCATTAAAGTAAAATAATGTCTATCGGTGTGTCTGTGTCTGTGTGTGTGTGTGTGTGTGTGGGTGTGGGTATTATCATTAATCCGGTCTGTGTTTGCTTCCATTAAAGTAAAATAATGTCTAATGGTGTGTGTGTGTGTGCGTGTGTGTGTGTGTGTGTGTGTGTGTGGGTGTATTTTTATATCTTGGTGGAGACCAAATGTCCCCACAAGTGTAGGAATATATCTGACAGTTTTGGCTGGTCCCCACATTTGGCTGGCCTTTTTTTTATTTTATTTTTTTAAACAGAAGTGTAGGTTTTATTTAAAAAACAAAACATAAAAAAACTAAAAGATCCAAAATGTTTCCTTTTGCTTACTGAGATTAAGGTTTCAGTTACATTTTGGTGTAGTATAACATTAATTAGTTGTATTAATAATTATGTCAGTGAAAGTTCCTCAGAAGTTAGACAAATGTGTGTGTGTGTGTGTGTGTGTGTGTGTGTGTGTGTGTGTGTGTGTGTGTGTGTGGGTGGGTGGGTGGGTGGGCAAGTTTTTATATCTTGGTTGTGACCAATATACGTTCCTACAAGGACAGGGATATCTGACAATTTTGGCTGGTCCCCACATTTGTCTGGTCCCCACAAGGAAAACTGCTGTGTGTGTGTGTGTGCCCGTGTGTGTGTGTGTGTGTGCCTGCATGTGTGTGTGTGTGTGTGTGTTATTGGTATGAAAGTGTGTTTATTATGGGACATACAGTATAAGGTTGCACTGATATATTCAAGCTTCATGTAGGTTTCTATATTTATGATCTCTCTACATGCATCTTCATTCACTGACATCCATTTTAACCAACAGGATCATTTATATACGTTCATGTATCATTTATAACAACAGCGTCAGAGCGGCAGAATCAAACCAAGTTTGCACCCAAAAGTGATTTTAAAAGTTTGTTTTCGAAAGGTTTGTAAGAATTTAGCACATTTCGCAGCCTGTGTTGGAGAAAAAAAGATTGTTTACTTTGTTTACCTAAGCTCAAAAACTGATTTCTAAAATCTAGTACTAGCAAAAAGAAACGGGACCATAAAAGCAGAAGTTTGTAAAAACTTTGGAGAAGCTTCTAAAAACTTTTTTGTTTCTAGAAAGTTTTACTTTTTTTTTTTAGTGTTTTTGGTTCTAACATTATTATATTTAATTCATAGTATCATTATTGGAGGTAAAAAGTCGATTATGATTTAATGTTATCCTTCATACTGCATTTTTTCAATGTCCAAATTAAAAATGACTGAGCATTTTTAATTTGGACATTGAAAAAAATCCAACAAAAACAAACAAACAAACAAAAATTTTTTTTAAATAATTTTAAAAAAGTAGTCCATTGTAGTGTGTGTAATGTGTAATGGACGTAGAGTTTGCTTCAGAAGGTATTACTGCTCCTAAACACAAGCTAAATAATATAAAGCATCACTCCTCCACTGAGCTTCTTTATTCTAGGTGTGTAACGATTCGATCATGTTTTCAGTGCATCACGGTATCCACTTCCAGCTTCCTAATCACCAAGACAACAGCATCCAATTTCCTAAATAACACACAAGGCTTCAGTTTTTCAGTGAGGGAAACTTCTGGGATAGTGTTTGTTAAGATAATTACACAACTCCTCTCACCAGCTATACCAGTATAGCGTAACACTAACAATTTTCACTTTCGTATATGTAATTATCACGAAGTATCGTCATGTCGATATATCATCACAGCCCTAATTACAAAATAGCACCGATTAGATGTAGGAAAAGGTGATCAGGGAAATGAGTGTCATTGTGAATAAACAAAAAAAAGGAAATCTTAATAAAACCAGGAGGGAAAAGTGTCAGCCTGAGGGGAGCGAGGGATGAGGAATTGTTTTAGGAGGAGTGATAAAATCTGAAGGAGAGAAATACGGCTTAAAGGAGCGAGTGAATGACATATGGAGGGCTGGTGTGAAGAAAAATCCCCAGTGCCTCCTCCACCTCCTCCTCCGTCCTAAAGCCTTCCTGTGTGTGTGTTTGTGTGTGTGTGTGTGTGTGTGAGGGCAACTTTCTGCTTTTTTAAAACCCTCCCTCCCTTCACCACTCCCTCCCTCCCTCTCTCTCTCTCTCTCTCTGTCTCTCTCAGTCTCTCTCTCTCTCTCTCACACACACACACACACTCAGACTCCAGCTAGCCACTGCCTCCAGCAGTCATCGGTGGACTCTGACACACTCTTCTCCTCTCACACACACACACTTACACACACACACTCACACATACACACTTACACTTACACACACACAGAGTCACTCAGTCTCTTGAGAGCTATGCACGGGGACTTCATGGCTTTTTCAGGCTTAAAATGAAAAAGAAAAAAGTTGTGCCTCGTCATTGAAACGTCGCTGAATTTTTTTCGTTGTCGAGTTTTGAAATCCGAGATTCTGCAACGCTGCTTCATTCGCTCGGGGGACAAAAAAAAAAAATCTGACGAGTGAAAGAAGAAAGAGAAACGAAAAGAGGGATAAAAGTGCAAGGATTCATCCAGAACTGCAGTGAGTTCCTTTTTTTATTATCATTATTTACACACAGAAAGTGCAACTTTATTTATAGAAGAGCTTCTCCTGGAAAACTTGTACATATTAGAATCAATATTAAAAGGAGATTTAGGATAGGAGTCCACACTGACATTTCTAACCTTTACACTTGAATGGATTTGACACTTGAATGGTTGCAGAGTTTAGATTTAATTTAGTTTAATTTTCTTTATTAAATATTTTAAATATTGGAAAATATTGTGCATAGTAGTTATCGTTTACATAAAATAGATTTATTTGCAAAAAAACCCAAAAAACAAAAAACTACTGACCGTCTTTCTTGAACAAATCCAAATTATTAGCAAGCAGAAAATGTCTAAAATCCCAAAAATGTCTATTATTGTAAAGTTGAAATGTCAAAATGTAAAAAATTCACAAAATCAATAAGTATAGAAGAAAATAATAAAACAATTGAATATAAATATGCTATATTATATTAAACTACATATCTGACCACCTCTAAATTCTACATTATTTATTATTATATAGTGTACTATTTATGATTTTAAATTTAAAAACTAAAATTCACCTGAACACACACCTTTCTCAGCTCATAACCCTCCTTTACCAGACATAGAAAAATGCTTTAGGGAGAAATAAATAACACACTAATACACACTGTAAGTACATTTTCATTTTTTTCATGATTTTCTTTTCATGTGTCATTTTGGTATCTAGGGAATAAAGCAAAGCAGAAAAAACACGATGTTTATACACACAGCAGAAAAACGTTTACATTTTAATAATAAATGCTAAAGATTATATTGTAATGTATATTTTTCTTTTATGCTTCAGCCATAAATCTGAATCTTAGATGAGTAAAATTTAAAAGAAAGTTTTCGGTGTGTTTTTAACACTAGAAATCTTTATATAACGTTAAATTAGAGATAAATTTGATTTTAAAAACAGAGCTCTGTCATCATGTCCACCCTCAGGCAAAAGAGATAAATTCAATAAATAAATGAATTAAAATTAAATAACTGTATAATAATTCAATCATTAAATAGGGATTTCGTTGTACATTTCAGTGACTTGAATTGATACTACATTTAAACAAAACAAAATATTTGCATAAAAATTTGGACTTTCTTATCATGTTAACTAAGTACCTTTTTAAAATCATTTAATATTTAATTTATTTCCTAAACATAGCTGTAATTGTTGTGGGACTTGAAAAAAACTTACTGTAATTTATTTGCTTAAATTTGTGATAAATAATAATAATATATATTTTTACTTTACTAACAAAAGAGGGTGCAAATGCTCCTCTATCTATCTGTCTATCAAACATTATTTATGTTCTATTTCAAATATTATTCTAATGATCTCGTAATGAGCTTGTTATAGAGTATTGACTCGGCGTGTTTGTTTTTAATAAAGTGCACCTTTGTGAAAATGATGCTCTCTTTTATAAGCACTGAAGCGAGATCAGCGGCCACTGTTTACCGAAGCGTGTGTGTGTGTGTGTGTGTGTGTGTGTGCGCGCTGAGGAAACGCAGTGTTAATTGACGCTGTTTATGACAAATGCACGGCTGTATTGTGTTTAGTAAATACAGCAGTGTGTTATTTAGTTAAGGAGCTGATTAATTATTCATGATTTATGCAAATTATTTTTGCATATTTCCATCATTGGGCTTCTTCGCATAACGAGAAATGAGAATTAGTATTAAATGCTGGTTTGTTAATAATGATTGTCTTTTTGATTGAAAATACTCTTATTATCAGTTCAATACCAAACAAGTGAGTTATTTGAAACCATTTTTATAAGTGACTACACTGCACTTTTAATTACTTTTATTATTTATTTTATTTATTTATTTATTTATTTTGTAAAAGAAGATTGTAAGATGATCTATTAGACTTTTGTGTTTGTTTTGGGTTTTTTGTCGCACTGCGGTAGGGAGCGAGGGATGAAGTGCGCACTTTATGAAGCGGCCCTTCTGGAAGTGATTTGGAGGCCCGAAGTGAGCGTTATTAGCGGATTTAACGTGAACTGCACGTCAGATTGGACAAAAACGAGAGAGACAAATTGCACGTCGACCGACATCTGACAGGAATTAACATTTTAATCACCTGTTACGCCACATCGCACACGCAGTCGCACACGCAGTCGCACGCGCAGTCACACACGCAGTCACACATGCAGTCGCACACAACGTCTCACACACACAGTCGCACACACACTGCATTACCCTATAATGCACAGCACTATTGATGTTACACTGGGGCCACATTTACTGAGTGCATATTAACAATACAGTACAGTCAAATAATCATAACAATACATATATAACACAATAATACACATAACATGTACAGAGTGTTGCTTATTAACAGTAGATGAGATTTTTGATTTGTTTTATAAAAATATAAGTACCACTATTATGTTTAATTACTTATTTTATTTTAATATTGTCATCTTATTGGCCTTTAAAGTCAAGCAAATTTAAAAATATATATATATCTTAAATTCTCTTAAAATATTTTAATATTATTTAAAATATTACAATACAGTCAGAAAAGGAAATGAACTGCATTAAAACATTTTATATTGATTTTTATTGATTGATTTATTGATTGATTGATTGATTTATCATCTTTTTTTATCTAAGATGCGTGCGTGTGTGTGTGTGTGTGTGTGTGTGGGCTGTATTTAAACCTAGTTTAAGAGTTATTTTTGTTTTAAGGCATGGTGATCATGTCTGAGTGTTCACCACTGATACGTTTAAATTTTTTAAAATTCTTATTAAATTCTTAATTTTTTAAAAAATATGATAGGCGAACATACACACTTAACAATTCCATAATAAACACAGCTTTCATGATAATACAATCTGTGTTAGTGTGTGTTTGTAGCGCTGAGGTCGTATATCAGGGGTTGTTATTACAATTGATATTTTTGTTCCTCCTTTATTTTGTAAATTTTTGATAATGTAATCTGGTCAGTTTTTTAAATGTTATTGCCATTACACTCTGTATTAGTGTGTGTATATGTGTGTGTGTGTGTGTGTGTGTGAACATTTTTGAGTAATTAGGCTCCACCTCACTGTGTCCGACTCTTTTTTTTCTCTCATGTTGTCATTTTTAAATGCTAATCAGTCTTCTCGCCGTGTCTCCGTGGCTCACACAGACAAGTGCTGCGCTGCAGTTTTGTCTCACATCTGCGTCCAATTTTTGTCCACATCGACATTCTTTGCATGTCGATTTGTTGTTTTTGGCCCAGCGTGTGGGTTCAGCTGAGCGGCTTACGCGGGGATTAGATGGTTGAAAGTTATTTTGATTAAAGTGTTGTGTGTTTTTTTATAGTACATATGGTTTGCATGATGTATACATTTTTAAAAGGAATATGAACTCTATGGTAGATCAAATAAAATAAAAGAAAAGAAATTAAAAGCAGGATATACACATTGATTGTTTTTCCACATAGTAATAAATATAGTTAATTAAATATTGTTAATAAATAAGCATGTCTTTAAATGATAATGAATAACCCGGGACATTTCATATGCAGCATCTCTCAGTAGTTAGTTCCATTTTCACTTCCATCAGTACAATATTATAATTTTATTTGTACGTATTTTTGAAAAACATTACGACATGTTTAAAAATATAGGAGTTTTCATTTTTGGTTTAACCAAATGGTTAATTTTTAACCATTTTTTAAACCAATTCAAATTAAATGTCATTTTGAATGTAGGCTTTAAAAGAAATTAGGCATCTCTTAAAAAAAAAAAAATCATAACATATAGTGAAAAATCCTGGCTGTAATTAAAACTAGAAAACAGCCGTACAAAAAAAAAAAAATCAATTAAATAAATAAATATTCCCAGCAGAAATTACACCAGGATTCCTAAAAATGCCTAATAACAATATTATAACTGTATTATTACAGTATTATTCTTCTTCTTATTATTATTAAACAAGAATATTGTGTTAAATATCACTGTATATTGAGTCACCGGTTATCGGGGCAATGTTCCGCAGCTTGTGTGTACGTGTGTGTGCGTGTGCGTGTGTGTGTGTGTGTGTGTGTGTATGTTTGTTCGTGGAAACAACTGAAGCATGACCAAAAAAAAAGCCAGAGCAAACAGTCATGAGTGACGTGTGCTTGGCCTTTATTTATTTTTTTTGATGACACTGTGCTTTGTTCCTGTAAAGGCGGCGCTCGGCGCTGGCTGAATTGAAACGTGAACATCAAAGTGCGCACTTCTTCTCTCTCTCTCGAAGCTACTTAACTTGTTAGGTTTAGCGCTTGTTTATGCTTCACCTGCCCAGACTCACCTGCATGAACAGAGCTGCTCACTTACATCTATCTATAACTATAATCTATAATCTCTTTATTTGGATGCAAAACATCATTTCTATCTCATTCTCATTCTTCACTCACACAAGAGGCGGAGTTTTCTGATATTGTTTTACTTTTATATATTGATATTGTTATTTTTTTAGTATTAGTATTAGTATTAGAGTACTTAGTAGCTAAGCTGGATTGACACAGGGAAAGATAAATGCTTTAAAGAAAATGTATATAAATAAAACACCTAAGAACTAAGAACAGCTCTGGGTAGAGCTTGAGAAATTACTTCTTGGACTTTTTAAACTTTTTTTTTTTTTTAGTGGAATAGTTTAAATTATTTTGTCTTGAAGGAGAAAAGCCTAATTTTATGCCTGTTTTTGATTAACATTAAATATGATTAAATTAAAAAAAACAACCCACAAATTAAAAATAAAAAATGGAATTAAAAAATGACACAGAGGGAAAAAACAACAAGAAATCACTCTTTGAACAACAATTAAAAAAAAGTCTATGTATACGAGTGGATATGGTAAAGACCCTTTACATAGGAGAGAGATGGTTGCCAGTGGCACTAAAACTCATCCCCACATTGTGTATTTAATACTTTTCCAATTTATATATTTGTGACGTCAAATTTTGATGCTGTGGATTCACAGTTCAATCAATAATCGAGTTACGCTCCTTTTTCTTATCATTACTCGTCTTTTTCGTTGATAAGAGGCAAAGTTATAAATGCAGTATAAAGTGTGTATTGTAGCTAAATTGACACAAGAAGAACATCTTGGACTCATATGAACGATATTAATTCAGCTCTGAGGATTTAGCTATTTGGACTCTGATAAACAGATAAGCCGTCACTAATTAGAAAGTCATTTTGAACTTGCGTACCGTATAAAAACATGAAACCTTAACTAGCACTTAAGAACTTTTAAAGAAAGAAAACGAGTGCTAAATATTTGGTTCAGATAAACAGTCACTGTTCAGAAATGGATGCTTGTTTGTTCTTTTCTTTCTTTCTTTTTTTTTTTTTTGGATTGATACGTTGATGCTCTGACTTTTGTGGGCTTTTCCGAGGTAAAAACAGTAAACTCTGGGGGAGAAAGTGGGCGACAGAACCGACTCACGGGGGTAATAGGGGGCATTTTGTAGTGTCATAAGAACCATATGTGGCTCCATATGTTCTCCGCATTCTCCATTTCCAATTTGACCTCGTCGCGAGAGATGGACTGCCGTTTTAGGGGCTCTAAAGTGCTCTCACCATCTCTTTTTTCTCTCTCATTCTTTTTTTTTTCTTTCTCCCCCCACCCTACGCTTTCCTCCCCGTCGCCTGAGGCAGAGTCATTAGGAACTGTCACTGTGCAGGGAGATAAATTTCAGATAGCGTCAATTGCAGATGAAAGATACGGCGAAGATGCTAGGGGTGTCGCGCTCCACTTGCTTCTGTTCAACAAGTTCCCATCTCTCTCTCTTTCTCTCTCTCTCTCTCTCTCTGTCCCTCTGTCTTTACCTCCCTCCCTCCCTCCCTCCCTCCCTCCTTCCTGCTTACCTTGGCTAAGCCGCTTTTGCATGTTGATTGGGGGAGGACTAATCCAGTTTGCAGCTGTCGTAGTCCAATGATGAATCACCTTTCCCTTCATTTCGGGCCCGCTCTTTCGTTCTCAGGAGGAAGGAGGGAGGACCTGGAGGAGGAAAAACGTAGACAATGTGCCTCTCTGTTCCTCCTCTCTCTCTCTTGCTCTCTCTCTCCTTCTCTCTCTCTCTGTCTGTCCGTCTGCTCGGGAATAACAATAATGTTTTCTCAGACAACGTCTATTGTGTCACGGATGGATCCGGACAGTGACACTGAGCTAGAATAACAAAGAGGGACGTTGTTTCATCGCAGGTGGGGGAGAAAAAGAGAAATAAAGAAAAAAAGAACAAAAAGGAAAGGGGGAAAAAGCCTAGTTGAGAATCATCAAGTTTCAGGTAAGAGAGAAAGATGACATGAGATGATACAGGAAGTGGAGTGTGTATAAAAAAAAAGAACAGAGGTAGAGACATCATTTCTTTCTGAAATAATAATAGTTAAAACTTTGCTTTTAACTGTAACTTCCTGTTATTGCTTTTTTTTCTGTCTAAACAGGAAGTCGTATAATCTCTTTACACTGATAATATGTGCATCATTATTGTTTTGTGATTATTATTAATTTTATTAAAGCTGAATGTTTCTGATAGCCGGAGTGTTTAGCGTCAGATCGAGTTAGCCGATTGGCCGATTGCCGTAATTGTTCCTTAATGTCGTTAGAACAATAATGCTTTTAGCAAAGACAAACACAGATGAACATGTGTTTGAGTTTTGCGGCCGTGCTCTCTCTCTCTCTCTCTCTCTCTCTCTCTCTCTCTCTGTCTCTCTCTCTCTCCACACACACCCACACACACATACAAACACACACTGGCCTTCATTTGCCATGCATAATAAAGCGATGCAGATGATAGAATAATGTTTTTAGTGGCACAGTTTTCAGAGAAGAAAAACCTTTTAATCTCTTACTTTCATTTCTTGTTTCCTGGACTTACCACTGAACCGCATCAATCCCGAAAAAATGTGTGTGAGTGTATGAAAATGGCATCGTGCGTGAATGGTGTGAATTATTAACGATTAAATTGAGCAAGGCCAGTCAATCGTCAGGCGTCTCATTAATTGTTAAATTTGTGTCAAATGTCATTCGCGTGCCTCCAGGGACGTTAAGTGTTTTCATCTCAGGAGACAACGCAATGTGTTTAGTGGAACATGTTTTAAATACAGTGTGTGTGTCAGTGATTATGTGAAAATGGAAAAATAGCAGGAATACTTTAAATAACCATCAGGCACTATAGTTGAAATAATAATTGAAATCTATTAAAAATATTAATTAGAATTTTGTCTTAAGATGCACTTTAACTGTGATGTCTATAAACCCGGTTTGTTGATTTATTTATTTTTTTTAAATTAAGCATCTGCTAATCTTTTAGTGTGTATATCAGAATAAACTGAGGTTTATGTGTATATGTGTGATGATATTTACCATGCTTTTCATTCACAGGTCTATGGAAATGCAGGATCTAGCCAGTCCGCACAGCCGAGTCAGTGGTAGCAGTGAATCTCCGAACGGCCCAAACCTCGATAACTCGCACATTAATAACAATTCCATGACACCAAATGGCACTGAAGGTACGATCATTTCATGTGCATTCATCACCGTCTACTATTTCCTGCTGATTTTTATATTATAGACGACTTCTCATCCTTCCTTCTGTGTGAAAAGTGGAAAATGATCAATACGTTGACAGGCTGATAATGAGTGTGTTACATTTCTCTAGTGACATTATGTCATATTTGAAATCTTTATTATATTTGCTTCAGATTTGAATCTTGATCATGAAAGTATAATAATGCTAGTATTCTTATTTACCTCTGATTTGATAACTCTGTTAGATTGGATATAAAATAACATGATGTTACATTTTCTCTATTATATATAAACACTGTAATTTGACTCCGGTATATGAACAATCTTCTCTCTTCACTATAGAAAATGGACTGTATATGTCATATAAGATATACTAATATAAGTGTGATATTACATAGGAATTGATTATAATGGCAGAATTTATTGATAAAAAATTAAATCTATGCCTATAGTGAAAGTGTGTTATATTTGAAGATTTTATGAAATTAAATCAAACTATGTAATTTTGGAATTCAGGAGGAAAATCACTACATCTTGTTTTACTGAAAAAAAAAAAAAAACAGGTTATGGTATGTTATGTATCATACACCTGAGCATAACTGAATTATATTGAAATGTTACAATACATTGGAAGAAAACATATGACATTGAGGCTTCTCTAGAGCATGCCTCAAGTGAACTGTGTTATATTTTAATATCAGATTTTGTTAAAAAAAAATAAAATAAAATAAATAGATAAAATAACAATTTAGGCATGCTATCCGGTTAATTATTATAAAACGATATTATGAAGTTGTATAATATATAAATGATTTAAAATGAGTACTGTTATGTATGTAAAACATGATATTATTATTTTAGCAAGATTAGTGAGATACTAAGAATTAGTGTAATGTTTTCTAAATAATGTCTAAAGTGAAATCAGACCATTATGATTATCATCATTAAAAAAAAAAAAAAGCCAGGTTGGGTTTGAAGAATCTAAAATGCGAGTCCACTGTTCTCTGCCGATCGTATTTCAGCCTGTTGGGAATCTTAATCTCTCTTTTTTTTTCGCATTCTCAGTTTACATAATGTGATTTCTGTCCCGCCTGTGCTGCGTCGAGCGCCCGTTTTTGGTCATCTGCCCCTTTCTGTCCCACTCTCTCTCCCTTTAGGTGATAACATCACTATGCTTACGACAGCCGACTGGTTATTAAGTTCTAATTCACAATCCACTGCAGGTTTGTGCAGAAGCAAGCGAGCAATGAAAGGACAATACTTGGTGTTTTTAACGAAGAAAAAAAATTTACTTGTACATTTTGGCGATCTGTAATCTATCAAATCTACCGTACATTTTTGCTACAATTTAATTGATGAGATTGTGGAACCATTCAACTATTGTGCCTTTCATTAGGGTCTGTTGTGTTGTGTTGTGTTGGATTGAAAGCATGGTTGAAGTTGCGAACGAGTGCTGAAAAGAAATGCTCTCCTCCTGATCAGAGGTTCATGGTATGCAATGAGAATTTAGTGCGCTAGTTTGTGCATGCTATTTTTCCCTGCTTCTTTTTTTTTTTAAAAGAAGGAGGGAAAATGCTGGTTTGTCTTGAGAGGAATCATGTTCGCCATGTCGAGCATGAGGGATTTCACTGGGCATGACTTTATACCCACATGGTGGATTTAGTTTTCATTAAAAAAAAAAAAGAAAGAAAAAAAGCCTTCTTTCATTCTTTCTCTTTCTCTCTCCTTGTTCTCCTTTGCTAGCACTTTTCCCCTTATTCTTTCTTTTCCTCTCTCCCTCACTCTCTCTTCTGTCTCTTGCTTCAACCTTTTCTCTCCTTCCTCTTCTTCCCTCTTGCTCTCTCCCTCACTCTCCTTCTCTCTCATTTGTTGTCCCTTGCTCTTTCGTTCTCTCCGTCTCTTCCCTTCACTAGCTCTTTCTCCCTCCCCTCCTTCTGTCTTTCTCTTTCTGAAATGGATAGATGGATGTGTTTCACAGATACGGGTCTGTCAGAAGTCTGGTCTGAACCGTGCTGTGAAATCATCTCTTTTTCTGCCCGGGTCAAGCTCATAACTGTTTTATTCGCTTTTGACGTCTCAATTTATCCTGCACGTTCATGCATTCCACAGCGCAGCACCCGGCTCTTTGGCCTTTTATTCTCACTCTTTATGCCTATTTTCCTCTTTTTATGCCACATAAAAACCTGCGGTAAGAAACACGATGACTGATAAATCAGTGATTTGAACTGACATTGATTGAGGTTTTGATAAAAAAAAAAATCGTACAATTCTGTCCACAGCAGCTAAAAACACTGACTCTAGGCATGTAGGCATGTGCCAATATTACATTTTAGTATCATTTTAATATAACTGCGTAACCTTGGGTCACAGTTTACGATATTCACCTAGTGGTGTAGCAAAACCACAAAGGGCATTTCGCAGTGGTGTGGGCGTTTCCGACATGTTAGACATGATTGGCGAGAATCTATTTCGCTGGACGAGAGGCAAAAAGAGCATAGTGGTAGCCTCTCAGAACTGGAAAAATAAAGTTAGCTTGTTGACACTATTGACTTAATGTCAGCTAGCTAAATGAACTTGATTTGTACAAGTCAGAATGAGTGTTGCAAATTTGATTGATATTTGTGAGTAAGGAGTAGCGTTATGATTAGTTTATATATTTACTGTAATACTTTTTCTATAATCGAGCCATAACATGCTAATACATACATACTAATAAACACCATTAATTCCAGCCCAAATCATGAAACTGTACTATTTCAGTTGTCTTTGAAGAATGTGTTAAAAGTCTGATTGTATTAGCAATATAAAAATTTGCAACAAAAGAGCTTAATGTCAGTTCAGCAAAAATGTAATTATGTTAAACAATTATGTTAAACAATATATATATATATATATATATATATATATATATACACACACACACACACACACACACACCATGATATATATAATTGCTGTCAAAAATGCTGTAAATATTACAATATACATTTTTTTTTGCTACATACTAATCCTGAATGATCATGAAACTTCTGAACTGTATTAAAATCAGTAGTAATAACTTAAATAAGTCGTCAGATGACAACGTTATATCAAAAACCACATGTCCAAAGCAAAAAGTCACTGAAAGTCATATTTCTTAGCGACCATTATAATAATATTTGTGAATATCACCATATATGGTAGAACTGATTATCGGCACATGCCTAACTGCCAACTCATAGCAGGACATTTCTCTGTCTTATTATTATGAACCTTATTATGCAAATAATTTCAGTCCTCTATAAATATTTTTATACTTGTATCATGATCTGAAGAATTTAACATCGCCAATATTACGTCAATATAAAAGTATTTTTCTCACTCATTTGTGGAATAATTGTTGATTTCTGTTCTAATGTGAAGAATTTATTATAGTATATTAGTAAGGTGTAATAAATTTAAGATTGTAAATTAAGCTTTGTTGTGTTTTGATGTTTTCTCTTTCAAATTATTATTTTTATTGTTATTACTATTTTTTCTTTTGTTTTACAGTTAAAACAGAGCCAATGAGCAGCAGTGACATCACCACGTCTGTAGCAGACGGCTCGCTAGACAGCTTCTCAGGATCAGGTGACACATTCACACACACACACACTTTAATACCTTTATTATTCATAAGATCATTATCTGTTTCTGTACAGCATAACATTAACAATATAAACATGTCGAATTTCATTATCACGTCACATCACGTCACTTCCTTCATCAGAAAAATCATTCATCAGTTATGTACGTTGGTTTGTATTGAAAGAAAAGTTGCGGCCTCATCGTGGTTTTATTTACAGAAAATAAAGTATCTAAACCACAGTATATCAGTGAAAAAAACATCCAAACATGTTAGCTAGTTATCTTTTTAGCACTAGCAATATAGCTATTTTTCCATATCATGGTATACCACAAAACATCATCACAACCCTTAATACCATTCACTTCCTCCAACCACAAACCCAAACAAAATAATCAAATTAAGGTTAATGTTCATAAATAGAGGTAACTAATTCATATGAATTCACATTCCTGCTAATCATATAACAGGAATGTGAATTCATATGAATTAGTTTTCTCTATTATGATAAAAAGTCACTTTTGACAGTTCTTGTTGAACCCAAAACAGAATGTCAATGTATTTCACTTCAGAGCGATTATACTCTCTCAGTACATATTAATTTTCAAACTTAAGCAAACATATTTAGATAAGTGTTACACATTCCCTGCTCACACTTCCACACGTCTCACAGTGGCGTATAGCATTGCTGCTAATTTGTCTTATTTCCATCCCTATTTGACTGAACACTTGATACCTTAACATTAGATGCACATAAATCACAGTTATGACTCCTGTCTCTGTGATATTAATGAAATTTAGGCGTTTTAAAGTCCGGAGAACTCGGGGGAGCTCAGAGGAAACGTGTCCGGTGTTAATAAAGCGTCTCGGCTCCTGAACTCATTTTACTTTACATGCCACAACCAATTACACACACACTCTCCCTCTCACAGACACACACATACACACATCTGTAGAGAGCTGAGAGGTGGTCGAACCCAAACAATATGATATTGCTGAGCGTAAATGACTTTTCAGCCCAATAAAGCCAAACAACAGTGTTTGTTATGGCAGAACTGGCAGTTTCTAAACTGTTGCTACATGATAACTGTGGTAATGAAACCCAGGCACACACACACACAAACACACACACATACACAGAATATTAGCTTGAGAAAAACCACAATATTGTGTGTTAAATAGTTTGTATGTGTGTCTTTTAAAAAATGGCAGCACATAGAATACTGCTACTTGTACATGCTAAGCATGTGCTAATGTTGTACATGCTAAGCATGTGCTAGTTTGTGTGTGTGTGTGTGTGTGACAGAGAGAGAGAGAGAGAGAGAGAGAGAGAGAGAGATACACATATGTCTATGAGTTAGAATGGCAGGTATGTTATGCTAATGTTATATGCTAGCATAATTACCTCAGTAATATAATAATGCTAGTGCCATAAATATTATCAAGACACTGCTACTTCTACATGCCAAGCATGTGGTAATAAGAAACATTATAGTATGACTAATAAGTTTGTGTGTGTGTGTGTGTGTGTGTGTGTGTGTGTGAGAGAGAGAGAGAGAGAGAGAGAGGAATGCACAAATGTCTGTGACTTGTGGCAGCTATGTTATGTTGCTAATATTATACGCTAGCATAATTACCTCAGTAATATAATAATGCTAGTGCTGTCAGTATTAATAATATTATTTAGCTATACTAATAGCAGTAATAAATATGAGAAATTATAGCCAATATTGTTATTGTACAGTATTATTGAATTAGTATATATCATTAATATAAATATATATAATGTGTTCTATGTGTTAAGGAAATGGCATTTCTTAAAATGTCACATAGCTAACACTAATTTAATAAGCTGAGAAAAATACTATATCAGCATATCAACAGATTGTACATTGCACTGTGTGTGTGTGTGTGTGTGTGTGTGACCACCCTCCCACAAAGAGATCTGCACAGTCAGTAGAAAGCCTCCTGATTATTTTCCCTCATTACTGCTCTTCATTATTCGGCTTTAAGTGAAATAAATCCAGCGTAATGACTTTTTCGTTCAGATTCCATGAGTTCTGCTGGCACAAAGTCATATTTACTTAATATTTTTTTTCTATAATGCCTAAAAGTATGTGCTCGCCTGTTTTCCGTAGCTATTGGAAGCAGTGGCTTCAGCCCAAGACAAACTCACCAGTTCTCTCCACAGATCTATCCTTCCAAGTAAGTGGACTTTTATTTTCACTCTATAAAACAAGCAGTTCTGTTTTTTTTGTTTTTGCGATTTTTAATTCCGAACCTTCTGCCCTATTTTGACATTTAGCCTAATTATTTGAAACTACAGCAAGAGTTATTATCTCGATAAAATTTTCTTTGTAATTAATTATTCCTTTTCAGTGTAACCTTACTATTTCTTTTTATTATTACTGACAGTTATAATTGTACACTATGTAGTCAAATCATGAAAACGTGTACATTTTGTACATACAGTCACACTTGCATATTATCACATGTATTAGGCTTTAGGGCTATGCAGTCAGTGCACAAATGTTATGTTACAAAAATATGATTTTCCTTATCTGTTCATTCTCCTATAAAACACAATATCTACTGTTGACATTTTTTCACACTGTATTCTTCTTTATATAATTCCCAGCATTTATGATTATGATTATGATAATGATTACATATACTGGTATTTTAATTTTCCCCTCCAACAACACATAGTTATACAAGAAATTTAAAATATGTTGTGTAATTTTATACCACAGCATGGTAGACTCCTTGATTATGATTGGTCAGAAGGTGTTGATTAATTTACTAACAGTTGTTCCGAGTAGCAACTTACACTTAGACTTACACTTCTTGATATGATGCAGTTTTCTGGGAAAGATATTTATTTTGCATTTTTGGACGGAGTCTCCAGTATCAGTGTTTTGTACAGCTCAGAGGTAAAATTGCTACAGAGTACAGAGCACTACATGACATGGGGAGAAGAAGCTAGTGCTGCTATAGCATAAGCTTTTTCACAGATGTTCCACAACATTAAATGAAATGATAAACAGATAAAAAGTATGTCGTTCTTTAATTTAAAAAAATTGTTCTCGTTGATATATTGCCGTGGTATAAGAGAAATAAAGCACTTTCTTTAAATGGAAACGAATATGATTTATGATCCAAATCGTAAAAATCAATGAGGAAAAGTTTGTATTTCAGGTCTTTGTGAGTGAACGAATGTGTATCATGTTCCTATCTTCCTTTTTTTTCTTTTCCAACCAATAGCAGACCCTATCCGCATATTCTTCCCACGCCTTCTTCACAAAACATGGCAGCGTACGGACAGACGCAGTACAGCACAGGAATGCAGCAGACCTATGCCACTTACCCTCAACCAGGCCAGCCTTACGGCATCCCGGCCTACGGTAAGCACAAAAAGACAAAAAGAAAAAAAACACATCTTATTGTGTTCTGTTTTTTAAACTGGCCCTGAGTTCCAGTGTCATTTTTAATGGATTCTTTTCCACATGCTTCCTCACTGATTTTGTCAAAATATTGTATTTGGTTTAATTCCTCAGTTTCCTTCATCTGTACATGACAGCAGGTGAAACTGTGTTACTTTACACTGTACAATTCTTCCACCATACAATGTAGTCTGTTAACAGTAAGCTTTGGTTGCTAAGCAACATAACAGACAGAGATTCAATGGACAGAACAATGGCTGTAGTGCAACGGTTTTATTGGTTTGAAACTTGGCACATTAATAGGAGAATTAAATCATTGTTGCGGAGTCACAGTTGTGTGTAACTTCAAACATGGCTCAGCCAATCAGGATTTAGAACCAAAACTATCTGTTTTACAAAAGAAATTTTGTTATGAAAAGCAATGAAGCTTTGGCTGTCATGGTATTGTGTTGGAATTTACAAAGAAATTGTTTGTACCAAGTGACTAGCCAGGTAATGTTAGCTAACTCAATAACCTTATATACATAATACAATGATGGATTTCCCACAAATCATTGTGTCATTACATCACAGTCCCAAGCCCTACTGAACCACAGGCCTGCATTCTCATTACATCCTACATAATGAAAAGTTCTTAACATTTTAATCCTTCTGCAGTGTGCACTGCTTAGCAATGCTCTATCACACTGAAGTAGTCATCTCTTCAGATTTTATGGCAATACAGCTGTAACATTTATTTTAAAATTCCTCCCTTGGGGTACCATTGGTACACCAAGCTCCTAGCTGATCATTGAGATAAGATTAGTGTCTATGATGGTTTTTTTTACCTACTAAATTCTTGCTAGCCTGAGCTAAACCGATTCTAAACCGATTTGTTTTGTGCTAGATAGACAGATGTAAGAGATTAGACAAACAGAGGCCAGAACAAAACAATTTAGATGGTTGATGCAAGAAAAGTTCTTCATTTTTCCTTGTGATGGAGGAAAATTGATATACATTGGCATCACAATAGCGTTTTGAGAAATAAAATGTCAAAAAAAAAAAGCTTATTTTGAGATGTTTGAGGGGAAGTAAAGCGTTAGTGCAGTAGGTAAAATATGTGAAAATCTTTTAACAAATGTAATTTTCACATTGCAATAACTGAACTCATCCCAGATTACATGATATTATCACAATATTTTATTGGAAAAACTGTGACAATTGTGTTTGCCATGTTTTTAAATACTTGCCTTCACAGAATGTTGGTGTGGTGAACAGAATTATGGGATTGCCTTCACACATAAGAACATATCCAAAAGAAGCCATTTTTATACCACCATGTCAATGAGACACACTTGTCCAGCAATGCTGCCTACCTAGGCTGCCTTGTCCCAAATAGGATAACTGTAGTGTCCTCAATGGCGATGTGTATGTACCATGTAGGTTTTTGGATAATTGATTATCAGGGTTCCTCTAGGGTTTTTTGGAGTTAATGGTAGTAATAGACTTCTAAACAGGTTCTTCTTGGAACCTTCTCTGAAAACCTGCTGTTTTAGGGTTTTAAGGTTAACCGAACCAGACTAACAAACTGAACCTTTAGTGCACTAGATTTAATTTTTGTTTCTAAGATAATCTGTCATTTTAAGCTAGTGCAATGAAAGTGTAAAATTGATGAAGCTCCAACTCTGTTTTATCAGGGATTGTGTACATAAGGAATAAAACACAATGGGAAGTGCTGTTATAGGAAAATAATCAACGACAGCATGCCTTTACTATCCCTGAAAGCTGCTGTTACAGAAAATGAATCAACATCTTCTCAACAATCAGATTCGACAATTCAACAACACTGTGGTATTAAGTATTTCGATCATTCCTCGAATAAAAGTTGTTACTGTATTGGTTTAAAAACTGAAGAGACTGCCTGACTGTTTCTCCATCATTACTCTGATCCATGGCCCACCAAACAGACAGATATTTATACTGTTTGAATACGTAACTTGTGAAATTAAGGACTATGCATCACTGTTCTGGTGTCACTAACTGATTTAGGTCCATTGTGGGCAGGAATCAAGACGGAAAGTCAAGCTCAGTCTCCAGGACAGAGCAGCTTCCTCAGTTACAGCTCCAGCTTCTCAACACCGCAGACGGGACAAGCACCCTACAGCTACCAAATGCAAGGTCGGAGTCTGTTTCTTCTTCTTCTTCTTCTTTTCTCGTTCCTGCCTCAATGGAAAAGAGCTGTGGTTACTCAATTCAGTCCAAATGTGTCAATTAATCAAATGAAATCACTTGATTTGGTATTTGAACACATACATGCAGGCAGAAACAGATTCACACAGGCACACACAGCAATTTTTCCAATTTTTTTTTTCTGACCGGTTTCATTTATCAGCCTTAACTGCATTTTGATCGTCATGTTCAAATATAAAGTCAGGATTCAGTTTATTTATCCCTGTAATGTCTTTTTCCAAGCAGTGGAAAGAAAGTAGCACTCTTTCAATGACTTTCACTCATCCAGATGATAACTGTTTCAGTAATCGTGTCTTTCTTCCTTCTTCGTACACGATGTGAGGTTAATTTTGTTTAAAATAAAGTCCATCTGGACTTCATCGCATGCTCCCGCGACAAGAAAACAAAACCTCTGCTGCAAAAAAAGAGCAAACGAAGCCACAATTGAAAAGTCACTGTCTCCTCTTGAGGGAGATATTAAGTGAAGCACAACAAATAAGTGCAGGAGTGTGTAGTTAGGAATGAAGGAGGGTGGGTGGGTGGGGGTTTGCGAGGTTTTTGCCCCAGGGAGGGTGGGGTGTTGGGTGACCAGGCCCTTTTCCCCAGCATGAGGCAATTCTTCATGGACAGGAGGGAGTTTAAAACGGCCTTTCATGTGGCTCCACACTCCATCCAGAGTCAACGTCTGTCCCTTTTATGACTTTTTGAACTGTAGGTTTTGCTAATTCAGTGTGCAATGGGAGTCTGAAGTCTGAGGAGAAAGTTCACGGTTGGGCTCCTCCCCTCCACCGCACCATTCCCCCCCATATAGAAAAGGGAGAAAGAAAAAAGAAGACTTTACCACCATTTTATTGAGACGTCTACCATCTAGTGAGAAATGCAACTCTACTGCAAATCAAGAAACGCTTCCTAAACCCATCAGACCCCAAACACAGTCAACTAGCTTTTTCCCAGCATGCCTTAGATCCTTTCTAAATTTTATTTAGCACTATCCCTGTTCCTGCTAATTCAGGAGTCTGATGCTGTTTATGCGAAGTCTGCAGAAAAGAAAAATATTTTGTCACGCTTTTATTGAGACGTCTGGTTTGAGATCTCTGCTAAACTTCCCATCAATGACTGAAGGTGATTAAAGTTATATGTTTAAACATTCCTTGAATCAAACCCCAGCCTGAAGCTCTTAATGTACAGATTCTGTTCATACTCTATTTTGTTGGTAATTTGAATAGATTTTTGGTTTAAAGTCTAAAATTTGCCATTTAAATGCACTAATGGAATTTGAATTCCATCTATTTGAATTCCAACCACCAACTTATGATGTCATAACACCTTTTGCGGCAGCAGCAGACCAATCAGCAGCTTTGTTCTGAAACTTCAAAGAGCAGTATTTATTTAAGAAACGTAGCATAGCATGTAGAAAAAACAAGAGTACGAGATGATTTGCACATTAGCAAAATGGATAAAGGAAAAAGAAGTAAAACACAACAATGGAAAAAAACCATTTTGATCCCTCTGCTGAGTGATTGTTAGATACGACATTTTCAGGCATTATATAAACTAATCACCCTCAAAATGTGCTAAAAAAATTATTTCTATAATTGCTGTCTTCTAAATAGCTGATAAATGTTATGTAGCATTACTGTACCCATTACTTTCTCTATAGTATTGTTCAAGTAATAACAATGGGCCTCATTTATCAAGCTGCATATGAACGTATTTATTCATAAATTGTTTGTAGGATAAGTTACATAAGAAATTTAGTATTCACGAAAATCCCATAATTTCAGGAAAAAACCATTCATATCCTACTTCAGTGCCTGAGTGTGTGCAAATTTACATGGTCACAATGTGAACCTTGATTGATCGGCTTCAAATTGTACAGCTGGCATGAATTACTGAAAATGCATATATGGATCATGCTGTCAAGTTTAAACAGCTTATTTATTTCAGTTGCACATAAAGTTAGTGATTTAGTGCTTTGAAAGAAAGCAATAAAAACAAATCCATAAACTAAAACGAATAAGACTAGCTTTTCAATTAGGACAAATCATATGCGGCTGTGTTAAAGAAGGAAGTATTAGTGTTTGTTGTAGCTGACGCTCTGCGATGGCTGAGCTGCATTACTGGAATTTAGTCATTGTTTTGTTGTTTACAGCTCACTTTGAGCTTTGCTTTTTATGGAGTTTTGTGGGTGTCACGAAATGTAAATCAGCTGTGCTGCGAACATGCTTGGTAATTTACGGCTGGTTGATATTTATCAGCATGCACATGTGAGTATGATGAAAATCAGAATTTCCAAAACTTTATTAAGTTCAGTCTAGTGTATGAAAACATCTACGCTTCCTTAAAGATTGATAAATGAGGCATATTAACAGTACGGTTATTGCATATTTCCTTATCATGGTATGCCTTCATAAGGATATATCACCAGACTCTTATAATCCAAACATGGTGTCCGTTGCATAGAGTTAGACAGTCAACGTTTCTTTCTGACGTAAAAGTGGCTATGCTGAACTTGTATTGCCCTGCTCTACATTTGTTATGCTTTAGAAGTAAAGGGGAATTTCTTGTTGACCACAATACAAAAGAGTGTGTTTTCTTCAACAAAAGTGCAGTTAAATTGTTACAGAAAAAAACAGCAAATGAATCTGTATGGCAGAGAGAGAGAGAGAGAGAGAGAGTGAGAGAGAGAGGAACAGCTGTTCATTAGCTTAGAGCCTGTTGATATTAGTTAAACCGGCCACAATGGGAACCAACTTCCTGGGAAAATATTTTCACCGTGACACGGTGTTAGAGAGAGTGTTAGAAAGGCATGTTGCAAAGTTTACTCTCACTCTCGCATGTTTTGGTGACATGTCTGTTCAGACTGTAATGGCATTTTGACATAAACAGAATAAATACGCATTTAAAAAATGAAATATTAGAATACGAATCTGATCTGAACTATATGATCATCCGAGTAACATCTGACATAGAGTTCCACACAAATTTCTACTTGAGTGACTGCGAGTCATGTCAGATGGGTGTCAATCAAGTGTGCTAATTAGAATATTAGGCCACACCTACCTCAGTTTCTAGAAAGCATCACAGCAAAAAGGTCATTGTTATATGGTAGAGCGAGAATCACTTTGAACACTCTCTCTCTCTCTCTCTCAGTTAAAATCATCTTAAATGTATGCATGCTTTTGGGAAACATCTATTCTTCATTCATCAAAATTTGGCTAGATGTTTAATATAACACTCATATTTGGTGTCATACAAATATTTTTTAGAGTTTACTCTGCGACTTCACATAATTCAAACATGTAAGCACAAGAATTTGTACACGTTTACACACGTATTTATTATGTATAATCTTCAGATTGCCTCTATACAGAGCGATTTATTTAAGTCCTTCCTGGTCCAAGTGAAGTGAAGACAGATTTGTGTATTCATCAGCCTTTCAGTAGTTTACACACAACACTGGGACTGTTTCCACCATTGTGAAGGTGATAATTGATTAAAAAAAAGACCCATCCTCCCATTCAACCCTCTTTCCCTCCTTCACCTCTTTCTTTTCAAACTGCAGCCAAGATAAAACTGCTGATAAGGCAAAGATAAGACATAAAGACACTGTTAGTCATCTCCCTCGTCTCACACAACCCTCACACGCTTCACGCTTTAGTTTTAGCCTAAAGCAATGCGGCTTTCACGCATCAGAGTTTAGTTTTTCTGTGCAAGATGCTATCACATATTTCAGGCAAGGAATCATTTCCTCATTTTATTTTTGCTTTTCAGATTGCAAGCATTCATCATTTGAAAGTGTGAATGCTTTTCAGCTTATATCGTTATTATAAATGCATGTGAACTATTGAAATAATTGAATGATTATTTAAAAATCATAAATGCATATCAGTTATTCTAGCATCTGGAACTGATGAATGGAAATTTTATCATTTATAACTTTGAATTAAAATGTATTAATTAATTACTTACAAATTCATATGCTAATTTTTTTGTGAGTAAATCTCTACTGTTAGAATATCTGAAACTATACATGGAAATAAATGACAATTTTAGTGTAATGGATGTGGAATTTGAACTCAAAACTGACTCACAAGCTCAGCGTTAATATTTGGTCATGTGACCTTTTAGGTAGAAAACAGAGCACAATTTAACAGTAACATATTCAAGTACACAGTAAAGAAATGAGACACTTTATTTGTCTGTGGGATGTGATATCACATGGACAGAGACCTTTAAAGGTGCCATTAGCCTTTTTTTTTTGTTGTTGTAATATTCTGTAATACAGGATTTCCTCACATTCTAACAGATTACGTAAGATATCAACTCAAAAGAAAAATTCTGGTCTCTGTGACACTCCATGTTCTTTAAACTGGAGAAAAACAAATGATGTGGGTCACCAAAATCCATCCAATCAGGATGATGAAGTGCACCTACTTGCCTGGCAATCATGTTTCCTGTCTATTACGGATGTAACTGAATATTAATACATTATTCTGACTGAACAGATACTGTGTACTAAACGGATACAAATACAGATATGAATAGGAGGTGCACGATTCATTTATTATTAGTATTATTATTATTAAATAATAATAATAATAACAATAAGTTTCACAGGGCATCTGATTGAGAAAAGGAGTGCATCAGGTTTGGGATCCCGACTCGCCCAACAAAAAAGTTGCGTAAGCGGGAGGTTTTTAAAAAAAAACTTTTTAACTTTCATGCAGTTTTAAAGATAAGATCCATCAAAATCACTGACTGCAGCTTTAAGAGATGACCAATTTTCAACAAATACTGTCAATGTTAAAGACGAACTGAAGTTTAGTTTTGTATTGAAATATGAATATAATAAGAAATAAAAAAGTTAAAAAATGAAAGTGTTTCATTGTAAGGTTGTATGGAAATGCCCAAATCCACGTCAACTATTACATCAGCTGAAACTATAAATGTATTTTACACCCACACACACACACGCACACACACACATATACAGCAAGTCATGGTTATGTGTCTTTCTCTTACAGGAGGCAGTTTTACAACAACATCAGGACTGTACGCAGGAAGCAATTCCCTCACAAACTCGACTGGATTTAACAACACACAACAGGTAGCCGTAATCCACTTTTCCTTGCCTCAACTGTTGTAAATGTATTTCCTTTAGCTCTTAGATTTGCCTATACAAAGCCACTGCATGTCTACATATGGAAGCCTTTACAAAACATGTGTACGCTTGCGTATTATCCACATGATATGAGCACAACAGTACACATCGCACCAGGTAGCCATAGTCGCTTTTTACTACTTTGACTGCTATAAATGGATTTCCTTTATCTTTTAGTATCAACCGTTGCGTGTAGCATAACACAAACTGGATTTCTGGAAACTTTTATAAAACATCTGTACACTTATAAGCTTTTTACAATACTCAAGTCAGCCATAATCTATTTTGTCCAACTTTTTGGCTGCCTCATAAATGATGAAAGAATGGTTGCCATTATTTTGCCTCTATAAATTCATTCATGCTAGCAAACACAAACACAGGCAGCTGAAGGAACAGTTTGGCCAAAATGTCCATCTTACCCCAAAACATGTTTCTTGTCTGAGGTTTACTGTTGCTAGCATGTAAATAAAGCTCATGTCCTCCCACATATGAGCACAACAGGAGGCTACACAACACACCAAACAGCTTTAGCTTTATTTTTCCATCATAAACAGTGCATATTGACAGCGTATCTTCTTTAAAGGTTAGCTTCAGCTGTTTCAAGTCAACATATGCAAACCGGATTTCTGGAAACCTTTCTAGAACATCTGTATCCTTAAATCTTATCCACATGATAGGAATCACTCCAAAATGTCTAGCCTGCTGCAGACAAGGATTATCTCTGTGATATTCTCACATATGTGTTACGCCATGAGGGCAAAAAAGAAGACAAAAGACAGATCTCTTCCCAGATGTAGCACATGACAGACATGTGTTCACGTTTACATATTTGGGAATCTATGCAAGGAAGTAGCAGTGTTTGTAGAGTGTTTCAATCCTGTATCACATTACAGCCATGCAGTGTGTGTGTGTGTGTGTGTGTGTGTGTTCCTCTGCTATAAATACAATGTACATTAATTGACTTCATATTTATATATTATGGCTTGAATATTATATTATTTTCTGTGTAGAAATGATAACACTCCTGTTCCACAGACACAGTGCAAAACTTTTTTGATAACTGGTTTAAAAGATAAAATACAATGGAACTGTTTTAAATTAGACTTTAAATTGTTTTCAGTTTTATTTATCAATTCACAATTAATAGCTCATCCCTGAAGCTAACAGTAGCTAATAATAGACATACGCATAGTAGCTAGCAGTAGTTAATAGCAGCTAACACTTGATAGCAAACTAACACCTGGGATGTATAGTAGCTATATATATCAGCGATAGTAGCTAATAACTGGAGTATAAGAGTAGTTAATAGTAGCTAAAACTTGGTGTTTATAGTAGCTTACAGTAGCTAAATCCTGTATTTTTTAGTAGATAAACATAGCTATTGATAAGTAAAAACCTGGAGTTTATAGTACCTAACAGTAGCTAATAGTAGCTAACACCTGGAGCCCACACTTGCTAACAGTAGTTAATAGTAGCTATAACTTGTAGTTTATAGTAGATAATGATAGTTAATAGTAGCTAACACCTAGAACTTATTGTAGATAACTGTAGTAGCTAACATTTATAATATCTAATTGTAATAGTAGCTAATTCCTGAAACTTCGTACTTATAGTAGTTAACAGTAATGGTAGTTGACTCTTAGTGTAACTTAGTGTAGCTAACAGTAATAGTAGCTAACACCTGTTCTATCAGTGTCAGTATCTTATATATTAATATGCTTATTTTAGCTAATAAACTAGCTATATTATAACATTGGCATTGGTAAATTTTATGTATTTATGTATGTATTATGTAATTGAATGTACACATCTTTACACACACTTGTTTACGTGTTTGTGTGTGCAGGATTACCCGTCCTACCCTGCGTTTGGCCAGGGTCAGTATGCGCAGTATTACAACAGTAGCCCATACACGTCGCCCTACATGACCAGCAACAACACGAGTCCCACCACACCGTCCACCACGGCCACGTACACGCTGCAGGAGCCGCCGTCCGCAATCACCAGCCAGGCTCTAACTGACCAACCAGCAGGTGAGATGCTAACGACAACTGTTTGCTAACAAATAGCCTCATGGTTTTTAGCTATGGTATTTGCAGGCTGTTTATCAAACAAAGGGGTGGAGAAGCCAAGTAACAATTAGTAAAAGCATTACCTTCATAAGTTACTCTTAGCTAATTGCCCCAGATGCTTTAAATAGTGACTACTTAACTGACTCACCCCTTTTTCCTTGCTATACTGGCTTATTAATGTCTTAAGCTGGCTTTACTGTGTGCAATTTTGGGCTTCATTTTTGCTTTTAGGCAACAATCGCACATCGTAAAAGAGTTCTTTGGTTGTGAGTTAAAGATTACGATCAAATACAGTTGACATCAAAGTTCTGGCGGACATTTTGTTTAAAATCTCAGAGTATGACCACTGCTATGACACTTGTCTAAAAGCCACCAATAGGAGGATGGCATAGGATTGTGCAACAGCTGCAATTACGGTAGTGGTCATCCCGAAACGTAAACAAAACATGCTAACGAACCGAAGAATGTTACTATTGTTACTAACACAAGCTAGCATTGACGAAGGATTCTGTTTATGTGACTCCATTTTATGCACGAGCCCAGATGACGTAAGCAGAACATAGTAAATTTCTTTAGTCACAGGTCTATCACCAGAAGATCTTCATCATATAATCTGACCTGGAGAACACGCATTATTATACAGGTTGTTATAGAATTCAAGATTTTATTGTACAGTGTAGACCACCAGAGATGGCTGGTACAGCCATTGAACATCATATGTGTAATATAACAATGACTTTTACAAATGGTTCCTCGCATTAATAACACACTTTTTCTGTGATTCCACTTTTAGTAAAAAGTTCAAAAGAGTCATTTTGACCTGAAGAACAGAACAGACAGGCTGAACCAGGGCACTCCAGACGCTCCCTTATAGCCATTAGTGTTGAATAAACGGTATCAGGGAGTGTAAGAGGATCAGATAAACGGATTCAGCCGCACATTGTTCAGGTTTCGAAGGTGAAAGCCTTTTTTTTTATTTTCTCTCTTTTGATACACTTTTTTGTGTCTTCCTGCAGGAGAGTACAGTACAATCCACAGTCCATCAACCCCCATTAAAGATTCAGATTCAGATCGATTGCGTCGAGCCTCGGATGGAAAGTCACGTGGAAGAGGAAGAAGGAACAATAATCCGTCTCCACCGCCGGACTCTGACCTTGAGGTACTGTGCAAACTTACTTTCTGGTTCCAGTAAATGTAACCAGGAATTTAGGTGTTTAGCCCGAATTGTTTCGTAAAATATCATGCATGAATAAC
This sequence comes from Pangasianodon gigas, assembly GCA_022758105.1. Lineage (NCBI taxonomy): Eukaryota > Metazoa > Chordata > Actinopteri > Siluriformes > Pangasiidae > Pangasianodon > Pangasianodon gigas. The sequence goes on from CM040475.1 coordinate 15,037,715, forward strand.
GATTTTCAAAAATTGACAAGAAAACAGAGAGTTGTCTTGTATGAACAATCCAATATTTTTCCTTTGCAATCCACATGCTACGTATATTATAGCATTAGTGTTAACGTTGCGTATTTTTTTACACTTTTATTTTTATATTTAGCATAAAATTCGATGTTGCATTACATTATTGATCTTGTATCTCATAGCATGTTAACATATCTGCTTAATTAGTTGGTCATTATCGATCATGTTAATGCAAGAACCAGAAGATTTTTTTTTTTTTTGCATTTTCTTGCATGCCGCCTTCTCCCTTGACCACTAAACCCTAGCGCCCTATTTATTGACAAGCGTCTCAGTTTGCATGTGCCATTGATTTAGCATTCTCCTTCTCCGTTCCCTTCCAGCGTGTGTTCATTTGGGATTTGGACGAAACGATCATCGTTTTCCATTCCTTGCTCACGGGGTCTTATGCCAACAGATACGGACGGGTGAGTGTTTTGAAAATGAATGAAAAAAAAAATCTGTGAATGTTGCAGTGAAAATAAAAAAATGCACATAGAGCAGTTTGAGTATACACAACTCTCAGGGTGTTATGATTAGATGTGTTTGGGTATGACAATATACCGTAATAGTCTATAATAGTTATATATTTAACGTTATGCTGTGTAGGAGAAGCTGGAGTCCTGATATCCGAAAATAATTTTCCTTGTTAACTCACTAACTTGCCGTAAAACATATTTTTTGTGTTTTTGCTTTAGAACTAAACAATACTGAATGAAATGAGCAACACAGTCATTTGTATTTAACAAATGTTCTAGCCACATAGAACACACACACATATCTGACCATTGTTGGATTGTTGCTATGGCTACATCTATGAGGGCAATATATTTCTCCAATGTTGCTTTTTTTAAAAATATAAATCTGATTTATATATGATACATTTTTGAGTAAATCCATGTCTATTTATTGTCACTGTCATGGTTACATTGTGACTCTGTTCCATAGTATCATGAGTGTTAATTTTGAGCTGTGATTCCATTTTTGACTCAATCCACCAATCAGAAACAAGTATTTGTGATGTCACAAAACTTGTCCGATGATTGAAATCTGCTGTAAAGTTTCATTTCAAGCTGTGTGTTCAATTTTTTGACTCAATCCACCAATCAGAAACAAGTATTTGTGATGTCACGAAACTTGTCAGATGATTGAAACCTGTTGTAAAGTTTCATTTCGAGCTGTGTTCAATTTTTTGACTTGATCCACCAATCAGAAACAAGTATTTGTGATGTCACAAAACTGGTCAGATGACTGAAACCTGCTATACATTTTTTAAAGCATTTTATAGAGATTAGAGAAAAAGTTGTTTCTACAATATTTTGATAAAATCCCATAAAGCACTTTAAACAACACTCCAGACACTTCCATCATTGAATAAGCCTCACACTGCTGCTACAATGCTACACAATATTAAATGTCATCCTCTTTAAAAAAAGATACAGTGAAGCACTGAAACCCGTCATATTTGGTGAATTTGTTGCATCGTTCCAAGACCAGTTTGACTAATTGTTTCCTTTTTTAATCGGCCCAACGAGGCCTGAGAGGAATGCGATTTGGCCTGCAGCTGTCTGAGATATGTGACCGCAAAACAGTTGCACTGAGAATGTCACTTCACACTTCTTAAACGTTTTTTTTTTTTTTTGCTTTCCTGTCCTTCAAAAATACTTCATTGTTAGTTTAATGAAGTGCTTTCCAAACCTTCCGCTCTTAGCGAGATTAGCCTGGTACTTTCCGGGATTCTGAAACAGACAGATGGCTACATGGAGCAGAGTTCTGTTATGGTCATGAGAGTGTGTAAAGGTAGAGCCATCATGGAGCTAAAGAATAATGTGCGACGGAAATTACTGAGGCTAATAAATATCTCGTGGTTTCAGCCAGAGAGCTGTTTTTGGTATCCTATAAAACAGCCTTGGCTGAAATCATGGTTTAATATTTAATATTTAATAGAAGCATTGTGAAAAGGAGTTTGAATTATTTGGATTGATTCTCAAGCCTTACTGATGATGCCATGCATTTATTTGACTTGGACTGACATTCAGCAATTAATATACTGAATGGAATAAAAAAAAACAATGCTTAGTGCGGTATGTCTAATGACAGAGTTGTGTAGCTGCTTTCATTTTCTTTTGTGCTAAGATTCTGTGATGGTGTGTGTGTTTGTGTGTGTGTGTTGATGGAGTCGTTTCGCTCTCTTTGTTCCTGCAGTGGGGTGTTTGATGGCTGCGGTGTTTTGTTTTAGGGCCTAGAGAGCTTTGCCCCTCGACCCTTAACTCTGTTTATTTACTTTGTCTTTGCTGTGCATGCTGGGAAAAAAAGTGAGCCTCTGGGCTTCAAACACACACACACACACTCCTCTCATGCAGTTCAAAGTAGCTTTATTACCATGACCATACCAAGATACCAAGATACCATTCAAAGATGTAGTACTGCCGCATATATGGAGCAAAAAGGGCCTCAGAGGTCTAGGCGCACTCTCTCTCTCTCTCTCTCTCTCTCTCTCTCTCTCTCTCTATCTTTCAAATGTGCAACACACTGAGCTGCTCTCAGCTGAATTTAAATTTGTTCAATCTATTAGTTCCTTATATATATATTTTAATAAAGTTCTTTGATGCATGTCATTTCTTTAGTGTAATTAGTGCTATTCTCACAAAACATTAAAAAACTTAAAAACCTCACCTGTTGCTCAAATAATAATACAAATAAAATATTGCTGTATTGCTATAAAATCTAAAGACATGGGCTGTGGTAGTGAGTTGCTAAAGTAGGAAATAAAAGATGCTTCACTGCACTGTTCTAGAGTCAGTAGGTCTTAATGTATAGCCACTGTACATTAAAGTTGTCCAAAAAGACAAAAAAAAAAAAAAAAAAAAAAAA
>CM040475.1:15045060-15126546 GCA_022758105.1 Pangasianodon gigas
CTTCTTGTCAAGGGAAAATGGGTGGCTAGCATTAGCATAAAAAATCTTGTCGGTATATAACAGAACAGTAGCAATATAGTTTGTTCATCATTGGTTGTTTTCCATAGCCTTTTTTTTTTTTTTTTTTTGCTAAAATATATTGGATTTAATTTGGAATATTTGCTTTAAAACAAGATCTTAGTGACCCAGAAAACGCCATCCGCATACTTGCTTTTTCCACCCGCAACCTTGTTCCAAAACTAGCTCAATTTGGTGTAAACCCTGGCGACCCTGTGTTTATGTTACATTACGAGCAAGTGCAGTCTTGGGAGAGTAAAATGGCAGCTTGTTTTCGCCTACCTCACAAAACTCCCCTTAATTCTGCGCTATTTTCTTTACCATAACATGCAAAGCCCAATCCTGAGATTGAAGATAAGTCACAACAGACTGTATAGATTACATTATGAGCATGACACGTTATGAACATGCGTACGAGAAGTCACAACACAGTGTCTAAGTTACATTATGAAGCTTAGCAGCAACAACCGTTTAATGGCATAAAAGTTCCTGAGCCATGATGTATGACTTCAGAGCCCGAGGGACATGATGAATTTTACACGTCCTGTCAGTCTCACTGCCCCCCCCAACACTTTTGCCCCCTTTCGCCCCTCCCCCCTCCGGCCAGGGCAATTTGTCAGTGTCTAGTGTTTCTCTATGTGCTTGGAGTGTCTACGTGTCATGCTGCGATGCTATCCGCCCCTCTTGGTCATGGTTTGGGGCGACCCCCATTCTCCTGATTCATGCAGATCGGTGTAAAATCTGCCCCCAGGGGCAATTACTGCGTGGGTGTCTGTCTGCTTTACTCAATGAGGGGTAAAACTTAGACTGGCTGGGTCAAATTTGCCTCCAATTTGTAGCATGGTAAGAGTGTTAGCTTACATCCGTGTATTCTTATACTTAAAATGTAGTACACCGTAATACTTTCTTATCAATAACATCATTTTTCTTAGCTACGAAAACTTAAAAATCTGTCCTTCGAGTAGAGCAGACTGTCACAGAAACACAAATGTTACTAACTAAAGCTAAGTCACAGGCATGCTAGATACACTGCTTGTGCGTTTTTTTTTTTTTTTTTTGTTCCTTCAACATGGAAAGCTAAATCTATGTCTTGTCATTCAGGTTGTTAAAGTCATGAGACCACTGTTGCTAGGCAACTGGGTAATATGGACACTGATTATAAGCTAAGTAATGAGGATAATGACTAAGATTAATGAGTTGATGAGCTAGCATGAAACTGTTGAGTGTTTTTTGGAAAATGGAAGGGCACAGCGACCGTGTGAACGAGACAGAATTGTCAAAAATATCCACATTTTCCTCAGATATGTTGGTAATTTACTAAGAAAATATTCCGTATGGCTAAAATCACACTGTAATTATACTTAGCATCGACTGCTATCCAGACTGGAGAAATAGCCACATTCCATCACAAGTGTTTAACTCAGAGTTATTATAAAATCTTGTACAGTTGTGAATATCTCAAAAGTGGGCTGTTCACGTGAAATATCTTGTAAACACAATGAACACGTGACTCTTTGAATGTAGCGTTACATTAGCTAGCTAGGGAGGACCTTCTATGAAATGTTAGCTGTGAGACAGTTTGTTTTTCAGACTTTTTTTTTTTGGAAAGACTTGTGGCAAATTATGGTATTTTGAGTTGCTCTTGTGCTTGTTGAACAGCATTGTGGTAGGCCTATAGCACATAACCGATTATCTACTCACGCTAATCGCAGGAGTGTTAAAGCACAGATTAACGTATTGCACAATGCCCACGTCTTGTTCAAAATGTCATTTCTTATTTCTCATTCAAGACTTGTACAAACCCAAACTAACCAAATGCCAGCTCTCTCTCTCTCTCTCTCTCTCTCTCTCTCTCTCTCTCTCTATAATCCGACACCGCTGACCCACAAGCTTTTCCTTTACGTCCTGCTCGCGTCTGACCCTGCAAGAGAGGAAATGTTTTGTTTGATACTTAAGTGTGAAGTGAGCTGCCAAGTTTCATTAGTCACCTACCTTTTCGGATGAGGAGGGAAAAAAAAGAAACGAGCGAGTAGAAAGAAAATGTTTGTGCTGCATGAGACAGCCGAGTCACAGTCGTGCGATCAAAGTTAATGGGCGGCAATTGGCTGTTAAATATTCCCGTATGTTTGGCCACATCGGATTGAGGGAACTGCACTTCGCTTTAATAGACGCGGCCGTGCCGATTTCTGAGAAGTACGAAAATGAGGCTGTGACAAAAAGCTTCAATGTGGCTTTAACATCTGTCCCGTATTTTGATTTCTGTTTCATGTGCCCATGGATGAATTGGCAGCTCGAGTGAGGGAGCCTCTTATAAAAACGGTTCGAATGCGCATAGTTTCCTCTGCTTTATCTCAATGAGGGAATTATTACGGCTCATTTTGACAGGTCGAAAGCCAAGGATGGTTCTGTTAAAACTAGAACAGCATGAGGGCAGATTCTCCACAACACAGTTTGACAGCAAAGGAATGATGCATGCACTATTTTCTAATTTTTAGACACTATTCGTATTACGCTGTTCTTTTGCGGCAAGCGCTGCATGTCTTTGGTTGGCCGGTTCCATTTTTACAGGCTTCATCTAAACACAAGTGAACACACTACTTCAGTGTAAACAACACCACAGCAGGTCTGTATTTATGGCTCTGTCGAAACGCGTATGCTATATCTAATTTAGTCAGAGCCATAAAGGGAAACCCCACTGCTACCACACACACACACACACACACACACACACATGTGTATTACTCAGAATACCCAGAGCATTAAGGATAGGCTGCAGAGGAATATAATATTCCATAACTAATGCACTTTTATGACTTTTTAGAAGTTGCAATATGTTTTGTTAACACTGTGTGTGCCTCTGGTGGATATAAAAAAATGTTTTTGGCATAAATATATTAATTACTTTAATATGGACAAAATGTCGACCATTCAGTAAAACTTAAAGTTATGACTTCAGGAACAAAATAACTTTTAAAATAGTTTTACTGATAAAATTAGTGAATAATATTATAATATATGTATTATCCATTATATTTACCATTATGGATGGGATAAATTTTGTATTAAAAATGCACAAGGTTAGTTATAATGGAAATAAGAATATAGAATAAACAAGAAAATGTACAAAGTTAAATAGAGACATAAGCAGGAACTTGCAAAGCTGTACTCTTTGTGTTTAATAATGAAGTATTTTATTGATAATATTATACAGAATGTTTTCTGTAAAGTTCTTTAAAGCTCACGTGGTTTGTTGAAATGCGGAGACACTCTGTCCATATGGCATCACATCTGTAATATGAAGATATATTTTATTTTATGCTTACATATGTATAACCCTGGAAATATTCTATATGTCTATAGTTATCTTTCTGTATATCTAGCCATACATATATACATAGAGATATAGAGTGCTGATGCTTTGTTGCCTCTACGTGTTTGTGAGTGTGTGTGTGTGTGTGTGTGTGTGAGAGAGAGAGAGAGAGAGAGACTGGCCATGGATCCCACAGTCCCACTTCCTTGTAAAAGTGTGTGTGTGTGTGTGCGTGTGTGTATGTGTGCCTAATGCCAAAGTGACGATGCAGAGGAAAGGAATAAAAAGAAAGAGGGCATGCCGAGCTGGTCAGTGGGGATCAGTTACCCGCACACACACACACACACACACACACACACACACACACACACAGGCCACTGAATCAACACAAACCCTCAGTATATTGATCAACAGAATAAGCATTAATGTCACTCCCAGCTATAAGATAATAAAGTGTGCAGAGAAATGGATACTTTTTTCAGCCACTTAATTATTAATATTTTACAAAGACAGGACGAATCCATAAAACACTCATCAGCAACGTGATCTGTGTATTGATTGGATGTGCAATATTCTGTTTTTTTTTTCTTTCTGGAAGAAAGATGTTTGGAGGAAATAGATATATCAAGACCAATCCTGGCAATTACTTGGACACTATTGCAGGGTTTGATTTAATAATTAATTTTAAAACTGTTATTTCATTTGATTTTATTAATTAAAGATTAGATTAGATTAATTTATTAGATTAAGTTAGTTTAAGTTAATCTAAGGCCAGAAATTAAATTAGAAAATACGCATTAAATTAGACTAATATATTAGACAATTACACAATTATAAGACAATAATATAATTAATAATAAAACAATCTGTGAAACAATTAGATAGAAGCTGAGTATTTGTGTGTCTCACTTCTTCCTAACGTCTCGCACTCTATAAATCACCTGGAGTGTCTTGTGAACTACCTGAGAGTGAAGCGTGTGTGTTGGGATGAAAGCATTCCTCTGTGTGTGTGTGTGTGTGTGAGTGTGTATGTGGGACGTTGGAGGATGTTAAGTGTGCATCTATTTTGCCTTCCTCACTCTCTGCAGGGGAAGGTTCGAGGGTAAAAATAAGATAAGACCGCCTGTAGGACGGAGTTCCCTGCCTGAGCTGGGCACGGTTTAAATTAGAGACACACACACATGCACACACACGCACACACACACACACACACACACATGCAGGGGAAGAGAGCGATGACATGGCAAAGCTGTGACTCTTTTATCTTAACACAGCAGTTAAGATAAAGATTATTTAAAATTTGTTGATTGTTACTGTAGTAGAGATGATACATTTTGTATTATTATTATTATTATTATTATTATTATTATTAGGTTTGTCCTAATTATATTTCATTTCACTTGAGTTAGTTACATTAATTCACTCTATCGGATTAAAAGTCGATAAATACAATTGATCTACGTGAGTAGTGTTTTAAAAATGATTATTATTTCGATTCTTCCTTACTTCCTATTATTATTATTATTATTATTATTATTATTATTATTATTATTATTATTATTATTTAACTGAGCACATTGCTGCTAGTATTTATATCACACTCAAGCTTTTTTGGATTGTTTGTTTATTATATAAAGCTAAGGATGATTATTATTGTCATTTTATTTTATTTTTTCAGCCTGATGTATATGGATTATTTAGTTTTTTCGCAAATTATTGAACCAGTTCCTCTATTTTGTGGCTTGAGCTTCTGCACTGATAGATTCAGAATGCTGGTCAACGCATTTCTTTCGTTTTGTTGAACCTCTCCGTGACCTGCGCTGCATCCTAACGTTCCCCCATAATTCCACAAACTCCTCCAAGCTTATCAAAATAGAGGAGCAACTCTTTTGAAAGTGAAATAAGTCATTATCATAACTTTCCCTGCACTCGGTGTGTGTGTGTGTGTGTGTGAGTTTAGGCGCTGGATTTGACTCTGCGGATTTTAATGTGTGTTTTTTTGTGTCTAGACACGGCAGCCCTCATGGGTTTGTTGGAAGGACTAAAGAGAGAAAGTCGAGCCTTCAAAAGGCAGCCCTGTCTATCTTCTCTCAACATGCCCCCTCCTCCACACACACACACACACACACACACTACCCGTACCACATCATCACGGCCGGATAGCACCACAGGGTCGAGGGGAAAACATTACTAACAACTCAATGCCAAATGATGGCAATAAGAAAGTACATGTCTTGTGTGTTTTTCATGTAGCTATTTAACGCCTGCTTGTTTGGGAGAGGTGAAATAAAATATTAATTTGTTTTATACAGGAAGATTGTAATTTAAATTGTAATTAAAAAAGGTCTGATACTGGATTTAGAGGAGAGTTGCATGTGTTTATTTTAGGGTATATTATAATTAGTGTGTTTAACTGCTACTGTCATTCTGCTTTTATAGCATAGTACCCTCTTAAAGAAATTATTTTTTAACCAATTTTATGCTAAATTGCTAAATAACCTTTAACGCATGTAAAGGCATTTCTGCATTGTCTTGCCTGGGAGACATTTTTTCCTCCTTATTTAAGGTGTAAAAATGCTCAATTTCACGATACCCGTGTTTCCACTGAGTTATTTTGTGTATATGTGCTGGTGTGTGTTTAAATTCCACGACTATTCAAGCACGAATTGTGGATTGGAATGAAGTGGGTCTGAAGAACTTCCTTTGTTCTCTATATCCTGTATCTGACCCACAGGTAAGCTCTCTCACTCTCTTTTTCTCCCTCCCTCATTTTGCCCCCACAGCAGTTGGGGTGGGTGGGGTGATGGGTTAGTGAAGCTAAATTTCGGGGTCACGACCCCCCCTTAGAGATGACAGACTTTGCGAATGGAGTAGCGGCATTGAGAACCTGCGAACCGTGGCTTCGGCTTTTTCACATGGGCCGAGCTTGTAGACTCGGAGGAATGCTGTGATGACGGCCGTAATCGCTCACACTGCGCTTTTGTTACTCAGCTCGCTCACCTGAGTCAGAGAGACAGAATCAGAAGAAGAGCCAGAATCCAAAATTGAATCTACTCAGGTCATGTGACTAAATTAGACAATAAGAAATTGTTACTAGAATGAGAATCTTATGTAATATGTACATTACATACATAATACACTGTAGAGACAATCAGAGTCACAATCTTAAATGGAGTCTGTAACAATACAGGATGATATGAATATAGGAATTAGAATCTGAATCAAGATTAGAATCTGAATCAATAAAAGAATCGACCTCACAACTGGAAACAAAACATTTAGCATAATTTTAGGATCATTTTTGCTTACCTGTGGAAAGAATCAGAATTAGACTCAGAGTCAGAATATTTTAGAGACAGGACTAAATAAAGATGAAAGAATAAAGTTCAGAATTAATTTAGAATAAAGATCAGAATTTTTAAAAATCAGGTGAATCAGATACAAATAGAATGAGAAAGATCTGAATCAGAATCTGAATCAGTACATTTCATAATGAAATACTTCTTTATGCTTTTCTTTTATTATGCAGGGAAAAACACAATGAGGATTTCAATAGGAATCAAAAATTGAATTAGAAATTAGAAATATGAATCATATTGGATTCAGAATCAGAATCTTTATAAATACAGAAATCACACTATGATTTCCTTATTCAGGTCACTCAGCTGAATCATAGAACCAGAAACTCGATTCATCAGGTATATGGTGTAAAGAGTGCAAACATAAAATCCAGGCAGAGGAAGAAATAAAGAAATAATGTGCAGCAAATACACGTAATATATTTGAAAAAATAGACAGTAAAAGAACACACTAATCGCTCCTGCTGTATCTTTTTGATGGAAGTGAATTTGAATCAGTGAATCAGATACAGAATCAATGAATCAGATACTGAATCAGAATCTTCAATTATATAAATACATACTGAATATCTCTTGGTGCTCTGAGCCAAAAGAAATTCCCATCAGATAAGGAAAAAGTATGTAATATAATAACAACATAAATGTACAATAAAAGAAATAAAGATACGTGTCACGAGTGGCATGTACTGTTGTGTTTATATAAGACATAAGCATCAGCGACTTCGGCTAAGACTCCCGTCTGGTTTGGGTCCTTTTCCTCATGTGTGGGGAAGAAAAAAATGAGGAAAAACGGAGGCAGCCAGCGAGAGTAATGCAATACGGATGTTTCTAGGACGAGAGGGAAAAGCCAGGTTTTTGTAGTTTGAAATAATCATTTTCTTCTTTTTTTGACGTACTGCAGCTCTCCTCTGAGCCGTCAGTAGCAAAAGTCCTTCCTCTGGCCAACAGGAAGAATCGGCCTGATTGCTTAATGACAGACGACAGAGGAACAAAGGAGCCTCTGATAGCCACTCCGAAAAAAAAAAAAGCTTTTTCAGAGGGTGAGCTGAAAGAGAGAAAAAAAGAGTGAGAAACAGTGAGAAGGTGATTTTTAGGTGTTTATTTTGTAGTGTTGTTGAGTTCCCCGTGTTTAAATGTGTGCTTTTTCATTCTGTCGTCTCTGTCTGTTAGGACAAGGCCTGCCAGACAGTCGAAAATGAACGAGATGAGGGGAAAATGTGATGAATTAAACAGAAAGACAAATTGTTTGCTTAGGAAGTAATTACGTATGGACCGTAGAGGAGGATCTTTGTACAGTCTACAGTAGGAACATGTGGAGCGAGTTAAGGGTGATTGTGGGGTTTGTGAAGATCGCTGCTCAGTGAAGGAAGAGCCGAGGACTCAGCAGAACAGCAGAGCAGTGATTCAATTTGCTGTTTTATTGCCTTTGCTATCTCAATGTACATCATCTTGATCAGATTTTTTTTAGCTTTTTTAGGCTGTGTTCAGAAAGTATACTGCATACTCCACTAGTACATGCTGTTTAGTACACACTATTTCTCATAGTAATATGCAGTATATGACAACTGTCATTCAGTTTACTAGTATTTAGTATTTTTATAGATTATGTGACCTAAAATGCCTTCCATTTTGGTGATTAAAGCCATAAATTAGGCAGGCAGGCAGCAGGGAAGGATTTAAACCTGTGAAGAAGCTCTTAATTTTGGAGCACAAATGTCTGTACAGTAAAGATATAACTAGCACTAACTCATCATTTTTCTCAAGTAACTTGAATAATCACTCTTTACAGCCATGGTGAGCAGAAGAGCATCTCAGAATGTACAATACATCAAACCTATCCACCGGATTTTTTTTTTTTTTTGCACCATTTTGTGTAAACTGAGATCAGCAATTCTGAGTATTTTTGAAATACTCAACTCACCCAACAACCATGCCACGGTCAAAGTCACTGTGATCACATGAAGCTCTTGACCTGTATCTCCATGATTTTATGCAATGCATAGCTACTACAACATGATTGGCTGATCAGATAACTGCATGAATTAGAATAATAAAGAGGCCGGTGAGTGTATTAATGTTCATGCAGAGTGTCACGTTTAGTCAAGATTCAGTATTTTGCTGCAAGCTTGCTATTTCTAAAGGAACCATATATAATGAATCATAATCTAAGCTACATGTATAGATATTTTATGGATAATATAATTGCCTGCTTAACCTGTAACATCACAGAATGTATAGCTGTATATAATTGAAACTAGATCATTTTAAACATTTCTTCATTTTACTTCATACAAATGACTATAAGTCTTGTAAAACTGCAATACACCCTTACTTAATTAAACAAACAAATAAACAAACAAAACTCCACACATATCAGTTACCTCAGCAACTAGCTAGCATACAGCTAGCATAAAAAAACCCTAGCTTCTGGAGAACTACATGAATATACAGTATTGTGTATAAGTATGATTTTGCAACACTAAAATCAATGACTCATATTTTTTAAAGTTTTTGAACAAACTCAAAAATACACAAGAGTATATCTTGCTGGTCTTAGCAGTGCCAACTTTAGACAATGCTAAATGGCTAGGATTAGCTAGCTACAACTTTGATTAGATGGTGTTATAACTACTTGAATATAATGTCAATTGTTATATTATTGACAAAAATATCAATTGTTGATCCATCTCAAGACCTTTATCTAAAAGCTTAAAACACAAGAAGATTTTTTTTCTTGTTTTTTTCCCTCCATTTTGTATTATAACTAACTGTACGTAAAGTTTTTTTTTTTTTTTTTTTTATCAGATGACAGTACCACAAGACTGGTGCCAGTGTACATCCTCCCACAACTGGCTATGCTCTGAAGTATTATTAAAATGTTAACAAGTGTGTGTGTGTGTGTGTGTGTGTTCAGAATTCCCGTGCCTCTGCTTCAGTACTAAATGTGCACCATGGCCTGTTAAAGCACTTACCGCTCATCCATTCCTGCTCATTTAGGCTTAACAGTGTTTACGAGTGCTTAAGAAGGACGAATAATGAGTCTCGTGAGTTTCTGTAAGACGCTCAGCAGTCAAGTAGTTTATGGGAAATCCCGCTGTGTGTGGTGATTGTCGGAGGTTGTTGCGTTCTTTCTTTTTTTCTTTTTGTGGAGGTCTGGCAGTCCGCAATGCAACATTTAATTGTGTGTACTGGTACAGTGAATAAATAAAATAGGCCATGTAAGCATGCAGTGACATCGGCTATTAGAGTAAATGCATTTTATTGTACTCTTAAAAGCATTTTTCAAATTGCTCGGTGTAAAGGACTGTTATCAAAACTGTTATCAAAATAAGTTAGCGTACATCACTGCACACTGATGAACATTACTTTAAACTAGCTGGTATGTTGGATATTGGATAGTTGAATTAATATTAAGATAATGTAAAACCTTTTGCTTGTTTCCCTAATTTTAGCCTCAGATGAAGCCTGATTTAAAGAATATCTTACTTGGATATTCTAGCTCTTTTTGCTATGTGTGAACAAGCACTGGACATTTTTTTTCCCTTTAATGATTTTAGCCTGTCCAAAGCTGCCGCTTCTCCCAATGACAAATTGGTACTTCACAAGTATTAAGGATCCATTGCTGAAACAGATTACACAAACAGCTTGAGTAGCTCTAGTAGGCAGTCCATCTTCTGGACCCATAATGCTCCGAAATCTCCATGTGAGGTCACCCCTCCCTCCTTCACTCCCTTGCTCCCTCCATCTACCGGCCCTCCTCCCCTTATCTGAGTCCGCGGAGCCCTAGAGAGGAGCAGAAGGCCACTGGGTCAAAGTCTTTTCCTCTTTGGATCTGGAGACTCGCTGGGAGAGAAGGCCTGCATTAGAGCAAAGGTTTTCAGGGTCAAGATTTTAATTCTGTTAAAGAACAGCTGGTTTGAGTTTCTCCGCACGTCGCCCCCCCACAAATCCAGGGAGATGAAAAATTTGTTCAGAGGGGAACCAGTAAAATAAAAAAGGTTTACGGTCTAAAGCCCCTTTTACCCTTAGCCTGCTCTAGCATTAGCCAGGAATGCAATAACGTCAGCATTTGGCCAGGTTTGGATTGAGTTAAAACAAGGAAGTCCTTTTGTTCATGTGTTCTTTGGTGTCTTAAAAGATGAAACTTAATTGAACATCTTAAAGGAAATTTCAGAAAAAGAATTTACAAACCTCCAACAAAGTAGTAATAAACTGTTATTCACGTTCAGCTGATCACTGAAAGAGGTCATTATCGAACACTGAACAAGAATATAAAAGTTAGCCTGGCCTCAATTTAGTGCACATATTCATTTTAGCTTCTCCATTTCCATCCTCTAATGCAGCTGAATGTTGCAATCCTGTCTTTCCATCCCATCTGAAATTTGTTGGATCCTAATGTCCAGGCAGAACTCCCGAACATTCATGGCTCTTCCAAGTGGAGGAGTGGGTGGGTTGGTTGGTGGTGGGGGGTGGAAGGGGGGTTGGGGACGCCTATAAATGGAAAACTAATAACAGATTTTCAGTCTGCACTCTGCACAAAAACGCCTCGGGCCATGCTGGTGTGTGGCTCGGCAGCAATCAGAGGTCATAATTTCATTGGCGGTTAGCATCAGGTTCAATTTTTCTAGTATGTTACATTTAGCAGAAGGTCTGGTTTGCGTTAGCGTCAGTTTGGAGCTGAGGAACTCGCCGGCCTCTCCAAGAAAACGAAAGGAGCACGGATGCGCTCATTATCCCGCAGATACCTCTTCATTTAGGCAGTGGCCTGCAACAAAGCAAGCGTTTTTGTCCTTGTCCTTTTTTTTTTAAATTAAGGAAGAACAAACTTTTACACAGACACGTTAAACATTTATTACAAACTTTTAAAAACATGCAACAAGGTTTATAACCGAATATTTAAAATATTGGATTTTTCATGTAACGACCTTTCCATGCAATACAGAACTTAAAGTTAAATTTGGTCATCTAATCACAAACTTAATCATGTGACCACATCACAAACCCATATTTTCCCTTCTTAGTCTGAGATAATCCTTTAGGAAGCTGGTTATCTTAGCTAATGTTACTGAATTAGTGTATTGTATATAGTAAAGCCTGTATTTTAGTGATTCCAATCTCTTTGTTTTTTTAAGGTGCCTGTTCAGGCCATGCAAATTAAAGATGCTTGTAAACTGTTTTTTTTTTTTTAATTAATAAAGAGGTACCAATGGATGGTTATCCTTCTGTTGCACATGTCCTGTTGTTTCTAATCCAACTTTCTGTCTAGGTCTCATCACAGATTTTTTTTTTTTATAATTTGATAAATGTTGCATCATTTTTATAGGAAATCAAAAGATGCCCCAACAAACATTACAGTTAATGCAGAAACCAGAAGTCACCCAGTGACTTGCGTAATATGACTGGTTTAAAGCAGCGTTCATTATCACAGCTGAGAAGAATTCCACGAGTAGATACGTGGCAAACATCGGCAGCTTATATTGGTGTTTTTGAAGCCCCAACGATCTCGTCCCAGCTGATGTTTATCTAACAATAGATGAAAAAGCATTAAGCTCTTCCCTCTAGTATAGTGCCCAAGTGGCTACACCCTTGGTCCCCTGATGATTGTGTTTATTTTTATTAAGATGGAGCAGGTGGGGGGATTGAGCCTGGAAGTGGTTTTAGGCCATGATTTCTGCTTTCCGCCCTGAGCTCTAGGCTTCAAAATGGGAATTCCACAGTTGTTGACATTACTCACTTCACATGGATCCGAGCTGCCAAATCACACCCAGTTTCACACGTGTAAGCCATTAATCAAATCGGCCTACTTTAATTCAGATTGTCTTCTGTTTTTTTCTGCTCTTCTTGTACAGGAGTGTGATCAAGTCCACATTGATGATGTTTCTTCTGATGACAATGGTCAAGATTTGAGGTAAAGCTAGCATGGTGTTCAGAAGGTCAAATATGACATTTACACAGCTTCTCCTTTGAGCTAAATGTAGTCACTCAGACAATACATTTGGTTTCTGAAGATTGTTTCTCTAGTTTGGAAGTATTGTAAGTCACCAAAAATCTTTTCCATAAACGTCCAGCTCTTTAGTAATGCCACTTCAGACACCACATGTCAATGCTGATCAACAACATTTGGTGCAAGTTGTAAATTTGTGCAAATGTAATGGTATTCTCAGTTCACCACTACAGTCTGAAACTAATTTGTCTCTTTTTTTAGCACATATAACTTCAGTACGGACGGCTTCCATGCTGCTGCCACCAGTGCCAACCTGTGTTTGGCAACCGGTGTGAGAGGAGGAGTGGACTGGATGAGAAAGCTGGCCTTCCGCTACAGACGAGTAAAAGAAATTTACACCACCTACAAAAACAACGTCGGAGGTAATTCCGCAATAAAAATGCTCGGGGCAAATTGCTGGGTTGGAAGGAGGGAAAGGGGAATGGAAATGTGTGTCAACAAAAACACTCTGAGGTTTTTCCACCAAGCCTACAACTTGGGTTGGGGTTAAATTTTGAAATTTCTGGAGTTGTTTGCAAAAACGGGCCAACTCAAACAAGGCTTTCTGTTGGTTTTCAGGACTGCTGGGTCCGGCCAAAAGGGAGGCCTGGCTGCAACTGCGAGCAGAAATTGAAGCTTTGACAGATTCCTGGTTAACACTGGCACTGAAAGCACTAACATTAATCCACTCAAGGTAAGGAAAATTATTTAGAGAGCAGATACATAAATCTAAAAATTACAGAAGAGTGCTTCAATCTATACGTTCCAAAACTCAGGAATTTGGCACTCATTATATTGTTTGCAAACAGTTATAGAGTCACTAATGGTGACAAGATTAGCTAGCAGGCAGATTTCCTGCCAAAATCTAAGAAAATCATACTTTGTCTTTTCTACTTTAATTCCAGGTCAAATTGCGTGAACATCTTAGTGACCACGACGCAGCTCATACCCGCCCTCGCAAAAGTGCTGCTCTACGGACTGGGAATAGTTTTTCCAATCGAGAATATTTATAGCGCTACGAAAATAGGTGAGTGATAGCTCCTCTACCTGCGGGTTCCTGTGGGCAGAACAATCAGGATATTATGTTATTATGTGTAAACATCAGGAGACGCATGGCGCAGGATTGGTTTAGGCTGCAGAAGGGGGCGGACACACGAGAGGTTTGATGTCGGTTTCTAAGGAAAAGGCCTAATCAGGCTAGGATTATTTTCTTGGAGCTCGGCCTGAGCTGGGCCTCTCCTTTTTTTTCAGGCCTGCATATGAAACCACTTCGGCAAATTTATGTCATTCCACACGGACATTTTTGCCCCCTCACCCCCTCCACTCCTGCCTCCGCTTCTTCAAATGCAAAATAAACTCTAAGCATGGAGTCCATGGTTTTTTGGGCCATCGCTGAGCAGAGAGACGGTTCTGGTTGCGGGCTGCATGCCTCCCTAAACTCTGGCATTAGCATGTGAGGCTGATTTAGCTCGTTAAACTCCATTTGTCCCAGGTTTAGGGAGGAGAAAGACACACTTAATGCTTTTCAGGCCACTTTTATCTGGGCATTGATCTTATCGAATCCCCCAAGCTACGGCTAAGTGTTTACACTGGGTAATTTTGTGTAACTTATTGCGTATTTAGAGAGCTCTCACAAAAGGCTGGCTCTTGGACGCGTTTGGAAGCACTAAACCTGTTTCTGTTCTCCGCAGGCAAAGAGAGCTGCTTCGAGCGAGTAATTCAGAGATTCGGGAGGAAAGTTGTTTACGTGGTGGTGGGAGACGGAGTAGAAGAGGAGCAGAGCTCCAAAAAGGTAAATGAGAAACCCTTCACTCGACCCTGCTCGACTGCCCCCCCCTCTTCACTTTTGTCCATTTATTCCCAAAAAGCCCATTGGCGAAACGAGAAAATAGCTTCCACAATTGAATCAGCACTGACAGCTCAAGTGTAAAAAGGGGGCGAGATGGCATAATTATACATTGCTGAGCTGAGCTGAAGCAGCATGAATGCGTGTAACGCTAGACAAGTCCTTTCAGGCATGATCGAGAGACCGGCCCATAAACAGAGCACGCGTTTAAGAAGCTTACATCTTTGTTTGATGAAATGTGGGATGTTTTTCTTCTGCGGGTTGAAGATGAGGGAACGGCTTGGCTGCCAAAGCCTTTTGATGTGTTGTACGACACGGCGCAGTAGCAGCCGGGTCTTGTAGTTGCTCTCGTCTGTGCTGTTCAAAGGAGGATTTGAAGGATTTATGTTACCTGCTGACTGTCTAAAAGCCCTTTGTGTGCTGAGTTTCTGCCAAGTTTTTCATGTAAACTCAATGCTCTAACCATAAACCGCAAAAGATGAAGATATTCATTAGCTAATTAATTACCTGGGGGAACAAACACATTTCCCTGACAGGTAAGAAACAGATCCAGAAGGTGAAGCTGCATGTTGACACACTTCTTTATTACACCCTGCCAAGTATTCAGTTGCATGTTGTCAATTAGAGATGCAAGGAATGTAGACGTTAACACAGCTTCACATATTAGTTTTTGACAGTCCCGTACACCTGTGGTAATCTAGTGTGAATTATTTTCTCTCCATTTGCAATCAGAATAGCATTAGATAACAGACGGATGTCAGAGTTTTGTCTTTATTTCTCCCCTCTTTTGTCCCTTAAAGAATCCCCAAAACAATCCCCCTCTGCTTAATAACCCAGCTGAGGTGAAGAAGAGATAGCATCTCTGGCTTTTAAAACTTAAAAGCAGAAGACAATTTACAAAACAAAAAAAAGGGGAAAAAAAAGAAAAAGAGTCTTTTAAGGGTCAGCGCAAGCTCCTCTAAGCGGAACATATGCCTGAGAGAAGCTATACCGTTGATAAGAGGCAGTAATGGAAGCACTGAAGACTCCTGACAAGCTTCTTTCATTCTCGCAGACTCATATTTCTCCCAGCGTCTCTCGGAGAACAAAGCCTCATTCGCAATGTCGTGTTCAGGGAAGTTTGGGCCGTACAGTGCATTCATACTTATTTTCCCAGTAGGGCTTTAAAAAAAAAAGAAAAAAGAGAAAGAGACCTTGAGAGTGCTACAAATGTTGTCTTTTTGTAATTTCTCTACTTTACTAATGAGGTGATTAAAGCCTTTGAAAAGAAATGCACCTAACAATTAAGGGTAGCGCATAAAAAAAGGAAAGTTTGCTAACAATTTTTTTTTCTTAATTGCACCAAAATATTTCAAATTCAAATACCAAGTCATTTAAAGTTGGAATAAACAGCTTCACACTTGTATAACAGGAAGTATTCTTAAACTGGTTGCTAACGTTGTTGTTGTTGTTGTTTTATCTGTAAGCTTTTTAATATTTTTCAATTTTTAGTTATGAAAAATATTAACTGAGAGAAAGAATAAACTAAAGCACTAGTTGTAAGAACGTTTTTAAATGATTGCTACCATTCTGTTAGCTAGCGTTAGCTAGAAAATATCTATTGCTAGCTTTCTAAATACCTGTTACTAACTAATTGGACCTCCATTTAATGGCAGTAGAAATATTCAAATGGCAAGTAATTAAATGGCAAAGCTTTTATGAGGAGAGGAAAGGGATCTTGTAACTACATTTACAAGTGTTCTTGAGTGCTAAGCGTTTGCTAGTATTGGTGTTCATAGCTAGCTAGAACATTTCTAGCAATACAAATAGCTAACTAGGTAAGTTCTAGAAATTTCTATTCCATGGCACTACAAATCATTCATCAATGTGAAATAAAGTTCTTATCGTCGCTAGTATGACAGGAAGAGTTTTAACATGTTTAGTAGTTAGCTATAAGAATATTCATTTAACAAATATTCACATGTACACATTTTTTTTGCTAAGTCACTTTCTTTTCTTAACTACCACAATGTGAATTTACTATCCTTATACACCAAATTGGTGTAAAAGATACTGTTGCGTGCAAATTATACCATGATACACACACAGCTAGTATTCAATAGTATTGAATACACACACAGCTGGTATTCAATATACTGTATGTTGCTAGTATAGTACAGACATTTGTCAGTGATAAATTTATATGTCACAATAATTGCCTGTCTTATTGTAACAATATGTATAATATCAGGCTGTTCTATTAAAAATTAGTACGCTTTTTTGCTGGTCAGCATTTCATTCAGGTCTTCACTTCTAGCTTGGTGTCCACTTTCAATTATCTACAATGAACTGCTAGATAGAGAAGGTTAGCTAGATGGAAACATGGTTAGCATTACTCCTGGGAGCTAGCTAATAGTCATATATTTGCTTGAACAATAGACGAAGAATATATTTAGAAATATTTGTTTAGAAATATTTTAATGGAAACATGGCTAGCATTACTCCTGGGAGCTAGCTAATGTTCTCGTATTTGCTTGAACACTAGACAAAGTACATATTTAGAAATGTGTGACTATAATACAAGATAAACAGTGCAAGCTGACCAACATAGCTAGCTAAATAGCTAGATAGCTAAATAGCTAACTGGAGAGTTACAGATGTTGTATCAGAGGTTATTGTGCTAGTTAGATAGATGACCTCCTCTATAATGGACAGAGAGGTACAGTTTTTTAGAAAATATTGTGTTGAATATCATGCCTTGTTGCTTGGATGATAAAGAAAAGATAACGTAAAGAATAAAACAAACTTTGCGTTATGTCATCCCATTGGGGATTATTTTCCTATAACAACATGCCTTGAAGTGTTTAATTCCTTTTATACTACAGCAATTTGCCAACAATTACAATTTTTTATTTATTAATGAATGACATTTCATGCTTTGTATTCATTTATAGTTACAATTATTGTTGTGGAATGTCTATGTGTAAGTTAGTTCCTGTTAGCACTTAGGTTATAGCAAAAAAAAAAAAAAAAAAGAGCACAGCTTGTCATGTTACTGAGAAACCGGAGACATTTGTCCTGAAGATTCTCCCATTGTGGAAAACTTATTGACTGGATACTCCTGACACTGGAGACTCCTTCTAAACATGTCCTTACAGAAAACATCACATATCAATGATTAAATGTTTTTCTTTGTTAATGTTTTTTTTTTATTCGTTTAAGTTGAGCATCCACCATACAAGTCTCTGTGAAGTCCCAGTTTCTGAGTTGTTACTATGGAGACGTGTTAGAACAAGCACATTAATATAAACCTGTGATTTGAATTACAACTATCACTATTGTCAAAGGTGCTGTTACAGAAAATTAATCAGCGGATCAGCTTTCTGACCAATCAGAGTCGAGAATTCAGCAGCACTGGTTGATATGTAACATTTATGTGACAATGTTATGCCATTTTTTTTCCAGTAATGTGCTTATTGGTGTTTTTTCTCTCTTTCTTTCTCTCTTTAGCACAACATGCCCTTCTGGAGGATCTCCAGTCATTCGGACCTCATGGCTCTTCATCACGCGCTGGACTTGGAGTATTTGTAGCACTGTGACATCCTCATCTCTCCACTTTTACTCAGCACGGACCGACAACAGAACGTTAACACACTTCACAGGGGAAAACAAACGTTAACACACAGGTTATAAGTGCAAATCGGTCCGCGACTCGTCTTAACCCTAAACCTCGGCCCTCAGTGGAGCGGTCGAATGGAGGATTGCGAATTTTTACGACGTTGCAGCTGGGGGTTACTGTGAATTGACTCGGCTTCTTTCTGAAAAAGCCGTCAGAATGTTTTACGGATTTTTTTTCCTGGAAAAAAAAAAAACTCTGCGAAGGTTCACACCTGTGAGGAAACCAGAGCTACCGATGTCGCTTTTGGCTCTTAGCGAGACTCCGATTCCACTGAGATTCAGCGTGATTTCCCCTCTTCTTATTTCTCGGGTTCGCTTGAAACCACTGCGCCGGATGTCCTACGCTTCTAATTTATAATCAGAGACTTTGTTGAGCGCTGCCGTCGCCCTGCGAGAGACTTGTTGCCTTTTTTGTTTTGTGTGTTTCTCGCCATTCAAAGTACTTTGATTCCAAGAAGACGTTTATGGAGAAGAAGACGGATTTCCTAATAATTTAAAGAAAAGAAAAACTTTATCTGCATTTGCTCAGACAATCAAACGTGTACAGAATACGGCGGTTTTTGTGTGTGTGTATATTTTTAATCACTGGACTATTCCTTCCTGTTTTGCTTTAGCTACAATTCATGCTATTCAGTGCTTTTTTTTTTCGTGGAAGTACACTAAGGCAGGAGTGCACAAAAAAAAAAAAACGTGTGCGGGGCCTAAAAGTGTTGCTTAATGGTTTAAGTGTAGATTTGAAAGATTTCTTGAGAATTTTCGTCATGACCAAAAGCATGGATGTCAAGTGTCAATGATTTCGTATTTTGTTTACGGATTTATTGATTTTTTTTTTTTTTTTCCTCCCTTGCTAGTCAAAGTTTCTGTATTTATTTACAGAACCTCAGTAGCATTTTATTTTTTAAAAATACATGTATTTATGGGATTACACACATCAGAAAAGAAAGTAATAATCAAACTGAATGTCAAGTTTTGAGTTGAGCGTCTGTACGCTCACCACTGACTCTTTTCTGTTTAATGTTTAAAAGCAGTTAGACCTCAAACTCCACAATATTTCAAGGTTTTGTTATCTTTTGTACTGGCACTAAAAGCAGAAACTCTTGTACATTAAGTGTAATTTTTGTATGAAGTAGTCTTTTTAATTTTGATTTTTTGGAAATGTCGCTGTAGAAATTCTTCATAGTGCTTAGATAAATAAGACTGTGGACTTGGGAAACTTTAAAGCTCTAAGGACTGTAAGAAAGCCACTACACACACACACACACACACACACACACACACACAATGACGCAAAGGGGTCAAGAACACACATGCGCTACCGACTGTGAATTTCCTCAGCAGGAATTGAATCTGTGTGTGAGTTTCTGACCGGTTTCTGCTCCGACGTCAGTGTTGCTTCATTCCTGCAGGTGAAGTGTTCTACTGCCCCTTTTACCCTCTTCCCCTTCTACAACCTACCCCTCTAACCACCCACCACCCTCCCAATCTAATATATGCTTCTTTAACCCAAAGTCTACTCCACTTAACATCCCCCTATATAAAATCTGCCCATTTAATCTGCCCCGTAACCCCACCCCACCGAAATTCTGCCCCTTTAACACCACCACAACTTTTTTGCCCCCTTTTTCCCCCCTCTCCCATATAAAATCTGCCCATTTACTATGCTCCTTCCTCCCATCCCCCAGGGTAACACATATTGCTGCTAGTTCATGGTCATATTAGATGGGAGATGTTTTATACAGTAAGCTTTTTTTAATAATAAATATTGCAATCATAATGCAAACTGGAAAAACATTGACGTGGGCCTCGTCGTGAACACACAAACATTTGTTGTGTCTGAAAAAAAAAAGATATGTACAGATGTTTTTTTGACATTATTATTTGATTGTGTTTAAATTAATAAAACATTGATTTGTGAACTGGTACACACACACACCATCCTCTGTGTACATTTATTTATTGTGTGATGGATCAATTCTTGTTTGTGAGCATTGAGATTTCAATCTGGTGTACAGAGCTAATGGTTTATATATGTTTATTACTAAAGCACTTTCAAGTATCGTTTAATAAGTTTAACAAGTAAGGAATTACACACAGTGTGGTATGCAGTTATAGGCAAATAATCAACGATAGGGGGGTGTCATGTGACCTGACAAGACACTGAGTAACTGTTACTACCCCGAACTCCACAATATTTCAAGGTTTTGTTATCTTTTGTACTGGCACTAAAATCAGAATACTACCCCGAAGGTTTTATTTTCCTGTAGAAGAAGTTACTAATGATTACAATTTTATTTACAAGGGTGAGTCAAATGAAAACCTTCAAACTGTGACATAAATTTTAAAAAATTGTCTAGAGGAATCCTGACACTTGAACACTTACATTAAACAAAATTATGTTAAGATTATGTTAAAAAAAAAAAAAACTTCTGTGACATCTATTTACAATAAACAATGCAAAATAAATTAAGGTTTTCATTTGAATCAGCTTTGTATTAAAGAATGGCACGTCACACTTTTTATCCATTTCTAGTTACGCAGAACATGTTAGTTCCTGTTATCATTTATGCTATACAGCCATTCCCTCACCAGCCTGTCTTTTTTTTTTTTTTTTTTTTCTAATTTGAAGTTAATAAGATAAAATAATGCTGCTTGTCACATTAGTGCCTTCATCCTGAAGACTTTCCCATGTCGGAAAACGTAAACAAAATCTACTGACACTGGAGACTCCTTCCAAAAATGCTAAATAAACATCTCCTTACAGAAAACAACAATTAACGTGCGCTTTTTAAATGTATGTGATGTAATCCGCCATACAAGTCTGTGTAAGCTGTTACTATAGAAACAATATTACAATATTAGAATTCAATAATATAAACCCATGTTTTGCCTTGAAGCCAGAACTGCTATCTGTTATTTAAAAAAAAAATTATCAACGCCTTCTGACCAGATTCAAGAACTCAACAGCACTGATTTTCATTCTCATGTTATGAGAAGAGTACTATTATTCTTCACATTCCTTAAGATTATTAGTCTTCACCTCTTTTCTGTAATAACACCAGTGCAGTACTTTTTCTCACTGGCTACATTTACATGCACATCAATATTCTAATATTAATCATAATTTGGCAATATTCTAATTAGCACTGAGTCATGTAAACGCCACAATCCGATTGCCTGCTTCAGATTAAGACAATATTCTGATTCCCCAAATTCCGATTTCCATTCCTGGAATATGCCTGTTTTAATCGGAAATTTGTTGCATGTGAACATCTTATTCAGAAAATCCACTGAAAAGAGATATATGTGCATGCTAAGTCCACAAGGAATTGTGGGTGCTAACAGATGCTTAGCTGAAGGCTAGGTATTTAGGAATGGCAACTCAGGCTTCTTACAACAACCATGTCTACAGGAATATTCCGATGCCTGTATGCATATAAACATCATATTTGCAATATGGCTGCAGCCCTAATATAGGCTTTAAACGGAATTTGATGTGCATGTAAACATAGCTACTGAAACACACTGACAAAATCTTTGTCAGCTACAATTCCAGCTACAGATGATGATGTTATTAAGGTTGTTACAGCATCTGGCACATCAGCATCTTCGCTTAGGCTGCTTTCACACTTGGCGTTGTTTTCTCAACCTCCAGTACACACTTTAGATGTAATCCTATGAGATGAAATATGGGTGGAGTGCGGCCGCTTTTAAAAAGCGCTTCTGTGGGTTACTTTTTGGTCACAAAGTTGAAAAAACTTTTCAGAAATGCACTGAGTGAAGCCAAGCGCCAATCAGGTCATGAGCTGGGGGGCAAGTGAGAAAAACCAACATGGAGGACAGAGTGGCAATGACAAATTAGTCTTGCTAGTGAGCCAATATAAGGAGATTTATGACATGTTGAAAATATTTCTTTGCCAATATTCCAACATTGCAATGTAACTAAAAAGAACAACTTTTTTTTTGGAACATTCACCACTATGTGATTTGACGTGGCTGAGCCTGCGTACAGTCAAGCCGCACAAGCAGCTCCACTTCTTTTTTTTTTTTTTCTCTCTTTTCTTTAATTTTCATTTTCAGCACAAAAAGTGCTCCGGATAGTGTTTTTTTTAATGAAAAATATTCTTGGACAAACTATTCCCATTGAATTAAACTTCAGACTAAGATACAACTGCTTTCAGTGAAACTATTCTTAATTGTTATTAACTGATTATATTACATCTAATTTATATTACTTATATTACATCTAATATCTATAATAACTCCATCACTTCCTGTTAAATGCATACATACACAGTATTTACTTATTGATATCTTTTATATACTTTTCTGGCCACAAGCTTCAGTATCTTGAGGAAGACAGAATTACTGTATAAAATGTTTGCATAATCTTGTCTTTTTTTTTTTTTTTTTTTAAGCAAGTTAGTGGTGAGTAAACCAGATCTGTCGTGAGTAAACAAGAAAAGTCTGGTTGTTCATCTACAATGTCAGTTAAATTGTTTCTTTCTGTAAAAGTACAGGATATTTATAAAGGATATTTATAAAGGAAATGCATCAGACTCTCTAGGGAGTGACTACTTACTTTTTTCTTTTTTTCTTTCTTTTCATTTTTAGTTTGTTTATTTCAATTATTTTCTAGTAGCTCACTTATTTCACTTTCCCGCTCAGTGCCTTTCATATACAAGATAAATAATACGCTTCTCTTAGTTTCTTAGTTTCTTCTCATACTTTTAAGGATAAAACTAAAGAAGTGAACCTTAGACACCAGACATGTTTTTGCTGATTGATTGCATTAGGAGTAAAAAAATGATATACATTTATATTTTGGCTGATTTGTTCTTATAAAATAAACACATCAAAAGCACTATATAGAATAAAAAGAAAGAAATATACATACTACATGAACCTATGCACAGTTTCAGATTAGCCCTTCTATTAGTTTAGTTTATTTCAGTTATGAAAAATTGGTTCATAAATTGTCACACTAAATTTGATCTGTTTTGACGTAGAAAACTGCGTCTCCCATTAGCAGCTCTCCCTTTTCCGGACACCGGTTTGGAAATCTTTTGTTATTTTTAGGGAGGTTTGAAAGCCAACTATGCTGCTAATTGAAATTTCTCTTTACACCATGGCCAAGTTTCTCTACACAGACCCCTGAGCTTCTTTGTGTATTTCTAAAAACACTAAAACCCCACTTTGCCCGCGTTCGTTTAAATAACACATGAGAAATATTTATGAGCCTGATTGTATTTATTTTATGAGGCGGTCATGGCGTAGACTGGCTGAGGAAGAAAGGATTTTTCGGCAGCAGTGGAATTTTGTTTTGACCTTTTCATTCTTTAATAACATCAATTATATTTTCAGATTTAGTCTGCCAGGAGAAGCCGTTCAGACTGTTATCATTGGAATACAACAGAAGAAAGACCTTACAATGTGCTTTTCCACTTCCGAATAGCTGAAAGACAAAGGTTGCGTTCTGTACTGTTTTTAGGACGTCTTCTTCCACTTTCCCTTGGTTGAAAAGGACTGTTATTTCATTAAACCTTCCGTGAAGGTGATTGGATGGGTGTTAGATGAGGGATAGTGTTGACTTATTGTAGGATTCAAGAGAGGACCTCAGGATAGATACTGTGGAGACGATGCTTACAAGCGTGCATACTCTCTGTGGCTTTGTTTTGGCTGTCGCATGCGAGTGCTCCAGTACTGCAGGTGGCGCTATTAAAATTTTCCATAACTACCGGAAGCACATTGCTGCTCTTCAGTGTCATATACACTATATAGCCAAAAGTTTGCAGACACCCGACCATCACACCCATATCTTCGTTCTTCCCCAAACTGGTGCCACAAATTTGGAAGCACACAATTGTATAGAATGTCTTTGTAGGCTATGACATTACAATTTCCCTTCACTGGAACTAAGGGGCACAAACCTGTTCCAGCATGACAGTGCCCCTGTGCACATTGTCATTATCACATGAAGACATGTTTTGCCAAGGTTGGAGTGGTAGAAATCGAGTGACGTGTACAGAGCCCTGACCTCAACCCCACTGAACACCTTTGGGATGAACTGGAACGGTGACTGCCCCCAGGTCTCCCCACCCAACATCAGTACCTGACCTCATTAATGCTCTTGTGGCACAATGGGCAAATCCCCACAGCCATGCTCCAAAATGTAGTGGAAAGCCTTCCCAGAGGAGTGGAGGAAACAGCAAATTGGGACTAAATCTGGAATGGGATGTTCAACAAGCACATGCTGTATGAATGTTATGCTCAGGTGTCCGCAAACTTTTGGCCATATAGTGTATTTTGGAATGAATTGGGCTGGGCAGAGCTCACTTGTAATGAAAAACGACAGGTGTGATTACGTAGCGTGTTTGTCACATGACACAACGAAAGAAGCCACCGCACGATATTCGTTTGCTTCACAATCACTTCATATTTTTCATGGAAGTAAGCCAATCATTATCTTTGCATAAAGTATACTAAGGGCTTTATTTACCCAGAAACTACTTCTGCAATCTGGTATATTTTCTTTTTTAGATGATCGACAATGCAGTACACAATGCAGACTATGCAGAGAGTACAGTTATTTTAACTATTTTTTCATTAATTAAGTTAATTAGCACACTGAAATGAGTTTGTACAAATAGACTGTGCACCTCTAAGAAAATTTCCTCAGCTACTTTTATCTCGACACAACATCAAACATGAAATATTCGCTTCCCTAAGTGCTGGAAGTATAAAATCCACTCCGATGTGTTCACCTTCATCTCTTAGGCTTTGTCCAAACAATCTTACGAACTCTAATGATTAAAAAGATGGAGGCATATTAAAATATCTCATTATGCCTTACATGATATCAGCACTACTTGATTTCAGAAGTGTTATTTCACAACATAATGAAATGCAGTGTATGTCCTGACCACTCATAATTTGAAAAAACATTTCAAACTATGAACACTTTTAATGAATCTCAAAATAAGGTCTCATAAAGTCTTTATTCTTAGATATGAAGTTAAATAGAATCTGTGAGATGTAGTGTTTCAGAGAATAGCTAACGGTAGCTAGTTACAAGCACCAGTGACTAGAATTTCACTAACCACTACATTTAACTAGTTTGTACTAGCTTGTTAGCTCTTGCTTTACTCAAGACTAGCATTGGGCACATTTTGACAGGTCGAGTACTTGACGGAGAAAATAAGTGCGCACTAAAGGACTCAAGATCTCGATTAATGGGGAGGAGATTGATCTTGCAATAACTATGTTTTTAGCTTCAACAAATTTAGCTAACATTTTGACTGTTAGCAGCCTTGTTTTCTCAGCTATGCTAGTATGGTATTTTCCTAACATTGATAAAATACAGTAAGACTCTATAGTTTGCTTAATAAAACCAGCTTTAGCCTTGAATGAAGGCCTCCAGATGCTAAGTCTTAAATCATCGTCTGTTATCTACAGTATGTGGTCTCTGTAGGCTGCAAGTTCCTTTCTCCAGTGCCACTGTTATCCAGTCGGACCATAGTTCCTGCCCAAAATGCCACCATACCTAAATGGATTGCAGCTACCATTTCAGTTGCTGCGTCAAATTGCCTACTACCTGTCCTAAATAGTACCTGAGATTAGAATTAGTGTGTCCCAAATCGTAGTACGTTGGAATGAGTATCCCAAGGGTACCTGGATGGTCCACTATTTCCGGTAGATTTTCGAAGGGTGGATCTGTGGACACTTTTTCAGCTAATATTGCCCACAAGTCCTTGTGTGAGGGAGGAGGAGTTTTGTGACCATTTGCTTTCACTGAATTCAACCTGCAAAATATGGAAAAATATATCAACGGAATGGCAAATTAAACTGCCATTCCGTTGATATAGTATACCAAGTATACTAGTATAAATTATATAAGGAATAATGAATGAAGAAAAGCTGAAATACAACGAGGAGTTTGTTTACAGTGACGGTGTGCGTAACTAGGCAACAACGTTCTCTTCTGTTACATGATATGTTAGTAAGTATGTCCCAGTATTTGCATACTCTTTTGATACACACTCAAAAGCATGTACTTTTTCTTCACAAAAAGAGTACATACTTTTAGTGCATAGTATAAATAGGCGAATTGAGACACAGCAAGTCTTTCTGAATGAAATAGCTAATCAGAAAAAAAATTTAAGGCATTGTGTCAATTTCTGTTATTTGGACTTCAATCAAAGCATTTGTGTTATCATGTGTTATCGAGTGCTGTCACTTACTCGTACCCATCCTTAGTATATACCGTACATATCAGATCATCTTGTAGCAATGCTCACTGCAGTCCAGACTGTGTCTCGTTTACTGATGTCTTTATACAATGAGCTGCAATTATTACTGTCCCTAGTGTTTTTTTTCTATCTTTGCATGTGTTACACAGCACTCTATCCAAGTCACTCATGTTCTACCATGTTCAGCTGTCCAGGTTTTTGACCTTTGCTGCTCTGTTTGGACTGTGGTTATGGATTTGCCTGTATTAACCCTGTCTGTCTGTGGGTTTGATCAACCTGCCATACACTCACCCTCTGTCTGTGGCCCATGAAAGAGAAATGCAAAATAAAAGAATGGCTTGATGATTTAGTGTTTGGGTCCAGACAGCGATTTCATGCGGATTTGTGCAGCAGTGAAGATTATATTACACACATATCACAAAGTCCATGACCTGCCTGAGTTACTTTACAACAAGAGCGGCTATTAATAGGACCTTTCCCCCTAGAATGTTATAACTAATAAAGCTACATTCTCTCTATGGGAAGCAAATGGCAATAGCACTATTCAGATACGATAAGATTTATTAATAAATGTCAGTTAAGTAATGTTTTTGTAATTATGATCGATTCGCACAGGATCTCAGGTCATCAAAACTGGACAGTTGAAAATTTGGAAAAACATTGCCTGGTCTGTCCATGTATGTGGTTAGACGCCTCAATGTTGTGCATTCTGAGATGCTTTTCTGCTCACCGTGGTTTGTAAAGAGTAGTTATTTGAGTTACCACAGCCTTCCTGTCAGTTTGAACCAGTTTGACCATTCTCCTCTTTTCAACAAGACATTTCTACTCACTTAACTCATCCTCACTGGATGTTTCTGATTTTCGCACAGTTAGAAACATAAAAAGTGACTAAAATGTAGAAAACAATTCAGTTCACATAGACTTATGATATTTGTGCTTCCATTCAGCTTTTGAATGAATTAAAAATTGGCATTAAACAAGGAAATGGGATAAAAATATATAGTGTGATATAGTGTGAGTAGAAAATCGCTAACATCACCCTCATATTCACAAACATGAGTCATATTTTTTAATTAAAAACTTTTTTGTTTACACTCAGGATCAAATAGAATAGAAATATTCTATTGTAAATAAAAATGAAGTTACGTACCATGTTGGAAAAATCATTTTAGTCCGTTTCACTTAAAATGGTTCACTTTAACCAGAACAGAACAGAAGGCTTAATGGCCGCTGTTATGTCGAGGTCATGAGAGTTTAACACTCGCACTGAGAGACTGAAAGAGACGCCTGCAGTTTAACTTCTCTATTTACAGCCTGTGATGATTCTGACTCTAGTCCATTAATATATCGTATTATACCACATACATCTTCAGGACTACACAGAGTTTATGATGTGGATTTATGACGTCTGTGTTAAACCTGTTAAAGGCGTGAAACCGTGGAAAGTTTATCTGCCAAACTGTAACTGTAACTGGATTGGACTGGAGATCTGACGATCTACCTCCTTCTTCCCCATACATGGCTTTGAGGTGTGCTCGGGCAGTAGAGCTCCATATTAGATGGCTAGATAGCTGATAGTGTCAGTGTGAAGCACCTTGGCCACCACACTGGCGCTTTCTTTCTGTGCTGTAAAATGAAGGAGTATCTATGGATGTAATATAAACATTCCTAAATCATGCAGATGTTACAAGATGCCACATTTTCCTCTGATAATTCTCAATTCAATGTATTTCATGGTGGAACGTTAATAAGCATTGCTGCCTCACAGCTCTGGGTTCCTGGTTTGAGCCTGACCTTGTGTTACTGTCTGTCCCAGTGTCCATGTGGGTTTCTTCCAGGTTCTTTGGTTTTCTCCGACATCCCAAAAAGATGCCGGTTGGTGGATTGATTGCTAAAGTGGCCCTAGGTGTGAATGTGGCACCGTTCACACATGGCATTAACACATGTCCGGGGTGATCGGACAGCCGACACGCATAGCCGTTCACACCTGGCGTTATGAATGCGTCTCCTATGATCGGATTTCACACATCGTTTCCATTGGAGAAAAACTGTCACGCACATTTATTACATCGGTCTTCAGCTGCTTTTATTTTCAGGCGGAATTGTCCCAAAAATCTCGTGTACCTGTATGCACTGTTTAAAACGTTTTAATCACGTGGTATTTTAACAGAACTTAGAAATGAATGAGAGATGAGATGAACAATGCTATGAAAAGCAGCTGGTTTCATCTCTGCTGTTATAGCGTCACCTTTATTCATTATCCTAGCAGCAGGGAGCTCTACCATTCAGCACGAGTTGCAAAAAGTCGATTAGGCGGTCCTTCATTACTTTCCGGGACTCATCGAGATGCATTTGACTCCGTTCACACCTGTACTTAGCGCTGACCACTTGTGACATGATCACCCAGGACGCATGTTACTGCCAGGTGTGAACAGGGTCTGTGTCTGTGTGTGTGTGATTGATACCCTGGCATCCCATCTAGGGTGTATTCCCACTTGAAGATTACTCAAAGAATCATTAGCTAAGTTAGCTAGCCAATTTCCTCTTCAAGCATTAGCTATCTACACTAGCTTTATAGTTGAAACTGTTTATTTGAAGTAATTTAATCATTCTCTCCACTCTAATCCATTATTTCATTGAGTAGCTAACTGTGGAATTGATGTTGATGTGTCTGATTTTAGCCAGACATTTTTTTTCCCCCAGAGCGCTAGTTAATGTCATCTCTGACTAGCCTGTTAGCTTTGAGCAGCTTTTTGGAGTATTCTTGTTGACCCTTGACGACTCACTCCCACAAACACACACAAACTATGTGTAACAAGAAACTAAAGGTCATACAAAAGAATATATTATATTAAGAAAAACAAGATTCTTTGCAGAAAACAAAAAAAAGGGTTTGGTTTTGTGACAATCAAAACACTGGTGTAATGATAGATAAAGGGCAATGCAAGTGTACGGGGTGGGTGGTGGTGGGGGCCATTACTTCCTGGGATACGTACTGCAGTTTTGTCAACTGTATTACACACTCTGTCACCTGTCTAGGCCTCTAATTTGTATATTTACATATGGTTTGGGCTCACCACACCGATCCCTGACTAGCTTTTGGTGGATGTGTGTGTGTTTGTGTGTGTGTTAGGCCTACTTAAAAATCTGGAATTTTTCTAATATATGGTTCTAATAAACTACTGAAAACTAACAGTGGTCCTCTTAATAAGTTCACTTCAAATAATATTCCAGAAGTTTCCCTCACTGAATAATTAACCCTTGAGTTGCTACGGCGCAGTTATAAGGCATTTTACATCGTCCTCTTGGTGAACAGGAAGTCGGTACAGCAATGCACTGAAAATCGTGTTACTATGTTGGCTGGTTATCAAATCGGTAATTTATCACATTATCACACCTCTAGGTTTGACCAGCTTTACAATCCTAAGAGGAAACACAGGATACGGAGCCCAAGTGACCCCTTTTTTGGGACGTTATTTCCAAACCCTTCTGCTGTGTAAACACAGAATGAGAACTTTACAACGGGAGCTCGACAGTCAACGTCGTTAATGATGGCAGTTATTACTCAAAAGTCGGAGAGGGCGAACTGGATCGACTTTCCATGTTTTTTTTTTCTTTTCCCGCAAAATCTCCACCTGCATTTGCGGTCACACGACGCACTCAGCAAGAGTTTGGAGCAGTGAGTGGCAGTGAGTTATATGTTATATAGTCGTCCAGGGTCGTTTTTTGGCAGCGCTGAGCTTATGAGACGTGATTTTCTGCTCCCCGTGGGACTTAATTTGAGTTCGGACCTCCCTGCCTGGTGTTAATTGGTCTGAATTTCTCCCGTTATGACTCGTTAAGGCTTTGCTCAGCTGGCCCCGTTTCCAGCCTCTCCACCAGTTTAATAAACTTTACGTCGTCCGGTTAATAAAACAGCGCTCGAGCCCACCTCGGCTTGTTTCTACTCAATAAGTCAAGACTTTTTCTTCCCTTTCTCACTTCTGCTTCTTTTTTCTGAGCTGGACCCCTGTGCTCTGAATGAGTAAAAGGACATTTTCCCTGTCCCTATTCTGTTCTATCACCTTATTCTTTTATTTCACCGAGCACTTTGACTATTGCTATACATCAAGACTAGCTTTATGGGAGCTGGCAAGATCATGTCGACTGATACGTCTGGGAAGGATGTAGTCAGACTGGACAGCCAGATGACAGACTCCCCTTACTCACTCTAAAGTAGTGCACACTTCAATAGGATGATATGTTTCCCATGCCCTTGCAGCAGAGTGGGTGAAGCACACCTGTCCCACATCGCTGTGTTATTATCTCCAAAATCAGCCATGCTGTCAGAGTCCATAGACTCGTGAGTTTATTTTCATAAGAATTCTCTCTCTCTCTGTCTGTCTCTCTGTCTGCCTCTCTTTTGGTGGAATGTTAATGTCCTGTTCCAGTTGGATGGAAATGGAAATGGAAATGGACTTCCAAAAAAAAAAAACCTATTTGAGCTCCTAGCTGACTTCTCTCCCCCCCCACCAAACCCCTTTCCCCAGCTAGGGGAT
Organism: Pangasianodon gigas; assembly: GCA_022758105.1. Taxonomy (NCBI): domain Eukaryota; kingdom Metazoa; phylum Chordata; class Actinopteri; order Siluriformes; family Pangasiidae; genus Pangasianodon; species Pangasianodon gigas. Next base: position 15,076,057 of record CM040475.1, read on the forward strand.
TACAAAGACTTTAAACTAGCGGATGGAGAAAAGAAAGGTGGTAAGTGACATTTCTGGTCTGGGAATATAGCATTCAGCAGTGTGGAGAGCTGCCAAAAACGCTAAAAAGACTTCGATAGAGTGTAAACAAACGCTGTGTTGTGATGTGGGGCTGAAGAACGAGTGAAAAAGGTAAGGGGGGGGGGGTTGCGAGCGGTGGAGCTGGACGGCAGATCTGTTAGCCATCAGCGGACTCGTTTCATCTAGCCTCGGCTGCCTGAACGATGTGAACGGAGGCTTTGTGTACCTGTGCTAGGACAGGAGCTGGGAATGAAACGAAGCCGGAAACCACAATCCGACTTCCCCCTCCTCTTCTCTTTCTCCTTCCTCCCTCCATCCCTCCATCCTTCTCTCCCCAAGGCCCTGAAATACACTGTATACAGTCTGGCATTCTGCACTTAGCCTGGTTAAGAAGAACAGGAAGCTGGCAAGAGTCATTGCCAGGTCGGAGGTCACAGGGGACAAGGGGACACAGACTAGCAGCCATGCATATTTAATCACTTTAGGCAATGGGGAGTGTGCGACGTGTGCAGAGTCAGTTTATAATTCATACCAGTCATTAGTTAGAAATGCTATAACTTACCCTTGACACTTTATGGCAGTCTAATGACTTATTCATTGATACAGTTATTTTCCACTTGAGGCATTTAGAGGTAATGGTACATATTATTTTTATTTATTGTTAGTGATTCATCCCTGGTTATGCCCAAATACACGGTAGACATGGTAGCTAGTCATTTTGCCTCCATCTAGGGATAATAATATTTGGATGTTTACTAAAACACTAGCTGAACATCTGCTAGAAAAAAACTGAAATAGAAAGTGCATCCATGAGGATTGCATTCATTAAAAAAAAGTAAAAAGTGATGAATCAACTTTTTATTTCATTTTTGTTTTTCTTGGTGCACACTAAAATAGGAAAGTCATTCATTTTTGATTATTATTATTTTTTTAAATAATATATTGACTTTTTAAAATTGTTTCTACATGTTTCACCACTAAAAATCAAACATTCACGAAATCAAATATGAAAACATGCCCACTACAGTACATTCAGCTTGAACAGAGTCGACCAGGAAGTACAAGTATGCTATTCTACAGGTTGTTCTCTAGTTAAGACTTTGGAAACTTCTTCTGTTTTCATAAGAGATATGATAAAGTTGGAAGCAACATAGACTCACTGAGCACTTTATTAGGAACACTTGTACACCTACTCATTCATGCAATTATCTAATCAGCCAATCATGTAGCAGCATTGCAATGCATAAAATCATGCAGATACGGGCCAGCAGCTTCGGGTAATGTTCACATCAACCATCAGAATGGGGAAAAATGTGATCTCAGTGACTTGATTGTTGGTGCCAGATGGGCTGGTTTGAGTATTTCTATAACTGCTGATCTCCATGGATTTTCACGACAGTCTCTAGAGTTTACTCAGAATGGTGCAATAAAGAAAAAACATCCAGTGAGCGGCAGTTCTGTGGACGGAAACGCCTTGTTGATGAGAGAGGTCAATGGAGAATGGCCAGACTGAAAGGCTACAGTAACTCAGATAACCACTCTGTACAATTGTGGTGAGCAGAAAAGCATTTCAGAATGCACAACATGTCGAACCTTGAAGCGGATAGCTACAACAGCAGAAGACCACATCGGGTTCCACTTCTGTCAGCCAAGAACACAAAGCTGAGGATGCAGTGGGCACAGGTTCACCAAAACTCGACAGTTGAAGACTGGAAAAATGTAAGCCTGGTCTAATGAATCTCGATTTCTGCTGAGGCACACTGATGGTAGGGTCAGAATTTGGCACCAACAGTATGAACCCATGGACCCAACCTGCCTTGTGTCAACAGGCCACGCTGGTAGAGGTAGTGTAATGGTGTGTGGAATGTTTTCTTGGCACACTTTGGGCCTGTTAATATCAATCAATCATTGCTTGAATGCCACGGCTTATTTGGGTGTTGTTGCTGAACATGTCATGGTAGAATGGGAGATTCGCAGCATGAAAGTACGCCTGAAAAATCTGAAGGAATTGTGTGATGCAATCATGTAAACATGGACCAGAATCTCAAAGGAATTTTTCCAAAATCTTGTGGAATCCAAGCCCTGAAGAATTGAGGCTGTTTTGAGAGCGAAGGAAGGCCCTACCCAGTATTAGTGTAGTGTTCCTAATAAAGTGATTGGTGAGGGTATACAAGAATAAAATTTGGGTTTTTAAAATATTCTTAAATTGCAGCACCTGGAACATCCTGTGATGTCCTTCCATCTCTTGGTATTTAAAAAAAAAAAAATTTATGTACATGTACATATACATGGACCAACACGTACCAATATTTATTATCAATTTACAAACTGATCTTTAATGTAAAGTGATTTATTTATGATTTACTTACAGAGTTTACTGTGGAAGTGAATAGCTATTTTAGCTCTCTTTTAGCTTCTGAAGTAAAAGCTATACCTTGAACGTTGTGTGCATTTGTAAGTTATGCGAGCATAGTTTGAAAAGATAATAGCTCTTTGGTTGTACCTCTAAACCGGTTGGACTAAAAAATCTTAATTATGCAAAAAAAACCAAACAAACCCTTTTTCTAAGAGCATAATCACACCATTAGCATGCATCCCATAACACAGTGATTTTCAATAACAGCAGCACTGGCAGTAGTTCTAGCTACAAGGCAAATCACATGTTTATATTAATGTGCTAGTTCTAATACATTGTCATTTCTATAGTAACAGATTACACAGGGACTTGTATGGCAGATGCTCCATACAAACATAAAAAGGGTGTAACTGTTGGTATAATGGGACATTTTCTGTGAAGCGATATTAATTTAGCATTTTTGGAAGGAGTCTCCAGTGACAGCACTTTGTAACAGTCTGAGGTAAAGCTGTAAGATTTCCGACTCAGTAAACCTCTTCCATTTTCTCAGTAACATGACAAGCTGCATTGCTTTATCTTAATAATTTCAAGAGAGAGAGAGAAAGTAAGGCTGGTTAAGGAACGACTGTTTATACCTGCTATAACGTAAGTGATAACTCATTTCATGGACGTTCCACAACATTAAACATAACAAGACGTTGTTATTTAATAAATAAAACCTGTAATCGTTGGCTATTGCTGTAGTATAAGAGTAAAATAAAACACTTTGGGATGTACTCTTACTGGAAAAGAATCCTCTGAGTCATTGATTATTTTGCTATAACAGCATTTCTCTGTTTTATTCTGTAGTTTTTTTAAATTGTGTTTTATTTATTGATATATGACAATACTTAGTGAATTCAGAACAACAGTTGAAGGAGAAAATAAGATATAAAGTAAGATCGTAGGAATAAGAAGGAAGTAGCTAACCCCGCCCTTCAACATAACCCTGCCCACTTCCTTAAACTTTACTATTTAGGACAGGTTGGAGCTGGAATGACTCTATAAAACACACACACACACACACACAGTGGATTCTTCTGTCTGTCACTCTCTTTTTGTAGCACTATGTAAAAGTGTGATGCCAAAAATCCCCCAGTCTTCCCATTTCCAATGAGTGCAATGAGTGTGTCAAGCTGCCATCCAACATCTGACAAGATGACAAGGAAAGAGAGAGAGAGGGTAAGCAAGAGAGAAAGAGAGAGAGAGCCAATGTAGGAAATTAAGAAATAGGATCACACCAAACTATGCATCATCAATCTCCTCGACTCACCTCTTCACACACGAGCAGAAAAGGAAGCAAACCTTATTACTCTGTCTTAACATGCCAGTGATATTTCCTGGTGTATGATGCTTTTTTTTTTTTCATAGGTGTTCCTGACTTGAGCTTCCTGCTGGGAGACATGATTTCCATGGTAACTCCTAGCTAGTGCCATGCTAATATTTACAAGCAAGGCTACACTGGTGTTCAAAGTGCCCTTTTTCAATATTCTTTTAAAATGGTCTATTTATCCCTTGAAGTGTGAAACACCTACGTCACAAAAGTGGCCACTTTCATAACAGTGTGACTAATGGGAGCACGCTTGTCCTCGGTAGCAAGCTTAAACACGCACGGAGTGATTTTCTCAGTGATTTGCACACTATACTTACTTCAAATGGTGAACAGAACTGTATAAATGTTTTCTGTGTCTTCATATTACCTTTAAAAAAAACAATTAAAATGTTAACATATATACCAGATAAAAACATAGCTTGCTAAGTAGCTAGGAAAGAAAACGCAGTTACGTTACAGCTGATCCAGTATGAAAGTAGCAAATTAAATGATATGTTTTACAATATCAATTCTTTCAAAGTGTTATGCTTTTATTGCTCAGCTTTACACTTATACACACAGCATTGTCCACCATATTTTGTTTTCGAAACCAGAAATGAAATTGTATCAGATTGCAATGATTTCTGGGTCAGTTCTGTTACATCTATATTGATTCCTTCCTTCGCCCCTCTAAGGGGTCATCTAACAAACTTCACTCGAGCTAATATAGACTAATGGAACGGCCCTTAAGATGGCTTCGGGCAAGTTGAACCAATGATTGATGATGAACCAATATCCCAATGAGGATTCAGAAAAGATGATTGTGTTTCACAGTGCAAAATAATAAGCACCCTGGGCACACCCTCACTGGCTGTTACCACTTCACTTTGCTTCCCATTTGCATAAAGCATGGCTTTTTTGCGTCACCCAGCTCTATCCTCTTCACATTGCCTACAGCTACTCTGCTTCGTAAAGTAGTATTGACGTAGGGTTGAAAAAAAAAACGTGAGGGAAAATAAACATTGTTGTAGAAAAGCACAAACTAGGTGGTGTGATGAAGCAGATTTACTGATACCTCCTTCAAGTTGATTATTTTCCTATAACAGCATGTCCTGAAGTATTTTATTCCTCTTAAACCACAGTAATTTGCCAAGACTAACAATGTGTAATTATTTAAGAATGACACTGTACTTTTTGTCTGTTTGTAGTTACATTTAATGTTGTGGAATGTCCGGGAAACATAGTTAGTTCCTGTTATCACTCGTTATAGCAGCTATAAACGGTTATTCTGTCACCAGTCTCTATTTTTTTTTTCACTCTCTTTCATTCACTTTAATAAGACAAAAATCTTGACCTGAAGACTCTTACAAAGTGCTGACACTGGAGACTCCTTCCATAATGTTAAATAAATGTTTCTTTACACAAAACATCACCACAACAATGACTGTATGTTTTTCTTTGTTAAATAGCAGCATGTTTTTTAAAGCAATTATTATTAAGCTATACAAGTACCTTTAAACCTGGGATTTGCTTGCCTGGGTTGTCAGATTTATTTACTAAGCAGGTACTTAGGAAAGCAAACTACATTATATCTGACACATCTCATCCCCTTCATGACACATTCCAGACTTTGCCTTCAGGGTCTTTGTATAGAGTCCCTTTAGCTAAAACAAACAGATTTCAATTTTCTTTTGTACCATGTGCTATCTCTTTGCTTAACTCGAATAGAAAAAGGTCGTTTTTTAAGTTGTTTTGATGTTTTTTTTTGTGATCCTTTCTTTTAAAATTTATTATATGTTTAATGTATAATTGGTGTATTTGTATTTGCTTGTCTTTGTATGTGGTGTATTCCATTGCTGCAAAGCAAATTGCCCCAAAGGGCAACAATAAAAGGTTAAGTAAGTTACAGAAAACTAATCCACACCTTCTGACCAATCAGATTCGAGAATTCAACAGCACTGTGCTATAATGTGACATAAAGTTTTGCGACATGTGAATTGTATTTATCTCTCATTTTTCATGTCCAGCAAATACGGTATATATTGTTTTTTTTCTTGGAAGAATTTTGGTTGGACTTTTACGCACTTTGAGTTTGAGTAATGTCACTATAAATCTTGAGTCATTTCAAAACACTGGCCACGAACATATACACTCGTGCTATGTGTAGTGTGTATGTGCATGATGGAGTAATCAGGGCATGTTTTGCGGCTTCCCGCTGTTTTAAAAGTCTGACAACAAACACATTGTTTTACACCCTGGCAACGAATCAAACATGCCTATATTGAAAACACGCACCACACACTCACACACTCATATACACTAATTAAATTAGAATGTGTAACTCTGCCATGACCTGGAAACGTTGCATTTTTAGCATCAGTCTAAGGTACAGAGATTAACACATGACATTAAAGCTATGTACATAAGGACTTCATGAGTTCTGTATAAGCACTGAATAATATTCAGATAATAATGCATGTGTACTGAATATCTCTCCTGCTCCATCACTTTGACTCCAAATACATTGTTTTGGTGTATCGAGCAAAGTGTCTGCTTTATGCTGAACCTGATATTATTTTTGTGCTCTGAATAATAGACGAGATTGTTAACAATTGTTGTAACGTCGACCATCATCTAACCTCCGTTCGTAGGCACACTATTTGAGTCGTACTTGTACACTCCCTAATTAAAACCTGCACCATTCAGAATGTGGCATTCCTCTGAGCTTATTATTATGGTATAACTTGAGGACTGAATTGCTGGATCCTTCTTAGTGAAGGCAATCACATAATTCTAGATTAGACAAGCATAGCAGGCTAAAATGTCGCTCTGAGCAAGGACTACGTTTACATACATTATGTAAGTGACTTGCTTATCTCTTATACTCAGTACTCTAGTTTCCTCCCCCAGTCCAAAGACATGCATTGTATTCTGATTAGCATTTCCAGATTGTCCTTGGTGTGTGAGTTTGCCCTGCAATGGGTGGGCACCCTGACCAGGGTGTACCCCATGATCCTGTGAAGGATAAGTGGTATGGAAGATGGATGGATGGGTTAAGTTTTCCACAAGACGTTTATTTTCATTTTTGAAATGAATTTCATTTTTGAGTTTTTAACAGTCAGAAGTAAAGCTGCACTGTAATTTTACATTTTCAGGATGGAAGACTTCCCAGTAACATATCAAACTAACTTCAAGAGAGAGAAAAATAGAAAGGCTGCTGAGAAACGACTAATAAAGGAACGGCAGGTTTCGACTACTAATAGAGTGCTGCTATAGTTTTCGAGGAGAGGGTGTGAAACATTTTTAGACAATATTCAAATTGACATACAATGCTTATTTCTGCTCAGGAAAGAATAATACACACACACACACCTTTATCTGATGCTGTAATCGTCTTCATCATGCAGATGAGACACTGGTTTTACTGAATCTTTCACACACACACTGGTGTTCATTCCAGGAAACTGTAATAAAAAAGGAAGAGGATGGGGGATGAGGGTTATGATGCTTCATAACAGCATTATAAAATGGAGTAAACATCCATCACTTGAGCATCACACATGTTAGCTCCAGACACCAGAGACAGAGTTACAAACATGAAGAATGGTGTACACAAGTTATATAGTATACATATTAGCTGTGTATTATTATATAATGACTGCTGAGTCACATGATCAGCATCATGCCTTTTTTTTTTTTTGCCACTACATGTACATTTACTGCATAAAACTTGTTTTCTTGAGTAAATGGCAGATGTTATTTATTTATTTATTTATTTATTTATTTATACACATTATTCACTTCTTATGAGTGTCTTCTGAAGCCCTTAATTTCTCTCATGTCAAAAGAGGACTAACTCATTTGTAAAAACCTGTAAATGCTCATCAGTGATTATGTATATGCGTGAGGTGAAGTTCTTATGAAGTTGCATAAAGCATGTTTTCAGGGCACTAAATCACATCACATCTCCAAAGAAGCTGGGTTTTGCATTTTATTGTCATATTTTAACCTCGTAATGACTTTTGACACGTAATGGAAGTGAATTTCGGAGTCTTCAATCCATTTTTCTAGCTTTTAACTCTTTTCCAAAGAGGCCTCAATCTCATAAAACCTTGTAAAGACGAAGTGATGTAATGCGCTCTCGGCGTCAGAGAAAAGAACGCAGCTGTGATTTAGTGAAAGGAGAGGGAAGACATGACAGAGACTAATTGCACTCGTTTATCACATTTTTTTTCCCTGGGTATGTAAACTAATTGAAATCCTCTTACCTGTCAGCCAGCCAGCTATTGTGGAGTTTCACTGCCTGGGTGGGTGGATAAAGAGATGGACAATGAGAAAAGACGGAGAGACAGGGAGGGAGAGGAAATGAAGCCTTAACTCCAAATAAACCATGCCTTTGTCTAGACAAATCTCTGCCGAATGGTAATGCTCTCTAAAAATGTGTTAATGTCATGTAAAGTCTCTCAGCACAGCGCCAAAAGCCTGGCTCGTCGAGAAAAAAGGAGGCTTTTCTCTTCCGCCGTAAAACGCAAAATCAAATTATTCAGGAGTGAAGCAGCTGCTGCGGCCTTTAGAGAGAGAAGAGGTTCAGCCTTAATATCCCTGTGTGACAGGAAGCGTTAAAAAGGCCTTAAAGCAGAGCAACAGAGATATCAACACAAGTCTACACTCCTGGGCAAAAAAATGGACCAAGCCCAAAATGGCAAATATTAAGCTTTTAATGGACTTAAGAACAAATCATTGGTCAGGAAATTAGCAAGAATTAAACAAATGCTCTCCTGAGAGCTCCTGTGCCACCATTTGCTGGTTTACTTTTGCTGCAGTGAACTGTTTGGGGGAAAAGCTAGAAACAGGGAAATTTACTTATATATTCTTATTGAACGCAAAGGTAAAATCATGACAATGATTAAAATGTTTGATGTGAAATTCAAACTAGCACATGTCTGGGTGTACAAAATTTTCCAAAATATCTTCTGGGATGTTTTTTTTTTTAAAAAGATTAGTCATTATTTGGTTATCTGCCACACCTGATGCAGCATCGAGAGCCACAAACCTTAAACATTTAAAGAAATCAAAGGGAAAAGCTATCCTATACTAACTTCCTTATCTATTTGTTTAATTCTTGCTAATTTCCTGACCAATGTTTTGTTGTTGTTTTGCCATTTTGGGCTTGGCCTATTTTTTTTTTACCAGGAGTGTATTCCACGGCAGCAGTTTATACATCATTAATAAACCACGAATACAATAAGTTTTCAGCATTCTCACTATTACTGTTCAAAACAGTGAGTTCTTATAGACTGTAAGCAGTAGTGCATAAAATATTCTGTATTCATATGCTATTGCAATCATTGTAAATTCAAGTTCTGGGACTAAAATGTGCCATAAATAGTGGAAGCTTGAGAATATACTTGACTGATACTTGAGCTTACCTTTTACTTATATTCTGAAATTGGACATTCAAGTAAGCAGTGACAACATGTGAATAACCACGTGCGCAAATTTCACATGCAAAGCACATGCGCAGTGACTTTTCTGTAAGGAGGCTTAAGACCATCGTGCACTAAGATGAATGTGTTTTATTCATTTAAATCAACGGCCAACTTGATGTGCATCTTCTTTTTGGTAAAACAACAAAGTCATGGATCGTTTAAAATTGCAGAAGCCTGTTTTAATGTTAGAAATTCAGAGAGAAGGAAAACATCATATTTCATTTACATTACATTAACATTTCCAGCATTTAGAAAACATTCTTATTAAGAGTGGCTTACAGAAGCAACCTTATATACACTACAAGTTTTTTATTTTATCCCACCCAAACCGAAACTTCAACAGGCACAAGAAAGACTCCTCATTTGCATTTTCGAATCCTTTAAAAAATCCTTGCTGTATGTTGGTTCACATCATTTTAACCTTTTTTTAAAAATTATAAACACAATAACCCTTTTAACAACCATCTTTAATTGAAGATCTTGTGATCTCTCTTGACTAGCTATCATTAGTCATTTCTAGGGGTTTTTTTTTTTCTGCAACTGCAGAATGACATTTTCAGACTTGGTGTTCAAGTTGCTGTAGAGTCGACAACAATTGACCCTGTGTTACAGTTTGCGAAAAATAAAGTGTACAGGAGAGTCAGATTCCTACAAACAGCTAAACACTGGTGTGTGTAGTGTTAAATTGCATATCTGTCATTAATAATGATGACAACACAGTTTAAAATGTTAAAACGTTTAAAATGAATTCTTCAACAATAACGATCAGCTCAGAAGCATTCTGAATTACTGAATTACGATGAAATCAAACCGTCCAACTTGTAATACTATGCAGTTTCTGATTTTTAGAATGAAGTGAAACCCCTCTCCCCCCTCCCCCCCAAAAAAGAGAAATGAATGAATGAATAAATAAATAAATCAACTAGAAGCACTGAGGAATGAGATTTAAAAAATGTTAATCCCATTCCACCTGCTATGTCATCCATCAAAGCACTTTTTGTTTTCTGGCCAACACTGTAATTACACTAAATGGGTAGGTACATGCTGGAGTGAAAGAGAGGGGAGGAGAGAGAGAGGGTGGTGGGAGAAAAGAGAGAGAGATTGTGATGAGGATTTAATTTTACCCTTCTAAACACAGTGAAAAATTCCTCACCCAGTTAGATTAACCCTCCTGTAATATTCACTGCTTAGCAAGGTTCTAAATTACATTTATAAACACAGGTATTTTTAATGAACACTTATTTTTCTTGTTTTATTGTAACACAATGCCATTATCTGTGTCTGTATATGTTTTATACTTTAAATACTCATGTCTATATCTGTATACGGATTTACACTGAAAGTGGGTGTGGTCTAGACTGTTAGAGTTTTTTTTTTTTTTTTGTGAACCCAACCACTGTCCCCGGAAAGACTGCTGAAAACAAGAAGTCTTTTTTTTTTTTTTCATTCACAAACCACAAATAACAATTTGCAGAACATAACGATTATGTTGTACAATAATAAACTATATAACTCCTGAACTTTGACAGTTCCTCAGCTACATCACTCGAGTTGATAATTTGTTTCAGCCAGACACTCTGTGGAACTTTCTGGAAAGCTTTCTATCTAATCTCACTGAGTAAGCTAGGGAACTATCTTTTCCCACAATCAAGGAACTGTTGTTTACAGTTGACAGCAATATCCACCTAATAACATGTTATCAGATTTTGTTTTTGGGTTTGTAACATTCCAGAAAGATCAGAAAAGTTCACTAGACATGCTGTCAGTATCTACTACAAAGCTGGGATGCAGTGCTGCTACGAGTCAAACATTACGAGTATTATGATATAATACCTATATGATTTTTCAAGCAGATTTTCTTTAATAATGATGAGGAACATTCTTTTAAAAATGACAAAAAGCATTTTATTTTTTGGAAACCCCAGCAGAGAGATGCTGCCCTGTGCACAGTGCATAGATTGTGTGAGCTATGAACCAGTGGCGCTATTATTATCTTTCAGGCCAGTAGAAATATGGTTTTATTTTGGATCTCAGTAAGGCAATATTTAGGTCCACCACCTACTGGCGGAGGCATAAAAAAGAAATACGCCCTCTATTCGTAAATGAACACTGGCTTTGACCCACAAGCTTCACACTTTTGAAGTATGGACATAAAAAATCTCTCATTCTTGCAACATTTTTCTTGCATCTTGTAGAATTCCTGTCCCAATGCACACCTCTAGCCTCAACTAGAAAAGAAAAAGTCTCCAAAAAAAGAAGAAAAAAAGAAATACTTACTATTTGCATCTGTATTTGTATTCGTTTAGAACGCGTTATCTGTTCAGTCTGAATAATGTATTCATATACAGTTATGTTGCTAATGTTTATAATATAAACAGGATCCATCAATTTCGAACCCAGTGTGAAAATCAGCTGTTCTAGAATGTTCTAGTAATTACAACATGACACCTGAGTTATGAATACTAAACTCATTCTAGAACCATTCTAGAACCATAAGTAACCATAAGTAAGTAACGTGTCCTGCTTTCGTGTGTACATTGTAATCAAGGCTATGTTTAAATGTAATTAGCAAAACCTAGTAAAAATATTGCAAAAGCATCTTAAATTGCCTATGAAATGCTAGGATTTGATTCCATATGATAACTGAGATACTTCCTTTTGAAATTGGGAGTCAGGGAGTCGAAGAGTTTGAATTCCACAACAGCCAGTAGCATTTGAGATACGCCACATCTCCCGTCAAATCTAAACAGACTTAATTGTAGCTTAGCAAAGTCATTAAATAAGCAGCCAAGGCCATGAAACAAGCTTTCTGCACAATTTACATACACACACTCATCAACATGCCTTGATATCTGACTCACTGTCATACCCAGACATGCTAGCTGTATGCTAACTGCAAGTAGTAGTGTATTTGGAGTGAGGTTACACATGTTTAACTCAAAAGCATTAAGACTCCAACCATCTTTCCAACACACATGGGATGCTTTGGAAAGGGAATAACTTGCATGAATAAAACTACATGTATGATCCATAGCAGCACTGTGAAGTGATACAATATGTTACGAGAGCATTTAACATAACTACATTTGAAGCCTTATCCATGATTTATGTTACTTCTGCTAATAGCTAAACAAAAAACAAACAATTTATTCCTGTAAACCTGTTTGAACGTCTTAGCAGCAAGTTATCTCCTTACATCATTTATCTAGTTTTCAACCAAGAAACAAGACCAAACTAAATCACATATTGGATTAAAAATTAGATTAATAAAACTGTTTATCACAGCTACTCAGCTAGTCAGTCAAGCTACTTGATTTAAAAATTAGCAACACTAGCACCTTGCTACAGGAAAATGTAGCTAGTTAAACTAGCTAGCTAATGTCTTTGCTAGCAGAGCTAGAGCATTTTTACATGCAGCTAGGCTAAACACTGAGTGAACTTTTGTTCAACAAACTGAGAAATTAATCCTAACTATAATTCAAATTCATAAGTAATTATTAGCTACTGTTACCATATTAGCTAGCAATGCTGACTAGCATGATGGTAAGCCAGACAATAGTAACCCTGGCTTGCAAAATAATGAGAAAAAGAAATTGTGGGTGCCAGGTTGGGGTTAAAATTACATATTTTTGAAGAAGTTATCTCAGCTAGGGCTCATAGACACTCCAGTGTGGGGAATAGGGACCAGGGTGGCATTTGGTACACAGCCTGGGAAACAGAGACAAAGGGGAACAGCATATAGCTGTAGATTATACAGAATCCACACACACTGTTATTTCCCTGTGTTAACATAAGCCTCAGAATGACCTGAACTTCCTCTCTGTAATAGCAATATGATTTTAAAATTTATATTCTTTGGCTAAATTAGTTTGAGGGCATGAAGTTAATTTACTGCTTTGCCACTTTTAGTGAACGTAAGGCTTAGTCATAGAGGTGGTTGTTTTTTTAGAGGAGATGTAGGGGACAAATTCAGGAGTGATTGCTGTGTGAGAAGAAAAGCCTCCTGCCTCGAGAGTGTAGATCGAGTTACGAGGTCAGAGACAATTAGAGAAAGAGGATGGGACCTGGCTGCTGTTGTCATGGAGCCTTGACACACACACACACACATACACGCACAGTCTCCCACTACCTTCCTCTCACCTTTCTCTCAGAGTTGAAAAGGCCTCAGGCTATGAGAGTGAATATTTCTGGCGAGGTGTGAATGGAGTTTTAGTTTATTCTGAGTGATCACTGCTTCCTGAGCATGGAGTCTTCTAATGTGCTGTGTTTTCCATGTTATTGTTACAGTTTTAATCCTACAAGGTCACACCAATCTTTTAATTTAGGGTCATTACATCATCACTATTGTACAGTAATAAAACATAAATCTGTCTTTCTGTCCGTCTATCTAGTTACATGGAGTTCTTAGTATGGATATCTTCTAAAGATGTTCTACTTTCAGTGAAACCGTTTTCTAATTGGGTTCTACATTTCCTCCAGATAGGAAACCAAAGAGCACTGGCTGTCTATCGAGTTGTCTGTCTTTCTGTCTATTTGTCCAAACAATGGGAACTCGTTTATCTTTAGAAGTGAGAAGTCATAAGATAAAGTCAGAAAAAAAACCCTTGCTGTTAACTTTAGTATCTATCTATCTATCTATCTATCTATCTATTGTGCTACACTCAACAACCACTTTAATAGGAACACTTGTACTCCTGCTCATATCATGGCAGCAGCGCAATGCATAAAATCATGCAGATACAAGTCGAGCTTTAGTTAATGTTTACATCAAACATCAGAATACAGGAAAATGTGATCTCAGTGAGTTTGACTGTGGAGTGATTGCTGATGCCAGATGGGTAGGTTTGAGTATTTTCGCATATAACAGTCTGCAGACTTTATGGTGCAAATGGTGCAAAAAACAAAACATCCAGGAAGCAGCAGTTCTGTGGACTATCTACATGAACAAGGGGTACAGGTGTTCCTATTAAAGTGGCCAGTGAGTGTATCTATCTATTTATCTTGCTAGTAGCCAAGTTTGCTAGCAATCTAAAAAATACTATTATTGTGGTCATGTATGATTGACTCCATATGATCAAACATAATTTCCACTCTTGTTGACCCATATATAATGTGTATGCTTGTGAGTACACTGTGTATTGTGTATATTTGAAACATGGCCAAGAAATTATAGAATGTGAGACACTGAAAAAGGATTTGCATGATTATAAGGGTTGCAGTATTGTGTGTTTGTTTGTAAAACACAGCAGAGAAATGCTACAATGTGAGAGAGAAGTTATATCAGCTTATAAAAGTAAATGACAGAAAAATAAAGTATATATTTTTTATGTATTTATTCTGGGCTTCCTGTTTCTCTGTAAGGTTTGTGTACTAGGGTTAATCCTCACCCCATCTATGATTATTACTGAAAAACGCTGTAGTTACTTTCTGTAATATTCTTTAGCTATTCAGATTTATACAGTGAATTTATAGTGATTTCTGGACACATTGTATAAAAAAATGTAGAATGTAAATATATAATGTATATAATGTAAATATGCGCCAAGGACTAAAAATGATGCAAAGTGAGAGAAAGTGAGAGAGTGTGGTTTCAGTCAAAGCATCGCGCTGCAACGAGCCAGAAACTTCGACTCGCGTCGTTTCATTCACTTCCTGACGGAGTGTAAATGGAGGCTCACTTGTCAAACTTCTTGTCCTGTTGCGGGTTGTGTGTTTTTTTTCTTCTTCTTCTCATTTCTAAGAGCACAGCGTTCACACAACCTGCAGAAAAAAAACAAGTCCAGGCCTGAAACTGGAGAAATGCTGAGGGCCGGCATGACGCAGGGAAAAAAACCCCACATACACTTTCTCTCCCTGTCTTTCACTCTTGCTCTCCCTCTCTCTCTCTCTCTCTTTCTCTCTCTCTCTCTCTCTCTCTCTTGCTCTCTTTGTCTTCAGGCCAGCACCTAAGTGTTCAAAGCTTTGTCAGCCTCCAACACTTTGATATTCTCCCCTTCTTCCCAGGCTTCAAAAGAAAAAAAGGAACAATGGCCTTGTGACTCCGAGCTACACAAACCAAGCCAAAGCTCTACGAGTTATCAAATTTTCCTCGTGAGGTGAAGGTGGCACATTTCGGAAATAAGCCTGGCATTTTTGTGGTTTCTCAGACACAGCATTCACTCTTCAGAGCCCGAGGCTCTGATAGTTGGAACATTTCCTGCATCTTTAATACAGGTAAAGGTGAGGGCAAACCTGAGTCAGGTGGTCTGAACTCTGTCATTTTTTTTATGTCTAAGCTCCAGGATGAAAAAGAGAGTCTGGAACGGAGGCTCAGTGTGTTTATGCACGTCCTCATTTTACTGAGCGACAGTCATCCTGGGGTCAGCAAGGGTGGCGCTTAAGTTCAATTTAATCAGCCAATCACAAACTTGATTATATGACAGCCCCAGTACCTTTTTTATGATTTTTAATTTTCTTTGGTGTTGATGTAGTTCTTAGAATAAAATGGTGACTTTAATTAGACAGTAATAATTTCACAACATACAGGGTACATCTAACCATTTTGTAGCACAGCGCTGTCGAATTCTCAAATCACAGGTTTATATTAATGTGCTTGGTCTAATATGTTATTGTTTCTATAGTAACAGGGATTAGCGTGTATGTGACACTCACATAGATTAACAATAAGACAGAGGATTCTGTGCTTTGTGGTTTCTGACTAACATGACGTTGTCTTATTAATGTCAGAAGAGAGAGAGAAAAGAGAGACGAGTGAGAGAACGACTGTTTATAGCTGCTATAACATAAATGATAACAGGACCTTCAGTGTAAAACTTATGAGATGCTGTGTCGTTCTTTAATAAATATAATAAAATTTAAAAAATATAATATTTGTCTCTGGTATAAGAGGAATTAACCTGAGTGTCCATCTTTAGATTTCTTTTTTTAACGGAGTATATATAAAAGTACAATGGTGAGCCTGTATGGCAGCTCCTGCACTTGCATAACTCACCCTTAAGAAAAGAAATATAACTTATGAAACAAGGACTTCACTTCAGAAATGTGGAGTAGCCATCATTTTCAATGTGCTTAGCATAAATAACAAAAAGCATGGCTATTAAAACCAATGAAAATCTCCATAAAGACATATCCTGCTCTTGTCTAAACTTGAACCTAGTCAGGCAGGGATTAAATAACTTCCTCTAAAATCTCCTGCTGGATGCAAACAAGCTGGTATTTTTAATTTTGTGCCTCAAACGAGACATTCAGTCTAAACGGAGAAAAAAAGAAAGAAAAATCTCACCTTCCGTTGGGAGCACTGCTCCCTGGCAGCAAGTTCAAAAGGTAGAGAGAGAGAGAGAGAGAGAGAGAGAGAGAGAAGGAGGAGGGAGGAAGTGCACAGGAGCGAAGTTCACTCCGCCAACAGATGGAAATGATGGTTGTCGTGATTTTGGCTGCAAACTGAACTCAGAAACAATTAGACACCAACAGATGGAAGTCTTCATCTTCAAAATCTCAACAACCCTCTTTAAAAAAATCGGAGTAGAACGTCTGGAGGCAAACAAAAAAAAATCAATGCTGGCACACAGGAAAAATTATATGTATATATACACAATAAAGTTCAAAAGTTTGGAATTGCCTGTTATATTTTATTCAGCACTCTTTATTTAATTCAATAAAAACTTTTACAGTGAAGATGTAAACAATATAAAGCCAGAAACCAACTGTGCTTTACTTTATTTAGTGTTTCAAGTTTAACACAATGAGACTAAATGATAAATTATACATTATTTGTGTATGTGCATCAAAACACTCGATTACTGCTTTCTGAATATTAATGTTATTAAAACATCAAACAAAATGTGTTTAAACGGGCAGAAAAGTCTATTAAACTAAGAGATGTGACTAAATTTCTTCAGAAATTAGTGACAGCTAGACATATTTAAGAGGTTATGCATTATGACCAGGATAAGAATAGTACTGAATGGAAGAAACTAGCATTTAGAAGTTCTTGACTACTTCATATTGAAGTACTCATGGGACACACTTTTTTCACCTAGCATTCAAATTCATCCTACAGGAGCTTGGAGAACGATATGGTCATTATGAGAACATTACACTTTGACTTGGCTTGATTTCAAAATAAATTGTTCCAAACCGCAAGAAATGTTTGCTTCCTTAGTTTTGTACTGAAGTAACATGGCTAATGTTAGTAACGAGGTAATGTATGTAAAAATAATGAAAGCTTATTGCCACTAGTTTATCACTGTTCGAGACCAATGTCTGAAGGTCACTTGTAAATAAGAAGTGATTCGGATAGTAAAATATATTCATTTTTTTTACAAATACAGACCTAATGTCCATTCATGCAGATATGATATTACTAAGCCAAACTATATTTTCAAGTTGAGTGTGTATTAGGGGTTTCATGAGCTCGGATTTAGGCATGGAATTCGCACAATGCTAAACTAAAGGCTGTAAGCTTCCCTTTAGCTATATTAGCTTCAGTTTAAAATTTACGAACCATATTTCATACACCAAATATGTCATATATATAACAGACTACATGTGAAGTGAAATTTTTAGCCAAACCGTGCTGTATACATAATGCGCTTACAAAAGTTGTTACATTCATTCATATTGATATTTATGTGATATTGATAGAATGTGACTTTTATTACAAATATTATGATATATAATTTTACTAATTAAATTCATATGAATTAGTAGACAAGAAAGAACCACGTCATGCATCATTACTACATCTAATGTCTGTCAGCAATGATATTTCGTTTGCTCAAGGACCCCATCGCTCATGACTTCATTGTTAAACTATTGGAAAAGAAGCATGTTTTTTCATTTCTATTTGTTGTGCCTTAACATTTAGCATCATCCTATCCATCAGCCTCTTCCTCTCTTTCACTGTGCGATCAGATTTCCAAAAAAACACACCAAAACAAAGTATATAATGCCTCTATACAGGTCTACAGTTGTTACATTTCCCTTTGAAGGATGATCAGAACCTGTAAAGAGCATTACAGGCTCAGACGCTGATTCACAGCGGATTCTCTCCCAAATCCGAAACAATATTTTGTAAAATGGCGCGTGACGCTGTGCCAGCAAGAGAATGAAACTCTACAACCACCCACTCCTCTTTTCTCTCCTGCTGCCTCTCGGAGGAGGCCCAGACAGGACAGTGATACTCTCTGTCTGTCTGTGTGTCTGAGTGTGTGTTTAACTTTTCTTGGGGACCAAATGTCCCCGTGATGACAGATATACATGATAATATTGATAGTTTTAGCTGGTCCTCATGAGGAAAAGTCCTTAAACTTAAAATGAACTTTATGTAGGCATGCGGTTATTTACCTTCATTAATACACAATGGGTGTTTGTTCACTTTATGCTGTAAGGATTAGAAAATTAGAAACTCAACATTCTTAGCGGCAACATTTTATTAAAAAAGTGTAACATACCGGCATATTGATGCATTATTACTTTAATTATTGAAAATCCCGTGTGTGTGTGTTTGTGTGTGTGTGTACATTTTATTGGCACAGTAGTATGTTACCACATTTATACATAATTTAATGGAAATTCACCCGAGTGATTTACTTTGATTTATTCTCTTATAAACACCTATAAAATGTGAACATTCTGAGATCATGGGGATGTTTATAAAAGTGTCACATATAGTAAAGTAACACATGAATTAATGGAGAGCCTCTGTAAAGAGGTGTGTGTGTGCGGGTGGGTGTGTGTGTGGGTGTGTGGGTGTGAGCGAGTCATGTTTTCTTTATGGGGACCAAACGTCCCCATAATGATAAGAATATCTGACATTTTTAACCTTGTGTGGACATTTGGCTGGTTTCCATGAGGAAAATTGCTTTAAAAAAAAAAAGAAAAAAAGAACCCAAGCCCAAATATTTCCTTTTGGTTACAGAGGTTAAGGTTAGGGGTCGGGACAGGTGTGAGCGTAGCATTATTTAGCTACAGTAAAAAACAAGTCACTGGAAATATCCCACAAAGATAGAATTAATAACGTGTACTTTGGTTCATACTTTAATTTAAAAAAAAAAAAAAAAAAAAAAAACATGCTGACACTTGAGGGACATTTTACTGGAAAATCACAAAAGGGCTACAGTACAGATTTACTGTGATGATTTAAAGTAAATCCCCAATATAGACAGAAGTGTGTTTGTGTGAATTGTGTGTATGGTGGTATATTTGTGGATTTGGTTTTATTTTCCTGGGAGAGGATATAAAATGGTCCAACAATAATAAAACCTGAAAAGTTCTGACATTGTGAGGACATTTTATTGGTATAGCTGCATTTACAGGAATACATTGTTTAAGGGAAAACCCCAGTAGAGATATGTGTGTGTGTGTGTGTGTGTGTGTATGTATGTTCGTGTGTGTTCACCGTCTGTTCCCTGGACAGAGGTGACCGGCCATATGCTGTCATTCCTCAGACTCGTTCAGCCTTGACGCTGAATGAATTTATTATCTATTTTCTTGTGTGTGTGTGTGTGTGTTTTCACCACTGCCTAAAAAGCCTGTCTCCTTTTCAGGCTTGTCACACACACACACACACACACACACACAGACTGATGTATTCTTTTTTTTCCTCCCCCTGTCGCCGAGCTTTATGATGAAAACTGATACACAACTCTGTGATAGAGTTTCGGGATAAATTATTCACGCTTTCTTGGAGGACATCCATTTTACAAATCCACCCCCACCCCTAGCCTCTCCTTTTACAAACCCACAATCCTTTTAATTGATCTGTTCCTCCACAGGCCATTTTCCAAAACCTATATATCTATATATGTATATTTTAACATCTCGAAAATGACATCACAGGGTGTCACATGCTTTCTTTGCTACCTACAAGCATCTTTAAGGGCTTTTTTAAGGACTCAAATTTTGAGCATTTCCATTTAGGATATGTGAACAAGATAGCTACAGCAATGCTATTAACTAAGTCAATACTGTGGTCATTGGTCCTTAAAAGTGTTTATAGCTACTCGATGTCTGAAGTAAAGAAGTATAGATGTTATGTAAATAGTTGTAGCTACTTTATTTCTAAAGGTATATAGTGTAATGGCAGGCTTGTAAACATATTTTACCTTGTAAGAAGCAAATAATGTAACAAATTAACATTGCACACTAGAACTAAACTCAATGGACTAAAGATGCAAACCTATTGCCCACTATGTTTGGCCATTTAGGGGAAAATACTGTTAATAAGAGGGTTATAAAATCAAACCGATGGTCTGTTTAGGGTGCAACCAAAAAAGTATGTTGCAGACAAGCATCTAACATAAGCTAAGTGCCACTGGGTTAGCTAGCCAGCTAATAATCAGGATAAATAAGGGTTGCCATGTCTCAACAAAATTTCCAGCCCAACTACATCTCAAAAACTGCACAAAAAGACCTGAAACTAGTCCAAAAAATTTCAGCCATTGGAAATGTGGAGACACATATTTCTTCTTTTTCTCAGCTCTTGTTTGGAAAATGAGGTCACTGTAGTGTGCGCGCATTTCTGATTTGCAGTATTTACACTACATTTCTTTGTTTTGTTTTGTTTTTATCAGTGCCTGGTACAGCCATTATTCCCTCCATCGTCCTGATTTCCATCTCCCAATCTTCAGCAGAAATAGTTCTGTACATCATAGATAAACTGTCTGCATTTATACTAATGGCACTAAGTTATATGAAATTGATTAGACTGTAATCAGAATTATTTGCTTTAAAACAAAGTCTTGGCAGCTGTGGAGTATATTTAAACTAACCCAAAAAACACAACCCATTGATTTGTTTTCTCCACCTGCAACCTTTTTCTGAAGCTATCCCAATTTGGACTAAATACTGTGATCCTGGCAACCCTGGGATTAATTCTGTCCTGAAATTAAACCAATTTTATCCCATTGCCGATACTGATTCGCCAGAAGGTGCTGATTAATTTCCTATAACAGCATGCCTCTAACACTAGTTCCATCTGCAATTTAAATTATTTATATTCAGGGTTTATATTAAAACATTCGTATTAAGATGGTATCATTTCCATAGTAACAACTCATTCACAGGGACCTGTATATGGAGGACAATGTACATAATCAAAGGCTAATACCAAATAAATAAATAAATAAAGTTTTGTCTTAACTTCGAAAGAGAGAAACAAAGAGATGCTGGTGAGGGAACGACTGTTTAAAGCTTCTATAAAGTAAGAAATAATTTGTTTCACAGACAATCCACAGCAGTAAATGTAACTAGAGTATAAAATGATAAAAAGTATGTGTCATCCTTTCATTAATAAAGTATTGTAATTGTTTGCAATTGGTGTGGTTTAAGAGAAATAAAACACTTTGGGGTGTGCTATTATTCAAATATAATACAATTTGGGGTGCCATCCCACCACCTTGTCATTGATTATTTTCCTACAACAGCAAACTCTGTCATGTTTTATTCCTTACTAGTCTTTCAGAGGTCCTGAAATCAATTAAATCAGTTTCATTAAAATATTGTTGTCAATATTAGTACTCAGCATAATTTTAATAGCTTGACTCACATCCTTTTCCCACTGACTATTTCCATTCTCACATTATACCCTACCTATATACATGACTATCTCGCACCTGGCTGGCTAATAACATCTCAAAACACTAACGTTTCCCAATCATTTTTACACATTAACTACGTATAATGGTCCTTGTGTCTCCTTCCAACTCCAAACTCCATGATGGAAACACATGCACCTGAAATATTCTGCATTTTTTAGAGACTTGTTTAAAGGATGACTACGTCAGGCAGCACTAAATACACAACGATATATTGTTCGAACCAGCTGCGTGATCACCATGAACTCAGCTAATGCCAGATCCAGCTGCTCGGATGGATCTTTAATTGAAAAAAAAATCTTGGCCCGTGCAGAATTTGTTGGACAGAAGTCGCTCATCTCCCCAAGGGAAATAAGTAATGAAAAGAAAATAGCTTCTCTCCTCCTTTAATACCTGTTGAAGCCATAAAGACTAGCAGGAGGTGGGAAAATAATGGACTGAGCCACGGCGAGTGGGCAGATAACTTTCATATTACATCGTACATCTGCTAAGAAGGTTTTCTTGCAATTGGATTAAATGTTATTGCCATTCAGCTCTCAGAGAAGCATACGGTGGCAGCTCATATAGCATTTTTTTTTCTCGTCAGATTTATTTGGAGATGAAAGATGTATTTTTATGTGCAAGTTGCACCCACTTTGGATAAGAAAAAAGCCCATAACTGGAGTTTTTCTTGGTTAAAATAAACAGTGAAAGGTAGAGCAGACACTCTGGAGACTGGAGAAGATAACTGATGAGTCTAGCAGTGTAGAAAGAGAAATAAAAGAGGCTTTTCTGTAATGTCCTTGTGCTGCGAGACAAGCTGATCTCACTCGAGTCAAAAAGTCGCAAAAATCACAAAACTGCTTGCTGATTATCTAAAACATTCCACCACGGTTGTGCTAGAAATATAACTCGGTCTGCAGTTGTAATTATGCTATCATCACCATAGCCCCATTATTTACTTGAACCCCATCGCTCATACTAATTCCCCTAATTCCTAGTTAGTTTGCTAATTAGCTTCAACCAGGGGAAGAACAGATCCATAGTATAAGAACTATACCTTCTAAATTTCCTTCAAACTATATACATACCAGAGTTATACTGGCTAGCTAGCTTGCAATCCTGCTAACTGGTCAAACATGGAAGACAGTTTGATTATAGAAAGTGAGGAATACACAACTTGGCGGCTAAATTATGTAATATAGTAAAAAGAGCCAATCGAGGGCTCCTGAGTGGGAGGGATGGCGTTACTCTCTCCCCTGTCAATCAGAGCAACACTAGTCAGTCATGAGCAGCTGTGAGCTGTATGTGGTATGCGTACGAGGTATGAGGTATGCGGAAGAGGGCTGATAGAGGTGCTTTCTTCTGAGTGTATTATGCTGCCCTGTGATGCAGCATGAGCATTGGTTCAAAAAGATCTGTCTTGGAGGAAGTATGTGGTAGTCTTCACCTGCCCCAGTTGTTAGCTGTTGGGTAGAAAAGGGCGAAATGAACAAAGTTATTTCAAAACATGCATGTGCAGTAGCCAGAGCAACCTTAAAAAGTAATTATTTGAGCCAAAGACTGCATATTATTTACTTAATTTTTGTCTGATTTTTTTTTTTCTGATTAGATTTTAACAGCCATGTTCTTTACCTGTTCAAGTAGATTAGAGCCTGGTCTTGTATGGGATTGTTGCCAAGATGGCTGCCAAGTGGACTGACTACACATCTTATCAGCTCACCTTCTATCTATTTGATAACTGGTAGCTAGTCAAGTAGCTAGGCAGGAAAAAGTGGCCATATTAAACCAAATTGAGCACAGCTTACCAAATATGTTCCTCAAATATTGAACATTTTATTTCTACTTTGACTTGCACCAGTTTGCTAACTACATCATTTTCTAGCTACACTGAAAAAAAGCTTGCTGAATTTACTTAATCCAAATGCGTACATCGGTTCCATGTGATCGAATTGAGTTACATTAACCCAGTTTGGTTTTGTACATCCAACATGATTTGATCATGTATTTCAAACAAAGGATCAAGCCACATTATCACTGCACTATTCTAACACACGTTTGAATTGTGTTAATTTAATACTATAGTTCTAGTTCCCATCAGAGCCAAGATCCTCGCAAGATTTCATAATGTAATTGGTTTACGTTAACACTACGTGAATTGATCATGCTCACTCTACATAATTCAATTTACTAATTAGAAACTTGTTTAAATTATGCTTAGTATAAGCAATGAAATCATGTTTTGATGAGAAACTTAATATTTTTTATGTCAACTATGCGTAATGTGTTACATAAATCTGACCAACCACATTTTCTGGGTTTTTTTTCAGTGTAGTTAGCAGAGTAATTAAATTATGTTACCTATGTACAGATGTACTATGTACAGATGGCTAAATAAAAACTACTTTTAATACAGAATAGCATGCTTTTCAAAAAGCAGTTTATTGCTTCTTTTTCTTTTTTTTGTCAACTGCATATGTATATCATCTGCTTTCTAACTAGCTAGCTACCAACAAAGCTCTCAGGTATAGAAGAAATACTTGGCCTCATAAAAACTATTTAAATGTCACAAATCAAATGCTACAGTTTTAAAATATGAAGTATTTTCTCCATGGCCAGTGATAGCACAATGATTTTTGTGGCAGATGGTTGTTATGTTTGGTGATTGGCGGGTGTGTTGAGATTAGCGAGCCTCCCATGTGCAAGTTTCGGGCCTCTGCTGTGTGTTTTGGCATGCGTGGCTCGGAATAAGTGTTGTTTCAGCACAGCACGCTTGTTTTTTTTCCCACAAACTCCCCACACACACACACTCTGAGGGATGGAAAATGGTTTATGGTTGTTTTCTCTTTCTCTTGATTTTAACCTTGCTGCAGTGTTCACTACTTAGCAAGGTTCCGTCCCATTGCCCCAGGCCTTCTTTTTGTGTTTTATAGCACTACGAATGAAACATTGATTTTAAAATCACATGTTCAACTCAGTGATGTTTTATGTAGGCAGACCTGATGGAAATGAAGCTTCAAAGTTCCTTCACATGCTTGGGCATCCTACTGATGGGAGGTGTGTGTGTGTGGGTACAAGTGGGACTAGAAATAATAGATGAAGGGAATGGGACGGACACTACGCTTTTAATAGCTTTATTTCACATTGTTACTCTCAACTCAAAAAAATCTCTATAATATAAATAAGCATGGAGAATAAGTAAGGAATGAAACATAATGGGAAATGCTGTTACAGGAAAATCATCAAAGATGGGGTGGTGTAATGCAACCTGTCATGAAGCTGAATTACTGTTACCACCCTGAAGTTGATTATTTTCCTATAACGGCACATCCTGAAGTGTTTTATTCCTTTTATACCATAGCAATCTTCCAATAATTACAATTTTTATTTATTAATAAACAACATCTTGTAGTTTTTATCCATTTATAGTGTTTAATGTTAAAGAAGGTCCGCAAAACAAGTTATGTCCTGTTATCCCTCACATTATAGCAGGATTATAGGTATTTCCCTCACTAACCTGTCTTTTTTGTCTCTCTTGAAGTTATATTACCTGTTACTATAGAAACAAGCGCATTAATACAAACCTAAGATTAGTCTTGCAGCTGACAAATCTGTAAAAAATGAATCAACACCTTCTGATCAATCGGATTTGAGAATTCAACAGTGCTGTGGTATAATAGAAAAATAGTACGTCACAATACTGGAAGGCATTTTCAAAATACACAATACGCACCACAATATCCAAATTTTCATTTTACAAAATAATTAAGGTAAAAAGCAAGGAAATAAAACAAATGGAAAAAGAGCCTATGATAAAAAATGGATTTCAAAAACCCATAATACTCCCAGAAAAGTACCATTCTCTGCGATATCAATATCAAGTTGTCATATTGCACAGTCCTAGATATAAATATGATTTTTAAAAATGATTTGTTGGAAAAACGGAGCCAAGCACATAAAATTTCACGTTGGAAAAAAAATCATTGTTCCCTATCTTGAGCCAAAAAGAACATAAGAGTTAAATCCATTCATTTGCTTTCTTCTCTTTCTCTCTCACTCTCTCTCTCACTCTCTGTCTCTCTCTTCACACCATGGCTTCAGTAACAAGGCCACAAGAAATGATGCGGTTCAGCGGGAGACAAGCAGACCTGGCGAGACGCAGGAATTCCCTGAACACATTCATCATTCC
The DNA here is from genome assembly GCA_022758105.1 of Pangasianodon gigas. Lineage (NCBI taxonomy): Eukaryota > Metazoa > Chordata > Actinopteri > Siluriformes > Pangasiidae > Pangasianodon > Pangasianodon gigas. Next base: position 15,102,077 of record CM040475.1, read on the forward strand.
CTCGCTCTCTCTCTTTTTCCAAAAACACGCTGGCGTCACTTCAAAAAGCCCCGAGCAGTCCAAGTCAGCTCGCATAAAAGCCATGTCCTCTTCATGTTCTCCGTCTCCGGATCTTAAAAACGACTGAACAAATAACCATTAATTTTTTTTCTTACTGAGCTTTTCTTGCAGACAGAAATACTTCGTTTCTTACTCTGCTCACTGGAACTTTATTAGAGAGTTATTTAGTTTCTCTCTCTCTATGTGTGTGTATGTGTGTGTGTGTGTGTGTTCACATTGTGTATACTTTCTTCTGCCAGTTACAGATTTTATGGAAGGCATTTTTCTTGACTCATGGCTACAGTGGTTTTTGCACATAAATAAATACTCATCAGTGCTGATTCGCTCTGTATATTACCCGAAGGTATTTGAAAACAAGTTTAACTTCAGTTTATAATTACAGACTACATCAAATCTGGCAAAAATCAAAATGACTTTTGGACATATTTTGCATTTCAACCAGCCTATAAGTGTTACTGTTCAGTGGAAAAGCAATTTGGAAATAAAAAATTGTCTAATTAGGACTATGATGATATATTGCTATGACTGTGTGTGTAGCTTAATCAGGAAATTGGAAATGGTTATATCACTAGTTTTATGATTGTCTTTGCTCTATTCTTAGTAGCGACATCCTTTAGAAGTCCTCGTCTCATTGGACAGCACTTTAACCAGAAAGGAAAACTCGTCACTATCATTACAAGTTGCTGCGTAGCATGCTATTTATTCACTATCTCTTGCTAAAGTTTTTCATGAGGATGGATACCTAACTAATAGCAGCTACTTTTCTACTCTTTACTTACTAAACACAACTATTCACTGAGTAACATGGCTAACAATATTGCTACCTAGCTAATTAGCAAGATTTCAGATGAGCTGTAATATGGCATTATGTTAGCATGTGAAACATAGAACAACTTCTAATATCTATCTATATATACACACACATAAGAATGAGTGTTAACTAAAAGATAAATAATTCACTTACAATTCATAAATGTAGACCCAGACCTGCCAAACATCACACATTTTGTGCCACATTTTAATATTGTAGTATGCTAGTATCAGTTATCTTGTTTTTTCCTAAATAAAAATGGAAGATGAACCAATTGATAAGTAAATCTGGAATGATTGCCAGTTGTGTAAGTGTTTTGAACTCTTCAGTATTAACTGAAAGACCCTGGACATGACATCCTCACTTTCTGTCATGGTAAACCAAGAATGTTTTGAGTTCATTAATGTATGTTTCACTTAGCTAGCATTAGACAAGTATATAGTTAATATTAATTAACTATATTCATTAGGGACGCCACCTAAAATTTTCTTTTGAAAAGGGAAAATAGTCATTACATGTCATTTTAAAGGTAATGATAATGATTAAAAAGCGCTCAGATGCGTTCAAACAGTTTGAGTGGCAGATTAACACTGAAAAATGTCGGCTGTGCGGAAACTTTTCACATCTTCTCTGAGGGACATTAGACAAGCAATTTGTAAAAGGACTATATCGAAAATGGTTTGTGTAATGTTTTTTCCTGTGTACTGCATTTTACTCCTCCACACCTCCAGCAGGAATACTCGTTATTATTATTATTATTATTATTATTATTATTATTATTATTATAGCTTGGTGAGAATTATGGGCTTGCCCTTCACTGAGAAGGTCATGATTCAGTCCTTAAATTTGCTCAAAAACAGAACTTTAGAGTTAGACTTTAGCTCAGGAGCAAAAAAAACAAAAAAAAAACAAGTGATCACAAAGCTGACTTGTTTTATACATTCTGCACAGTGTGTTTAATAATTACAAGAATTTCAATTAAAATTGCCACAAAAACTCTTAAAGATTCAGTAATTGTTTGTATAAATTTGTAGCGAATCTTTTCCTAGCTGTATAACTGTGTACACAGAGCCACTGTGAATGTTCTGAAACACAGAAACGGGTGACTCTTCTAGCAGCTCCCCATTGCCTCTAAATAAGCACAGGTGGGCTTTTTCTGTTCACACACACTTAAGTGCTGCAGAGACCAACAGTGCATATCCACACACACACACACACACACACACACACACACACAGCACATAAACCTTGCTCGACCTTCCCCATTCCAGTTAGCACTGTTCCCATATGAGTAACAAAAAAGTGAAGCAAAACACACTAAACTTTCTCCATTTCCTCAGCATTGTTATAGTAATTATGTGCAATTAAACGTATGAGATGTTAGTAGATAGATAGATAGATAGATAGATAGATAGAAGAAGCATAAAATCAACAGGTGATTCGAAAATTTCCCTAATACATTAAATTAACTATGGATAATAAGAGTCTTGCTGTGGGAGCTCATCTAGAGTGTAGCCTTTATTCTCCACACACACACACACACACACACACATACACACCACTCCAGCTGGCACTGCAGCCTGGCATGACAGAATGTGACAGAGAATCCGGAGACGAGGGACTCGGGGAATCCCGTAACAATAACGCGGCTGGCCCAGATGAATAAAGCCCGGATTAAATCAGAGCCACCGCCCACCTGCCAATACAACATTATATGAAATTTATATGTTTAACTGTTGTGTGTAACAGTATGATAAATTCACAATACAATCCAATATGGCGGTTTTCCGTCCAGCATGGTATCCGTTTACAACGTTTCAAGAGGACGACATTAAATGCTACATAACCCTGCAGCGGTAGCAGAAAGGTCAGTTACTCGGTGAGGGAAACTGCTAGAAACACAGATTTCAAACATTTCTGAAATCTAAAAATAAATCAAGTTATTTTAACTTAATCCTGTAATGAAACATTTCTATCCTGATGGGAGTGGTTTCTTTCAGGATGACCCCGCCTACATTTACAGGACATAAGGACTCACTGAAGCGTTTGATGAGGATGAAATAGATAAATCATATGCTATGGCCTTCACACTTACCAAAGCTTTTATGTTTATGTACCTCCGGGGGTTCTTTGGAGGCTGCCTTCGGGTACTCCGGTTTCCTTCCCCGGTCCAAAGACATGCATTGTAGGCTGATTGGCATTTTTAAATTGTCCGTAGTGTGTGAATGGGTGTGTGTGCGATTGTGCCCTGCAAAGGGTTGTCCCCCGCCTTGTGCTCCGAGTCCCCTGGGATAGGCTCCAGGTTACCCCGCAACCCTGTGTAGGATAAGCGGTATGGAGAATGGATGGATGAGTGGACTACACACCCACAGGTGACAAAACTACAATCAACACTAATAATGCGCTCAAGGTGTAGTTGCAACTTCCCCACCTACAACCAGTAAAAGCCGCCAAAAACAGCCCCTCAACTTGAAATTTCAACTCTTCAACTTGGGTAGCCTTATAAACTACCTGTTCCTTCCCTGTTTAAGGAGTGACGTCAAATCAACATGGCCATGCACACTCTGAAGAGTGTAGAGTTCCCCTTCTCTACTTTTAAATGAGTTTATAGCAGTATTAGCTTTAGATCAGTTAATATACAGTTAATATGCAGACACAATACTTGGTTGAATCTATAACATGACCATACTAATCGCTGTCTCGAGAAGATGATCATCAACATTAGAGTTATCACTAACATTAGCTGGTGTGGAATTATTTGATTGTCCTTTACTTTCTCTTATGCTTAAAATCTGTTTCATTCTCTTTATCCTGGTTGTTATTATTTGAGTGTATTCTGTACCAGGGTCTATTATGTCTCGCCATAAGAAAAGTGGATGGAATGTATGTAAGGAGATAGATAAGTAGTACACCCTGTCAAGTGAAGACCATTTGATCATAAACCGCTCTGAATATTTTATCGCATAAATGACTTAAAAACTTGTTATATATTGGGTAGGCTTTCACACATTTAGTTAGAAAGGAAGGGACACAAGTCGCGTGACAAGGCTGAAACAGAACTCCGACTACACTCTCCTATTTCTCCATCTGAAGAACTTCTGCAAATAAAATTCATCTACTGTAAAGATCCTGTCTCCAGATTTATCCTCTTACCCTTTGCATTTGACTGAAGCATTATTCTGGTGTGAAAGCCAAGACTGGCTAGCTTGTTGCTAATGCTACTCGCTATTGTCCGCTGGCTCGCTTGTTGTTAACACTACTTGGTATTGTCTGCTGTTGTTGCCGTGCTGCAATTTCACTCCAGAATATTGCATAAATGTATAAAGTTCACTATAGTAGTACATTACCAATAGCCACTCAGGCCTGTAACTGTAAATGTGCGGCTAAAAGAGCTTTTTATAAGCTTCCGGTGCTCTGACAGAGCAAACAAAAGACACGCTTTCGTTGAGGCGTCAATGTTTTTTTTTTCCACTTCACATGTCGAACATTCTGAGGTGGGAAATGACGTCATTACAGCTTGCAAAGTACCACTTACAAGGCACCAGAAACACAACATAATGACTTGTTGCTTGCTAGCGTGAACATAAGGTTTGCTTGCTTGCTACTTTGCTTGCCTATACTCTCAGAAACTGGACTTTCCTTGTTGCTGGGGTGGTACCATTATCCTTTGTACCTTTAATATGCATTTGTGACCTGGATCCATCCATCATTGTGTATGTAGTGTACCTTTGAAAATTGAAGGTGCATAACTGGACCATAACTGCCTTTTAGAGTAAAAATTTAAGCATACACTACCTGTACAAAAGGTGTATGATTTATTGAGGGTACCACTCAAGTGCCAAGGTAACTAGTACAGCGCTGTATTTAGCTAGCTGCTTAACTTATGCTGCATTTGACTGAAGGTCATAACACGTAATGTCTGACCTCCAACTAGTACAAACCGAAAGAAAACTCTCTCACGTCACAATTCCTACTCAACCCCGAATTCAGCAAGTGACAACAAATCAACATAGCTGCCTACAGCATCAACAACAAAAAAACAAAGTAGCTCCTCTTACCTTTATATGAGTTATAACTATATTTATTAGTATTTGCTTTAACTCAATCAACATACAGCTTTATCTAGGGTTACACTATTATACATATTTGTCTAATATAATTATTAATGCTAATAAATTGAAGTGATCCAATTTGCTGATCAAATTGAACTTGCAGTTAACGGAATGGGACTTTAATACCAACTTGTACAAAGATTTCACTTTAAACTCCCTACTGCAAACTCTTTGACAAATAGTGCAATGGTTTTATGGGTCTTCTAAGCAGAAACCTTAATCCTTTCATCATAATTTGAGACTCATATGGGAAATTACAGAGCACCTTGAAAGAAGGAATATCAGAAGCTTCACTGATGTAGCATGAAAGGATTCAACCCTGTGATTAGCAATGAGCTATCAGACGCTTTTCTTTAAATATCATTTCTCTCATTTCTGCTTTGGCATGATTTCCATGCCTGTAAATGACACAATTCAGGAAGCGAATGCATCTTTTCATGTTTAAATTACCCACCCAGATGCAGGCAGCCCCATCACGAGCTAACGCTAAACGCCAGAGCCGCTGTGCACCATGTCTGAGTCGTCTAAACGAGGTTTGTTGAGATTTACGATGATTACGACGATGGTTTGTGTCATATTGCAGTAATCAGACAGAGGAAAAGCTTTCGAGTGTCAGGACGGAGCGGTGATTTCTGGATGATTTTAGCCAGAACTCTTGTACTTCTGTGGCCAAACGTGCTCTGCAAACTGGCACAATCAAAAAGACCAGCTCCTAAACCAATCACACTCAAGGATTTATTGTTTAGACAGAGAGGCCTGGGGTCAAGGTTCGCTTCCAGAGTTATTTTTCCAATCACTGTCCTCTAAATACTTGCTTAATTTTATTTAGTTTTAATGATAATTGTCCAGCCACATACGATGATCTTCGCTGCATCACTATATCTGTTTACAGCTTCTCATTTTCAAAGAGGACGACGTTAAATTCTATAAAATACTACAGCAATGACATGAGTGTTCAGTTTTGTTTTTCAGGGAAACTTCTAGAATATTGTTTATGTTGTTAAGGGGACCGATGTTCACTTTCAGTAGTTTATCAGAACAATATAGGAACACCCATTTCCCTGATTTTCTCTTGGTAAAAAATGTTGTTTATTTATTTTAATTTTGAAGCAGATTTGCAAAGAAAAAGCAGGATCTGGAAAGTGGTATTGTTGTGATATTATTATCTATACCACTAAAATATAACACTACTGAGATTATATATAGGACCAACAAAACTAGGCTTGCTGGAAGTGCTAAAAATCTGGGAATCTATGGAATCTATTAGTCTAGGGAATCTAGGGTACTAGGAAATCTCGGCTTTCAGGAAGTGATGGATTCTAGGGAATGTATGTGTCTAGGAAAACGAGGAATACTATAATACTAAACTAGGAGTATAGGAAATATATGCTTCCTAGAGTCAAGGGACTCTAGGGGTTAAGGATATCAAGAGGTTGGGAAATATAGATTTTTTTGGTCTTGCTCTAGAAAATCAAGATATTGAGGAAATCTAGGCTTTCTTTATCTTAGTGTTCAAGGCTGGACTTGCTGAAAATCAAGATACCCAACAAAACCAGGCTTCAAGTGCTAAAAACCACCTGGAAGTGCTAAAAATGTAGATGGCTAAGGAAGGAATCCAGGTGTCTAAGACAACTAAGAATCTAGGCAAATAGAAAAATCTAGGAATTCTGGAAGTGGTGTATAACTAGGTTTTAGGGATTTTAGGACCCTATGCATTTATAGGTCTGGAAAATACAGACTTCATGGAAAGTATGAAAATCTAGAGGCTTAGGAAATCTAGGCTCTCTGGAAGTGATCTATGAAGGCTTTAGAGAAGCTAGGGGTCTAGGAATCATAGGGATCTGGGGAATCTTGACTTTCAGTAGGTGATGGAAATAGGGAAATCTAGGTTTATTGGAAGTGATAATAATCTTGGTGTCTAAGACATCTAGGACTCTAGGGAATCTAGGCAACTAGTTAATCTAGGCATTCTGGAAGTGGAATGTACTTCTAGGATCTAGACAGTCTGGGTATCTAGGTAGTCTATATGTCAATGAAATCTAAGGGTCTAAAAAATGTAGGCTTTCTCGAAGTTATAGATACTGTATCCATGTTCAGAAAATATAGGTTTCTTGGAAGACATGGAAATCTACAGACAATCTATGTCTCTAGAGAATCTATATGTCTAGAAAATCTAGGCTGTCTAGAGGTGAAAATCTAAGCCCTGGGGAATCTAAATATATATATAAATTTTAGCGCTTTAAGAAAACTGTCTTTCTGGAAGTGATGGATATATAGGGAATCTAGGAGTCTAGGAAACTTGGAAGTGATAAAAATCTAGGGTCTGTAGGGAATCTGTGCTCTCTAACTACATGAAGTCTTATATGCATTCAGTAGAAGTAGGTCCTGGATAGCTGTAAGTAATAAACTGGTAACTCAGTGTACACATTTGAGTTCACCTGAGAGATTGATTTTTACGAGTCCTGCAATATTTATATGTTTATGATCATAATTTCCATCTGGAGCAATCAGCTGCACTCAGAAAGAAGAAAAAGAAAAAAGTGGATTGATGTAGGTTGAGCTCAACTTGTGTTTCATGATTGGAGGCTGTTTCTGATTATGTGCTGCTCAGGGAGGGGAAAAAAAAAACACGTTTTGCTTTGCTCTGTGGCCTTGTTGCTGTGCTACCCTTCAAAATTCCCCAGTTTTCCACTGTCATTTCAACGTGACACACACACACACACACACACACACACGCACACACACAAACATGTACTCGATGTGCCAGCTGAGACTGTTCACACATGCCCTCCAGCAAAGTGTGTCTAAATCTAATATTCGTCCATGCGTGGAGTGCACTAAACAGCAAAAATGGATAATCTTTTATTGCGTGTGATGACTTTGGGCATCAAAGAAGCAAACCTACACATTTTTTGTACATTTTCTGAATTTCATGTTGCAATTGAGTGCTATTTATAAGCCTAAAAGTCACTTTAAAGTGAATTCTTGGTGCTCTCCAGGACATTAATGGCGTTTCTGTGAGAATAGTGACATTTTATGGTTTTAGAGATGGACTGTGTTCAGTTAAAGAGGGGAATGTTGGGCTTTTACTGCTTTTCCTCACTCCACTTTTGCATGCAAACTGTTACACCACCAATGTACTATCACCAGTAATGATGCACACAGACTGTGTTGCTGCTGTAAGACAGTAGCAGTGAAGAAATTAAAAGTGCATCTGAATGCAATCCAGAGTCTAAGACTGACCTGACAAAACAAGAAAAGAAAAGATACTTTACTTAGTATATAGATTTCACCCCTACCGCCTCAGAAGCGCATTGCTTACACAGTTGCTGAAGGTCTTCTGACTGAACCATTCTATTTCTCTGGAAATGTTGTGTACTATGCTTTCAGTTTTCCTGCATCTGCTACTATACTTAGTATAGTATATTATAGTATATTGTATTAACTGTTATATCCCACATAGTATAGTATAGCAGTGTGTAGTGTATGACCTATTATATCCAATGTAGTATTTATTGATAAAGTACCTTTGTTTAAAATAACCCTTTTCTCTGAAACCTTTGTGTGCTATGTTAAATTGTCACTACTGATACTACTAGTATAGTATAGTATAGTATAGTATAGTGTAGTATAGTATAGTATAGTATGTGTACTATATGACCTATTATATACTGTGTAGTACAATATATAATGATGGACTTTTGTCTGAAATCAGCTGTTTCTCTGAAAACTTTGTACTATGCTTAATTTTCACTATATCTATCACTATACTTAGTGCAGTATAGTACAATATAGTATGGTATAGTATATAATAGTATAGAATAGCAGTGTGTACTGTATGAAGTGTTGTATCCCATATAGTATAGTATAGTAGTGTGTACTTTATGACGTGTTCATGTAGTACAGTGTATAATGATGAAGGACTTTTGTCTGAAATCAGCTGTTTCTGTGAAAACTTTGTACTATACTTAATTCTCACTACATCTACAGCTATACTTATAGTACAATATAGTATGGTAGAGTATATAATAGTATAGCAGTGTGTCCTGTATGAAGTGTTATATCCCATATAGTACGGTAAAGTATAGAATAGTAAAGTATAGTAGTGTTTACTGTATGAACTGTTATATCCCATATAGTATGGTATATTATAGAATAGAATAGTATAGTAGTGTGTACTGTATGAACTGTTATATCCCAGTAATATTAGGAAAATGACAAAAAGAAAAATGATTGAAAAAGAAAGATAGTAGACAGCAGCATGTAACATTAAGTTTATACTACAATACTGTTTAGTACTAAAAGACAAATATTATGTCCAGAAACGCAGAGCACAAGCACACACAAAAACACACACACACAAAAAAAAACATGGAAGCATCTTGGTGAACCATCATATCTCATGCACAAGTAGCTGGAAGTCATAACGTGTGTTGCGTGTGTGGTGTGTGAGTCAGAGCAGAAATGCGGTGTGGTTTGTTTTTCTCCGTAAGGCCTCGGAGGTCTCAGGGGTCTGCAGGAATGATATTGATGGCGTGGAGGATGAAAGGGTGGAGGGATGAAAGGAGAGCCGCGCTCCCTGAAGGTGGAGGTGCAGACGGCAGGGCGACGGGTCTGCAGCGGAAGCGAAGCTGTTCCCCTGACGATTCGCTTTTCCTGCAAAAATAAAGAAATCGTTAGGAAGATGACGGCGCCTCAGAGAGAGAGAGTGCTCATACAGTGGAAAGTACACACACACACACTGCACTCTTCTGTCTCTCTCTCCCCCCATCTCTTTTCCTTTTTTCTGTCTGTCAATCTCAGTCTCTCAGTCTGCCTTTATTTTCCTCTCTCTCTCATATATTTATCTCTCCATCAGCTTCTCTATCTTTTTACCTGATTTCTGGCTCTTTCTGTCTCTCTGTCTGTATCTTCCTCCATCTCCCCTACTTCGTCCCTTTCTATAAACATCTTTTATTCTTTAACTCTTTCTGCCTCTCTCTCTTTCTCTTTCCTTTTCTCTCTCCCACCTACAGTATGCAGTGTCACTCAGTCTTTCTTGACATCTGAAACCCTAAATAATTATGTAAATAATTGTGGGGCCTCAGTGTCACTGACCCCTAAAGATTGTGGGACTCTGTGTTTTTCCTGTCAGCCTCCGTCCAGTCGAACACAAATCGTCTCTCTGTTCAGCCAGACGAGACAAAGATGGAAAGACAGTGCACTTTTTAACAGCCTCAAATTGGATTTTGAGTTTAGCCGTCCTGTAGTGTTCACTACTTAGCAATTACCCCAGGCTGGCTCTTTGCATTTTACAACAGTGCAGTTAGAGCTCAGTGATATAACCATAGTTTATCACTACAACCACAACCACCACAGACTTTTCTGGGGACATGTTTGATGAAATTGTCCTCCACCAGTAAAGTTACTGTGAGGTATCACTTTCCGAAATAACCAAAATTATATCTCTGCCTGGATAGCATCGACTTTTCAGGATTCGCTTTGACAGAAATGTTTCATCTGGTGGTGTGGCAGGGAATCTGAACTGGACCAAGCTGATGTTCAGTTCACAGATGCAGCAATTTGTACCAACGCAAGCTATAGTAGGTGAGACAATTTCAAACACTTCTCCTCACGCCATCTGTAATGTTTTCTAGGTTGTGATGATAGTGGTGTAAAAATTTTCATTATACCATACATAAGGAATATAACACAAGAAGGCGAGATGTTATAGAAAAATAATATCAGACGGGTGTGATGAGGACCGAGGTTGAATCTATAACAGCATGTCCCGAAGTGTTTCATTCCTCGTATACCAGAGCAATTTGCAGCAATTACATTTTTATTAATTAAAGAACAATATATTGTACTTTTTATCAATTTAAAATTAGATTTAATGTTGTGGAATGTTGATGTGAAAGTTCATGTTATCGCTTACGTTATAGCAGCTATAAACCCGTGCTGTTATACAAAAATAATGCACACCGGAGGGGTGTAATGCGGCGACGTGTAAGTGGAGTGCCCCCTGAAGTGCATTATTTTCATATAACAGCATGGTCTGGAATGTGTTATGCCACTTATATCACAGCAATTTGCCAATGATTACAATTTTTAATGTATTAATGTATGAAATGTTGTGAATTTTAACAGTTTATAGTTAGATTTAATGTTGCGGAACATCCGAGAGACAAATTAGGTCCTGTTCTTACTTATGTTATAGCCACAAAAAAAAAAATCACCAGCACCAGCCTCACTCTTCTCTCTCTCTCTCTCTCTCTCTCTCTCTCTGTCAATAATATAGCTTGTCATTTTGCTGAGAAACCAGTGTAAACTCCTCTGTCCTGAAGTGTAAACTCCTCTGTCCTGAAGACTTTCCTGTGCTGATAATCTTTGCGAAGCACCGTGACTGTTACAAAGCGCTGACAATCAAGATTCCTTCCTTAAAATGTTAAATAAATGTCTCCTAACAAAAAACATCACCACATCAATGATTACAGGTTTTACTTTGTTAAACAACACATCTTTTAAATCTGTTTATTATTAGTCTTAGATTATGTTGAGCATCTGCCATACAAGTCCCTGTGTATGAGCTGTTACTATAGAATCAATAATGTATTAGTATGAGCGCATTAATATTAACCTATCATTTATGTTACAGGTGGAACTACATTCCGAGCCATGCTGTTGTATGAAAATTATGCACACCTTCTGACCAATTTGAGCATTCAACCATGCTATGGTATAAATGGTTTTATATGTTAAATAACAGCATGTTCAGGGACTGTCACTGAAGCAACAATAACATATTAGATCAACACCTAGAACCCAACACAACATTTTTGACCAATCAGATTTTAGAATTCAGCAGCGCTGTGATATAGGTAAGAGATAACATAACTACAAAGTTTTTAAATACAGTGCAGTCATTATCCCAACATTCAATTTGTGAAGAGGCTACCATGGTAGAATTTTGTGAAGAGATAAAGTCTGTCCAATTCGGTAGGTAACATAAAGACAGCTGTCTTCCCGTATTTTGAGAAACTTTAAAGAAACATAGTGTATTTTTCTTGGCAAAGACTATCTCTTCATTCTGTTCACCACACAAGACTGAACAAAAATGGGTGCTGGACAGAACTGTCACTCAGGGTGATATTTTGAAGAGACAAAAGCAGAAAAGCACCAGGTGTCATCTGTGTGTGGGTGTCTGTTTCTGTGTGTGTGTGTGTGTGTGTGTGTGTGTCCAATGTCCAGGTGTGGAGACTCTGTTGTCATGTGATTAAGACGAGACAGCAAGTCCCACCTGCTGCCCCGCACTCACACAAATTAACATGAGCAGCACAAATGCTGTCCATTCAAATGGAGACTGATAAAAGACAGACTCCATCTCCATCACAGACACACACACATACACACACACATACGGATGCAGCAGCCAGGAGGTCTCTAATGCTGTAAGTGCTTCCATGTGTAGCTGCGTTTACACGTCTGCATCAATTAATGCTTGTTCACTCACTCAGCTACTGATGGGCTGCTGGCGCACAGCACATGAGATTTGTCTTCATTTGAATTTTAAAAATTGAAAAAAACTATTAGTTTTTCCATTATTATTAAACTGAAAGGGTTATAACCTTTAGATTAGTGAATAAAGCACAGTAGTTATTCTACATACTTCTTATTACTCCTACCTAGTTAATGAATGCTCAAAATGTCACTAGAAGACATCATAGACTAATTTGCATATTCACTGAATCATCATGGTCATTTGAATAACAAAATGTGTTACATGACAAATGAAGAGCTTCTGAAGCCACTTAGAATAAAATAGAATAGAATAGAGTTTTATGAGAATAGAAAATAATAATAACATTCATTATGGAAAAAGACGTTTTTAATCATGGCACCACAAATTATTTAGATATTAATAGTAGTGATAGTAGATAGTAGTGAATAGTTGGGAAATAAACATGATGGAAATGGTTACAGATGGAATAACTCACTTTTATTACTTGTAAATATAGCCAAGAACTGAGTTTTAAACAAAGAAAAAATAATTGCAGGTGGAACTAAAATGATAAGCAGTGATTGGTCATTTGGAAAAATGGTGATCAATGAAATGGTGCTCAGTGATTGTTGGGAACAATGGCAATCAGTGACTGCTCATTGGAGATAATGGTAATCAGTGACTGGTCTTTGGGAACAATGTTGATCGGTGATTTTTGGGAACAATGGTACTCAGCAATTGTTGGGAACAATGGCAATCAGTGACTGCTCATTGGTGATCAGTGATTAGTCATTTGGAACAATGGTGATCAGTGACTGGTCATTGGAAACGAGGGTGATCAGTGATTGATTGTTGGGAACAGTGGTGATCAGTGATTGGTCACTAGGAATGATGATGATCAGTGATTCGTTGTTGAGAACAATGATGATCAGTTATTGGTTGTTGGGAACAATGGTGATCAGTGATTGGTCATTAGGAACAATGGTGATCAGTGATTGGTCATTAGGAACAATGGTGATCAGGGATTGTTGTTGGGAGCATAGCCTTGCGCAAGCGCAACTCAGTCAGGTTTTTCACACTGGTTATGATTCGACTGTAATATTAGCTTAACATCTGCTCAAAAAGTCACTTGATTTGTCTCTCTTTCTTAAAATTTGCCATTTTTAAATGAATTGTAACACATAAACTATTGTGTTACAAAAAATGTACAAAATGCATTTCTATATATATCTATCTATATATATATATATATATAAGAAAGGCATTTTGTACATTGTTTATATATATATATATATATATATATATATATATATATATATATGTGTGTGTGTGTGTATGAGTGTAACTGTCATTCAAGATTACGTGTGTATGTTTGTGTGCATGTATGTGCATATGTGTGTATATGCGTGTGCATGCATTACCCCCTCCCCAATCCCACAGCAGGTCTGCAAGGCGTTTGTTTGCCATTTAAATGCACTAAAACAACAGTACGCTTTGGTTTGTTTTGTATATTTTCATGCTCGTGACTTTGTGCCGTGTTTTCATTTCTGTGGATGAAACTGATTTACAAAAATGCAAATGGGATGCTCTCTCTCTTTTCCTCTCTCTCTCTTTCTCTCTCTCTCTCGATGTTAGGAGAATGTAGAACAAAAGAATCCATCATACACATGATATGTTCATATTTATTACAGGTAGGATATTCTACATCCTGTTTCTTCAGTTTATTTGTATTAGACACATACAGTATAGACTATCTCAGGTTAAATAATGCACTGAGCTGTTGTCTTTTAAAGTGATTGTTCAGCCAAAAATACTCTCAAAAAATATACTCTCAGTTGTAGTGTTATATATAGAACTTTTAATGTTTCCCTCGGAGGAACAACCAACAAACCCTTAAGTGTTTTTAATTTCTTTAGGACCAGTTACAGTGTATGAAAGTTACCTGAAAGCAGGAAGCAGCAAGGCAGATGCAAAATCAAATCCACTAATGGTGAAAAATATTACTCCTCCTTAAGTCATAATTGAGCAGGGTTTTGTGGAACAGAAACTGTAAAGTAGCTTGAGTTTAAAATTGGATTAACCTCCTTTCATCTATAGCCTACTTCATTTGATGTGAGTTTGATTTCGTTGTGGTACACTACTTGTACTTATCAGTATGATCGCAGTTTTAGTTTTTATTTTGGCAAAGGGGCTAATGGAATGACTCATCTGTGGCTATCCATCTGTGAATGGAAAATGACAAAAATATCTCCACTCACTGCAACACATTCACATCAGCATTTGAGTTTGAGTAATGACACATTGAGCTTGTGGTGTGTCCCAAATGCCTGTTTTGTTAACGGTTGGTCCACTCTTTGGTAGTGTCAGCACATGGAGGAAGACTGTCGGCCTTCTGGCACCATTTGGTACAGGGACAGACCACTGGTATGAGATGTGGGCCAAAGTTTGAAGATGGAATTGTATTATTGATGTGCCATTCGCGCATGAGTGGCTCACACCCGCCTCACACATATGACACCTTTTTTAGATGTTGCTGTGTATTTCTTCCCATTTTCTCTCCAATTTGATCACCAATTCCCACCTACCAGCCAGCTCCCCCTATCATATGACAGCTACCAACCACTCCCTCTGAGACAATATGAAGCCAGCCAACTGCTTTTTATACTGCTGATCTATCTGCCCTTTTCCACATACATAAGTTCACAGACTCCCAATCTCTCGGCATTAGGGTGAACGCTTTTCTCTTGAGTCTTGATTTTCCAGTTATTTAAAGAGATTTTTTAAAATGCAATGTAACATTAATTTGTTAATGAGAAAGTAAAGAAGATTTCATGGAACAATTTCAGCCATAATTAGGCAAAGAAGCACAATCACCAGTCACAATATTGCATACTGTTTTTCATTTTAGGAAAAATTGGCAATGAGCTACCTGGGAGCTGAAAAAGCTCTTATTGGTGAGCTGAGTCAAATGAATTGACTCATTAAAGTGATTCGGATGATTATTCAGTTTTAAATATGAACTTTTATAAACTGCTTATGTACAGATGCTGCTCCAGAGCCAAGCATGCCAGTGTGTGATTTAAGGTACTGGTAAGTATGAGCCTCCTTCATACAGTATGTAACTTCCAGTGCAAAAATAAAAAGGAGCAAAATTCAGACCCTGAACATGTTTTCAGTATGAAACTGAAATCTATCTGAACATTCTGATCACTTTTTCCTTAGTACATTGAGTCAGTGGGAACACACAGCATTGGACTTTTTATAGTGTAGAATGATGTTTGAGAAATGAGAAATAGAATTTGACATCAAATACATCAGCGTTTGATAACTGATGATGATGGAACTTGATTCAGACATTTGGACCTTTCTACAACTGTATTACACACACACACACACACACACACACATCTGGCCCTAATCACTCACATGGTCTCATTTATTTGGCTTGTTAGAGATGCACAACTAATCTGCTGTCTTTTTTCCAATAGCAATTGCTATGCACTATTAGAAAGAATCCGCTGGGTAGTTTCTGCTCATTGCAGTGTTTACAGGACTGTTAATGATTGCTATTTGGAAGCAAATGGCTCTGTGGATCTGCATAAACACATGATGGAGAGGCAGAAAAACGCAGAGAAGAGAAGAAACATACCAAAATTTGGGCTACAAATCAAACTCTCAATCATCCACCTCTCCACTACATGGTAAGTCCAATAAAACAGAAAACGACAAACAGGAAGTAAAATTTGACCAAGCAGCTAATGTCAAATTATGCTTAATGTCCAACCACAGAACATATAATCAGAATCATGAAATGATGTTGTTAGTGTGATCAAAAGGAAAATGACAACAATAATAGAAAGAAATCCCAGTGATGACATATTTCTATGATTTCCCATAGTTCCTATAACTTTGAATGACGTGTACATCAGTTAGGGTTCCAGTACAATCAATGTGCATGATCTGTCCATAATTCATCTTAAATCTAAAATTGTAGCTAATATTCCATCTTAAACCAAATATATTTGATCAGCCAAGACATGGTTTGTTTTGCACTGGAGATTCATTATTATTATGTTTTGCACTGGAGCTTCATTCATTATTAAATTTCATTATTAAAACATCACACACTCACCTCCTGACCTCAATCTGCTTTGTCCAGTTGTTCAGTGTCTCAAATAGATCTGGATATGTGGGTTCTGACACTGTATACACATAATTGTCTATAAAAATGGAGCTAAACACAGTCATAGCACACCATCTTGAATCTGAAGATCTTCTCAGCACACAGTTTGGTACCAACCACGAGAGTCAGTCTCAGGTAGGAGGCATGGCTTTCAGATTTCTATTCAGTTTTATTTGTATAACACTTTTAACAACAGACATTGTCACAAAGGTTCACAGAAATTCAGATATAGATTTAGTTCTCTAACGAACAAGCCAGAGATGACAGTGGAGAGGAAAAACTCCCTGAGACAACATGAGGAAGAAACCTTGAAAGGAACTAGACTCAAAATGGAGCCCATCCTCTTCTGAGTAACAAACTAACAGTGCGATTATAAATCTTTACAGCATACAGGTGTAGACGAGTAAAGACAAACAATACTAAGTGTGTTGAAAGGATGTTCAGTATGAACATATTGTGAATAAGAGACCTGGGATGAGCCCAGGACAGACTATTATTACAGTTCTTAAGTACAAATTCACAGTATATACGTGAGATTATCCAATGAAGTAAGAGTAATATGAGTCTGAAATATATGGATAATGATATAGTCAGCTTATATGTAGTACAGAATTATATAGGTATTTTGAGGTAAATGTGTGAGGTTTAGGCATTAAATTCACACCACACTAAACTGCTGGCTATAACTTTCCCTTACTTGTTAGCTTCATTAGCCTCAGAACTCCAGAGTAAAGCTAAAGCAGCAAACTTCAGACACCAAACACATCATGGCTGATCACCTATACTGAGGTGAATGGTAAATGTGGGACTTGTGTACATTTTATTTTTTAAATAACTGACGCTGATTAGGTATGCTTGTTTAAGTTATGCATTACCATCTCTACGTGTTTCAGCCAAAAAGAATACTCTGTTTTTGGACTTCTGGACCCTTTCATGAATGGGGATGTCCTTCAATATGTGTTTTTGCTTGTGTTGCCACGCAAATGTCACACCACACAATACACAATACGCTTATTCTTCATCTTCTCTATTCTTTTCTATTTGAGCCATCTTTCAGATCACACAATCAGCATCTTCCCAAAAGATACTCGTAGTCACTTTTCATAACAGACAGTGTGAGGGTAAAGTTGCCCGGTGGAAATTGGGACGCCATATTTTACAGGTATAAGAATAGCGATTGGGCGTCTCTTGGAAACATCCTCCAGGGAAAAAGGTGGAGAAATACTGCGAAACAAAGCAAAAGTGACACCAGAGAGTGCTGTGAATATCAGCATCTCTGCTTTCAGTGTCAGAAAAGCTTTGAGCTGTAGGTCTTTTGTGAATGAAGGTGGAGGATCTGACCTTTAAACACAATGGCTTCTCATATAAGGAGTGACTAGGATGAGCTTTTAGCTTCAGGCTATGAATACAGATCACATTGTTTATGTTCACTAACGGCTCCATCCATTAATAAATATATACAGTGGGGACCAAAAGTCTGAGACCACTAGTGAAAGTGCTTCTATTTTGCATTCTTTTCTAATTTAATACAACAAATTTCATTAAAAAAATTATATTATTTACAACAACAACAGATTAGGCATGAGGAAAATCTGACCTTTTGTACAAAGCAGTTAACATGGTCAATATCACACATTTGCTTACATTTAACGTCATGGTGTGTGTGTGTGTGTGTGTGTGTGTGTGTGTGTGTGTGTGTGTGTGTTCACTACTGTGTGTGTGCATTGGATGGGTTAAATGCAGAGCACAAATTCCAAGTATGGGTCACCATACTTGGCCACAAGTCACTTCACTTCACTTCACTTCACTTCATTTAAATATAGTGACCTAGAAATAGTGCAGAATCTTGAAAATTAAATATGCAAATATTGAACTTTTACTTTCTTTGTTTTAAATATTTCAAAATTCTGGTTATTTCCAGTTTAAATAAAAAACCAGATGTGGTGACTTTTGGACCCCACTGTATGTATTAAGCATGAAACCCATTTAACTGGGTTACAACCTCAAAAAAACTGGTGGCAATGATGGCAATTCTTCTTTACATTGTTCGATTTCATTACATGACTCCAGAGAATAGCAGAAGGTCAGGAGAAGGTCAGGAGTACAGATTTGTGCAGTTGATTTGGATTAATGCATACAGTTTATCACATAGAAAACAAATGAGTCTGCATTCTGAGTTTTGGAGTCAGAAACCAGTGCTAGTTTGAGATCCTTTGGGCCACATCTACTACACAGTGTCTGAGTAATCCTAGTTCTTGCTACTGATTCTGAATCGGGATAGAGCTAATAGTGTTACTGCTGTGCGACTATTACAAATATATATATATTTCCTATAATGTGTAGTGAGTAGTATGTATTCTGTGAAAGTAAGCATTCTCCACAGAATTGCATGGATTTTATTCTATTCATAGAATTACATGGATTTTGACATATGTGTGGGGGTCTGGGAAAACCATCAGAATTCTGGCAAACTGCCAAAAGATACAAAAAATAAGGTTTTGGACAAAATTAGGTTTTTCTGCCTATAACATATTTGACACTTTAACTTATAAATACAGTGGCTTGCAAAAGAATTCAGTGGAAATTATCCCTGATATTTATCAGATTTGTCTGAATAACAAATGATATATACAGACCTTCTTCCTGTCACTATTTTTTATTGCAAACTCATGTTCACTTATGGTCAATTTTCAAAGTCAGAATTAATTATTGGTCAGTATTTCAATGAAAAGCAAAAACTGAAAAATGCTGCTTGCATGAGTATTCCACCCCCCAGGTTCTGGAAGCTCCAGATGAAATATTGTCTTAACAAGGATACAATTGACTAATTGGCCTTCACCTGTGAAATATTAAAACATATATATATATATATATATATATATATATATATATATATATATATATATATGTATGTATGTATGTATATATATATATATGTATATTGGACATCCCAGTAACACTGTTGGAAAACTAGTAAGGAAGCGAAGTTGCATCACACCACCCAAGCACTACCTAGACAAGGCCATCCCTCAAAACTCAGTGCGAAAACAAGTCAGAGAATGGTGATGGAAGCCACAGCGAGGCCAACAGTCACTCTGAAGGAGTTACAGAGTACAGTGGCTGAGTGAACGTACACCAGACAGCCATTTTCAAGAGCTCCCGTTTCATTGAGAACAGCATGGGAGGGTGGCTAGAAAGAAAGAAGAGCCATATGAAAACACAAGAGTGACGCATTGGTTTTTGGTGTGACGAAACCAAGATTGAAATGCTGCTTTTTTTTTTGCAAATTTCAAAGCGCTATATGTGGGGCAAACCTAACATAGGCCATAATAAAAAGCTAAATGTTCTGTAGTGGCCAAATCAAAGTCCAGATCTGAATCCCACTGAGAATCTCTGGCACTGTTTAAAAATATGCAGTCAACAATCAACATCCAACCAACCTAAAGAACCTGGAGTAAATCTGCCAGGAAGAATGGACTAAAAAATCCCTCCCATGCATAGCTTGTAGGTATGCAAAGCTTGTAGGTACTTACAACAACAGACTTAAAGCTGTTATTGCAGCAATAGGTTGTTCTACCAAGTTCTAGTCTGAAAGGGTTGAATACTTATGCTAGGAGCAATGTTCAGTTAAAAAAAAATTAAAGCTTTGCTGACAAATAGTGAATTTTAACTTTGAAAATTTACTTTAAAAGCATAATGGTTTGTAATAATAATAATAATAATAATAATAATAATAATAAATACTGGCTGGAGCACTCTGCGTAAGTGTCATTTGTAAACCAGATGGAAAGGGGTTGAATACTTTTGCAAGGCACTGGATATTTCACCATTTAAAATGACATGTAATTGTTTTTATTTACCTTTTAATCTTGCCTACACTATTTTTCTGCAAAGATCACGTTGTGTAAGAACCCAGTTTAACAAACACAGAGGTAAAATCAGTCTGCCTAAAATGTCTAAAACCCTCCTAGATAAGTGCGATTTCCTTACACAATGAAAGTCGTGCCTTGGTCAAGTTGCTGGATAGTTACATGTCTTAGTGAAACAGAAATCTAATCAATTCAGTTGTAATCAGATACTGGCTTTCAAAATGTCCGTGATGCTCCTTTGCCATAGTTGGAAGGAAATCTTTAAATATAATTTTCTCCTTTTTACTTTAGGGGTAACCAGATTTTAAAAAGCTACACCTTAATTTCTGGTTGAGATACTGTACATGAAAAAGAGAAACATTCAGGAAAGCCTGTAGTTTTCAGAAATATACGGTATATATTAGATATCCATAATACACCATGACCTGTAGTTTCATATGGTACCAAAGCCAACAGGCTAGTCAAATACATCATTAGCTAAAAGTGTGTTCTATGTGAGCTGTGGTTGCGCTTTGGCTAAATTCGACACAATAACCAAATTTACACAGTTAAATTAATGACATATCAGATCAGGGAAACCTGAATGATGAACTGAACAAGCTAACCCAGCTAGCTAATACTGGCAGAGTAACTTGTCTAGCTAACATATGTAACTAATATTTCTTCACTATTGTAAAAGCGGACAGTTTATGGTCAAGCTAGTCATAATGATTATCATCAGGAAGTTTTAAAGTGACGGAATTAAACATTTCACAGAAATGTATGTATGAGATGTTTTGCTACAACATTGAAGCTAGTTGGTACTGAGGCACACTAGCATTTTCATTCAATCTATATTGATTGGGAATATGTTAAGAGGAAAATGAGAGGAAGGGATTTTTTTTTTTTTCAGATCAAAACAGGACCAGAGAAGCAAAGAATTACAGGAGAACTGGACGTACTGTTACCAGTTCCTCCCTCCAAAAAAACCTTAGAAAGACATACACACATACAGGCACACACACTCACACACACACACACACACACACACACACACACCCCAAGCTAAATTTGAATCTCTGTCTGAAGAACAGGTGATGTTTTACCCTTCCCTTCTGAGGTAGTGCATGAATGCAGTGACAACATAGCTTTCCAAAATAAAAATGGCTGACGTATTGTGTTATGATATCTGAGTTACTGTGCTCCCATGGTGGCTGGAGTACTGTTATTCTTCAGACATGTTTTTCTTACAGAGCTGAACAGTGTTATGTCCACATTTCCACGGCCTTGTTTCCATCAGTTTCTTCCCATTCATGAGCTTCATAGACATTCCATAAAATTCTTAAATAGAGTTTATAGCAGTAAACCTTTTATGAATTATATCTCTTTTATTAATTATATCACTTTGTATTATCAATACATGTAACATAACTCCATATTTTGTACATTACTATTTTTGCACATTCCTGTACCAACATTTCTTATTTCGTATTATTTCTTATTCATTACTTATTTTTAATTTAATTATTTAAATGCACAGTCTAAGGAGGAGTAAGCCAGGTTTTCATTTCACTGCAAGTTATATACTGTATATAACTGTGTATGTGACAAATAAAAAACTTGAATCTTGAATCATCAAATCAGTTTCCTTTCATGCTCAGCCTTCTATGCTATTTTTTCCGGAGTTAGCGTTTTCTACCGTAGATACTGTAGTTTTATTTACTTATGCTGTTTTGTATCAGTGTTATAGTTTTGTTGTTCTTCCTGTTACTTTATTTAAGCTCTGCTACTGCTTTAGCCTGTCTGTTAGCTAGCTAGTTAACGAACAAGAAAGCCACACCTTCATTTCAGGAGGCAAAACTACAAAAGTATCTTGTATTTATGAGGAAGCCAGTAATATGTCATTATTAATAAGAAGATTTCTTATACCACAGCGTTGTTGAATTCTCAAATCTGATTGGTTAGATGGTGTTGATTAATTTTATTTTTACCACAGACATGGTCAAATGCTTGAATCTGATTGGTCAGAAGGTGTGCATTATTCTCATATAACAGCATAGGTAGTTCTAGCTGTAACATGAACGTTAATATTAATGCCCTCGATCTAATATGTTATTGATTCTATAGTAACAGTTCATACCCCGGGACATGTGTGGCAGACGCTCCACATAATCTAAGTCTAATCTAGTCTAATATAATCTAAAATAGTCTTCAGGTTCATCACGTATTATTGCTTACCTATTAGATAACATGAAGGTTATTTCAGGAAACTTACTATTCACGTCTTCTTTATTATTCAAAGACAAATTATTCTTTGTCTTTGTCTTTTCTATGAGCCTGGAGTGCTTAATGTACATACATATTGGTGTGTTGATTTCAGTTTTTTTTTTTTTTATGAACTTCACACATTTTGTTAAGATGTTTTTGATTAAAGTGTGGAGTTTTCTCTTTGAAACACACTGACAGAGCGTTGATCGATTTGAATTTCAACTGCCAGATGTTGACGCCATAATGGCCGTTACAGCAGCTCACTAATCAGCAGCTTTGCTTAAACATACACACTGCACACTGATTAAAATCCTAACACACACTCATTGAAATATTTGTCACTTTTTTCTATTTAGAAAGTGTGCATCTAATTAATGTGGAGCAATACAACACGAAGCTCTCCTGGACAATTTAATAGTGACATTTACTGTACAGTATATTACAGAGACGATGTCCAAGAGACTTAACAGGAATAAAAATGTTCATTGAAATAATCTGGTGCTTGTAAATGTGAATCAGAAAGATGGTGCTAGTGATATCCTGTTTTCTCCATCTCTTATTTCCACTTCCACCTGTGCACACACTCCTGCCATCAGGAGAATCCCCAGCATGTGCAGAGTCTCTGTTTCTATCATTATTGCTTATTGCTCATCACTAAGCTGAGAAGTAAAATTGGGGGATTTTATTGTAAATGTTATAGTATTGTGTCTTGCCAAAAAATCAAAAGGGACGGCCTGGGGCAATGAAACGGACCATTGCTAAGCAGCGCTACACACAAATTAGTTTTGCCTTCAGCACTTTGATATGCAGCATTTCATCTTTTGTTTCTGTTTGTGAAACATCAGAGACAGCCGGCGTGCAGACTCCAAGATCATTACGGCAAAGTTGTTTAATTTGTGGCCACATTGCGTATGGCTGACTGAATGCAAAGCTGTCCGTCTCGGGTGGGTGACGCTGTTGAAAAACGCATGAAGGACTTGTAAATTATCCACTTAAATTAGGCAAATCCTTCCGACCCTCCCGCTGTTTCCACTCGCTAACCGGAACGTGGTACTGCTTAGGAAAGAACGACGTAAAAAGTCTGATTTTATTGATTAGAATGAAGGAAATATAAACACACTGGGAATTTCTTCCCCACCACACAAACACACACTTGACTATTTTTTTTTCCTAGGCATGAATAGGGCACCTGGGAGGCAGACGTCTTTGTTCAGCATTCACATAGGAGTCCATTTACATGCCATGTCCATTACTATTCAAATGAACACAAACATTAAGCAAACAAAAAGTCCCAGGAAAAACACACCACACGCCTCGTTTGGACTGTCATTTGTTTATATTTGGTGAATGTAGATGAAGAAATGGGACGAAACCAATGATGTTACTAAATAGATGGTGTTAGAATGCAGGAAATTCATATAAAATTCATTTCCCTTTCCCCCCCAAAAAAGCAAAATATAAATATTATATTAAAAAATCATTTACACATAAAAATATCATTTAGAAGTAAATATAAATAATATGTATATGACTGTTGGCTGTATTCTTTAGGGATCCATTGACCTATATGTGATCTTAAGGGGTAAACATAGTAGTTATTTATTTAAATGTATCACAATATTGTAAATTGTCATAAAAGCTGCTAATTAAATATTTTAAGTTATTATCTATGCATTATTATTATTATTATTATTATTATTATTATTAT